>OZ010594.1:18447322-18614822 GCA_963932145.1 Acanthosepion lycidas
TTTCTCCTCCTATTCACATCAAACATCTCATTCATTAAGACCCAATCTTGAGAGCCTCTCGAGCCTTGTTTAGTGTGTTAGGCTCATTGATGACTGAATAAAGAAAATAATAATAAAAATAATAATAAAAAAGCTAGGAAATGCTATAGTACTTCCACGGATCCGAATCACAGTAATTTCCTCTGTATTCCAATTGTAAAGAAGAAGTTCCACTTAGTTTTTTCCCCCAAGAAACCATACTGTTTGGAACAGACAGACGCGTTGATACTTCAGTCATAACCTGTTCAAGTCAAGAGTTAATCTCTATCTATCCTTCTTCTCATAATTTTCAGTTCCTACTTTCTCCTCTTATATTCATATCACACACCTCATTTAGTAACACTCGACCTTGAGAGGCTCCCGAGCCCTGCATGATGTGATAAGCTCCTTGATGACCGAATAAAAAATAATAATATAACAGTTCGGAAATGCTATGGTACGTCCATGGAATCGAATCATATTATTTTCCTCTGTATTCCAATTGTAAGGAAGAAGTTCCATTTAGACAGTTTTTTCTCAAGAAGCGCCACTCTAAATAGTTCAGTCATACCCTGTTTAAGTCATCATTATCTATTCTCCTTATATTCAGAATTTTTACTTGCTAATTTCTCCTCTTATTCATTTCACACACCTCTTTCTGTAAGACTCGATCTTGAGAGGTTCTCGAGGCTTGTATTGAATGAAAAGCAAAAAAATAAAAAAATAAATAAAAAAAAAATGAAGAAATCTTCGAGAAAGAAGTCTGACAAAACAGCTTTGTTAAACTTCAAAACCTGATGTCTCTAGCCGCTTTTTCAACGTTCGAACGCAAATGAATAGAATTCACGCAGATTAAACACTGAATTCATTACGAGATAATCGAGAGGAAACAGGTTTTTAGCGATCAGATATGCTTTTCAGTTAGACTTGAGTGAATCTCGTTGATGTCATTGTTTGAATTCTTTAGCAGCAGGGAAATCGCGAAGAATTGCCTCCTTATGATAAGAGACAGGCGGAAATGATACGAAATCTCATAGCATTTATCTCCTTACTTATAGCGACGTGGGTCTTTATATCCCCAGTCAGAGAAGCCCGAATAAACGGTCGCCGTAATTCCTTTTTTTTTTCTGTCGATTATCCGCCAAGAATTAATCCCGACAACGTTCTGAGCTATTTTCTGATACTGAACAATCGATCCTCACTAAACAGACGATAACTGTCAATTTCCGGCCGTTTATTGCCTCTTTACTTTTTTTTTTCTCCAAATATTCCGATCGACGTAATTGTAATGGAATTGACCAATACTGCAATTGCTTCTACCAGAAAAATCATTCGCTTGCATCCGCGTCTTCGATAATGCCAATATTCTTCGGTCTGTAACATTATGCTTGATCGTTTAAAGAAAAAAAAAACAAAAAAAAAACAAAACAAAAACGAAACAAAACAAAAACATTTCCTAAAAGTTTTGTTACATTTCCGGTGTATGCAATCAGCGATGCTTTCTCTGTCGAGTTTCGACACAAGAGGAAAATATCTTAAGAGTCATTCTTAAAACCGCCATGATAAAAAAAAAACAAATTAAAAAAAATTTACAAAATTTCCGAAGTTAACCTGCATTCCAAAAACAGGCATCGGATAACTTTTTCAAAATATTAAGAAGCAGGAAAATTTTGTTAGAAACAAAGAAAAGAGTGCTTAACTGCTATGTAATATCAATCCTCCTTTATGACAGTGAATGATGGACAATCTCCTCAAAGATGAAGAGGAGACTTGAGGCTACAGATATGTGGTTCTATAGAAGGATGCTGAGAATACAAAGAAAAGAGTGCTTAACTGCTATGTAATATCAATCCTCCTTTATGGCAGTGAATGATGGACAATCTCCTCACAGATGAAGAGGAGACTTGAGGCTACAGAGATGTGGTTCTATAGAAGAATGCTGAGAATAGAAAGAAAAGAGTGCTTAACTGCTATGTAATATCAATCCTCCTTTATGGCAGTGAATGATGGACAATCTCCTCAAAGATGAAGAGGAGACTTGAGGCTACAGAGATGTGGTTCTATTGAAGGATGCTGAGAATAGAAAGAAAAGAGTGCTTAACTGCTATGTAATATCAATCCTCCTTTATGGCAGTGAATGATGGACAATCTCCTCAAAGATGAAGAGGAGACTTGAGGCTACAGAGATGTGGTTCTATAGAAGAATGCTGAGAATAGAAAGAAAAGAGTGCTTAACTGCTATGTAATATCAATCCTCCTTTATGGCAGTGAATGATGGACAATCTCCTCACAGATGAAGAGGAGACTTGAGGCTACAGAGATGTGGTTCTATAGAAGAATGCTGAGAATAGAAAGAAAAGAGTGCTTAACTGCTATGTAATATCAATCCTCCTTTATGGCAGTGAATGATGGACAATCTCCTCAAAGATGAAGAGGAGACTTGAGGCTACAGAGATGTGGTTCTATTGAAGGATGCTGAGAATAGAAAGAAAAGAGTGCTTAACTGCTATGTAATATCAATCCTCCTTTATGGCAGTGAATGATGGACAATCTCCTCAAAGATGAAGAGGAGACTTGAGGCTACAGAGATGTGGTTCTATTGAAGGATGATGAGAATAGAAAGAAAAGAGTGCTTAACTGCTATGTAATATCAATCCTCTTTTATGGCAGTGAATGATGGACAATCTCCTCAAAGATGAAGAGGAGACTTGAGGCTACAGAGATGTGGTTCTATTGAAGGATGCTGAGAATAGAAAGAAAAGAGTGCTTAACTGCTATGTAATATCAATCCTCCTTTACGGCAGTGAATGATGGACAATCTCCTCAAAGATGAAGAGGAGACTTGAGGCTACAGAGATGTGGTTCTATAGAAGAATGCTGAGAATAGAAAGAAAAGAGTGCTTAACTGCTATGTAATATCAATCCTCCTTTATGGCAGTGAATGATGGACAATCTCCTCACAGATGAAGAGGAGACTTGAGGCTACAGAGATGTGGTTCTATAGAAGAATGCTGAGAATAGAAAGAAAAGAGTGCTTAACTGCTATGTAATATCAATCCTCCTTTATGGCAGTGAATGATGGACAATCTCCTCACAGATGAAGAGGAGACTTGAGGCTACAGAGATGTGGTTCTATAGAAGAATGCTGAGAATAGAAAGAAAAGAGTGCTTAACTGCTATGTAATATCAATCCTCCATTATGGCAGTGAATGATGGACAATCTCCTCAAAGATGAAGAGGAGACTTGAGGCTACAGAGATGTGGTTCTATTGAAGGATGCTGAGAATAGAAAGAAAAGAGTGCTTAACTGCTATGTAATATCAATCCTCCTTTATGACAGTGAATGATGGACAATCTCCTCAAAGATGAAGAGGAGACTTGAGGCTACAGAGATGTGGTTCTATAGAAGAATGCTGAGAATACAAAGAAAAGAGTGCTTAACTGCTATGTAATATCAATCCTCCTTTATGGCAGTGAATGATGGACAATCTCCTCACAGATGAAGAGGAGACTTGAGGCTACAGATATGTGGTTCTATTGAAGGATGCTGAGAATAGAAAGAAAAGAGTGCTTAACTGCTATGTAATATCAATCCTCCTTTATGACAGTGAATGATGGACAATCTCCTCAAAGATGAAGAGGAGACTTGAGGCTACAGAGATGTGGTTCTATAGAAGGATGCTGAGAATACAAAGAAAAGAGTGCTTAACTGCTATGTAATATCAATCCTCCTTTATGGCAGTGAATGATGGACAATCTCCTCAAAGATGAAGAGGAGACTTGAGGCTACAGAGATGTGGTTCTATAGAAGAATGCTGAGAATACAAAGAAAAGAGTGCTTAACTGCTATGTAATATCAATCCTCCTTTATGGCAGTGAATGATGGACAATCTCCTCAAAGATGAAGAGGAGACTTGAGGCTACAGAGATGTGGTTCTATAGAAGAATGCTGAGAATAGAAAGAAAAGAGTGCTTAACTGCTATGTAATATCAATCCTCCTTTATGGCAGTGAATGATGGACAATCTCCTCAAAGATGAAGAGGAGCCTTGAGGCTACAGAGATGTGGTTCTATAGAAGAATGCTGAGAATACAAAGAAAAGAGTGCTTAACTGCTATGTAATATCAATCCTCCTTTATGGCAGTGAATGATGGACAATCTCCTCAAAGATGAAGAGGAGACTTGAGGCTACAGAGATGTGGTTCTATAGAAGAATGCTGAGAATAGAAAGAAATGAGTGCTTAACTGCTATGTAATATCAATCCTCCTTTATGGCAGTGAATGATGGACAATCTCCTCAAAGATGAAGAGGAGACTTGAGGCTACAGAGATGTGGTTCTATAGAAGAATGCTGAGAATACAAAGAAAAGAGTGCTTAACTGCTATGTAATATCAATCCTCCTTTATGGCAGTGAATGATGGACAATCTCCTCAAAGATGAAGAGGAGACTTGAGGCTACAGAGATGTGGTTCTATTGAAGGATGCTGAGAATAGAAAGAAAAGAGTGCTTAACTGCTATGTAATATCAATCCTCCTTTATGACAGTGAATGATGGACAATCTCCTCAAAGATGAAGAGGAGACTTGAGGCTACAGAGATGTGGTTCTATAGAAGGATGCTGAGAATACAAAGAAAAGAGTGCTTAACTGCTATGTAATATCAATCCTCCTTTATGGCAGTGAATGATGGACAATCTCCTCAAAGATGAAGAGGAGCCTTGAGGCTACAGAGATGTGGTTCTATAGAAGAATGCTGAGAATACAAAGAAAAGAGTGCTTAACTGCTATGTAATATCAATCCTCCTTTATGGCAGTGAATGATGGACAATCTCCTCAAAGATGAAGAGGAGACTTGAGGCTACAGAGATGTGGTTCTATAGAAGAATGCTGAGAATAGAAAGAAAAGAGTGCTTAACTGCTATGTAATATCAATCCTCCTTTATGGCAGTGAATGATGGACAATCTCCTCAAAGATGAAGAGGAGACTTGAGGCTACAGAGATGTGGTTCTATTGAAGGATGCTGAGAATAGAAAGAAAAGAGTGCTTAACTGCTATGTAATATCAATCCTCCTTTATGGCAGTGAATGATGGACAATCTCCTCAAAGATGAAGAGGAGACTTGAGGCTACAGAGATGTGGTTCTATTGAAGGATGCTGAGAATAGAAAGAAAAGAGTGCTTAACTGCTATGTAATATCAATCCTCCTTTATGGCAGTGAATGATGGACAATCTCCTCAAAGATGAAGAGGAGACTTGAGGCTACAGAGATGTGGTTCTATAGAAGGATGCTGAGAATACAAAGAAAAGAGTGCTTAACTGCTATGTAATATCAATCCTCCTTTATGGCAGTGAATGATGGACAATCTCCTCACAGATGAAGAGGAGACTTGAGGCTACAGAGATGTGGTTCTATAGAAGAATGCTGAGAATAGAAAGAAAAGAATGCTTAACTGCTATGTAATATCAATCCTCCTTTATGGCAGTGAATGATGGACAATCTCCTCAAAGATGAAGAGGAGACTTGAGGCTACAGAGATGTGGTTCTATTGAAGAATGCTGAGAATAGAAAGAAAAGAGTGCTTAACTACTATGTAATATCAATCCTCCTTTATGGCAGTGAATGATGGACAATCTCCTCAAAGATGAAGAGGAGACTTGAGGCTACAGAGATGTGGTTCTATTGAAGGATGCTGAGAATAGAAAGAAAAGAGTGCTTAACTGCTATGTAATATCAATCCTCCTTTATGGCAGTGAATGATGGACAATCTCCTCAAAGATGAAGAGGAGACTTGAGGCTACAGAGATGTGGTTCTATAGAAGAATGCTGAGAATACAAAGAAAAGAGTGCTTAACTGCTATGTAATATCAATCCTCCTTTATGGCAGTGAATGATGGACAATCTCCTCAAAGATGAAGAGGAGACTTGAGGCTACAGAGATGTGGTTCTATTGAAGGATGCTGAGAATAGAAAGAAAAGAGTGCTTAACTGCTATGTAATATCAATCCTCCTTTATGGCAGTGAATGATGGACAATCTCCTCACAGATGAAGAGGAGACTTGAGGCTACAGAGATGTGGTTCTATAGAAGAATGCTGAGAATAGAAAGAAAAGAGTGCTTAACTGCTATGTAATATCAATCCTCCTTTATGGCAGTGAATGATGGACAATCTCCTCACAGATGAAGAGGAGACTTGAGGCTACAGAGATGTGGTTCTATAGAAGAATGCTGAGAATAGAAAGAAAAGAGTGCTTAACTGCTATGTAATATCAATCCTCCTTTATGGCAGTGAATGATGGACAATCTCCTCAAAGATGAAGAGGAGACTTGAGGCTACAGAGATGTGGTTCTATTGAAGGATGCTGAGAATAGAAAGAAAAGAGTGCTTAACTGCTATGTAATATCAATCCTCCTTTATGGCAGTGAATGATGGACAATCTCCTCACAGATGAAGAGGAGACTTGAGGCTACAGAGATGTGGTTCTATAGAAGAATGCTGAGAATAGAAAGAAAAGAGTGCTTAACTGCTATGTAATATCAATCCTCCTTTATGGCAGTGAATGATGGACAATCTCCTCACAGATGAAGAGGAGACTTGAGGCTACAGATATGTGGTTCTATTGAAGAATGCTGAGAATAGAAAGAAAAGAGTGCTTAACTGCTATGTAATATCAATCCTCCTTTATGGCAGTGAATGATGGACAATCTCCTCACAGATGAAGAGGAGACTTGAGGCTACAGAGATGTGGTTCTATAGAAGAATGCTGAGAATAGAAAGAAAAGAGTGCTTAACTGCTATGTAATATCAATCCTCCTTTATGGCAGTGAATGATGGACAATCTCCTCACAGATGAAGAGGAGACTTGAGGCTACAGAGATGTGGTTCTATAGAAGAATGCTGAGAATAGAAAGAAAAGAGTGCTTAACTGCTATGTAATATCAATCCTCCTTTATGACAGTGAATGATGGACAATCTCCTCACAGAATTAAGAGGAGACTTGAGGCTACAGAGATGTGGTTCTATAGAAGGATCCTGAGAATACAAAGAAAAGAGTGCTTAACTGCTATGTAATATCAATCCTTCTATATGGCAGTGAATGATGGACAACATCCTCACAGATGAAGAGGAGACTTGAGGCTACAGAGATGTGGTTCTATAGAAGGATGCTGAGAATACAAAGAAAAGAGTGCTTAACTGCTATGTAATATCAATCCTCCTATATGGCAGTGAATACTGGACAATCTCCTCACGAATGAAGAGGAGATTTGAGGCTACAGAGATGTGGTTCTATAGAAGGATGCTGAGAATACAAAGATAAGAGTGCTTAACTGCTATGTAATATCAATCCTCCTATATGGCAGTGAATGCTGGACATTCTCCTCACAGATGAAGAGGAGACTTGAGGCTCCAGAGATGTCGTTCGTATGAAGGATGCTGAGAATACAAAGAAAAGAGTGCTTAACTGCTTTGTAAGGAAGCTTAAAAAGACCATTAACTTGGTCTCTAAACAAGCCTCTAAAGACCATGGCGTCTATGAAAGAGAAAAGTTAAAATAAAAACATTATTTACATTATTCGTACTATTGTCCTCATTTTTGTCGCCATATTTATTACAACGGAGCGTACAACGGCCGAAACGTTGTAATAAATATGGCGACAAAGACAATAGTCCGAATAATGTAAATAGTGTACATAATACCTTATCTCAGAAATATAGACAGATACTGAAAGGCTGAAACTTTGTAATAAATATGGCGACAAAGTTGAGGACAATAGTCCGAATAATGTAAATTATGTACATATTAGCTCATCTCAGAAATATAGACAGATACTGAAAGGCCGAAACTTTGTAATAAATATGGCGACAAAGATGAGGACAATAGTCCGAATAATGTAAATAGTGTACATAATACCTCATCTCAGAAATATAGGCAGATACTGAAGGGCCGAAACGTTGTAATAAATATGGCGACAAAGATAAGGACAACAGTCCGAATAATGTAAATAGTGTACATAATAGCTCATCTCAGAAATATAGGCAGATACTGAAAGGCCGAAGCGTTGTAATAAATATGGCGACAAAGATGAGGACAATAGTCCGAATAATGTAAATAGTGTACATAATACCTCATCTCAGAAATATAGGCAGATACTGAAGGGCCGAAACTTTGTAATAAATATGGCGACAAAGATGAGGACAATAGTCCGAATAATGTAAATAATGTACATAATACCTCATCTCAGAAATATAGGCAGATACTGAAGGGCCGAAACTTTGTAATAAATATGGCGACAAAGATGAGGACAATAGTCTGAATAATTTAAATAATGTACATAATACCTCATCTCAGAAATATAGACAGTTACTTAAAGAAAAACAAAAAGACAGTTAAATATATATATATATATACTTTCAAAGCATATAATAGAGAACTGAAAGACAGAAATATAAAATATTTGAATCAAAGTTTATTCTGCAATAGAATTTGATCATTTTAATCATGAAATAATGCAAAATGAAATTTGAGCTCACGTTAATATAGTAAGCCGAAGGTGCACATCCTACGCATGCCCCACCAAAATATTACTATGCCTCACCGGTGGGGCATGCGCTCCATGTTGGGAATCATTGTTTTAAACGTCTTATAGAGTTCATTTTTTTGTTTTCTATCAGCATGTCCGATGCTAAGCTCTAGGAGAATGACATTTCGCCTTGAAATCGAATGATTGCATTGAATAAAATGTTAGGTGTGCTGCAACGAAAGTTGGTTTACTGTGTTGTGCTAGACAATTTTTCCCGCCAGAATCTATCTTGACACTTTGTAAGTCTACCATTCGTCCATGCATTGAATATTGCTGACGCATCTGGTCCGACGCTTCTGCTGTGTATTTAGAGATTTTTGATCAAATCCGAAGAAGAATCTGCAATGTTATCGGTCCTGACCTGCCATCTAAGTTCCAATCACTTTCCCACTGCCGTAACGCATATACCCTGTGCCTTTTCTATAAATATTTTCTTGGTAATGGTCCTGATGACCATTCCTCTTTGGAATCTCGACTTTGAGCGCATTACTAGATTGTCAGTTTTCTCTCATCATGTTACAGTTGAAATTGACAGATGTAACCGTAAGTTCTATGCTAGTAGCTTCTTCTCTCGCCCTTCCTGCTTGTGGAACTCTCCCTCCGGCTTCTTGCTTCCCAGTCAACCATGATTTTCAAATGTCAATCGCTATTTTCTATCTTCTTAATTCCTGTTCTTTTATTGTTATCTCTCCTTAATAATGTTTTTATTTTTTTTCATATTCTGTAACGTTCAACAACCCTTTACATCTTAGTGGCTTTATTGCCTTGCTTGGGGTGAAATGATTAGAAAATAAATTATTGAAGTTCATTTTATACAACTCTTCGAAGAATTGGTTCCTTTGGTCAGAAATTATTTTCAATCTTCCACGAATTCTTCAAACCAATATCTTCATCTTTGATCAGCATCTTCATCAATAATATCACTGTCCATTTTCACATTGTCAAAAATACAAAAGCAAAGTATTTATCATAATTTCCATGATTTATTCTGTCTATATATTTAATAATGTTTTCTTTTTCTCATATTCTCACATGCTCAGTAACCAGTTGCATCTTAGTGGCTTTATTGCCTTGCTGGGGGTGAAATTATTAAAAAGAAAGTTTGATCTTCAAAAATTTAAATGCAATGTCAATCGTTAATTTTTGTTCTTTTATTGCCCTCGCTCCTTAATAGTGTTTCTTTTTTAATATTCTCTGACATTCAGTAACCTCTTACGTCTTAGTAGCTTTATTGTCTTGCGTGGGGTGAAATGATTTAAAAAATGTTGGAAAGATAACGGTTTATCTCTGGACTTGAACAGGTTAAGCCTGCCTTGATCGTGGAAGCATCCTCTTGGGAGTCCGTTCCACAAAGCCGTGGTTTGTGGGAAGAAGATGCTTGAGCGGAACTTACATCTCACCGATGGAATACAAAGGCAATGAGAGTGGTTCGCTACAATGGGCGTGGCAGGGCGGATCTTAGCCGTAAAGTTTGGGACTAGGGGATCCAAGGAATGTAGTTCGTTTGTCACAATATTACAGTTGAATTGACTAGATGGAACCGTAATTGCTATGCTGATAGAACTTCTCGCTTGTGGAACTCTTTTGCGGATCCAGTCAACTATGATCTTGATAAATTTAAAAGCAATCTCAATCCTTATCTTCTGCCTTCTGAATTCCTGTTCTTTTATTGTCCACTCTCTGTAACAATTTTTTTCTTTTTCACATATACTTTGACACTCAGTAACCCCTTGCATCTTAGTGGCTTTATTGCCTTGTATGTGGTAGGGATGATTTTTAAAAAAATCCTGGGACAATATTTGATTGCTATAATTATAAATTTATACGAATAACAAATACAGATTGTTTTTCCTTCAGGACATCATTCGTGATCATGGCTCTCCACAATTTCTTGTACTTTGTAGCTCTTAACAAATTTTGTTTTTTTTTTATCTTCTACCATCCTTTTTGTTATCTTCTACTCAAGCTCGTTAGGTAGTTTTGTGATGTCAACAAACACTCGTTGCCACGTTTGCGATGTCAACGAATACTCGGTGTCACTTTCGTAATGCTCGTTGATGTAGAGACTTTGTAATCGCAGATACAACTGTAGTACGCCGTGTTATACATCATGACGGTCGTCTTCGAGTATAGAATCCAGAGGTTAGCAGTGAATATTTCGGAGACAGTAGGAAAGCGTAGTTCAGGTTAGCAGTGGATATCGCAGCAAAGTAGCAGAGCGTAGTACTTCCTTCTGTTCATTTTCGCCTGACAAGTTGGTACTGGACATTCGGGTAGGCTAAAAAAATGTCCGCCTTTATACACGACGGATTGAATTTTCTACGTCTTCTGATTGGTTAACCTTCTATTGGTGGACTATAAAGTGAGTCAAGGCATTCGGACTAACTCACTAGTTACATATACACAAAAAACTGTAACACGCCGTTGAACAATACTGGTGTCAAACGCCTTCGAATAACACTTGCACTAATAGTACTTGCTCGATAATACTCGATCTAAAAGTAACCACTGAATAGTGATCTGAATAGAGAAACAGTGTAATGAATAGAGTAGAGAATAGCGGTCCGTATAGTAATAGAGTAGAAATGGTGATCAGTATAGTATAGAGGATAGAAATGCTGATTAATTAAATGTCACGCTACCTTCCATATACGCGTTTCCTCTATGGTCACGTGGTCTACTTAATTCAATAATGGGATCGCCTGTGTTTGCTCACTGGCGATCTATGTTCGAACTCAAGTGTCGACAGTGGCACTTTATTCCTATATAACAGGTAGGTTGTGCGTTATTTTCCTCTGTCCCTCTTGCCTTCAAACTGTCCTGTGAGTATCAAATTCTCCAAGTCTTCTTTCCTTATTATGCGCTATAGAATTTTCAACTGTCTCTTTCTGATGGTAAGTATAAATGTCCTTTTTGTTTTCATTTTCTCTAAATCAGCAGGTATTTGAAGCAAAGACTCGTTTTAAAATTGGGCGATAGAATTCATCGCTAAATTTTCAGGTAAAATAATCGGCCCCCTGTACGGCTCCAGTAAGTATGAGTCCACATGCTATCCTCTACCTTAAGGTAAATATACTACGAGATTGGTAGTTAGGTCTCACTGTTTTACTGTTGACCTAGCTAAAAAGAAACAAAGGACTAACTATCAATTTCAAAAAGACATAAGGTATCATCATCAGAAAGATAAAATAGTCCAAAGAATTAGAGATTTCAACACCAAGCAGGTACTGAAATTTAAATATCTGGGAAGTGTTTTAACAGCGGATGAATGACGTGGCACCGAGATCCAAAGTACGCATTGGACTTATGAAAGAAACATTTGAAAAGCTAAGAAACGGAAAAATTAAGTTAGAAACAAAGAATATACTGGTGTATTGCTATATGTTATCCATCGTCTTATATGGCATTGATGGATGGACAATCGCTCCAGGGATGAGGAAAAACTAGAGACAGTTCTACACACACAGACACACAGACACAGATATATATATATATATATATATATATATATATATATATATATATATCACACTTATACACACACCCACACGAACATACACACTTACACACATCATACTCACTCACTCCCTAATGAGCCAAATGATAACACACACCCACAGCCATATACACGCTTACACATATCATACTCACTCACTCCCTAAGAACCAAATAACACACACACAAACACTTAACAGAGACAAATCCCCTCCCCAAGAACCAATAAAACTGTCAAACTGACCAGAGAATTCATAGCAGCATGTATCTATCCAGCTCTTAACTCAAATAACAACTTAAAAGAGACTGTTTGACCAACACAAGGAATGTTAAAAGATTCATGTTAAAAAGATAAAAAAAATAAAAAAACAAATGAAAACTACAGACAAAAGTTCATTTTCTCCATCAAGACATTCATTTCTGTAGTTTAGTGCTAGCAGCAAGCAGAAATATTTCTCCTCCCGATGATGGCCATTTTGGCCGAAACTAGTCGAGGAATCTAAATGAAATAATAATAAAAAAACGAAAGAATATTAATCTACAACCCAGTGTGTCTGAAGATTTTAATTTTTTAATATTTTTTTTATTGTTCAATATATATATATATATATATATAGTAAAGGTAATAAATCTGTTGGTAAATAATCCAAGTGGATCGTAGTAATATAAAATATTAAAACTGTTCCACAAAACTAGTTAATTTTTCCATAGTGACTCGACGACATTAATTTATGTATACTATTAGATTGGTAACTAAGTCTCACTGTTTTACTGTTGACCTAGCTAGATGCAATCTTCACTCCTATTCAAATAGTTACTTTTCTCGCACTTTTCCCTTGTGAAAATTCCTTCCGATTTCTTGCTTCATAACCAACTACAATTTAAAAAAATGTAAATTGCCATCTTCCGTCTTCCTAAGTTCTGTTCTTTTAGGGTTCTTTTTTCCTCCTCCCCACTAAAGATTTTTTTCTCTTTCACTCTTTGTAACTCCATGAATTTTAGTGGCATTTTTGACATGCTTGACGTGAAACGATTAAAAAAAAAATGTAAATCATGAAATCTTTACACGTACTTCTAATATCTAATAATTAGAAATGTTTAGTTGTCTTTACCGCTCTAGTAAGTACCTGGCTCCTTCTACTATCCTTTATCTTTAGAAGAGACAAATAGGGCATAAAATGGATTACTGTTGCTATATATAGACATGAGTTGCACAGTCTTCACTTCCCAGTCTCGATAGTACAAAAAAAAAAAAAACCATTTCCGTGTCCTTGTGGGTGATGAATCATCCATTTCCGCCTACAATCCTTTCCCTAAAAACGAAATGTCTAAAGACTCTCGCTGGTCTAACGCTTTTTCCCATTGAAAGTATTCAGACGAACGACATTCCCACACCCCTATCTAATACCCGACATGCCACCCTCATTCTCTTCCTAGTCCAGTGAGGGTAGGAACAAGATGCATCTAAAACTAAACTAGCTACATCCCATCATCGTCGATCGAACCCTGAACTACCACCAATAACTTTGAATGGATGTTTCCTCAGGGAGGTCCCGTACCTTGGGCACCTATTGGGCCTTGGTTAAGACCTCAACTGGAGCTCGTACATACGATCCATCGCTAAAGATGCTGGGAAAATGGTTGGTTCTTTTTACCGCTTCAGTAAGTACCTGGCCCCTCCCGCTTATCCTGTACTTTTAGAAGAGCCAGATCTGGCTGAAAAAGGAGTACTGTTTTCATATTTCGGCTGGAGCTGCCCAGCTCCTCACTTTCCAGTCTCGATAGAGTACGAAAGCGTCCCAAAATCCTTGTTGGAGAAAAAGTAATTTCCACCCTCCACCCCTCTCTCTCTCTCTCTCTCTCTCTCAAAGGCGTGATGTAGCTAACCTTTTTCTGCTCTATCGCTATTTCCATGGAAAATGCTCCGACGAACGACATTCCCTGGTTCCGCCACGGCTAATCTTCACGGCTAGGACCCACCATGACATTTACTTAGTAGCAAACCACCCACGTATTCCATCAGTGAGAAGTAAGTTCCACTCGAACAGCTTCTTCTCGCGAAACCACTGCTTTGTGAAACCGACTCCCAAGAGGATGCTTCCCCGATCACTACAATCATAACATGTTCAAGTTAACCGTTATCTCCCCCCCCGTATTCGTATAAACTACCCCTTAACGGAACCCTCTACCTCGAGTGATCCACGGATTTGTACAGTAAGGCAGGTTGATCGTTCACTTCTTTTTTAAAAAAATCAACATGGAACTTGATGAATAATCTGGGATTTGATGTGCTAAGCACTGCCACCCAAAATTAGATTCATAGCTTTTACCAATATTTGAGCGTTTAATTTTAAATATCGTCTGAAAAAATACCTAATTTCTGCAGGTTTTTGCTTACAGACTTCAAGATTTTACTATTTCAAGAATAAATCCAAATAAAGTTGATGTTTTTTGTATTAGATAAATTGAATGGAAAATATATTCAAACCAGAATTCTAATTATGAATCACCACAAGCAAAATATGCAATTTTTTTTTATTGTATTTGATGAGTAAAAACTGTGTAAAAAGATGATAAAAGATTACAAAAAAGGCTACTCAATGAATAAAATTTGTTAAATTATAATTAATAAAAACAAAGAAATAGATATAAGTGTATATAACATCATAATACGGCTGGGCACAAATTATAAGACAAAATGTTTTAGATTTGCATTGTTTATTGCAAATCACACTATTGCATTGTATAACATATTATATCATAATATAGCTGAATTGTTCAGTATAATTTGCTTTTGAAGTAAATGAAGGTCTTATTTGATGGCACAATGATTTAATAATAATGTCCTTGTGCCATGTATTTTGTCCATATATAATTAGTAAAAATTCGGTAAATTATAAATTTTATAAGGCCGTGTTATAAAGCATTTACTGATCACCGGGATTTTGAAACAAAAACTTAGTCTTTAAGCTCGTTTCCTCAAAAGACGCTAAGAAATTGAAAATAATTATTTTGAGTTATTATTTATAATGTCAATTCGCAACTTTCAAATTGTGAGCATTACCACGGTTCCAAAATTGACCTGCCTTACTGTTTTATAGCCTGTATAACATATTACATCATAATATAGCTGAACTGTTCAATATAATTTCCTTTTGAAATAAATTAGGGTCTTATTTGATGGCAGAATAATTTAGTAATAATTTTCTTGTCCATATACGTTCTGTAAATTTTCAGTAAATTTTAAATGTTATAAAGTCGTGCTATAAGCCTTTCATTGATCATCGGAAGGAAATTCCAATGCTACGATTTTAAACCTAAAAATCTTTAAACTCGTTTCATCAAAACGCGGTAACGACGTAGAAAAACCATTTTGCATCATTATTTATCATGTCAAACTCTAACTTTGCAATTGAGTCTAATATCACGATCCCAAAATCGACTGGTTTTATTGTGTAGAGTGAACCTTATTGTGAAAAAAAATGTTTAAATTTGAAGTATATTTCCGAATCAATAGTTGTTTTTTTCTTGGGTAGCGTATCTTTTTAATGTTTGACATCTCAACGTTAGGTGGCTGTGGTATTGACATGACGCAGAGTTCATCTCGACTGTTAAAAGCCGATAAAAAAGGACACACATAAAAGTTACATTGGGAACGTGCTCTGGAAAAGACAGATGATCCGAGCAAAAGGGTCAATTAGTCACGACCAGATAACGTCAACTGAGAACCAACTTAGCAGATGAAAAATTGTCAGGGTAGACGGGAAGGTGGGCAAGGCGAAAGAGATGATGAAGGGCGCGAAACATGATGGAAAAAGGAACATATTTTTCATAGGGCAGCAGGTGTATGGTTGACATTAGATTTTCTAGAATGTATTAGGTCTCTTTTTCTCTCTCCAATCTCTGGAGAGCACTTTGTTATTATTATCTTTTTACTGTTGTTGTTGTTATTTAAAATTAGGAAACGCCATACAATCAGGAAATAAATTCTCTTCATCCTCAGAAAATATAATTATAGTTAAAAAGAATGCAAAACTTTATTCGGCAGGCTAAAAGTAATAGCTAGAAACTAATATATATATATATATATATATATATATATATATATATATATATATATATATATATATATATATATATATATATAAAAGTGAACATAGAAGTTAACACTTAGAGGCGACAGTCTGTTTCATGCTATATGCAATCGTCATAAATATATCAAACCTTAAGACTATATTTCTTTATATATATATATATATATATATATATATATATATATATATATATTGAACAATAAAAAATTGTTAAAAAATTAAAATCTTCAGACACACTGGATTGTAGATTAATATTTTTCGTTATTATTATTATTATTATTTCATTTAGATTCCTCGACTAGTTTCGGCCAAAATGGCCATCATCAGGAGAAGAAATATTTCTGATTGCTGCTAGCACTAAACTACAGAAATGAATGTCTTGATGGAGAAAATGAACTTTTGTCTGTAGTTTTCATTTGTCTTTTTATTTTTTTTTAATCTTTTTAACAAGAATCTTTTAATATTCATTGTATTGGTCAAACAGTCTCTTTTAAGTTGTTATTTGAGATAAGAGCTGGATGGATGTATGCTTCTCTGAATTCCCCTGGTCAGTTTGACAGTTTTATTGGTTCCTGGAGAGGGGATGTGTGTCTGTTAAGTGTGTGTGTGTGTATGTGTTACTTGGTTCTTAGGGAGTGAGTGAGTATGATATGTGTAAGCGTGTATATTGCTGTGGGTGTGTGTTATCATTTAGCTCATTAAGGAGTAAGTGAGTATCATGTGTGTAAGCGTGTATGTTCGTGTGGGTGTGTGTATAAGTGTGAGGCCTCAACACCTCTGTAAGCATGTCTGTCTTGTGTGGGTGAGAAATGTGGGTAGGTTTTGATTTGTAGGGTTATATATTAATACTATCTATATTGTCAAATTTATGATTTATCCCGGCTGGAAATTGTGTTTTTAAACGTTGTATCCACTTATTTTCATGGAACTCTAAAATCTTTTTAATGTTATCTGCTCTGAACTTTTCTATTCTCTCAATATCTATTCTTTTCTATTCTCTCTCTCTCTCTATCTCTCTCTCTCTCTCTATATATATATATATATATATATATATATGTATGTATGTATATATTATGAAATGGACAAAGTCCGGCAATTATTTTAAGATATTTTTATGTTTATACATTCTTTTTATAGATACAATTATAAAAAATAGATATAAACATAAAAATCTCTTAAAAAAAAATAATTGTCGGACTTTGTCCATTTCATAATGTGTGACGGCATTTGTTTACATTTGGATACGCCATGAGCAGATATGAATGTACGTGACAGAATCATGGAAGATTGTAGTTTAAAGACATTAAAATCGACCTTGCTAATCGAACACTCCTATGTGGCCGAATCGGTTAAGGCACGTCAGGCTAAATGACGGTTCCGTATAGGATACAGGTTCAATTCCTGTCGGAGGACGAATGTTTTCTATGAAAATTTCTCGGACATTCAGGTCGGTAAATATTGTTTATTTTAAAATAGAGCATTTACTTAAATATTTGCATCTAGAAAATGAATGTATAAACTTAAAAATGTCTTAAAATATATATATGTGTATTACGTATATTTTGGCAACATCTTTTCATTAAGACATGTCTCATTGAATAATTTAGACAAGTTTTGTCTACTTATTTTCAATGGGATCCTCTCATATTCACGGACAAATTTCTTAGTATCCTTATTAAAAGAAGAGAGAAAATTACGCTGTTGATACATATTCATTTATTCTGAGTACTTTCGGCACAGTGTCATCAACAGGATGTTGTTTTTTCTAAAAAAAAAATAATGTATATGTTGGTACTACTACTTTGTCTTGAGCTTTCATTTGAATGATGCATAAAATGTATAAAAACATTTACAACAGCATACTCGTCAACATTTGCAATTTAGAAAATTCTTGTTGAAAATACTTCTATACTTTTTCATGAAAATAATAAATATAAACAAAAAATTCATGAAGCTATCTATATTAAAAAATTGAAACCAAACCTTAAAATAGAAATACTGCATAATTTCTGTCTTTTTGAAATCGATAGTTAGTCCTTGTTTTTGTTCAGTTAGGTCAATAGTAAAACAGTGAGAGCAACCTAGTGGTATACTTAAATTAAGGTAGTCGAGTCACTACGGAAAAAAGGATAATCAAAACAGTTGCCATGAAAATATTTCTAGAAAAGAACGCTTTTATCGCCTGTCAAAGCGTGTTCGGATCTTGGTGTCCCAGTTTCTATCCTCTGCTAAAACACTTCCCAGATATTTAAACTTCAGCATCAACTTGCTGTTGACATCTCCAATTCGTAACTCGTATTTTGTGATTTTCTTCTTGCTGACGGTCATACATTCTGTCTTTTTTTAAATTGATAGTCCTTGTTTCTGCGAGATTAGTACTTTTTTTTTAAACACTATAAGATTCATTTTCGGGGCCACATTAATAGATCATTGAATAGTGTCATAATATTACGAATAATAACTCTCACTCTAAAATATTACACACAATAATTTATTAAAATACGATGATAAAATCGTATTTAATAAAATACTATTTACGTATTTGATAGATAAATGTCTAACACATATGTATTTCGTGCATTATATGAATGTTTATTCGATGAAAGAACTATTGTTAAGAAAGAAATACTAGTCAAAATTAATAATGGCTGACAATGCTTCAGCTAATAATGAAATAATAACAAAATGAAGGTCTGAGTAATTGCGATGAAAAGCAAATGAAATTAAGATGAAAGAAATACCAGTCAAAAATTAATAATGGCTGACAACGCTTTATCTAATAATAACATAATAACTAGTCAAAATTTAATAATGGCTGACAACATTACATTTAATAATAACATAATAATTGAATGAAGGTTTGTCATTTCAATGAAAAGCAACTGAAATTAAGATGAAAGAAATACTAATTAAAAATTAATAATGGCTGACAATGCTTTATCTAATAATGAAATAATAATAGAATAAAAGTCTGAGTCGTTTCATGAAGAAATGCCGGGAGCTTTGGCATCAAGCTATACGATATATTTCTTCTAGAATCTCTGAAGTGACTTCAAGAAATATCCCTTTCCCTTTGAATCATTTGACAGGCAAACAGATAAAAAATAACACTCAATTTCTCCCTATTTCCTTCGTTATTTCAAATATTAGGTTGGTGCAAAAATAATGTCGTTTTCTCACATATGTTACTATGTGAGAAAACGACATTATTTTTGCACCAACCTAATAACTTCCCGACATGCATCTCTTTATCCTTCTCTTTTGACTGCCATCTGCTAGGTTTGCCGAGAAGATGACAGCAGTTTTATTCAAACTGTTAAACAAAAAAGAATAATTATTCGTCGGACAATGAAGTCAAAATGACGGTCAGCCGGTCATCAAGTCGTCTTTATTACTGGTCCTAATTCGAAGTTTATGACTCTTTGGAGAACGGTCAGAATTAACGAGTTCTACGAATCTGGTCAGTTGTTGGTGGAATAATGATAATTGTATTTATGGCTTATTACCTGAACTCTATTACCTGGCTGTAAAAACATGACGTTTATAAGTGTCCACGGAAGAAGAAGACGAAGAAGAATTCGAATTTAGGAGCAGTTTCCATGTAGCCATCTTTAGCGGGATTTCCAGACAATTTCTAGTTATTGTCTTTGGGGATACATTAAAACAATCAGTTTATTTAACGCGGGATTCGTGTTTAAACTCGCTAAAGAGCGGCATTAGGCTGAATCACTAAAAATAAAATAAAAATGACTGAATAATATGTCGTCTGTCTCTTTCAATATACCGATCCCCGTGTCAGATTACGAAATTATTTATCCTGTGTTGCATTCTCATTATGGTTGCGTTTACTACTTTAGACTATTCTCGGGTGTTTCTTGTTTCTTTTATATTCTTCAGGAAATAAGAAATGGATCCTTCAGTTCTTGAAGTTGATACATTCTTAAATTTTTTTGCTTTTTAGCAAGTTTTTTTTTCTGATGAATTTCAAAATTCATAATTTACATTTTTTTTTCATTAAAACAGATGTTAAACAGATGAGAGCCCTCCATCTTCATTTTTACTTGTTTGTTTGTCTCTTCTTTTACGGTGACCCTGTGTAAGGCCCGCGAGCCACTCGATGTAGAGGGTTACAAAATAAAAAGCATAGTTTATTGTTGACGTGTCCTATCTCTAAAGAGGTTACGTTGAACTCTTCCGTCTACTATAAAATTAGTAGGAGAGAAGGCCTTGGGGGAACACTCGCATGGATTGTTCAGCTGTCGAACTCTCTGCCTCGGCGGAGAGGAACTCGGACGAGGCTTTGCCGCAGGGCAAGGTTTCGTCCAGGGAGGTGGACAGTCCCTGAACCCTTAAGGACACATGGCACAGTGGATAAAGGCGTTGTTTAGATCCAGTGACAGGATCCAAAGAGTTGTGAGTTCAATACCTGGTTAAGGCAGTGGAGAACTTGGAGAGGGGAATTAACAGAAGATAACTGATAACTGACACCCATTAGACATGGCACGTGGAACTAGAACAGTCTACACCAGCGATCGAAATGTTTAATTCGACATTCCAACCACCGACAGAAACGTTGTGATAAATATATCAATAACAAAGATGAGGACAGTAGCCCGAAGAATGTAAATAGTGTCCTCAAAGTGGGGGACTTCTAGGAAATGAGGGAAAAGTCATATCTCGATATAAAAGTAGAAAAAAGAACGATTTGCTAAAAATGTTACCGTAACATTTTTAGCAAACAGCCCTTTTTTTCCAAACTGCTGACAAGACAATGCTTTTTTTCCCTTGCACTAAAAAGAGAATGTAGGTTCAAACACTGCTGGGTGCAACATGGTCTTTAACTCTTTTGTTCGATCACAGTATTGTTTGTAAAAGATCTAAATTATATGTCTTAAATATTATATATGTGCAAATGTTCCTAGCGTTCATTTTTTAAAATCTACTGACGGAGTACAAAGTTGAAAATCGGTTTTTGCTGGAAATATTTAATATTTTTTTTTAATAGAATTCCTATGTGGAGTTGCTGGGGATCAACGGTTAACGATTCCAAAAGTGAAAGTGGCATACCAAGTTCAAACTGCGGTTGAGTTTCTAAGTGTTCACTTCACACTAATAACCTTGGGAACGGCAAGAATCAAGGTCGCATGTCAGATTGGATTTTATTTTAGCTTTCTTTTGACAAGTCTAGCAGAAGGCTATTTTGAACCCCATCTAAAAAAATGAAGCCGAATGATGAATTAGATCCAACAGTTATTATCGTGACCAGCGTTAGCGTTCCAACCACGAAACCCGGGTTTGAGTCTCACTTCAGGGTGCTGTACTATAGAGAAATATCTGAAACCGTACCACTCATTAGGAGTGAAAATTTTCAGAAATTATTGCTGGTCGCGTTAGCATGAAGTCACAAGTCATTGTGGCCGAGTCTTTGAAGATATTGGTCTTATCCAACCAATCATGACATCAGATTATACGCTTCTTTCTACAAACTAAAGTCTGCTCAGCATTGTTACAATATAAACCAAAGTTTGGCATTGTAAGTGTCGAAGAAACACAAATGCAACTGGACATTGATTCGCTTCCAACGTTTTACCAAAACTCTTGCAGTCTATTTAAAGCCAGGAAATATTTTTAGATTGTAAGAATTTATTTGAAGATAATAACGGTTTAGTGCTACATGTCTTATTAATTAACCCATAGCTGAGGGGGAATAGTTGGATTCATAAATGTCCCAAGGGTATTTACTCGTAATTGAATATAACGAATCCAACTGGAATTGAAACTGGGATTTACGATTAACAATTCCGAGGCATAATCCATTACATCATCCGCACACCCAAGCTTAGAGCACCTAGTATTCTGAATTGTCACCCATCTAGATATTGAGCAGGTCAGACGATACTTAACTTCAATTTCTCATTCCGAGACGTTATACATTACAACATCCACACATCCAAGCACCTGGTATTCCAAAGTGGTCACCCATCTAGATACTGACCAGGCTCGACGTTGCTTAACTGCGTGGGATCGTGCGTCTGATATCTATTGTTGCGCCATTAATTATAAAAAAAAAAATAAAATTCTAAATATTTATAATTCTGGGGAGAAATTTAAACACTAACTGAAAGAATAGTTCTTCAATTAGTGAAAACAATTAGGGAGTAATTTGAAGAACTGTTGATGAATTGTAGAAATAAAGAATACAGAACTAATTAGAAATAATACTTTAATTAATGGAAATGGAGAAATAAATTAATTGAAAGGATAGTTCGATAATTATGGGTACAATAAAAATAATAATTATTAGAATTTAGCCGACAAGAAAAAATTGGATGTCTTTCAAGTTTTATTCGCAGAAAAAATAGAAGAGTGTTGACCTGATATGTTATATGGCAGAAAATGCTGGACAATATCCTGGGAGGTGAAAAAGAGACTTCAGGCTACAGAAATGTTGTTCCATAGAAGGATGGTGAAAAATACAAAAAAAAGATTGCTTAAATGTAATATCAATCCTCCTATATGGCAGTGAATGCTGGACAATCTCCTAACAGATGAAGAGGAGACATGAGACTACAGAGGTGTGGTTCTATAGAAAGATTCTGAGAATACAAAGTAAAAAGTGCTTAACTACTATGTAATATCACCCCTCCTATATGGCAGTGAATGAGAGACAATCTCCTCACAGATGAAGAGGAGACTTCACTCAATAGAGATGTGGTTCTATAGAAGGATGCTAAGAATACAAAGAAAAGAGTGCTTAACTGCTATGTAATATCAATCCTCCTATATGGCAGTGATTGCTGGACAATCTACTCACAGATGAAGAGGAGACTTGAGGCTACAGAGATGTGGTTCTATAGAAGGATGCTGAGAATACAAAGAAATCAGTGCTTAACTGCGATGTAATATCAATCCTCATATATAGCAGGGAATGCTGGACAACATCCTCACAGATGAAGAGGAGACTTGAGGCTACAGAGATTTGGTTCTATAGAAGAATGCTGAGAATAAAAAGAAAAGAGTGCTTAATTGCTATGTCATATCAATCCTCCTATAAGGCAGTGAATGCTGGACAATCTTCTTGGGGTTGACGAGCGGCCTTGAGGCTACAGAGAAGGATTTCTATAGAAGGATGCTGAGAATACAAAAAAAGAGTGCTTAAATGATATGTAACATCAATCCTCCTATCTGGCAGGGAATGCTGGACAATCTCCTCACAGATGAAGAGCAGACTTGAGGCTACAGAGATGTGGTTCTATAGAAGGATGCTGAGAATACAACGAAAAGTATGCTTAACTGCTATGTAATATCAATCCTCCTATATGGCAGTGAATGATGGACAATCACCTCACAGATGAAGAGGAGACTTCAGGCTACAGAGATGTGGTTCTATAGAAGGATGCTGAGAATACAAAGAAAAGAGTCCTTAACTGATATGCAATATCAATCCTCCTATATGGCAGTGAATGATGGACATCATCACAGATGAAGAGGAGACTTGAGGCTACAGAGATGTGGTTCTATAGAACGATGTTGAGAATAAAAGAAAAAAGTGCTTAACTGCTATGTCATATCAATCCTCCTATAAGGCAGTGAATGCTGGACAATCTTCTTGCGGTTGACGAGCGGCCTTGAGGCTACAGAGAAGGATTTCTATAGAAGGATGCTGAGAATACAAAAAAAGAGTGCTTAAATGATATGTAACATCAATCCTCCTATCTGGCAGGGAATGCTGGACAATCTCCTCACAGATGAAGAGCAGACTTGAGGCTACAGAGATGTGGTTCTATAGAAGGATGCTGAGAATACAACGAAAAGTATGCTTAACTGCTATGTAATATCAATCCTCCTATATGGCAGTGAATGATGGACAATCACCTCACAGATGAAGAGGAGACTTCAGGCTACAGAGATGTGGTTCTATAGAAGGATGCTGAGAATACAAAGAAAAGAGTCCTTAACTGATATGCAATATCAATCCTCCTATATGGCAGTGAATGATGGACATCATCACAGATGAAGAGGAGACTTGAGGCTACAGAGATGTGGTTCTATAGAACGATGTTGAGAATAAAAGAAAAAAGTGCTTAACTGCTATGTAATATCAATCCTCCTATATGGCAGTGAATGCTGGACATCATCACAGATGAGAAGACTTGAGGCTACAGAGATGTGGTTCTATAGAAGGATGATGAGAATAAAAGAAAAAAGTGCTTAACTGATATGTTATGTCAATCCTTCTATATTGCAGTGAATGATGGACAATATTCTCCCAGATGATGAGGAGACTTGAGGCTACAAATATGTGGTTCTATAGAAAGATGCTGAGAATACAAAGAAAAGATTGCTTAACTGCTATGTAATATCGATCCTCCTATATAGCAGTGAATGCCGGACAATCTCCTCACAGATGAAGAGGAGACTTGAGGCTACAGAAATGTTGTTCTATAGTATGATGCTGAGAATACAAAGAAAAGACTGCTTACTGCTATCTAATATCAATCCCCTTATATGGCAGTGAATGCTCGGTAACATCCTCACAGATGAAGAGGAGACTTGAGGCTACAGAAATGTTGTTCGATAGAAGGATGCTGAGAATACAAAGAAAAGTGTGATTAACTGCAATGTTATACCAATCCTCCTCTATGGCAGTGAATGATGGACAATCTCCTCACAGATGAAGAGGAGACTTAAGGCTAGCAAGATGTGGTTCTATAGAAGGATGATGAGAATACAAAGAAAAAAGTGCTTAACTGCTATGTAATATCAAACCTCCTATATGGCAGAGAATGCTGGACAATCTCCTCACAGATGAATAGCGGACTTGAGGCTACAGAGATGTTGTTCTATAGAAAGATTCTGAGAATACAAAGAAAAGAGTGCTTAACTGCCATGTAATATCAATCATCCTATATGTCAGTGAATGCTGGACAGCATTCACACAGATGAAGAGGAGACTTGAGGCTACAGAGATGTGGTTCTATAGAAGGATGCCGAGAATACAAAGAAATGTGCTTAATTGCTATGTAATATCAATCCTCGTATATGGCAGTGATTGCTGGACAATCTCCTCACAGATGAAGAGGAGACCTGCAGCTACAGAAATGTTGTTCTACAGAAGGATGCTGAGAATACAAATAAAAGAGTGCTTAACTGCCATGCAGTATAAATCCCCCTATATGGCAGTGATTGCTGGACAATCTCCTCACAGATGAAGAGGAGACTTGAGGTTACAAAGATATGGTTCTATAGAAGGATGCTGAGAATACAAAGAAAAGTGCACTTAACTGCCATGTAATATAAATCCTCCTATATGGCAGTGAATGCTGGACAATTTCCTTACAGATGAAGAGCAGACTTGATGCTACAGAGATGTGGTTCTATAGAAGGATCCTGAGAATACAATGAAAAGAGTGCTTAACTGCCTTGTAATATCATTCCTCTTATATGGCAGTGAATGATGGACAATCTCCTCTCAGTTGAAGAGCGGACTTGAGGCTACAGAGATTGGTTTTCTATAGAAGGATGCTGAGAATACAAAGAAAAGAATGTCAATCCTTCTATATTGCAGTGAATGATGGACAATATTCTCCCAGATGATGAGGAGACTTGAGGCTACAAATATGTGGTTCTATAGAAAGATGCTGAGAATACAAAGAAAAGATTGCTTAACTGCTATGTAATATCGATCCTCCTATATAGCAGTGAATGCCGGACAATCTCCTCACAGATGAAGAGGAGACTTGAGGCTACAGAAATGTTGTTCTGTAGTATGATGCTGAGAATACAAAGAAAAGACTGCTTACTGCTATCTAATATCAATCCCCTTATATGGCAGTGAATGCTCGGTAACATCCTCACAGATGAAGAGGAGACTTGAGGCTACAGAAATGTTGTTCGATAGAAGGATGCTGAGAATACAAAGAAAAGTGTGATTAACTGCAATGTTATACCAATCCTCCTCTATGGCAGTGAATGATGGACAATCTCCTCACAGATGAAGAGGAGACTTGAGGATACCGAGATGGGTTTCTATAGAAGCATGCTGAGAATACAAAGAAAAGAGTGCTTAATTGCCATGTTTTCTGTGAAAATGTTTCGGACATTCAGGCCGGTAAATGTTACTTAAATATTTGTATCTATAAAAAGAATGTATAAACATAAAAATGTCTTAAAATAATTATCGGACTTTGTCCATTTCATAATATATATATAGTTGAAGATGTTAAAACAGGCAAAGAACAAGTAGGAAATGTGTCTCAATCTAACATATTTCCCTTTTCTGATTGGCTGATGATTCCAGTGTGGATATTGTGCTCAATAAATATCCAGCATATTGTGATTATTCAAGAGCGGAAAATATATTGAGTTACAACCCTGTTTATTTTTGTCAGCCAACTGGACGCTAGTTGGAAACCTCTTTGCGAAGATGAGTCTCACATTCTTGATTGTACAGAAAACTTCCTAAAACACCTAAAATTATTGAAAATCGATTTTTTTTCGATCGAACACAAGTGATTTCAACGAGTTTAGACAGTTTACACAAAGTTATAATAAAAAAAAATTGGGGTTTGCAAAATGATGAAAACACGAAAAAGTTGTGAAAATCGAGTGATTTTCGCTTGATTTCAGCTAGTTTTGATAGCTGAAACAACGTTATATGAAAAATACTTAGATGTTTGAAAAATTTCGGAAACCCCTAAAATTATTGAAAATCGAGTTCGTTTCGATTGTAATTTACCCCTCATAGAAAAAAGGTCGAAAGTGCTTGGGCTAAAAAGAAATTTCGGCGCCTTTCTTGATGGATTTCATCTTAACATCAAGAAACAGATTAGATAACTGGAAAAGATCAGTATAAAAATATATTATTCAGTGGAACATGTTTGAATGAAGATATGCTGCTTATATATACGTGTACACACACACACATATATATATATATATATATATATACATGACGATGCTGGTGGTAATATATTACTTTTCTTGAAATTGATTAATCGCATACTCTTAGCTATATCCAGATGCCCACCGATTCTACAAGTCTGTGTAATCAGTCTTCGGAAATTTCTTCCAGGAAGACCTGAAGACTTGAAAGATGACGCAGCCAAGAATGTTGATGGCACCTCCCCTACCGCAGTCTTCATTTCGACCGGACCATCCGGGAACAACTCCCGAAGGTAATTTTTTTTTTCTTGATACTGTTCTTATTTTAACGCCTGGAGTATTAAATTCTCGGACGCTGACTCCGTCGTACGTGATTGATGACACAAGAACACGCCCCATTAGATGCTCGATGCCCGAAACACTCCAACCGAAAGGGAAATCCATACAAGATGGCAATATATTTTTGTCGCACACGTTTTCGACAGGAGTTCTATTCAGTAAAATCGATAAACAAATAAGCTAGAAGCCATAACTAACCGCGTTTAAATGGCGGTTTTTTACGAAATAGGACACCGTAAAAGGTTTTTATGTCTACTGTATTTCCCGCCAAATAACTCGTCTCAGTGATAACACAAATCGAAAAATGACAAAGAATGTTTAAACATTAATTAAAACACATGCGTGAAAGTGATATTTTAAAAAAATATTTAAAAATAAATTTAATGTTGAGTAGGCACGATGTAGTAAATGGATAGCGATTCGGATAGAAGCAGTCGGAGAGCCGAGTTCGAATTCCAGTCGAATCCATTACATTCACTTACGTGCTAATATCCTTGAGAAAGGTATGGATCGTCTTCTTCTCCCCCCCCCAGCTACGGCTACATAACAGGACACACCGGGTTCTATAGCCTTGGATGGCAACTGGTTTACCGTAGAAAGAAATGGCAACCTACTGCGGGAAAAGAATCTGCCTCGTCAGTCATGTATCGAAAGATACATGATCGCCTGAGAGTTTATCACGCAAGGCACATAACTGACTGAATGGAGGCACGGTGGAATAATGGATAGCGGCTATATATATATATATATATATATATATATATAGATAGATAGATAGATAGAGAGAGAGAGAGAGAGAGAGAGAGAGAGAGAGAGAGAGAAGAGACCTAGTTAAACCTAGAGAACCAGATAAACCTACCAAGGTTTCACCTAAGCAGATCGTCAGGGAAGGCTGACTAACTAACAATATATATATATATATATATATATATATATATATATATATATATATATATATAGTTATATATAGTTATATATATATATGTATATGTAATTATATATATATATATATAGTTTTATATATATATATATACATATATATATATATATATATATGTATATATATAATGGCATCCTCACTGGGTGCCACATACATTCTGCTTTGTGCCACATCTAAGCAACTTTCATAAAATTATTAGGGCACCTCACACACACATACATACATATATATATATATATATATATATATATATACACACACACGCGCATATATGTGTGTGTGTGTGTGTGTATGTGCATGATATTCGGTATTGCCATTATTACACATATTATTTGCTCTTGTCATTTCTGTCACGCCCGAACTAAATAGATTCTTACTTCTCTCGATAACAAATCTTGCAACGAATGTCCTTAGTAGATAAAGACACAGTTTTAGCAAATAAAAGATCACGCACAGCATAAATATTTCTTTCCATCCTCCTCCAGCTATAAATCAAATCGCAAGATAGATTGTGTTCTCTACCCTTGGGTGACAATCAGCCTGGGAGAAGGTTGATCCGAAATTCCAAAGCTTCGAAGAACATTATATATATATATATATATATATATATATATATATATATATTAGGTTGGTGCAAAAATAATGACGTAATAATGTCGTTTTTGACGTATTTTTTCACGTCAAAAAACCATATTATATATATATATATATATATATATATATATATATATATATATGTTAACTGATTTAAAAATATGGTTTTATTCGCTACACAGGAATTACCATGTTTCAAAAACCGAAGCTAGAAACCTCAAATTTAATTATATAATTAAATCAAAAGCATTAGTTCCGTTTCATCTTCAAGGGAATTTTGGAATAACTTAATTTTAAATTTACTTAATTTTAAATTTACTGAATTTTAAACGCACATACAATTCATAATTTTTTGTTTCCAAGGATACAGAGAAATCCAATCATTTTGTCAGGGGTGATAGCGTGTTCATTTTTATTAACTATTATTGTATCAATTATGAGTTACGTTCAAAAAAGAGGTTAATTCTAGGGAGGATAGGGGTGCATTTTTCAAGAAATTTTGACATCTGTTCAACGCATGACGTCTGTCTTTTTTTTTTTTTTTATCAACGACAAAAAGTTTTGGGGCATTTTTTTCCGTTAAATTCGTACTTGTATACATAAAGATTCTTTCTAAAAGGGGTCTTTTGAGTTAGAATACGTTATATTGTACTACAATTTTAATATATTATTTTTACTCTAATTGCCAATAGTCCATATTTCTTTTTAAAACAAATAAACGTAATAGAATTACGTAAATTATTACATATCAAATATATGTATATTACCAGCTTTCTTTTTAATATCTCTCTCTCTCTCTCTCTCTCTATATATATATATATATATATATATATATATATATATGGCACAGTCGAGTAAAGATACCAGCACATATGATTTGATTATAGTGGTGAAGGTTTTGTGCAGAATCATCCAAACTTTTTGAAGGGCCGAATACAGAGACCTGGTGCACTACGTGCCACAAGGTCCCTAAACGACCCTCCGCAGATTTTGAATTCAGAGTTGTTCTTCTCCTAGACCAGTTGCCATCCAAGGCTATAGAACCCAGTCTGTCCTGCTTTTTACCCATGGAGGGAGAAGAAGAGGATTAATACCTTCCAAATGTATTATCACGTAAGTGAATGTAATGGATTCGACTGGTATTCGAACTCGGCTCTCCAAGTCCTCAATCCGAGCCGCTATCCACTACTCCACAGCATTTAAGAAAATGGTTGCTCTCTCATAGATGATTTTAATTATTTTGGACTTTAATTCTCTTATATAGAGGGCTTTTATGATTTTTAGTTTTTCCGTATTATTATTTCATGTAATATAGATCTATTTTCAACTAATATCTGTCTATACTGTTAGTATGGACGTGAGTGTTCCTTTAAATGCAGTGATCTTGAAATATGCTCATAGTCGTGTTTACCCCAAGCAAGTCAGTAAAGCCACTAAGACACAATGTGTTACTCGGTGTGGAAGAGTTACCAAATAGATACATTAGATAGTAGCGAGAACAAAAGAAAAGTAATCAGGATTACAGTAGATAGCGATTGACATTGGATTCAAATTTTTGAAGATTAACTGGAAAGCAAGGAGTCGTAAGGGAGTTCCACAAGCGAGAAATGAAACTGTTAGTATAGAACATCTCGCCAACTCAGCAATAAAATGATGAGACTGCATCGCCATTTTCCTGTCGCTGTAAACTTGCTTCCCTTTCAGGGTGTTTTTCGGATGAGATGTTCGTTATGGCACATAGACTTTATGAATTTAAGCGCAATACACACAACCCCCCGACATATATATATATATATATATATATATATATATATATATATATGGTGGGGGGGAAACAAATATTCGTACACATACAAATTTTTAATTGATTGTATTTCCAACTAATGAATAAACATACTTTTCAAATAATTAACTGTACACAGATGCATAATAACTAAATATGCATAGAAAACAGAAAAAATTGATTTAATAGAATTAAGTCCCATTTATCCATTTTAATGGATGAAAAAAGTATTCGTACACTACAAAAAAGAATACATAATCTTCATTTAATACTTTGTAGAATAGCCATTATTCACTTCTACAGCAATCAACCTCTTCTTATATTTCTCAATTAATGATTTGCAAATTTTAGTTGGTATTTTTCCCATTCTTCTTTGCATATGGTCTTCAGATTCGGAATGTTTGTTGGAGCTCTCGATTGGATTTGAATTTTCAAGTAACGCCACAGATTCTTGATTGGGTTTAAATCTGGGGACTAACTTGGCCATTTCAGGATATTTACATTATTTTGAGCAAGTCATTTCTTCGTAGATTTTGTAGTGTGCTTAGGATCATTTTCTTGTTGGAATCAATCAGGAGAAAATTCAAGATTTTCAACCAAAATCATTAAATTTACTTACAAAATATTTTGATATGCTGCGGCATTCATTCTACTACATATTACTGATATACTGCCAGTATCTTTTGTAGAAAAATATTCCTAAACCATGATGCTGCCACCACCAAATTTCAATGTTGGAACTGTGTTCTTTTGTTTGAAGATATCGCCATCTTTTCTCCATACATGATTTCTAAAATTACATCCAAACAACTCAATTTTGATTTCATCTGTCCATAATACTCTTTCCCAATACGATTTTTCCTTATCTTTATGTTCACGAATGAATTTCAACCTGGCAACTCGGTGTCGTTTCAATAGCATTTGTGTTTTACGAGGGGGACGTGACTTTAGATTGTTCCTATAAATTTCATTGATTATTGTACGTTTATTGATACAGATTCCTGCTGAAAGCAAATCATCCTGCAACTCTTGACGAATAACCATTGGATTTTATTTAATTTGACACATTAATTTCCTTGAATATACTGAAGAAATCTTCCCTGGAGCACCTGTTCTATAGTTTTCAACAATTTTGAGTTTTTAATACCTTGCAATGAATGAACAAATGGTAGTAAATGGAATATTCAGGTTGTCTGAGATTTTCCTGTAACTTTTACCTTCTTCCCAGAGCTTAACAATCAGTTCTTTTAGCGAATTTGTCAATTCTTTATCTTTTGCCATGATGAAAACCTTCTTGCACGAGTATCAATTACAGAATGATCTGTTTGTATTTTTTTAGGTTAAAAATAACCACCGATAACATTATTGAAATATTCTAGAATATTCCACTTGAATAATCTAGAGTATTAAAGCAATTAAATTTTTTTAAATCTGAAATTTGCATTGTACGAATACTTTTTTCACTCATTAAAATGGATAAATCGGATTTATTGCTTTTAAATCAAATTTTTTTTCTGTTTTTTTTATGAATATTTAGTTATGCATCTGCGTACAGTTAATTATATGAAAAGTATGTTTATTCATCAGTTGGAAATACAATGAATTAGAAATTAGTACGTGTACGAATATTTGATTTCCCCCATTGTCTATATATATATATATATATATATATATATATATATATATATATATATATTAGTAGTAGTAGTAATAGTAATGTTATAAGTATAAGAAACTATTCTCGTTCGGAAAAACTTTGCAAATAATTAAACCAATACCAAATGGAAAAAAGGTATAAAAAAAGAAAGAACCAAGAACATGTACGTTAGCCGAAAATAATCGTCTAGAATGCAAGTCCAAAGCCCAGAGAAAAAAAAACCCGATACGAGTACGTAAAATAACTAAGTAAAGTGCTCAATACAATAAGTAGATCAGACCTAGTTAAACCTAGAGAGCCAGGCAACCTACCACGGTTTCACCTTGGAGGATCGTCAGCCTTCCCTGACGAAACGTGCTAGATTGTCTGGCTCTCTATTTTATATATATATATATATATATATATATATATATATATATATATATATATATATATATATATATATATATATATATATATATATATATATATATATATATATATATATATATATATATATATATTCTCAGACAGGGTATATCTGTAGAAGAGACAAAATGAAGGAAAAAACAAGAGGAAATAAGCATTAATTCAGGCTTTGCTTAACCGGAGTTTCTCTGTGTCTGAACAATTATAGCACGTCAGACTTAGTGGTGGTTCCTCATAGAATGCAGGTTCGATTCCTGTCAGAGAACGCATATTTTCTACGAAATTTCTCGAACATTCAGGCCGGTAAATGTAATTAATACTGCTTAATAAAGAACAGAACATTTGCCATAATAAGTGTATCCATAAAAAGTAACGTATAAAGAGAAAATTTATTATATATATGTATAACATAAAAGAGTCAAACAGTAATACTAGATAGTTAGAAATTATTACATTGGAATCATAATCACAAACCAATTCAACAGATCTCCAAATTCAAAAAATTGAATTCGTAGGTCTGATGAATGAATATATATATATATAATTTTCGCTCGGATGATTAGGTTTAGTCATTTACATCAACCCTGAACTAAATCGTTTTTTTTAACGTTGTCAATCACTAAGCTGAGGACCTCTATCAGTCGTAAATAAAGACAAAGTTTTGGCAAATATAAGGTTACGCACACTCAAAATATTATGAAATTAGAAATGTATTATTTCTCGAAGTTCAATTCGGAACATATAATATCGCATGTTATTAAAGAACCACGTTTTATTCACTCAAGCGAATGCATATAAAAGTGGGCTTTGCATAGTGGAATTGGTGAAATTAGATTATCGCTTTAATATATTTATTGAATTAGCATTCAGTTCTTTTTTTTTCCTGGCAGATTCGTAATTGAATAGGAATGTGGTTGTCCTGTTGCTATTAGCATTTAACTAAATTATTCTTACAATTAAGTATGCAACCTTCATAAGTGGGATTTAAAACTGACTTATTCACAATAGCAATAAGTCTTCTACAGTGGTAGTAATAATAAACATAACAACGATATTATTTACTAGCATCGTATCTTTCCAAAGTCGAGTGCAATTGCTATCGACTGGAACAAGGGAAATCAGCGATCCGATTTCAAATCCAGTCTTAGTCTGCTTCGTTCACCTTTGTTTTGTGATTCTTAGGAGCAACACAAATCTATCTATTCTAAGCTATGGATTAAATAACAGAGTAGAGTGGGCACTCTAACATTGACTGGCAACCAATATAGGAGAAAGAAAATTATGTATTTAAATCCGTGGGAAAGGCAATAATTGACAAATCCAATACATTCCCAATGAAGCCATGCCAATTCAGAGATTATAAAGAAAAGAAAAGTGTGGAGAGTCATGATCACGTATGTATTCAAGGGACATGGCATTTAACTATTCAACTATGTTTCCCAAGGAGTGGTGGCAATTCAGAGATAATAACGAAAAGGAAAGTGTGGAGAGTAATGATCGCCTATGCCCTTAAGGGATATAACATAGAAGGCGTTAAATAATATGAGTATCATAGTATATGTGCGCTAGATATTTACCTACTGAGACACTGAAATTTTTGGTTTACTTAATTTCACTCAATACAAGACCCAAGAGCCCCTTAAGTTAGAGTGTTACTGCATAAGGTGAATGATATGTATGTAAAAACAGAATTGTAGGAAATGTAGAAAATAATAATGATAATAATAATAATAATAATCTCTCTCTCTCTCTCTCTCTATATATATATATATATATATATATATATATATATATATATATATATATATATATATATATATATATATATATATATATGATATATGTTTGTGAGCAGGCACCCACACCTCACTTAAACTTAACCTGACTTTGTAAGTAACATATATTTGATACATAAGTCGTCTAGGGAAATTAAAATCCAACCACCCTTAATCAAAATAGATTAAATTTTCCTTAACCTCAACCATTCAAAATATTAAGATTGTCTGCACTTATAAATTAAGTAAATCTCTTAGAAAGTTATTCTTAATATCGCTTGACAATGGAACGAAACTCTGGATTTTAAGTTTTATTTTTAAAATTAAATTTACAACTTTAGTTTCAGTTTTGAAAGATAGAAATTTCTGTGTCGCGATGGAATCATATTTTTTAAAAAGAAAATAATTATAATATATATATATATATATATATATATATATATATATATATATATATATATATACACTTACATACCTACAAATAAAAACATGAAACTATTGATTTAAATACAAATATAAGCATTTAATAAGTAGTTTCAAATATAATTAAAATGTACACAAAAAGTTCATGACATATTTATATATATATATCCACATGTATTTTAATATATCTTCTGTTTATACGTTATTTTTTATAGATATAAATATTTAAGTTAAATAAATGCTCTGTTTATAATAAACAGTATTTACTACATTTACCGGCCTGAATGTCCGAGAAATTTCCTAGAAAATATGTGCCCACCAACAGGAATCGAACCTGTATCCTACACGGGACCGTAACATAGACAGACGTGCTATACCATTTAGCTATAACAACAGCAAAAGGTAGATGACTAATAATACTATTAGAAATAATAATATATATCTTAGTACAGTAGGTTGATCGTAGTCAAGATTATAGAGACAATGTGAACTCCATGGTCTTGCCGATTGCTGTACACTTTATACGAATACCGACTTACCACCCAAGTCTGAAGTCTCCTGTCTGCCCTACTATTTAAACCATAGCTATGGAGAGAAGAGGTGCTTCCAAACCTTCACAAAGCTATTTACGCGAAATTGAAAGCAAAGAACTCGACTGGAATTCGAACTAGGCCTGTCAATCTGTCTATACATTACACCTACATGTACATCCTAAGGGCGAAAGATATGAACAAGATTGACTCTTGACTTGAAGAAAAGGAAAGATGGGAGTGTTCAGAAAAGAATCCAGGTGATGTAGGGTCTCTCCTACGAAGTAGCAGTTTTGGGGAAAAAAGCTCTCAGACTTGGCCTTCTTCCTTACAATGGCTCAGCAGTCGTGGCATGGCGTGATATAGCTGTAAAAGTCTGAATCGGTTGAAGTAGAGAATGGAGTTCAGCTGAACATTAAGGCCCTTGGTCGGTATGAACGTCGAGTGCCTATACGCGTATATACCTACCAAGAACAAAATTGCCTAGTTCCCGCGACAGTCACAGTGATGTCGGTGTCCCCGAGTTTGAGCCTGATGAGAGTGCTGCCTCCCTCAGATTAAAATATGGCTTTCTTTACTAAAGATCAGCGCTGCTTGAAAATGGGGATGGCTGCTGTTAATCCCAGCTGGGCTATGGTTAATCTCACTATTGGGAAGAGTAGAGAGATCTGGAATATTTTTGTCTCATAGTCTCATGTAAACTCAAAGAATTACCGTCTTAAACACGGACTTGTGCCAAATTTTGTTCGGGTGTGGTATGAGCAAATAAAGATCAGCGCCATATATAGCCTTTGGGCTGGGATCAAAGTGTGGTATCTGTTTTCTCCGTTAAGGAATTGAGACGGGGCCTGGAATTCTAACCCTCTGACAGCACCTTCCTCAATGTAGTAAATAGGATCATGGACTATCGACACCAGCGTGATAATGTTCTCTGGGATTGCGAAATCTTTGCATTTGCTGAAGAGTACAGTGACGAATATATATTAAATTTTCTGCTATCGCAGAACCGGATGTATTTATGCACCTCTGCATTTTTTGGGGAATTGACACTTCGAAATACTTGCCGGCAGATTTAGTACTATTCGAACTCAGTGTGCTACTGTTAAGGTTTTGCATCAGACCAAGCTATTTTTAGTCAAATATAATCGATCCTGACTTGTCATTACGACTTCAGCCATTTTCTCACCGCCATGATGTGTCTTCTCTTTGTCTTTTCTATAAATATTTCCATGGCAATTGCTCTAAAGAGCTCTCCTTCGTATACAGACGGCGAGAATTTAAGCGTACGACTAGATTGTCAATTAAATATTATCCTTTTACTATAGAAATAGCTAAATTTATCCTTAGGTACTATGCTAATAGTTTTTTCTCGCGCACTTCATTCTTGTGGAACTCTTCAGTCGCCTTCTTGCATTCCTGCCACCTACAATCTTCAAAAGATTACCTAGAGGGAGAGACGAAAACAACGCATAACCTACCTACTGCAACTTTTCCTTTTCTCTGTTTCTGATTTGCTGTCTGCGACATTATAATTTTTTTTTTCGTTTTTCTTCTTTTAATCAAAATACCGTCTGTTTTAATGGTTCTAAAAGTTTAAGTGTGTTACTGTAGTGAGATAATTTGCATTTTTTTAAGTTTCGTAGTTTTGAATTTTTCTAGAGAAAACTTTGTATCTACTTTCTATTTTTTATCCAGCAGCGTCCAAGAATATTTTGTTTTTAATACGAAGCCGTTGTTTTTTTTTCTTGCTTTCATACCTGACAGGAGACGCCATTTTGGTCTCGCAATTATTTTCTTCAAGATCTTTGAAAATATCTTCGACTAATTATTTTCCTACAGTTCGCTGCATGTGAAGCTGCCCGCAATATTTCTAATTCCATATTAGCTAAAAATAAATAAATAAAATAAAATAAGAGGTACTCTTTTTTTAGTTGTTAAAGAATTTCTTCCACGTCTCAGTTCAGTAGTGCATCGGCTCAAAACTTTTAAAAAAGGAAAAAAAAACAACAACAACAAAAAAAAAAAACTACTCACAACACTAACGATGGTTTAACTCAATGGATGAACATTATCTTGAAAGTCATACGATCTGGTTTTTGAAGGGGAAGTGTGAAATGGTGTAATCGTTATAGACATGAAAACAGGTTCCGATGAACCAAGTTCGAATTCCGGTCAATGCCATCATTAATGTTACTTGAATCTATTTTTATTTGCATCTTGTTCTATCGCCAGCCATTTTAACCATTTTCTTGTTCATATTTTCTTTTTAACGTTTCACCCCAGGAAAGGAAATAAATTTTTTGAAGATTGTAGTTGACAGGGAAGCAAGAAATCAGAAGGGATTTCTTTATGCGAGAAAAGAATGTTAGAATAGAATTGTGGGTTGCATCTAGCTAGTTCGGGCAGTAAAACAGTGAGACCTAATTACCAATCCAGTAGCACGCTTAAATTCATGTAGTCGAGGCACTAGGGGAAAAATGTCATCAGAACAGTTGCCATTAAAATATTTGCAGAAAAGACAGAGAAGCAAAAAAAACTGTGACATCCAGAGGTGAGGGGTGCGGGAGAAGAAACTTTTAGAATAGGACTTACGGTTACATCCAGCTATTTCAAAAGTAAAACGATGAGACCTAATAGCCAATCTAGTCTTCTTCTTCTATGTATCGTTTCCCTTGAGAACGTTGACGATCATGGCTCTTCACAATTTCCTATCCTTTGTAGCTCTTAAGAAATTTGTTATTTTTGTTATCTCTCCTAGACCCTGTTTTGCTATTCAGTTACTCACGCACGCTCGGTAGGTTATGCGTTGTTTTCGTCTCTCCCTCTAGGTAATCTTTTGAAGATTGTAGGTGGCAGGAATGCAAGAAGGCGACGGAAGAGTTCCACAAGCATGAAGTACGGGAGAAGAAACAATTAGCATAGAACTTACGGATAAATTTAGCTATTTCTATAGTAAAAGGATAATATTTAATTGACAATCTAGTCGTACGCTTAAATTCTTGCCGTCTGTATACGAAGGAGAGCTCTTTAGAGCAATTGCCATGGAAATATTTATAGAAAAAACAAAGAGAAGACACATCATGGCGGTGAGAAAATAGCTGAAGTCGTAATGACAAGTCAGGATCGATTATATTTGACTAAAAATAGCTTGGTCTGATGCAAAACCTTAACTGTGCAAACCGAATTCGAATAGTACTCGCTGCGGTAGGAATTGTTTGTAAAAATTCACTGGCTAACTGCAGATTCTCAATAACCATATTTTTGTCATTTTCGTTTAATGGTGGCCGACAGTTTACAATCAGGGCAGAGGAGATGGTCGCCGCCATGTAATTCTTATTGCCATTGAAAGGCAAGATCACACAACCTGAGATGTACTCAAGTATGACAGAAAGATGTTCTTCCTATGTTCCTTGAATGCGTATGTGATCATGACTCTCCACACTCTCTTTTTTTTTTATTATATCTGAATTTCAACGACTCCTTAGGAAAGATAGTAGAATAGTAAAATGCCTTATCCCTTGAATACGTATGTGATCATGACTCTCCACACTTTCCTCTTCTTTATTATCTCTGAATTGCCACAACTCTTAGGAAAGATATTGGAATAGTTAAATTCTACATCCATTGCTTACGTATGACTCTCCACACTTTCCTTTTCTTTCTTCTCGCTGAATTACCACGACTCCTTAGGAAATATAGTGGAATAGTTAATGCCATGTCTTTTGAATACGTATGCGATCATGAGTCTCCACAGTTTCCTTTTCTTTCTTCTCGTTGAATTACCACGACTCTTTAGGAAATATAGTGGAATAATAGCATGTCACATGAATACGTATATGATCATGACTCTCCACACTTTCCCTTTCTTTATTATCTCTGAGTTGACACGACTCCGTATGGAAGATAGTAAAATAGTTAAATGCCATATCCCTTGAATACGCATGTGTCCATGACCCTCCACACTTTCTTTTTATTATTTCTGAACTGTCACGACTCGTAGGAGAGAAAATGGGATAGTTAAATGCGATGTCCCATGAATACGTATGTAATCATGACTCTCCACAATTTCCTTTTCTTTATCTTTAAATTGCAATTGTTAAGAACGATAAATAATAGTTTCTTTCCTGCCACAGAAGACAAAATATTTCTTGGAGATATGAGTGTTGCCAAACACCTCTCTTTACCTAATGAAATGCCACTAAGGATAAATGGTCTACACAGTAATTCTTCTAACTGGCATCAGATACCATTTACCGTTTTCTGTCACTATCTGCCGGCTTTTGCACAAATTTATATACATATAAATCAATTAAGGTCTTTACAAATAAAATTAATGTATTTTGGTTGATACAAAGTCGTCAAAATGTTCGTAGTAGTCCTTGCAAGAATGAGTTTATGTGTACGTAGACAGGAACGTACGTGCTGAGGGATGTATGAGCGTTATCGAATGGTAAGGAAGTCTTTAAAGTAATCGCTCAGTCTTAAAATGTTCCGTTCGTTTATCAAGTATAAAAGAGGTGAGGGAGAAAGGTAGAGATAATAATAACAATCGCTTGACGTTTGTCAAGGGACGTGTTAATACGTTCGTCTCCTTCTCTCTGGTGACAGGCGAACTTGCATGTCTTTTAATTTGTTTGTCAGGCTTGAAAAGGTCATTTGGGAATTCACTCCCGAATATGATTCGGCTCTTTCCATTGGACGACGAACAAACTTCGCGTCGGCTCACGAAAAGGTCTGTAAAAGAATTTTTTTTCTGAGAAGTGAAGATTATTTGAATTTTGTTTTTAAATGTTTCCTAGTTTTGTATTGGCCGAAAAAAAATTCCGTATCAAGGTGTGGAATTTCACGAGTTTTGTTTTGGATTTGCTTTTGAGTGTGTGTTAAGCAAAGTTTGTGTTATGGGGTCCACCCCTTTTTCATATAAGTGGACTCTACTGGACTGCTGCCGTTAAATACCCAGAGTTACAGTCAGTGAGGGTAGTTGGTAGTCGGTAGTCAGTAGTCGGCAGTCGGATAGTGACAGGATATGCGGAGAGTGAGAGAATATACGAACGGAGATAGTGTGTGGTAACCTCTTGTAGAAGTCAGTTACAAGCACGTAGGAAGTCCTACTTCGAGACTGTATATATCTATCTGTATTTGCTACTAACCGCGTTCCTGGACTTACTAACAGTATTACTCTTTGTATGATTGTGTAAATACATTTTATTTCTTATATTTAATTATTGCGTTTGTCATTCCTTGGAGACCGAATTCATCTCGGAATCCACAACAGTTTGTAAATTCGAGTCTTTTTAATTTCTAACAAAATCAGTGAGTTAGCGCTTAGCATTTGAATTTTAAATCTAGATCTTGTTTTGTTCACTACAAGTTCACTGCATAGGAGTTCCTTTAGTATTCTTTCTGATAATAATACGGCATCACCTGCGTATATTAATGTTGTTAAAATTGTACCCACCAGTAATAAATCCTGGTAAGACATTTATTTCCCTTAGGATTGCCTCGTTGTATAGATTAAATCAGTTTTCCTCAACTCGGTTACATATGGGCCTTGGGTGATCCATGTAAGATTACTTAGGTCCACACAAAAAAGATGAAAAAAACATAATATATTTATTTGTTTGTTTGTTTGGGTTTTATGGCATATCAACCACTGTGGGTTATTTAATGTCAAATCCAGTTTATATGAATTTTAAATGCCTATTTTGTATCGAATAAAAAACGTGTAGCTGTCAGCATTATTGTTTCAAAAACGTATAGCTAGCAACATTATTGTTTCAAAAACGTACAGCTGGCAACATTATTTTTTTACAAAAACGTATAGCTGGCAACATTATGATTTCAAAAACTTATAGCTGGCAACATTATGGTTCCAAAAACGGATAGCTGGCAACATTGTTTCAAAAACGTGTAGCTGACAACATTGTTTCAAAAACGTATAGCTGGCAACATTATTTTTAACAAAAAACGTATCGCTGACAACATTATTTTTTACAAAAAAACGTATAGCTGGCAACATTATTGTTTCAAAAAAGTATAGCTGACAACATTATTGTTTCAAAAACGTATAGCTGGCAACATTATGGTTCCAAAAACGCATAGCTGGCAACATTATGGTTCCAAAAACGCATAGCTGGCAACATTATTGTTTCAAAAACGTATAGCTGGCAACATTATTTTTCCAAAAACATTATCTGAGGCCTTGCTGTTGGATGTAGTTTATCGCCGTACCCAGGACGCGGATGTAGTTTATCGCCATAACCAGGACGCGGATGTAGTTTATCGCCATACCCAGGACGCGGATGTAGTTTACCGTCAAACCCAGGACGTAAACATAATATATGGAAGATAAAGAGTACTGCTGAAAATATCCACTACTCCGGAATAAAAGCACAGCTCTCCGTTATTCCATCATCTTGTTGAATCGGGTTTTAGTCCTGAGTCTCATTTACTGTCAAAAGTCCGTAATAAGCTCGACATTATGAAAAGGGCTGATCTTTGGCTATCATTGACATCGATAGAGCCAAATATAAAAAAAAACTTTCAGAGCAGCATCAACCACAGGGATCTCATTGAATAAACCAACACACACTTTTTTCAAATTTATTAATTATTCACATATTTTAAAATGGTTTATTATGAATTATTTTACTAGTGTACATAAATGTTCCATAGAATTTAGATGTTAAATACAAGTTTATTTTCATTAAATTAGTTTTACTTCTAAATAAAGCATATACATCTCAGTCAGTTATGTGTCATGCATGATACACTCTTAGGCGATTATATATATTGCAGTGTCCTCCCTCTAAAGAGTCTATGTTGGACTCTTCCGCCTACTATAAGATTAGTAGGAGAGAAGGCCTTGCCGGAACAGTCGACCAGACTGTTCATTTCTGTTGAACTCTCTGCCTCGGCAGAAAGGAACTCGGACGAAGCTTTGCCGCAGGGCAAAGTTTCGTCCGGGGAGGTAAACAGGCCCTGAACCCGTCTAGGCGGGTTCAAAGGGAATATTTTTGGATGAGCCTAAGGGCTAGTAGAAACCCACGTTAAACTTGGCCTTGTGCCACATACATTCCTTGTGGGGCGGGGGCTGTTAAATATAACATTCGACCAGACTGTTCGTAACTGTTGAACTCTCTGCCTCAGCAGAGAGGAACCCGAACGAGGCTTTGCCGAAGGGCAAAGTTTCGTCCAGGGAGATAGACAGTCACTGAACCCGTTTATACAAGTTCTAAAGGAATATTTTTGGCTGAGACTAACTCGTCAAACTCTCTGCCCCTGGAAAACAGCTACCCGACCCCGTTTTATACGCGGTCTATGGGAAATTTTTGGCCAAGCCTACGAGCTCGGAATGCCGCACAATAAACTCAGCCTTGAGCCACATCCTACCTCGTGTGGAGGCTTGTAAATATAACAGTCGAAAAGATTGAACGCTGGGTCAACCGACACACACTCACTAGTCATGTAATACTCTTTTGTTGTACTTACTATTTAATATATGCATATATCTGCAACATTTGTTTTGTTATTTCTCTAACCATTTACTTGCGTCACAATCTTTCGATACATGACTGACACAGAAGATAGAAAAAGAGATATGAGCGTTACCAAACACCCCTCTTTACCTAATGAAATACCACTAAGGATAAACGAATAAGTCGGAAATGTGGGCAGTTTGCCACTATGTAAGTAGCATGGCGGGTCCTAGCCGTGAAGATTAAACCTGATGGAACTAAGGAATGTAGTTTGTCCAAGAACTTTCCATGGAATTAGCGATAATGCATTAAGAGACTCATTCAGTCTGAGAGAGAGAGAGAGAGAGAGAGAGAGAGAGAGAGAGAGAGAGAGAGGTTTGAAGTTTGAAAATAAATCTTCTCCAACAAGGACTCGAAGACGCTTTTGAAATCTAGCAGTTTATTACCGTATTTTCCGGCTTACAAGACGCAGCCCCCCAAATACCCTGAAAAATACGCCTGCGTCTTCCAAGACAAATGTAACGCAACGTCCAAGTAAACTTGGAAGGTCACCTAACTGGCTTGACTGACAGGGACGTGGATTTTTATGTTGAGTCATTACCCTAGGTATTTGCTCTGTGTCCCCACTAAGTTGTGACTCAAGGTCTTTTTTTAAGATAGGGACCCGAGCGTGTACACCCGGGCCAGGAACAAAAATTGCTCGCAGCCCCCGCAACCATGCGCTGGCCTCGGTGCGAGCACCGATCCCTCTCTCTTGTATAATGAGATGCAGTTCGTCTGAGCACTTTCCATGGTAGTAGCGATAGAGCTGTGAGAGACTCGCCAGATCCCACCGGTTGCTCTAGATTTGAACAGGTTGAGATTGTAATGATCAGGGAAACATCCTCTTGGGAGTCTGTTCCATATGGTATGCTTCACGGAAAGAGGCTGTTTGAATGGAACTTAACGCCGATGGAATAAGAAGGGAATATGGGTGGTTTGCTACTCTGTAAGTGGAATGGTGGCTACTAGCCGTGAAGGTCTGAACTGATGTAACCAGGAGATGCAGTTCGTTTGAGCATTTTCCATGGAATTAGCGATAATGCAGTGAGAGACTCTCCGCATTCAGACTGTGAGAGAGAGAGGTTTGAAGGTTGAAAATAAAACTTCTCCAACAAAAAAAAAAAAAAAAAAAAAAAAAAAATTCAAAGAAATCTGAAGATTTAAAAAAAAAAATTTCTTAGTTGGACCGAGAAAATTTCTCCATTTATTCGTAATATGCAAAGCGTTAAGCGATAACTTAGATTTTAAAGCGCACGATTTGGAGGTATTAGTAAAGGTGCCCATATTCAACGAGAGCAAACGATATCATCTTTCCATCTCATGTTTATTCGAACACCCAAGAGGCTTTTCGACGTAAAGGCCAACAGCTACGCCTGCAAAATAACACAATCTCCAGAACAAAAACTTCATTTTTGAGGCTCAAAATTCAACCCTTCAGGCTGTTATTTTCAGTTTCTTGTTGCATTGAATCGTTTAGTTCAACAAAAGGCAAAAAATTAAATAAATAAATAAATAAATACATAACAAAAACACAGTCTAACCCCGCTGGCACATTATTTGGAGCGAAATATTTAAATAGTCATTATTATAAACAGCTTGGTTGTTTTTCCATTTCGAATGACTCATCGTTATCATTATCAGCATTTTTAGCGACAGACACACTGCGAACTGATAATCTATTCGCACATGGTTATTTCCCGTGTAAAAAATCTGAATAGAATGCGTTGTCGTTGATTTTTTCAGAAAATTAATATACTCTTTATCTTCATAGATACAAAGATACCATAATTAATAGAAGTGGTAAGATTTTATTTTATTTGTATTAGTTGAAGATTTGTCAGCCATTATTATTAATCTTTGATAATTTACTTTCATCTTTATTTTTTATTAGTTGAATTATTGTCAGCCATTATTATTAATATTTTGACTAGTATTTACTTTCAACTTAATTTTTTATTAGATGAAGCATTGTCAGTTATTATTATTATTATTATAATTATTAATTTTCGATTTGTATTTATTTTCATGTTCAATTTTAATTGGCTGAAACATTGTCAGCCATTATTATTAATTTTTGAACAGTATTTACTTTCATCTTCATTTTTTATTAGATGAAACATTGCCAGCCATTATTATTAATTATTGACTAGTATTTACTTTCATCTTCACTGTTTATTAGATGAATCATTGTCAGACATTATTATTAATTTTTGACTAGTATTTACTTTCATCTTCACTTTTTATTAGATGAAGCATTGTCAGCCATTATTATTAATTTTTGACTAGTATTTACTTTCATCTTCACTTTTTATTAGATGAATCGTTATCAGCCATTATTATTCATTTTTGACTAGTATTTACTTTGGTCTTCACTTTTTATTAGATGAAGCATTGTCAGCCATTATTATTAATTTATGGCTACTATGTATTTTCAGCTTTTTAATCTTTTAGAAGAAACCTTATCAATCATTAATCTTAATAATTTTGATTTACTTTCATCTTCATCTTTTATTAGATGAAAACTCATCATCGATTGTTATCAATTCTTTCTAATATTTATTTTCGTTTTCATTCTTAACTACTTTTTACAGCAAATTTATTCAATGCGTCAATCTATGTCAGTGAAGACAGCATCTATTCGAAATAAAGAGAAAACTCTCAGTGAGTTTCAAACATGCTCAGTTTTCTTTTTGCCTCGGGAAAGCCTGGTAATGGCTTAGCTTCTTTAACTAATATGCTATGAGGAAAACTAAATTTAACCTATGAATAATCAATCCAATTTTACTTCATTTACCAGCGTCATATTTGTTTTCACACTAATAGTTTCAGCAGTGATAATAATACATTTATTTTAGCATTAACAGAAAAATCATTGGCAAGCGTTATTATTAATTTTGACAAGCATTTCTTTTCCTTCTAATTTTAAAACAAACATGGCCCTGAAATAGGTGGTGAAATAGAGTAACGACCTTTCTTTGTCAAGATGCCAAAAAGAAAGCTTTCTTTTTGCGCGCATGCGTTGGTCGAGTTCTCGCCAGATTTCACAATGGTGTATCGAATTAATAATTATTGAACAGGATCAAACGTAAAGCAGCGTCTATCTTCATGAACAGAATGAAAAAGTGACTGGAAATAAAGAAAGGGAGAAAGAGAAAAATTAAGAAAAACATGAGAGGAAGGGGAAAAGAATGGAGAAAATCTTAAAGAAAGAAAGAAAGAAAGAAAGAAAGAAAGAAAGAAGGGCACAATGAAAGCAGAATAAAAGAAAAAGAAAGGAAGTAAGAGAGAGAAAGAAATAGAGGAAGGAAGGATTTTAGTTGGAAAGGAAGAAAGAAAGAATGAAAGCTGTGAAAAAAAACCAGGAAGGAAGGAAGGGAGGAAGTAAGGAAGGAAGTGAAGAAGGATGCAAGAATTTTGTCAAGAAAAAAGGAAAGAAAGAAAGACAAAAAGAATGAATGAAAGCTGAGCTGGAAAGAAAGAAAAAGATAACTAGAAAAAAAAGAAAGAAAGATAGATAGAGAGATAGACAAACAGAAAGAAACAAAAAACAAAGAAGTAAACGTATTAAGGGAGGAAAGGAGGAAGGGAAGAAGGAAGGGAGGAAAGAAGGAAAGAAGAAAGAGTGAAGGTATGAGAGTTGGACGAAAAGAAAGAACGAAATAGAGGAAAAATGACAGCTGCAACGCCCCCCCCCCAAAAAAAAAAACGAAACAGAGAACGGGAGAAAAAGAGAGACAAGGAAATAAAGTAGTGAAGAGAAGAAGGAAAAGGGAAAAATCTAAGAAAGAAGAAAGAAAGCAGATAAGAAAGGAAAAAAGACGGAAACGAAAGAAGGAAAAAAAAAGACGGAAACGAAAGAAGGAAAAAAAACGGGCAAAGAAAAAACGTAAGAAAACGGTGGGAAGGGGAAAGATTGAAAAGAAAGAAAAAGAAAGAAAGAAAAAGGGGAAAAATTGAAAATAAGGAAGAAAGACAGAAAGGAATAAATAAATAAATAAATAAAGAAAGAAAGAAAGAAAGAAAAGTGGAAAACGAAAAGAAAGAAAAGAAAAATAGAAAAGAAAGAAATGAAGTAAAGGAAAAGAAAGAAAGAAAGAAAGAAAGAAAGAAAGAAAGGAAGAAAGAAAGAAAGAAAAGTGGAAAACGAAAAGAAAAAAGACAAATAGAAAAGAAAAGAAAAAATGAAGTAAAGGAAAAAAAAGAAAGAAAGAAAGAAAGGAAGGAAGGAAGAAAGAAAGACAGAAAGGAAGAAATAAATAAATAAATAAATAAATAAATAAAGAAAGAAAGAAAGAAAGAAAGAAAGAAAAGTGAAAAACGAGAAGAAATAAAAGAAAAATAGAAAAGAAAAAATGAAGTAAAGGAAAAGAAAGAAAGAAAGAAAGAAAGGAAGAAAGAAAGAAAGAAAGGAAGGAAGAAAGAAAGACAGAAAGGAAGAAATAAATAAAGAAAGAAAGAAAGAAAGAAAGAAAGAAAAGTGAAAAACGAAAAGAAAGAAAAGAAAAATAGAAAAGAAAAAATGAAGTAAAGGAAAAGAAAGAAAGGAAGAAAGAAAGAAAGAAAGAAAGAAAGGAAGAAAGAAAGAAAGAAAAGTGGAAAACGAAAAGAAAAAAGACAAATAGAAAAGAAAAGAAAAAATGAAGTAAAGGAAAAGAAAGAAAGAAAGAAAGAAAGGAAGGAAGAAAGAAAGATAGGAAGGAATAAATAAATAAATAAATAAATAAAGAAAGAAAAGTGGAAAACGAAAAGAAAGAAAATAAAAATAGAAAATAAAAAATGAAGTAAAGGAAAAGAAAGAAAGAAAGAAAGAAAGAAGAAAGAAAGGAAGGAAAAAAGAAAGAAAGAAAGAAGAAAGCAGAAAGAGAAAGAAAGGTTGAATCGTGGCTGAAAAGAAAAATTAAGAAACGAAAGAAAGAAAAATAATAAAGAAATAATAAAGAAAGAAAGAAAGCAAGGAAGAGAGAAAGAATGAAAGAGAGCAGAAAAAGAAATAAACAGAGAGAGAGAGAGAGAGAGAGAGAGAGAGTGGGAGAGAGAGATGGAGAGAGAGGGGTGAGAGAGAGGGAGAGAGAGAAAGAGAGAGAGAGAGAGACGAATGAACGAGAGAAATGAAGGAATGAAACTGAATGCCGAAAACAAAGAAAGAAAGAGATAAAGAAATCGGGAAAAGCAGAAAGAAGGTGAGACAGAACGAGAGAAAGAAGGCGGGAAGGAAAAAAAAGAAGCTAAGAAAAGAAGAAAGAGGAATGAGATAAAAAAAAATGAAGTAAAAGATAAGAACAAAAAAGAAAGAAAGAAACAAACAAAGAGAAAAAGAAAGAAAAAAGACAGAAAGAAAGAAAAGCTGGAAGACGAAAAGAAAGAAGGAAGGGAAATGTGGGAAAATAAGAAAGAGAGAAAAATAAAGTAAAGGAAAATAAAGAAAGAAAGAAGGAAAGAGGAAATAAAGAAAGAAAGCAGAAAAAGAAAGAAAGATTGAATAGAGACTGGAACGAAAAAGAAAAAAAAACAAAGAAAGAACAAATGATAAATTAATAATAAACAAAGAAAGAAAGGAAGAAAAAAGAAAGAAAATAGAAAAAGAGAAAGAATGTTAGAAAGCAGAAAGAACGAGAGAGGGAGAGAGAGAGAAAGAGAGACGAATAAACAAAAGAAATGAAATGAAATTGAAGAAAGAAAGAGAGAAAAAAATAAGAAAATGCAGAAAGAAAGGAGAAAAGGTGAAACAGAAAGAGAGAAAGAAGGCAAGAAGGAAAAAAAGAAGTTAAGAAAAGCGGAAAGGGGAATGGGATAAAGTAAAAAACAAAGATGAAGAATGGGAAATAAAAAAAAGAAAGAAAGAAAGAAAGAAAGAAGGAAAGAAAGAAGGAAAGAAAGAAAGAAAGAAAGAAAGAAAAAGGATAAAAGAAATAAGAAAGAAAAAAGCAGGAAACGAAAGAAAGGTTGAAACGAGGCTGGAAAGAAAAATTAAAAAAAAAACAAAGAAAGAAAAAGTAATAAATTAATAACAAAGAAAGAAAGAAAGAAAGAAAGAAAGAAAGAAAGAATGCTAGAAAGCAGGAAAAGACGAAAGAGAAAGAAAGAGAGAGACGAATAAACGAAAGAAATGAAATTGAATGATGAAGACAAAGAAAGAAAGAGAGAAGGAAATCGGGAAATGCAGAAAGAAAGGAGAAAAGGTGAAACAGAAAGAGAGAAAAGACACAGGAAGGAAAAAGATTTAAGAAAAGAGGGAAGAGTTATGAGAGAAAAAGCGAAATACAAAAACGAAAGACAAAATGAAAAGAAAGAAAGAAAGAAAAATAATGAAAACGAAAAGAAAGAAAGAACGAACTAGAGCACAAAAAGAAAGAAAGGTTGAATCGAGGAAAGAGAAAGATAAAGAAATTAAAGAGAGTATAATGACATAAAAAGATCAATCAATAAAGAAAGAAAGAAAGAAAGAAAGGAAGAAAGAAAGAAAGAAATGGGAGAAAGAAAGGGAAAAAGAAAGCAAGAAAATGGCGCAGAGAGAAAAATAAGAAGGATGAAAATAAAGGATGAAAGAAAGAAAGAAGGAAAGAACGGCTAGAAGAGGTATTAGGTTGGTGCAAAAATAATGACGTAATAATGTCGTTTTTTGACGTATTTTTAACGTCAAAAAACGACATTATTATGTCATTATTTTTGCACCAACCTAATAGATAGAAGTGAAAAGAAAGCATGACTTGTTTAAGTAGGAAGGCAAAGGCAAAGAAAGAAAGAAGGAAAGCGGAAAGAAAGAAGAGAAAAGGAGATAGACAGCGAGTAAGAAAGAAAGCAAATAAAGGTAGAAGTAAAGAAAGAAGGAAATAAATGGAGTAAAAGACAGGAAAGAAACGTGAGAATACGTTGGCGTTAAATTCTAGCCATCCAAGCTCTTTGACAGTTGGTAATTAGGATAGGCCACCTGGCGGTAGAATAATAAAAAAATAATGGAAAGCAGGCATAATTACATTTTTTTTTAAATAATAGGGAAAAATCTTAAGAAAAAATATTACATTATTTTGATATTTTGCACATGCGTGAGTGATCTCCCTTTGTTCGCACTCTTTAGAAAAAGAAAAAAAAATTAATTAACATATTTTATCGTAGATTTTGATAACTTTTTTAAAAACATCTTTTAATAAAGTATTTTTATCTTTTGCAAAAACAAATATTTTAGATTTAAACTCAGCAAAGGGGATGGATTCAAAAATATGAGACGAAAAGGTATCTATCTATCTATCTATCTATCTATCTATCTATCTATCTATCTATCTATCTATCTATCTAACCTCCCACGCTCAAATATATAGAAATATATAGAAAGTTTACAATTATAGGTTTATTTTTCTCTGGATATTTACGTATTTTGTTGATTTATGATTCATATCCGTCTTTCACACACACACACGCGCGAGCGCACGCACACACGCGCGAGCGCACGCACACACAGAGAGAAAGACAGAGAGAGACACAGAAAGAGAGAGACAGACAGACAGACACACACACACACACACACACACACACACACACACACACACACACACACACACACACACACACAAATGAATACATATAGCTTATATCCCCAGGAGAAACCGGGACCGCCCTAGCGAGGTCAGGGCGTATAGCACAGCTATATCTACCTATGTCAATTTTTAAGTTGGAACCAAATAACCGGCCAATTTTACCCCCACTCTTTTAAATACCATAGCTCGGTTTTAATAATGTTTATTTACCCTAGGAGTACTTTTATCCCAACACCATAAGACACTTCTTATTTTCTGTGCCGTTTCTCGTTAAAACCTAAACGTTCATGGCTCTCCACAATTTCCTATCATTTTGGAGCTCTTAGCAATGTTTGTCTTTTTCTTTTTTTAGTCCCTCTTCTGTCAACCATTTTCACAAGCTCGTTAGCAAGGTTAATCGCTGATTTCCTCTGCCCCTCTTGCCATCAATCTGTCCTGTGAGTGTCAAATTTTCCAAGCCGTTTTTCCTCATTATTTCCCGTACAAATTTCTACTATTTTTTTTTTCTAATTTGAGTATAAATGTCATTTTTTATTTTTCAATTTTTTTTTCAACTTCAGGACCTTGGTGATGATGGCTCTTCACTGTTTCCTTTGTAGCTCTTAATAACTTTTGTTTTTTTTTGCCATCTCTCACAAACCATGCTTTGTCATTCAGTCGCTCAAGTTAACCAGGAAGGCGGTATACTATTTCGTCTGGCCATCTTACCTTGAATCTGTTCTGTGAGTATCAAATTTTCCAAGCCATCTTTCCTCATTATGTGCCCCCAGAAATGTCAACCGTCTCTTAATGATGTTAAGTATGAGTATCATTTTTGTTATCGCTGTCTCTAGGGCTTCATCGTTGCATGGTGTTCTCAGCATCCTAATGTAGAGTCACATTTCTATTGCTTCAAGTCTTTTCTTCTTCTGTGAGGCGATTGTCCAGCATTCTGCCATATAGGAGGATTGATAATAGATAACAATTCAGTACACTTTTTTCTTTGTTTCTAACGATAGTTTTTTTTCTATTTCTTAATACTTTGCTTAGCTTTTGGAAGGCGTCTTTCGCTATCCCAATGCGCCTTCGGATTTCCGTGACGCAACTTCCGTTCCCTGTTAATACGTTTCACAGATATCTAAATTGTTACAGCTGTTTGATTTCGCTATCTCCAATCTGTAATTTGCATATTGGGTTGCTCTTTTTGCTCATCGTCTTTTAATGCGTACACCAAATAAGCTTTGGGTTAAAGAGTAGGAAAAATTACTTGCGGACGCCATTTTATCGATTTGGACAAGGAGAGATGATAAACTGATGGAATTTAAATTAATTCACATAGCTATCATCATTTTTACACCATTTATCCTTGCCAGAACGTTTGTTTTTCTCCAGTAATAAAAGGAATAGTTGATTTAAATGTTTAATGTTGGGTAAGTTAATAAAATGAGGTATTTTTTGGTAACACGTGTTGAAATTTTCACAGTATTTAGTATTGTTGAAGTTAGCGCTAAAATTATCGTCGAGATTAAAAAAATCTACATATTGTTCAGTTTTGAAAATTACTCGATGAAAATTTGAATAAAGTGATTTGTCTGGAAAAATACTTTGACAAAAACCATACTTCGGGTTTTAATAAATTCTTTAACATAATTGATGATACTATAGTATGATATCTACCGAGGCATTTGCGACCTACCATAAATGACAATGGACTTATTATTGCTTGAAAATGCTCAGGAAAAACAATGACCTAACTACTGTTTGGTGCTATAATAGTATGATATCTAAGGAGGCATTTGCAACCTACCGTAAATGACAATGCACTTATTATTCCTGGAAAATGCTCAGGAAAAACAATGACCTGTTTACTGTTTGGTGCTACTATAGTATGATATCTACCAAGGAATTTGCAACCTACCGTAAATGAGAATGCATTTATTGCTGGAAAATGCTCAGGAAAAACAATGTCCTATTTACTGTTTGCTGCTACTATAGTATGATATCTACCGAAGTATTTTCGACCTACCGTAAATGACAATGCACTTATCATTACTTGAAAATTCTCAGGAAAAACAATGACCTGTTTACTGATTGGTGCTACTATAATATGATATCTACCGAGGCATTTGCAACCTACCGTAAATGACAATGCATTTAATATTGCTGGAAAATGCTCAGGAAAAACAATGACCTGCTTATTGTTTTTTTTTATTTAGATTGGCTAATAGATCTCATCGTTTTATTGTTGAAATAGCAAGATGTAACCATTAGTTCTGTAGAAATACTTTCTTTTCTCGCCCGTGGAACTCTCTTCCGGAGTCTTGCTTTCCTTTCACCTAAGATATCGCTAACATTTTTCTTCGAGATTTGCAAACTCTACGCTTCTTTTAATTTCACAAGCACATCGAGTTGATTTATTTCGAAAAATACTTTGATACAAACCCTACTTCGCTGTTTAATAATATCTCTATTTTAATTATACAGGACTTCATGGTAAACAATATTTTTTCCTTATTAATAGCGAAGAAAAAATTCTTAGGATTTCTTACTCTTAAGTGTGCAAGATACAACTGGCCATGTATAAATATTTCTTTCGGGAGCCAAATTCCAATTTTTTGAAGCGTTTCGCCTTGTGATTTGTTTATATTAGGTTGGTCCAAAAATAATGACGCAATAATGTCGTTTTTTGACATATTTTTTAACGTCAAAAAACGACATTATTACGTCATTATTTTTGCACCAACCTAATAGTTCTCGCAAACGCAGAGCGAACTGGAGACTGGATTATTGTATGTAAAAACTTAAAGAAAAGGTATTCAAAAACAGTAATGCATTTTTATTAAATAAGTATTTATGTAAATCTTTAAATTGTTTTTAAAATAATGAGAGTATTTTGTATGTTAAATAATAAAACTTTTAATTTTTCCAAGAAATGGATCGAAATTTATTGTACTAAGCTATGCGCCCTACTAAAAAAATACTGTAATTTGTACCCCTTTACCTGTTTGTACTTCTCCCCAAAATTTGGTTTCGATTGGTGAATGTCTGGCTATTTTAGAGGTTGTAACGGACCGACAGACTAACGGAAGTCACAGAATTTTATATATAGACTAGTGGGAGTATTTTGTATGTTAAATAATAAAACTTTTAATTTTACCAAAATATGAATGAAAATTTAATGTACTAAGGTACTCACACTAGAAAAATAATGTCGTTTTTTGACGTTCAACTTCAAAAGATCATAACTCCTTTCATAATAAACTTTATTAATCGAAATAAGAACCATTAGAATCGACACATTTTTGCCAACGAGAAACAAGTTTATTTATCCCATTAACATAGAAATCCGGAGTTCTGGAAGCGATGAAGTCATTGAAGGCCGATTCGGCATCATCTCGGCTTTTGAAGCATTTTTCGAGCAGGAAGTTGTCGAGATGCTTGAAAAAGTGATAATCGGTGGGCGAGAGGTCCGGTGAATATGGTGGATGAGGCAGAGTCTCGTAGTCCAATTCGTTCAGCTTCTGCAGGGTCAGTTGAACAACAGCGTTGTCATGGAGGAGAATTGGTCCCTTCATATTGACTAATCTCGGGCACATACGTTGGAGCTTCTGGTGCATTTCGTCAATTTGTCGGCACTACTTCGCCGTAATCGTTTCGCCCGGATTCAAGAAGCTGTGATGGATGAGACCGGCCGCCGACCACCAAACAGTCACCATAACCTTTTTTTGGTGCAATTTCGGCTTCGGGAATTGTTGTGGAGCTTCTCTGTACCGAACGTCGCCAGTTGTCGTAGAGGATCCACTTCTCATGACACGTCACAAATCCCCTCGAGAAATGGGTCGTTTTTGTTGCGCAGAAAGAGCGTAGAAGACACCTCAAAACGACGATTTTTTTGATTATCGTTCAATTCATGCGGCACCCATTTATCCAACTTCCCTATTTGCTTTAAATGGCGAACGACTGTTGAGTGGTCAACCTCGAGTTCAACAGCAACTTCTCGTGTGGTTTTGCGAGGATCGGCTTCAATTAAGGCTTTCAAATGTTCGTTATCAGCCGCAGTCGGCCGGCCGCGACCGTCTTCATCTTCGAGGCTCTCGTCACCATTGCGAAATTTCTTGAACCACCGTTGTGCCACACGTTCGTTAGTGGTTCCTGGGCCAACCGCATCATTGATATCACGAGCTGTCTCGGCAGCTTTTCGGCCTAGTTTGAACTGGATCAAGAAAATCGTGCGGATTTGAATTTTGTCCATGCTGTCGAAAAGCCTGCAAAAAATGAATGAAGAGATTGAGAACTGTAACGAATAACACGATTCGATAGAGCAAAAAACCGCTTAAAAATGATATATAACATGGCTATATATATCAATGAATTAATTCAGAAATCATATATAAAAGTAACATATGTGAGAAAACGACATTATTTTTGCACGAACCTAATAGCTGTACAATATTGTACACCGTTTTCACATCGGTCAATTAAATGACTATTTTAGAGAGTGTGACGGACAGAAATCACAGAATTTTATATATAGATGAGGCATTTTTTCTGATTTGTTTGTTACTATTTTTTCCTTCGTTTTATCAATGTTGTTTTTTTTTATTTTATCATCGCTCATTTTCAAATTTTATAACTATTAAGTCAGCAGCCTTGACTGTTTTCCATTTGGTGATGTTTTTTTTTCTCTGTCAAATTGATGTCTTTTTTCGCTCCTCGAGTTACTACTTCCGGAAGCCTTTAAATTTGAACTTCCGCTTTTGTTTTATTTCATGACAGTTGACGTTTTGGAATCAATTACCCCAATTGACATTCCAGTTTATTTTCTCTCGGTGTTTCATATGTTGTTTCCTGAGTGAACAAATTCCACCCTCTTTTGTTTGAAAATGTTCATTGTCACCCGAGATATTTGAAGCCATTCATAATGCCATCTATGCTTTCACTAATGTTAACATCAAGAATTGCTATATATAACTACTTATATAGGCAAATAAAATTAATTTTGTTAATACATTTTCTCTGTTGTTGTTAGATTTGCCATTAAAAATGGCAATATAAGATTACTTATCTATATATAAAAAGTTGTAGCCTGTCTGTTTCTTTGTTATCGAACTCCTCCTAGGGTTTTGGAGATAGACGCCTCCACTAACCATATATATTCTGAAACTACATTACCCTGGGTACTTGAATAAGTATATTTCATTTCGATCAAAAGAGGTCACCCTTTGCGGTGGGCACAAACCGCCACTGAAAATTTTTTCCCTTTGGTATGAATTAAATATAAATTTGAACAAGAGAGTATTCTAGGATAAGTATATTTCATTTTCAAGGAAGCACGGTGGAGCAATGGATAGCGGCTAGCATTGAGAAATTGGAGAGCTGAGTTCGAATCCATTACATGCACTTATGTGCTAATACCTTTTGGTATGAATCCTTTTCTTCTCCCCACCCCCATAGCGGAACAGAAAGGGATGGTAACTGGTCTACCGCAGAAAGAAATGGCAACCTACTTCGGGAAAAATATCTGCCTCGTCAGTCATGTATCGAAAGATACATGATCGCTAAGCATGTATCACGCATGGCATATAATTGACTGACTCATATTTCATTTGGATCAAAGGGGATCCCGTGGTGGGAGCGCAACCCCACCACTGAAAATTTTTTCACTTTGGTTTAAAATAAATTTAGACTTGAACAGGGGAATGACTCCTATCCAAAATATAGAAGAAGAAATTCAGAAGATGGAGGTCACATCGGCAAGATCGAAATGACCCATTTTGGACGCCAAGTTGATCAAGAATTCACCAATCAGTGGGTAGTGCCTTACAATACAGATTTTTTGCGACAATTCAGCTGTCATATCAATGTTGAAATCTTCTCATCAATTTATTCAATCAAGTATTGCACCAATTACATATCAAAGTGGTAAGATTTTCAATCAGTCCCTATAAGAATCATAATCTCCTCAAAGATGAAGAAGAGACTTGAAGCCACAGAAATGTGGTTCTACAGAAGGATGCTGCGGACCTTGTGAGCAACGATGAGGTTTTAGGGAACATGAAAGCGAAAAAGCAAATTTATACTTAACATCACGAAGAGGCAGATAAAATGAGGAAGGTGGGCTTGGAAAATCTGATACTCATAAGACAGATAGGAAAGAAGCACAGGGGAAAGCATCACGTAACATACTTGATGAGCATAAGTAAATAGATGGTAGAACAGGTTTTGGGAGAAATAATAAAAAGATTTATTAACAGGTACAACAGTCAGGAAGATGTGGAGGGCTATGATCGGGGAACGGCACATAAAAGATGTATTAGATCTCTCAGCATTTAGTTAGGTGTCATGGGTGATACACGCTTAGGCGTTCATGTATTTTTCGATACATGACTGATGAGGCAGATTTTTCCCCGCAGTACGTTGCCATTTCTTTCTGTGGTAGATCAGTTGCCATCCAAGGCCACAGAACCTGGTCTGTCCTGCTATTTACCGGGGGAAGAAGAGGATTCATAACTTTCCCAAGGTTATTAGCACGTAAGTGAATGTAATGGATTCGACTGGAATTCGAACTTGGCTCTCCGATTCCTCAATCCGAGCCACTATCCATTACTCCTCCGTGACTCAGCACTCGAGAAATCTTAATAAAGAAAATGTGCTCTTCGACATGAATCATTTAATTAACCAGGTCCTTTATTCCTACGTTTCTTAGATTGCAGTCCTATTTGTTCAAGCTTTTCATGTGAGGCACTCGGATACCTTTTTCTATTAAGTGATCGTCTTACTTCACCTTAGTCTTGAAATAGGCTTTATCGTCTCCGTGTTTGTTGTTCTATTGCTAATCTTTTTTCTTCCGAGGGGTATTTTCATTTTAGCGTTATATTAAAAACAAAATTTCTAACATAAAATGATATTGAGAAAAACGATTAATACAATACCAGAAGTAATCAATGAATCATAGATGGCATTGAAAATATAAAGGGCGCAGATTAATTGGCCTCTATTTTAGTTGTGAATTCTTCATCTCCGCTTTACACACATGTGTCTATGAAAGAATATTCCTGGGTATGACGATGAACTACATCCCGCAGCAAGACATCTGATCGGGCGGTTGGCGATTTTGAGGAGCGTGGACCACCTCTTAATTGTTGTAGTTCTCAAGTCCACACTGACGCTGGTTGGTAGCACCCGTCAGTGTCCCAGCTATGGAAAAATAGTAGACCCCAAACAAAACAAACAAAACACTATAAACGTATAAAAATACATTTTTATTGTAAAATAACCAGTAGTACCTATTTATAGTAAAATAACCAATACATTTTATCTGTAGCTGAAAGCATGCAATTGCGTCCAAAATATGTTTAGTTGAACCCATAAAAATATGTTTAGTCGAATCCATAAAATTGTGTTCAAAATATTTAGATTTCGGCATTAAATAGCACAAAGAGGTTGATATGCCGATAAACAAAATCAACCACCATGAAAGAACTCTTTCATGACATTAATCCATATAATATTCTATAATTTATTAAAGGAATGAAACTGTATTCCAAAATATAACTTAAAAAAAAACTACAGTATAAAACACATATCACCGCCTCTAGTAATCATCTCCACACAAACATATATATGCACAAAATCTGAGTATCATCTACCATGTTTTCAATTGTGAAAGCAGAATAACATCAATCATATTTTTTTTATTTCTTCCAAGCTCCGAAGAAAAGTAAATTTCGACATTAGATGACCCATGAGGAGTTGATATGCCGTTAAGCCTAAAAACCAATCACTTAGAAAACATTTAAATAAAACAGGTTTCGCAAGTCCAGTCTCTTTCTAGTATTGATGCGGTTGAAACGTTGAAACAGCGGTTCTTGTACGATCACTAAAATCTTAATTGCTGTTGTTCCCGGGTCCACCCTAAACCAGAGTGGTAGCACCAGTTTGGATCCCAGTCATAAGCAAATAGTGAACCCCCTAAAAACTCAAAACACCATGAAGGTATAAAAATAGTAAAAATAACATAAAACACACATATCACCGCCTCTAGTAATCATCTCCACACAAACATGTATATGCACAAAATCTGAGTATCATCTACCATATATTTTCAAAGCGCCCAAGAAAATTAAATTTTGTCATTAAATGACCGATGAGGAGTTAAACAAACAAACAAAACAAAACAAAGAAAACATGTATAAATATATATGTATAACGTTTGTTGTAATAATAAATAATAAAAGAAATCATTTATTGTTTGAGAATTACTCTGCTTATCATTCAGGTACGAAAAAAATGTTTATCAGATATAGACTTCTAAAAAACAGTCTATATCCACTTATGTCATAAGTTGAAAAATTCCCACCGACATTAATATTCCAGAAGGAACTAGTTTTTTTTTTTTTTTTTGTTTGGTTTGTTTTACGGCATATCAGCCTCAACGGGTTATTTAATGCCGGCAAGATTTTTATTGCTGGTAATATTTTTTATCTATCTATATATTGGTTTGGTTTGGTTTGTTTTACGGTATATCAACCTCAATGGTTTATTTAATGCCGGCAAGTTTTTTATTGCTGGTAATATTTTTTATCTATCTATATATTGGTTTGGTTTGGTTTGTTTTACGGTATATCAACCTCAATGGTTTATTTAATGCCGGCAAGTTTTTTATTGCTGGTAATATTTTTTATCTATCTATATATTGGTTTGGTTTGGTTTGTTTTACGGTATATCAACCTCAATGGTTTATTTAATGCCGGCAAGTTTTTTATTGCTGGTAATATTTTTTATCTATCTATATATTGGTTTGGTTTGGTTTGTTTTACGGTATATCAACCTCAATGGTTTATTTAATGCCGGCAAGATTTTTATGGCTGGTAATATTTTTTTCAAAAATGTATTGCTGGTAATAATGTATTGCTGGTAACAATGTATTGCTGGTAATAATTGTTTACAAAAATGTATTGCTGGTAAGATTTTTTTCTTCAGAAATGTATTGCTGGTAATATTTTTTTTCTTCAGAAATGTATTGCTGGTAATATTTTTTTTCTTCAGAAATGTATTGCTGGTAATATTTTTTTCAAAAATGTATTGCTGGTAATATTTTTTTCTTCAGAAATGTATTGCTGGTAATATTTTTTTTCTTCAGAAATGTATTGCTGGTAATATTTTTTTCTTCAGAAATGTATTACTGGTAATATTTTTTTCTTCAGAAATGTATTGCTGGTAATATTTTTTTCCTAAAAAACGTTTTGCTGGTAATATTTATTAAAAATGCATTGCTGGTAATATTTATTTTCTTCGAAAATGTATTTTCTGGTTGTTTTCCCCCCAAAATTTATTGCTGGTATTAAAACATATTTTTACACTTTCATAGTGTTTTGACTCCAGTTTGGGCGTTAAATTTGCCCATAGTTGATACCCTAACAGGTGCTACTACCCATGGTTAGAGTGGAACTGGGAACACCAGCAATAGGAGGTTTCACGCTCCTCAAAAACTTATCAGAGGCTATGCTGTTGGACGTAGTTTATCGTCTTACCCAGGATGCGGATATAGTTTATCGTCAGACCCAGGACGTGAATGTAGTTTATCGTCTAATCCAGGAAGCGAAGGCACTTGTATTTGGTACAAGTGTACACAGTAAGGATCGAACTCTGAAAGAATTACTTAGCAGCAAACGTGCAGGCCCCCAGCAAGGACCATTCTTCCTCGAACCACGTGGACTGGCGCTACAGAATCACAAAACTGTACCAGATAACAGAAACCATATTACTTGAGGACTTTCAACGGCGGCAACTCTTAAAATGGATAGGGGTCATGCGACTCGAAGAGAAAATAATGTTGTCACGAGAGCGTGGGAGATAGATATTTATTTTCTCTAATACGTTTGTCTCGCTATGAGCATAGCTATATCCATGATATAACAACACCAATATTCACGGATAGAACTATCTACCTGAAAAAAGAATAACATACATTCTTAGTTCACACAGAGGTGTATAATGCTACGCCGTACAGAAAATTATATATACATATAAATGACGTCATACATTAAGAAATGGACAAAGTCCGACAATTTTATTTATTAAAGACATTTTTATGTTTAACGTTCTTTTTATAGATACAAGTATTTAAGTAAATGCTCTGTTTATAATAAACAGTATTAAATAACATTTACCGGCCTCAAAGTCCGAGAAATTTTCATAGAAAATATTCGTCCTTGGACAGGATTCGAACTTGCATCCTATACGGAACCGCCATTTACGCTGACGTGCCTAACCTCTCGGCCACCAAGGATCGTTCGGTAGGCAAGGTCGAATTCAGGATGCAGGTTCGAATCCTGTCCAAGGACGAATATTTTCTATGAAAATTTCTCGGACATTCAGGCCGGTAAATGTTATTTAATACTGTTTATTATAAACAGAGCATTTACTTAAATACTTGTATCTATAAAAAGAACGTTAAACATAAAAATGTCTTTAATAAATAAAATATATATATATATAAAAAAAAAGAACAGTAAGATATATAATCCGGTGTTCTTATAGATATTTTTATTTTTACAAAATAGTGCTCAATGTAAATTTACAGAGCATTAATATTATAAATTGATTTATTTAAAATATGTTTTTTTTCGCTACACAGTTCTAACCATGTTTCAAAAATGGAAGCTAACAGCTACGAATTTAATTTTGTGATTAAATTATTTTTTTTTGCCGTTAACAATAAATTAAAAAAAATCCAGACGACATGCATTCAACGGATGTCAGATTTCATTGAAAAATACATCCCTACCCCTTACCAAAACGTAATTTTAAAAGTTACTCCAAAATTCGCTTGAGGATGAAATGGAACTAAAGTGTTTAATTTAATTACAAAATTAAATTCGTAGCTTTTAGCTTCCATTTTTGAAACATGGTTAGAACTGTGTAGCGAAAAAAACATATTTTAAATAAATCAATTTATAATATATATATATATATATATATATATATATATATATATATATATATATATATATATATATATACAAGTGTCCCACGCAAAGAAATTATAACATACACCTCAACAGTGTGTAAGAAAGAGGAACCTTAACCTTGTTATATTTCTCGAAGGGAAAACTGAGATTACGGCTGCTCCTCTACAGTTTGAGCTAGGCCATGCGCTTTTTCCTGTAAGACCTACCGCTGTGGCCTAAGGACGGCCTTCGACTCTGGGCATTACATGACAACTACTCCCATCAATCTCCCCCACTGACGTCATTCACCGGCCGTCACGTGATCCTTTTAACTATCTCATTTAAAAAGAGAGACTCGCCATTTGTAATCAAACAGTGTCTTTTCAATAATTCGTTTATTTTTATTATCTAAAAAGCATAAACTGGAAGTTGTGGAACGCCTATATTTTGAAGGGACACGGCATCTAAAAGAAGAGGGGGAGGAAGAACTTAATATATTATTTTTGACGACTGGGGTAAACATTATTTTTAGAGGCAGAGGTAAACAAGCACGGAATATGGTCACGTTACATAAAGGTCACGGCAATATGTGTGAAGGAAGAAGAGAAACGAGAGATAAAAATGGCGGCTGTGTTGTTCGTTAACTCTAACCAAAAATGAAAGCATCTGAAGAAAATAGAACTGCATATGGGCGGTGAATTGGAAAGAATTAAACAACTAAACCTGTTCCCACACCATGCTTTTGGGGTAAGGTGGCCATCCAATAGAATTAAAGACAAGACCCATCAAAGCGTGGATGAACCTTTATTGGTTCAGCGCCTGTCTAGCACCCTAGGATAGATTGAGCTCTATAGCTACGGATGCAGCCAGTGAGATGATGATACAACACCCTTCACGTGTTGATCTTTAATTGAATATCAAGACGAAAGTTTGCTTCTCATCGGTCCCTAAGCTGGTTCTCCTACCATTCTTTTTCGGTAAGGAGAGCACCCAGCAGAATTAAAGACATAACCTCTCAAAGGTTGGATGAACCTTTTTTGGTACGATACTCGTCTAGCACACTGGGATAGATTGGGCTCTATAGCTACGGATGCAGTCTGCGCGATGATGACACAGCATCACTGCGTGTGTGGTTGTTAAATTGAAGGTCAAGGCGAAGGTTTCCTTCTCGATGAAATCAACGGCCAAGTGTCCGCGAGCAAGGCAAGCCTTCGTTTGATTACATTATCCTTAGATTGACATGGAGAAGGACGAGCTCCGCCAGGTCCTATTGCCCAAGTCACGCTACGCATTTTCAGCATGATATACGCAGGGAACTGTTCAGCAGCACATCCACGCCACAACCGCACCTGATCATGGGACTGACGATGAAGATGATGATAACGAAATCAAAAAACAGACTATTCTAGTTAATTCTATATTCGAGATTCCAATTACTCTATATATTATGTCCACATCGTCAGTGGTTATAATTTAACGATGTTCAGGGTTTGATTCACAGTGTAATTTGGGTTGCCGGAAGGAGAGAAGAAAGGACTAATCATCAGTTGTAAGGAGACAGAACGTATGGTTATCAGTAAGAGAAAAAGGATTCGAAATGGAGATATCAATATCAACAATTACAGATCCCATAACGAGGAAATAGAGCTTGGAAAATTTGACACACACAATACATATTTGAAGGAAAGCCCGCAAGAAAAATCGTTAATAACCTAGCTAAAGTACTTGTGTATTTTAGTTGGTAGAACAGGGATTGAAAGAAGAGGTTTATAATGTTACGTCGTATACAAAATTAGATATATACATACATACAAGTGTCCCACACAAAGAAATTATAACATACACCTCAACAAACAGAGTGTCAGAAAGGGGGACCTTAATTGTTATATTTCTCGAAGGGAAACCTGGGATTACGGCTGCTTCTCTACGGCTTGAGCTAAGGCCATGTGATTTTCCCTGTAAGACCTACCGCTGTGGCTTAAGGAAGGCCTTCGTCTCTGGGCTCTACATGACAACTACTCCTGTCAATCTCCCCCACTGACGTCATTCACCGGCCGTCACATGGTCCTCGTAACTATCTCAATGAAGGGGAGTGAATCGCTATTTGTAACACAACAATGTCATAATCACGATACCAAATAACAGAAACCACATCACTTGCGGAGTACCAACAGCGGTAACAACTAAAATGGATAGCACGTGAAAGTTGAAGAGAAAATAATGACATAATCATTATGCTGACATTCCGCACTACTTCAAACAAAAGGTTAGAAAGGAAACCACCATTCAATACGGGAAAGAGCAATAACAGTGGACTTGAGAAAACTTATTTTCCTTAAAAATTGGTTGAAGAGAAATACAGGGTGTCCATAAAGTTCGTGTGCACTTAAAAAATGTATAACTTTATTTGTATTTGCGATAGAAATAATTTGTAAAGAGGATTAGAAAGAAGTAAGTCTCTATTTTTTAAGGTTTTATTGAAATTTTATTTAAATTTCCACATGTCCTCCATCATTAGCACTACAAAGGGTAATACGATTTTGCAGTTCACGGAAAACATTTGCCAACTGATTTACAGTAATGCCTGAAATCACATTAGTTATTTTAGCTATACTTAAAACTAAGTACATTAAACTTTATAACATTTTTTACAGATTATTTCTATCGCAAATACAAATAAAGATATACATTTTTTAAAGTGCACACGAACTTTATGGACACCCTGTATATAAATTTCAACCGACAGTTGCACTGGCTGCTTGGTCAATGAATGCCGAATGTTTCCTTATAGGGAAACGGTTAATATTACCGTTACTGCTACCGTTCACACAAGCTCGTTAGGTAGTTGGTCTGAAGCCTTCTATCTCTCTTGCCTTTGATATACCCTCTGGGTGTTAAGTTCTTTAAACTTTCCTTTCTTATTATGTGTCCAAGGCGTCTCTTTTTGATACCTGTTCGCCTCCACATTACCCTTGACAAAATGTAAAGATGGAACCTCCATTAATCGACAGAACGATAACAGCTACTGGAATTGAGAAAAGAACTTCATATTTTTATTAAATATTAAGAGAAAGATTTTATAAATTAAAAAAAAAAGCAGTATTGGCTGCTAGGCCGATGAATACCAAATGTTTTCTTGTAAGGACACAGCTAATGTTATCATTAACGTCAGAGATGAAAACAGACACTACACTTAGTATTTACTTACCGTTTTACGTTGGCAGGATGTGACACAAGGTCAGTGTAATGTGAGCATCATAGAGTATGCAACCATACACCCAGACCAGGTTCCAGAATAGCTCAGCTGTCGGTTGCACTGACATCCGTATCACTAACGATACGTCATCTTTAGAGCAGTATCTGTTTCCCAAGAGCGTACAACACTTAATAATACATATTATATATAATAATATTTTCAATTGCGCTCTGTCTCTGACGTAGACACAACCGAGAGATAAAATGTAGTTTATCCTCACGAGGGCAGATAATCCATTCTGATCCCAAGGGAAGAAAAGCGGAAATCGTGTAGCACTGGCTGCTCGGTCAATAAATATCGAATATTTCCTTATAAGGAAACAGTTAATATTACCATTAACGTCAGAGATGAGGAGAACAGATACTGCATTTTGATCTCAGTCCGATGGTCAAAGAATGAAGAAAAGCGGAAATCGTGTAGCACTGGCTGCTCGGTGAATAAATATCGAATGTTTCCTTATAAGGAAATAGTAAATATTACCATTAACATTAGAAATGGGGAGAACAGATTCTGCATTTTGATCTCAGTCCGATGGTCAAAGAGTGAAGAAAAGCGGAAATCGTGAAGCACTGGCTGCTCGGACAATGAATGCCGAATATTTCCTTATAAGGAAACGGTTAATATTTCCATTAACATTAGAAATGAGGAGAACAGATACTGCATTTTGATTCCAGCCCGATGGCCACGGAGGAAATAAAACCTCAAGTCGGGTAGCAGCATTAGGCTGTTCGTTCAATAAATGGCGAATATTGACATTACCATTACACACAAACAAGTAAAAACGTGTTTGTCAACACAGAGAGTTCCCCAAATAAACAAGACGTATCAATTCACAACGGGTGTGTTGTCTTTGTGCGTGACAAGCTGTATCAGTCGACAATCACAGCTTTTCATCGTGACTAGTCGATATTCTGCTGCTTCAAATCTAAATCGTTGTATTCTAAAGGGGCCAACATTTATTAGTAAATAACATTCCGTTTAAGTACAGAAGAGGCAGATAATTATCTGACTTTTCATTCAGTTAGCACAGTAGCCTGTGATCCCCACCCACAGAGTCTCACAGTTGTGGTTCATGATGACATTCAAGGGGGAAGAGAGTAGTGGCGTGTCGGTACGTTTTGCACCCTTTTCAGAAGTAAATTTGTTTTTAAAGTTACCTTCTTCTCACATTTGCCTAAAGAGGCAGGACCTACAAGGCAGCAGAGTCTCTGAATCCTGTTTCCTTCTCCTAGACTGGTTGCCACCCAAGGCTAATTCTTAAGGTAGATTTTTTTTCGAAGTTACCTTCTTCTAACCTTTGCCTAAAGAGGCAGGACCTACAAGGCAGCAGATGGTTTTGAATTCAGAGTTTCCTTCTCCTAGACTGTTTGCCACCCAAGGCTAATTCTTAAGGTAGATTTTTTTTTCGAAGTTACCTTCTTCTAACCTTTGCCTAAAGAGGCAGGACCTACAAGTCAGCAGATGGTTTTGAATTCAGAGTTTCCTTCTCCTAGACTGGTTGCCACCCAAGGCTAATTCTTAAGGTAGATTTTTTTTTCGAAGTTATCTTCTTCTAACCTTTGCCTAAAGAGGCAGGACCTACAAGTCAGCAGATGGTTTTGAATTCAGAGTTTCCTTCTCCTAGACTGCTTGCCACCCAAGGCTAATTCTTTAGGTAGATTTATTTTTGAAGGTACCTTCTCGCATTTGCCTAAAATCGTAGGATATACAGATCTTTCTTTTAGGCTATAGAACCCAGTCTATTTTACCCATAGGGAAGAGAAAGAGAATATATTTCCCAGAGTTATTAGCACCTAAGTTAGTGTAATGAACTCGACTGGAATTGGAACTCCCCGATTCCTCAATCCGAGCCGCTAGCCATTACTTCACCATGCCTCCCTAACTAATTTTAAGGGTTTAAACACATGAACGATTGTTTGGTCGAGAAATTATTCGTAGCAATTTTTGCGTTTACTTACCAGAATCCACTTTTTGTGGTAATTTAAAACACACCCACACACACGCGCAAACATAAATTTCCTTTTTCGTCATAAGTAATAAACTGGACATTTATTTTGCGGCCATCTCTATGCTGTCAGGTTCTAGATACACGTAATCGGGGTAAAAAGACCTTGTCTCATCCGGTTGACTCAGATAATTGGTGAGCTATGGAAGAAAGTTTGATGTTCCTAAAATCTTTTCCCCATTATGGGTATTATCATATTCATGTTATAATAACAGCGTATTTCACAATCATGCTTCCTTCTCCAAGAGAGTTCTATGATGCTAAGTCGTACACAAAATTACATTTGTCCCACACAGAGAAATTATAACGTATGCATCAACAAGCATTGTGTTAAATAAATTTTAATATATATTTTAATAAAATTCTGAGCCATTATCCATTACGTCACTCACACATCCAAGCTTAATACACCTGGTATTTTCAAAGGCTAACCCATTTAGGTACTGACCAGGCTCGATGTTGCTTAACTTTGGATGATAGACAAGAAAAAGAATAAGAAAGAAAAAAAAAACATATCTACAAGTACCTTGAAAATGAAATCGTTTCGTGAAAATTGCGGGGTACATTGTTATTCCAGGACAGGAAGTTAGAAGTAGTTACAGCGGTTTTTCTATGAATCCGGTGGGGCCATGTGTTCCCCCCCACTGTTGAGCCTAACGCTGTGGGTTAGGGACATCCTTCATCTTCGGGCTTTACATCTTAACTGACCTTCATAACTATATCCTCTGACGCCACTCAGCGTCCGTCACGTGTGCCCCGTGACTTTATCTCGACGAAAGGAAGAGAGTTAACTTTTGCCTTCTAACAGTTACCCCTCCCTAAACAAGTTCTAGATTCTGCCACGAGGAGCTACTTTTATTCTACTTCTTATTGATATAATAGAAATGTAAGAACATACTTTATGAAACTGCTATGCAAGAAAAGAATAAGCATGAAACTGGTATATATATATATATATATATATATATATATATATATATATATATTACTGTGACACCCGAGATATATATATATATATATATATATATATATATATATATATATATATATATATATATATATACCGAGTGTAACAGCAAAATTGTCCAAATCGTGTAAAAGCAAAATTGTCCAATTGTTAGATTAAGCTCTGAACCGTTGTATCTTAGAAATGATTAAAGATATCTTACTGGAATTTTCCGAGGTTTTTATAACACTATTGGACTCTTCTTTGAACAATAAGAATGTATAAGTACTATTCAAGCTTAACAGAAGAATCGTGATGAAATCGATCATAAACGAATATGACATATTCATCCTTAATTAATCATAGCTTAGGATCAGAAGCTCATAAAGTATTGAAATAAACTTCATACGCACACACATATATTATTCCATGATTATTTTTCAACTTATTCAAGATGATCTTCGCTCTCTCTAACCCTCTAACTTCCTGTCCTGGAGTAACAAGATGCTTCATAGCTTTCACGTACGAATACATTTTCAGCGTACTTGTAGATAGGTTTGTTTTCTCTTTCTCATTTTTTTCTTTCTTGTCTATGATCAAAGTTAATATCTGGTCAGTACCTAGAAGATGGGTGAGCGTTGAGAAATAGCAGGTGTAGTAAGCTTGGGTGTGCGGGTGGTGTAATGGATAATGGCCCGGAATTTTTAGTCGTAGAACCGGGTTTCAATTTCCGATGGGTACTTTAAATTCACACCCGCGAAAATACCCTTGGGAACGGCATGAATCCACCTCTTGCCCCCCCCCCCAGATATGGGTTAATTAGTAATATTTGTATCACTAAACCATTATTATCTAAGAAAAATTCTTATAGTCTAAAAATATTTTCTGGCTTTAAATAACCTGTAAAGAGGTGATACGCCGTAGTATATGAAACTAATCAATCAATCAACCCCAAAATGGAGAACTGTTGACGTATATGGACAGGAAATGCTTTGTCTTCACGTACTAATCTTGATAGAGCCCCCAAACGTATCTGAGTTCTTGTGGGTGATAAATTATCCCCCTACAAGCTTTTTCTCAAAGATGGTATTTCCATGGAAAGTGCTTAGACGAATTACATATCTTAATTGCGCCAGTTCTAAGATTTACGGCTAGGACCCGTCATGCTAAACCACCTTCATTCCGTTCGTGTTCCATTTGTAAAAATTAAGTCCCACTCGATTGGCTTCTTCCCGTGAACCGTTGCTCTGTGAAACCGATTCCCAATATGTCTACAATCTTAATCTGTTCAAGTCTAGGATTAACCGTTATCTTTCTCACATATCCGCCTAAAACCGCCTCTTGCTAAGTAACACTCTACCTTGAGTGGCTCCCCGGCCCTGTACAGGTTGAAAATCAACGTCTTGCTATTTAGTCAACTTTGCTTAGTTAGGTTGATACAAGGCCACAAGCTGGTTATATTAATCAGGCTTGATGCTGGTTAGCCTGCGCTGATGAGTCGAGAAACGGTAGTCATATCATGATTTGCCTTTGTAGATCGTGACCACGTCGGTGACCACACAGAGGTAAGCAATCAGTGTTTCTGACGAACCAGGGGACGTCTTTTAGATTATTTGCTAATTGCGTATAGCGTACCGTTCTCTCCAGCCGCCGCGGCCGCCGCCAAACTAGCTGTGAACGACAGTCCGGGTGAGATCGTTGATAAAACGGTGTGTGGGAGTGGGTCGGATAGTGGGTAACTTAGAAGGGAGAGAATCAGCAAGATTGCAAGGTGAACCAGTTCGCAAATATCGATCATTTTCAAGAACTCGTTGCCCTCACACATCCTCCTAACCGCCCCCCCAACCAACTCCTCTCCCCCCCCCCCAAGAATTTTTTCATTTTTTTTATGCGTTAATTAAAACTGACATCCCCGTCGACTCGACAAACGCAGTGACATTTTTGTTTATCCCGGAAGCTGTCCAACATTTTTGCCACGATGTAATGGGGTAAGCGGTGACGAGAGTGCACCTGACCGCAAATTCAAAAGAACGTGACTCTTTTGGCAAAAGCTTTGCTAATAACAGAAAGGAATGGTCAATATTCCATTTTCGCTTGTCGTCTAAGAAAACTCACACCGAAAATAAACGCTTTACACGCCACAATAGAAAAATATCTTTCTTGATGCAAAAGATGACATATTTCCTTGTTTCCAAGTTATTTCAGACAGAGTAATCTTTATTCCACGAATCTACACACTGTCATAACTTGTTATTTGAATCACTGCCATTGGTCGAAACATTCACTTGTCTTTGTGAAGATCAGATTAAGATGGTTAATTTAACAACGTATCAAAACTTGTTAAGCTATTTAACGTCTAATATTAGTTTCATAAGAACGGTTAACACGAGAATAAAAATGGTAGTCATAGGTTTATACGAGCGTTAAAAAGGTAAATATTACTCTGGTTTACAATAAGTTACATTTATATGAAAGTTAAAATGGTAGAAATAGTCCCGATTAAGATTAGATGCTTTGGTTTGGTTTGGTTTGTTCTACGGCATATCAACCTCAATGGGTTATTTGATGCTGACAAAATTTTTATTGTTGGTAATATTTTTTTTCAAAAATGTATTTCTGGTAATAATTTTCCTTCCAATATGTATCGCTGGTAATATTATTATTTTTTTAAATTTATCGCTGTTAATAATTTTTTTAAAGAGTATTTCGGGTACTGAAACCTATTTTTACACGTTCATGGTGTTTTGACCCCAGTTTAGGAGTTAACTATTTGCCCATAGCTGCGACCCTAACAGGTGCTGCCACCCTGGGTCATGGTAGACCTGAGAACACCAGCAAGAACATCCAACACCAAGAGCTGGTTCCACGCTCCTCAAAACTTCCTGATCAGTGGCCTTGCTGTTGGACGTAGTTTATCGTCTTAACCAGGACGCGGATATAGTTTATCTGGACGTTAACATTAGAAAAAAAAGGTGGGGATAAGAACAGTTTACACGGGAGAAAAAATAATGGGCATAGGCTTGGTTAACACTAGAACAAAAATTATTTCACTGGAATGAAAAATGTAATCATTGGATTTTATTACTTGAATAAAAAAGATGGACATAGGGCCGGTTTATACGAGCGTTAAAAAAGTAACCATTGGTCTGGTTTACACTATGGGGAAAGATATACATAGGTTAGGTTTATACGAGAGTCAATATGATAGAGATAGGCCCGGTTAACACTAGAATAAAAAAGGTGGACATAAGACCTGTTTAACACTAGAATAAAAAACAACAAAAAAAAAAAAAGAAAAAAAAAGGTAGACATAAGTTCGGTTCATACGAATGTTAAATTAATATGCATAAATCTGGTTATCATTGGAGTTAAAACGTAGTCATAACTTTAGTTTACACTAGCAACAAAATGGCAGACATTGACTCATTTAACACTGGAGCGAAAAAGTTCGACATGTAACCAGTTATCACTGGAAAACGTGGAAATTGGACCGGTTTATACGACCGTTAAAATGGTAATCATTGGTCTGGTTTACATTGAGGAAACGGTAGACATAGGTTAGATTTATACGAAAGCCAAAATGGTAGACATAGGCCCGATTAACAGTAGAAAAAAGGGTGGGCATGCAAACGGTTTATACGAGAGTCAAAAACGCTCGGTTAGAATAAAAAAGATAGAAAAAAAAACGCTCGGTTAGAAAAAAAACGATATATATATATATATATATGGATAGCGGCTTGGATTGAGGAATCGCAGAGCTGAGTTCGAATTCCAGTCGAATCCATTACAATCACTTACGTGCTAATACCCTTGGGAAAGCTGCGAATCCTTTTCCTCTCCCTTCAGCTATGGGTAAAATAGCAGAACAGACTGGTTCTATAGCCTTGGACGGCAACTGGTCTAAGAGAAGGGTAACTCTGAATTCAAAACCTGCGGAGGGTCTCTGCATGAATCCTTCACCACTATAATCAAATCTCATATATATATATATATATATATATATATATATATATATATATATATATATATATATATATATATATATATATATATATATATATATATATATATATATGGATAGCGGCTTGGATTGAGGAATCGCAGAGCTGAGTTCGAATTCCAGTCGAATCCATTACAATCACTTACGTGCTAATACCCTTGGGAAAGCTGTGAATCCTCTTCCTCTCCCTCCAGCTCTGGGTAAAATAGCAGGACAGACTGGGTTCTATAGCCGTGGATGGCAACTGGTCTAAGAGAAGGGCAACTCTGAATTCAAAACCTGCGGAGGGTCCTGTACGAAACCTTCACCACTATAATCAAATCTCATGTGCCGTTGTCGGGCTGTCGGTTTCCTGGAAACTGATCTGCTTGACGAATATATATATATATATATATATATATATATATATATATATATATATATATATATATATATATATATATATATATATATATATATATATATGTGCTCTTGAAAAATTTATTTCGGTTGAGCTCTCTGGGGGAGGAAGTGTGGGTTTGTAAACAGTGACTATTACGGCATATATAGCAAGACTCTTCGGTAAAGCGAATTGAGACCTCTCAGTTACTGTATGTTTATCTAAAAATAAATACACTTAAATTCACTTTCGTCCCTGCAGTGTGCCGATGACTTACTGGTAGAATTTCCGTCTGGCACCAATTCAATCGGGTTACGATCCTAGCTTAAGGCAAAACGGGCGTCTAGTCGCACTGATGATCTGTGATACAGCGAAATATTCTGTCTGTGGCCATAAAAACATAATAAAACCTTATTATTAAAATAATTAATTTATTAATCTTCGTTGAGCGGTTTAACTTTAAAAAGGGGGGAGATTGCAATTTCCCCCACCTTTTTGTCTAATGCTCCCTAATAAACATTTTTCCAGAATGACATTTCCACCCGCCTTCTCCAAGAATGTCTGACTCAAAAGGTGCATTCCAAATAATATGCATATATTATCGAAAATCTTTATTCCTTTCCATATTATACATTTTTTATGTATTGACATGGGGTTATTTTTATAAAAGAGTTTTAGAAATTTAATAGCAATAGAAAATGTCTGCGTCAATGTCTGTCATTTTGACTATAGTGTAAATGCTGACTTGTAATTCGTTTTAATTCGTAACTAATTATTAAATAAATAAACTGAAGCAGACTTCAATAAACAAGAAAGTTCAATAGCTTCCAAACATATTGAAATATAAATAAACATTTTTTTATTTAATGCACTCTTTCCATCGTGTCGGAATGTTCCCGTCCGTTTCGAAGATTGTCCGACTCAAAAGGTGCATTCCAAATAATATGCATATATTATTAAAAATATTCACTCTTTTCCATATTAGCACATAAATATTTACATAGATTATTTTTATTGCTTTTATTATGTAATCACCACAATTCTTCCAAATTGGTTGGCTTCAAATCTAGGATTTGAAACTACCTTTTCGCCAATTCCCAAAGTGCTCTTTGGCAGTGGTTCTCAATCTTTTTTTTGCTCAATATACCATTTTCACCATAATCCAGAATGTCAATCTCCCGCTTTCCAAGATTGTCCAACTCAAAATGTGCATTCCAAATAATATACATATATTATTGAAAATCTTCATTCTTTTCCATATTATACATTTGTATATATTCACATGGGGTTATTTTTATAGAGGACTTTTTGGAAATTTAATAGCAATAGAAAATGTTGATGGATTTTTAAAATTGAATACATGTACAATATTTTTTTTAATTTTTAACTAATTATTAAATAAATAAACTGAAGTAGACTTCAATAAACAACAAAATTCAATAAACTCCAAACGTATTGAAATATAAATAAACAAAAAAGTTCAAGAAAAGATCAGAGTGAATCGATACTGAATATAAAATTCATATTTATTGAGGACGATTCTGATGAAGTACTATTTTGTACCATTTACAAGAGCTGTCTGGAATAGCCATACCGGCGGGCATTTTTCAAATCAAATCAGTGTGCCAGTTTCAAATAAACGTTCCTCCTGGAATTTTGTTTTATATAAAATTAATGAACCCTGAACAAAATAATCGGGCCACGGAGGAATATCCATCTTTGTTTCTCGAGGACAATTCTCATGAAGTACTTATTTGTACCATTTACAAGTGCCGTCTAGAATAGAAAGGCCGGTGAGAAATTTTTCAACTTATAAAATGAGCATGCCGGTTTCAAATAGATGTAAGAGAGCATGTTTTCGAACGCAACATGATTCCTGGAACTAAATAATATAATTTTAAATGCTTTTTTGTGGTTCTCAAACTTTCTTTGCACAATGCAACCAAAAGTCAGAATTACATTTCCCCCCTTTTCCAAGATTGTCTGGCTCAAAAAGTGCATTCCAAATAATATGCATATATTATGGAAAATCTTCATTCTTTTTCCATCTTCGTACATAGACTGACGAATGACGGTTTCGCATAGGATACAGGTTCGATTCCTGTCGGAGGACGGATATTTTCAATGAAAATTTCTCTGAATTTCAGGCCGGTAAATGTTGTTAATACTGTTTATTATAAACAAAGAATTTACTTAAATATTTGTATCTATAAAAAAAAATAATAAAAAAGAATTTATAAACATAAAAATATCTTAATATATATATATATATATATATATATATATATATATATATATATAAGTTTGTGTGTGTGTATACTGTACCAAATTTTTTTTTTAGGGGGCACCCTGCGAATTTGATGATAATGTTTTTGCAATAAAGATGTTTTAATTCCCGAACACAGTCAGCACTTTGTGTCCGTGTTCATATTATTATTAAGAGTTGGCTTCTGGTGTTTTATTATTAAGGCTTCGATTATTTTTAAGCATTGCTGTTATTAGATGAGTGCATTATGTTGCATTATCTGTTGTATTATGAGTGTATTATCTTCTCTTGTACTTCCCGGCAGTGGAACTCCCTTCCTCTTAGTTGCTTCCCTGATAACTATAATCTTCAAAAATTTCGATGTAATGTCAATCGACATCTTCTGATGCCTTGATCCCTCGTTCTTCTTCTTATCCTTTCCTCAACCCACCCCCCTATATCCAGTCTTTTCTCTTACTTTCACTCTATGTAACCACTTGAGTACTAGTGGCACCCCCGTCTTGCTAGGGATGAAATGCTTATAAAATAAAATAAAATAAATAAAAATTCTAACCCTTGCAGCTATGACCTACCATACCACTTACATTGTAGCGGATATCCCACCCATTTCCTTCGTATGCCATTGGTTAAATGCAAGTTTCACTCGAGCAGATTTTTCCAATTAAGCAACTCATAACAGGATGATTCTCCGATCAAAACCATCACGACAATCTTAACTTGTTTTTTGTGTGTTTGTGTTTGTGTGTGTGTGTGTGTGTTTACTTTACCAAATTTATTTTAGTGGGCACCCTGCAGAATTTGATGAAAATGTTTTTGCAATAAAGATTTTTAATTCCCGAAAACAGTCAGCACATTGTGTCCGTGTTCATAATATTATTAAGAGTTTCTTTTTGGTGTTTTATTATTAAGGCTTCGATTATTTTTAAGCGTTTTCTGCTATTAGATGAGTGTATTATGTTGGTGTTTTCTATGAGTATGTTGTAGGCTGGTAGGCCTCCGTCTGTCTTTAAATTTATTTAATTGTTGGAATTTCTTTTACGTAGTTATTTGAAACAAAAGCAAAGGGCAAACATTTAGTAGCGTAAATTTGTGTTTTTTTTTTGTTCTGCTTTAAGCTACTAAATTTCTGCCCTTTACTTTTGTTTCAAATAACTGTAATAAAAATTTCAATATTTAGCCTGTACGAAATTTCCTGTTTTTTTTTTTTGGCGGGGGGGGGGGGGGGGTCACCATGTAGTTTCGAGTAATTTAGGATTTGCTGAAGAAACTGAGGAGGCCATTTCAAGTCGAAGTTTTAATCTCGGTAATACAACATTAAAAAGACTCATTTATTCTTCCTAAGACCTCAATCAGACATTTCGGGACCGGATTACCGTTATTGTTAATTGAATCAAATCCTTCGTTTGTTTTTGCATGACCGTGTGTGGAATGTCTGTTTGCAATTTCACTGTTTGCCCGGCTGACGTGAGGAAGCTATCAGTTTTCTTACAAGCCGCGCAGAATTGTTAAGGACAAACGTGACTTAGTGCGTAAAACGTTCCGTACAAAGGCAATGACAATGAAATCCGAACTTCATAAAAGTTAACTCCGGACGACGCAATGTCTCTAGTCCTTCAGCAATCCTTAATTTCGCCAGTGGCGGACAATCGATTATGCGATAACCTCTCACGAACCACTCAGCGTTCAGACGAACTACATTCTTCGGTACCACCATCTCGATCCCACCATTTTACTGTCGAAACAGCTAAATATAACCACCTCTTCTCTAATCCAACAACTTCTTCTCTCGCACTTCCCGACAGAAGAACTCCCTTCCTCTTAGTTGCTTCCCTGATAACTATAATCATAAAAAATTTAGATGTAATGCCAATCGACATCTTCTGATGCCTTGATCCCCGTTCTTCTTCTTATCCTTTCCTTAATCCCCCCCACTATATCCAGTCTTTCTTCTTACTTCCACTCCCTGTAACCACTTGCGTACTAGTGGCACCCCCGTCTTGCTTGGGATGAAATGCTTATAAAATAAAATTAAAAAAAATCCTAACTCTCACAGCTAAGACCCGACATACCACCTATATTGTAGCGAATATTCTCCATTTCCTTCGTATGCCATTGGTTAGATGCAAGTTTCAGTCGAACAGATTTTTCCAACGAAGCAACTCACAAGAGAATGATTCTCCGATCAAAAGCATCACGACAATCTTAACTTGTCCAAGACTAGGGTTAACCACTATCTCCCCCGACAGATCCCTATAAAATCACCCTATTACTCTCTAGTCGTCTACTTTGAGTGGCTCTTGTGTCTTGTTCAGAGTCAAAAAAAAAAGTTTGCCTAGTAAATATTTTGTTTTTCTGATAGACTTGTTTTTTTTTTAAACGATTTGTCTGCTTTGTGACAAGTAGAGACTTTGTAATCGCAGAAACAACTATAATAACACCGTTGATTAATGCTGGTGTCAGACACCTTCGAATATCACTCGCAAAAATAGCAATTGCTCGATAATACTCGCTCGAAAAGTATCCACCGGATAGTGATCCGAATAGAGAAATAGTGCAGAGAAGAGAATCGCGAACCGTATAGTAATAGAGGATAGACTAGGAATAGCGATCCGAATAGTAATCTTACTTATTATAAAACGCAAATTGTCTCTGTGTGTGTGTGTGTGTGTCTGTATGTTTATATATTGGATCGGATTTCCTATATTTTTCAACCGATTTCAACAAAACTTCACAGGACTACGTAAAATTACCTTGCGGTGGTTCTGACAGCGCCAAAATTTGGAAAAACACAATTGTTTTTGCACGAAATCAATTTGAAAACGTGATTAAGAGGCATCACGAGAATGAAAGGGGGACAACTCATATCGAGTTATACTTATTATAAAACCCAGGTTGTTTGTGTGTGTGTTCGTTTATATATTTATATATGGGATCGGATTTCCTACATTTTTCAACTGATTTCAACAAAACTACAATTTTTTTTTGGCAGGTAGTGTTTCTTATTGTCTTGCACACATTTTTGTTTTATTTTTACATTCAGGATGTTTTAAAAATTCCATTTACAAGACAATTGTTTATAATAAAATTCTATTCAATCGGTAGACTCATAACAGGCAAATTATTTTTCGTTTTATAAATCGAAATGCAAGGGTGCAATAAATGGGACGTAATAAAAAAAGGCGTAAGAGGAAACTGCAGATGTAGAAAACACAGGTAAAATACTATTGAATGAGCTAACCGGTCATCGCTCTTTATTTGTAAGGACTCGATCGAGGAAACTAAAATTTTCCGAACATTGACTAAAAATAGGAAAAAAACACGTGGAAGAAAATGCTCACGTATCAATACAGGTATACCGCTGTCTACGTCATTAATTGATTCCAGAGGTCACGACTTATATCGAAAAACGGCTTAAGTCGAAATAACCAAACTAAAAACCGCAAATAAGCACCCTCCCATTGCCTATTACAGTAGTTATGTTATGTACGTATAGTATTCTGAATAAAATAATTTCCACTTTATCTCCAGCGATATAACTTTACGCTTAGCATTAGCACTTGCACTGGGACTTTGCTTCGGATCCATAGGCAAAAATGTATTCTAAATAACAATTGAAATGTAATTGTAAGAACATCAACGGCAGAGAACAGATGTAAACAAGCCTGCATTCAAAATCGGTGTTGGAACGGAGTGCCACCTGTCGGCAGGAATTTGAAATATGAACATCTGCTGAACATGCATTATTATACTAATTGTCTTGTTTTTGATGATTCTATGATATATATATATATATATATATATATATATATATATATATATATATATATATATATAATATTATTTTAAAATTTATTTGAATATAATTTTATATTTGTTTATTGTCATTTTATTGTTTTAACGTTTGTAATATTTTTAACGACCGACGTAAACTCGAGTAAAACGACCTGAGGCGAGTTTTATTTTCCCATATAATATTTAAGAAAAACCGACGTATCTTCGAAAATGACGTAACTCGAAACGACGTAAGTCGAGGTATCACTGTAATATATTGAAACCGTTATATCTATAAACAGATCACACTATGTCCTTGTGGCACCCTGCATTTTTAGAAAGACTAAAAAGAGATATTCATAGAAATATGATTTAATTTTTATTCAGTTTATTAACCAGTTGTTAGTTATTTAGAAACGAAGAATAATTGAGTTTTGAGAATAATTCTCTAATTGTATTTAGGCGATCCAAAGAGAAGAAGAAAAAAAAAATAATAAAAAGAAAGAGAAAGAGGAATAGATAAAACAAAACCCGGTCATAAGTAAAACTAAGACAAGACAGGTGTCAAAATATATCAGGTCAAATTACCTGACCGAAATCCAGGGAAATAGAAATTGTTATATTTGGATGAAGAAATAGAGTTTGGAGATAATAAAATAAAACAAAAAGAAGAGGAAAGACAGAAACATAATACGAAACCAGGTCGTAAGCGAAAACACACACGTACGACCAGCACCTAACAAGTGTCAAAATTATCAGGTCAAGCACTTGAACTAATTCCGTGTCCGCGTAGGATGGAAGTTGTTAAGGTTGGCTGAAACAATAAAGATTTTTTAGAACAATGGAAACGAAATTTTAATCGGAGGAAAGGTGTTTTTTGTGTTGAGGTGGTGACCGGTGGAACTGTATACAGATTCTGACCTGTTAAAAATTGGAACCCCACGATGATGAAGTGGAGACATTTTCAATTCAGATAATTAAGATTTTTGACTATCAGGTCTGACCAAAAACAAAGAAGGAAAGAAAACGATTGTCTCGGCTCACAGATAGCGCCAATATTCTTTCCTGAAGTCACATCTAATTAGCGGCAGGCTGTTTTGACAGAACCCAGGTGAGAGAAAGCCAAGATTATCATTTTTCGTACGTGTGAAAAAGGCCAAATTAGATTTTGTTTTTTTTAGAACAAGAACGATGTAAGCCACGCCCGATTGGAGACGGGAGGCGTCCCACCACAGTCTCATTAGCCGAAAGCGGTCACGTGATATGCGGAAAGAGGAGGGAGAATGCTCGATCAAGAACCATTGGTCGAAAACGGTCACCTGACATACGAGAGACCGGGAGGGATGGGTATGCGTCTTCCCCCCAGAGGCACTGTGAGGAAGTAGGGGTGAAAATAATAGCGATAATGGGAAATCAGAACTAATGCGACTTTTGGGATTATCGAGAGAGCCCTGACGCCGACAGACCCACCCCGGTTTGCTGCGGCGTCAATAAAAGCAGGACCCCAATCGACAAAAAATGAGTTCAGCCCCGGACGGCAGCGAGAAGAGATCACCTCGGACGACAGAGAGTTGCGGCTGAGTTGCGGGAAGAAATCCTTCCAGCCCAAGTCGAAAACAAGAAATCCTTCCAGCCCAAGTCGAAAACAAGAAATCCTTCCAGCCCAAGTCGAAAGCAAGAAAGCCTTCCGGCCCAAGTCGAAAACAAGAAATCCTTCCAGCCCAAGTCGAAAACAAGAAATCCTTCCGGCCCAAGTCAAAGACAAGAGAAGTTCTATCTAAGTCGACGAAGAAGAAGATTACTCGAAAGCCGCGGAGAAGTTGCAGCCAAGTCGAAGACAAGGCCAAAGAGTTACTGGACGGAAGAAGAAGAAGTTAAAATCAAGCCCAGCCGAGAACAGAATTCGACCCAACCAGATCGAAGTGAAGAAATACAACTCAAGTCGAAGAGAAGAATCAACTGCGAATGATTGATAGAAATTAGCCCCAGTGTCGAACTAAACCACACTCCGACATACACAATTCTAGAGAGTAGACAATTCGAAATCGTTAAGTTGTATGATAGAAGCTTGGTGCCATAGTCCACAGAGCGGGTCGGGAATGAGAACAATTTTTCTTTATGTAACGGACATTAGATATAAAAGGTTGTCACCCTTTTTCTTTTATCAGTAATTTTTTGTCTCGTGAGTTTTTTTTTCTTTTACTTGTGTTTTGCCACCCCCGTCGGACTCAACTTGCATACGGCCCAATCCCTGCTGGTCCCGTCTGTCTAAGATCTAAACACAGCGTGGGTAGACAGACCGGAGATCAGTACAGTTGCTTTAGCAACCAGGTATTGGAAGCGGGTTGGGAAAGGCGAGGCTGGTGATCATCTAACCAAGAGGTTGGAGCGGCACGCTTGGAACCAGGAGGAGCGACCAGGAGGAGCGACGTCACAGTTGGCGCCGTAACCAAAGGATTCGACCCTGGGCCAGGTGTGTACCCGTCACATCCTAAAACCCAATTCTTTTGTTTTTGTAAGGATAGTTGTCTAGATCTAATAGAAATTGGTTTAATATAAATTGCTTTTAGGTGATAGAATATAATTTGCATGATATGTTCTCAGTTTTTTAGCCGATCCCATTCCAACGAATATTTGTTTTTTTTTTTCGTTCATTTTTGTAGATTTGTCTGCGAGTGTCAGGATCGAATTCTTAGACAATTTATGTTTCATTCCATAAATGGAAATGCAAGAATGCAATTAAAAGACATAATAAAAAGGCACATGTGGAAAATACAAGTACAGCAGTTGGCAATACGAAAAAATAAAAGAAATAATTAACAAAAGAGAGACAAAAAATAAAGGGTGTTTCATTAAAACGGATCAAAGTCAGCAGTAAATAAATCAGTGTTATTGGTGAACATTTATTTATTTCTCTATTGGATCATGTTATCATGGCAATTATGTGTGAAATATAATATCGCCCAAATGTCCGCCAAGGCTTCGGCGGCACACCTCCACTCGATTGTCAAAATTTTTGATGACGTCTCTGCATAGTTGCTCCTCGATCTCACCAATATGCCTTATCTCATCCTTCAGCTGGTGAATTGTTGTTGGCTTGAGGTGACTTTGAGATGACCCCAGATGAAGAAATCTAAAGGCGTCAAGTCGTACGATCGTGGTGGCCAAGTGACTTCATTGTTTCGAGAGATGATGCTACATGGGAACTTCTCATTCAAATTCTGTTTGAACGTCCATTTTCGTAAAAGACTTCGATTTTAAAATGTTGTTTGATTGTTAATCTTTACAGGGTTGAAATTGCCAAAGACTTAAGTTATTAAATCTAAAAGAAAAAGAAAAAAAAATCATTATACGCTTAAATTTAAATTTAAAATTTAATTTACAAAAATGTGGCACATGGCAAATGGAATTTACATCGAATTTAGACAAAAGATTTGTCTCTACACGCTTACAAAATTCATTTGACACAAGAACTGAAACCTGCTGACCATTTGGAGCGCCGTACATTCGTCAATTGGGTGCACTAGCAAAGACAAGCCGATGAAGATTTTTCGCAAAATGAATAGTGATTATAATGAATAGTGATGAAGCCCATTTTCATCTTGATGGGTTAGTTAATAAGTAGAATTATCGCATTTGCGCTGATGAAAATGCAAGAAAGATTATTGAAAAGTCACTGCATCCACAAAAGGTCACTGTTTGGTGTGCATTTTTTGCTAGCGGAATTATTAGGCCGTATAATTTATAAATTTGAACGTCCATTTTTGGATAACTGTAACATGTTTGATTGTTAATCTTTGCATTGTTGAAACTGCCAAAGACGTAAATCTGAAAGAAAAAGAAAAAATCATTAGACGGTTAAACTTAATTCACATTTGAAATCATTCCAAGTTATTGGAACACCGGTTATCGATTCTCACTTACCAGGTTTGGTTTTGGTTTACGTCATATCAATGGGTTATTTAATGCCGACAAGATTTTTATTGCTGGTAATATTTTTTCCAAAAATGTATTGCTGGTAATAATTTTTACTTCAAAATTCATTGCTCGTAATAATTTTTTTACAAAAATCTATTGCTGATATAAAAACCTATTTTTACACTTTCATAGTGCTTTGATCCCTGTTTTGGGTCTATTTGCCCATAGCTGGGACCCTAACAGGTGCTACCACCCCGAGTCAGAGTCGACCTGGGACCACCAGCAATTAAGAGGTGGCTCCACGCGCCTCAAAATCTCCTGATCATGCTATCGGATGTCGTTTATCGTCTTACCTAGGACGCGGATGTCGTTTATCGTCTTAACCGGGACGCGGATGTCGTTTATCGTCTTAAACAGGACGCGGATGTTTATCGTCTTACTCAGGACGCGGATGTCGTTTATCGTCTTACCCAGGACGCGGATGTAGTTTATCGTCTTAACCAGGACGCGGATGTTGTTTATCGTCTTACCCAGGAGGCTCACTCGACAGAACTCGATCGAGGAAAATAACATTTTAGGAACATCGACACCCCCGCCCAAAAAACAAACAAACAAAAACGCATTAGAGAGGAAATATTCGCGTATCAATAATATATTGACGCGGATGATGATTTTCTAAGCGCAGCTTAGATGTGGCACAAGGCCGAAAGTATGAGGCACCCAGTGAGGATCGAACTCACTACTCAGTCATAATCGACAGACTTTCTAATCATTACACCACGTCGAGGCGCTCATATTAAACAGGCCCCATTAAGTCCTAACAACCAATACTTTAGTTTGTTTAGAGTTAATATAAGTTGTTGCAAGGACGTTTAGGTGACAGTAGGGAAATATACACTTATCAATATTATATTGACACAAGTATATATCTGTAAACAGATCACACTATGTTTTGACAAACAATCCTTTTGTTTGTATGAGGATGTTTGTTTTGAGTTAATATAAATTGTCTCAAGGACTTTTAGGTGATAGACAGAATATGATCAGCATGATATGTTGCCAGTTTTGAGCAGTTCACATTGCAACTACTTAAAGACACATGCACACAAGCATCGACAAGTTACGGTCATATGTTGAAATATCCTTTTTCGTACGATCGCCGAAGTTAAGCAACGTCGGTCATGGTTAGTACATATATGGGTGACCGCTTGGGAACACCAGGTACTATAAGCTTAGATGTGCTGGTGGTACAGTAGACGATGGTAAGATTTTAGCCACCTTTAATTACAGCAATTTTGGCTTGTGTAATAACGTCTCTTCTTTTTTTTTCAGACAATACTCTGTTAGTATCAAGCAACTCTAATCTATGAACGATAGCTGACTTATATTTTGCAATGGAATGTTCGTGGAAGTAAGAAAATTGGTGAATTTCGACAAGGGAAAATAATAGGATGGCATCAGTGTGGCAAGTTAAATAGAGAAATTGCTAAGTTTTTCTGGGTTAATAATCAAATGGTTAATAATATTGTCAAGAAATTTAATGAAGAAGGCCATTGTCCTGTGGCGCAACGTTCGGGAAGACCAAATATCAGGTCTGAGCGAAGGAAAAGGGCGCTGAAGAGGGAAGTCATCAGAAACCGTCTTCAGAGCGTCAAAGATGTCGCCCACAGCATGAAAATGTCGGCAAATGCTGTGAGAAAGACTCTGAAAGAACTAGGCTATCAAAGAAGAGTTGCAAAAAAGAAGCCCTTGATTTCAGAGGTTAACAGGAACATGTGTACAGACTGGGCGAGAGAATTCGGGAGCAAAGATTATGAATTTTGGCAGTGTGTAATTTGCTCAGAAGAAAGTAAATTCTGCCAATATTCGAATTCGAGATTGGTTTATGTTTGGAAAAATAAGAATGAGACTTGGAACACTGAATGTCTGCAGGAAACTGTGAAACATGGAGGGATTGAGGTAATGGTGTGGGCGATGTCTGGTTTGGAGGGAAATCTGAGCTGATTCTTGTTAAGTGATTTAATGGTCCAAAATACTGTCAAATATTAGAGAAAAGAATACTCCCACTATTTGAAACCAATCTGATTGACAAGAATGTCTACCCTTTTCAAGAAGACGGAGCGCCATGCCATGCGAATAAAGTCGGAAAGGACTGGAATGAATCACAAGGAATCAAGTCACTGCCATGGGTAGCCTAAAATCCTGACATTAATCCAATAGAGTCCGTTTGGGAGCACTTTGACCAAAACCTTCAAGAGTGTGCAATCAAAATCACATCAGTGGCAACTCTTAAAGTAACATTGCTAAAGGAGTGGTAAAATATGGATCAGACGATCAAATCCATGAAAAATCGATTACAAGCATTTAAACTAGCAAATGGAGGACCTACTCTATGTTGACCATGTTTGCCGTAGTCTCTGAATATGGAATACAGTGAAATCCGTAATGTGTTCAATATCAGAGTTTGGCAGTAAAGATTCAGAGAAAGTAGCGGCTGTTAAGTAATTCTTTAAGTCTTCGATATCAGGTTGGCAGTGACGATATTTTGGGATAAAAAACAAAATGGTCGCCTTTATACACGTCGCATTGAATATTTTGAGCTTTCTGATTGGTTAACCATTCTATTGGTGAACTAGAAAATGAGTCAGCTCAGTTTTGACTGGCTCACTAGTACACATATATCCAAAAAACTGCAACACTCCATACTATTTCCAAATATTTTTTGTTTAAGTTGAATAGGGATTAAGTAATTAAATTTTGAAATTGGACGTAGTTTATTTATTCTGGCTAAAACTTAGGCCACTGTATAATTGTAAAGAAAAACCGAGTTCGTTATATTTTCCCATGCACAAATACCCTAAAGAAAGTTATGATTCCACCTCTTCTCCCCCATCTATAGGTTAATTAGTAGGATTTGTATCAGAAAAGCTTTTTCTTGTGACAGATAGTAAGGGAATATACACGTATCAATAACATATTGACACGGATATATCTATCAACAGATTACGCTAATTCCTAACAACCAACCCTTTTGTTTGCACAATGTTAGCTGTCTAGATTTAATAAAATTGTTTCACGGGCGTTTAAGTGATATATTGTAAGGAAATAAACACATATCAATAATATGTTGACGCAAGTATATATCTATGAACAGATCACACTATGTCTTGATAACCAATCCTTTTGTTCGTATAAGGATGGTTATTTTGGGTAATACAAATTGTCTCAAGGACTTATTAAAAACTAAGAATATGCAAAATCCTTACACGAGAATATGGCTGATTGACTGATTTGTATTTTTTACGGTTTATCAACACTTAATATTTTTTCACATATAAATCTTATTACTTAAGCTATCTCTGTTTGATGGTGAGTGGAACTGTTTCTTTATTGTCCTTTCTCCCCAATAAAGTCTTCTTATTCTCTTTCACTCCCAGTAACCCCTTGCGTCTTAGTGGTATTATCGCCAGCTTCTGTCTTCCTGAAATTTGTTCTTTGATGATCCTTTCTCCTCACTAAAGTCTTCTCATTCTCTTTCACTCCCAGTAACCCCTTGCGTCTTAGTGGCATTATCGCCATCTTCTGTCTTCCTGAAACCAGTTCTTTTATTGTTCTTTCTCCTCATTAAAGTCTTAGAAAACTTAGAGAGTTGAGTTAAAGGGAAATAACTAAGACATCCAGAAGAGGCATGACAGGTGGAACTAGAACACTATACCCCGGTAGACGAAATAGAGGGTTCGGTCCGAAATTCTAATCACTTGAAGAAGGCCGGAGCCTAAAACGGTGAAACGCTGTGAATATAGCAATGAAGATGAGGATAACAGTCCGAATAATTTAAATAATGTAAGTAATCATAATACCTCATCTCAGAGATATACACAGAAGGAAATAAATTTTAGAGTCTTTTTTCTTGTATGTGCCGCGTCATTTCAGGGCGTAGGCGATCATGGCTCTCCACATCTTCCTATTTTTTTTTAAACTCTTAATGAGTTTTGTTTTGTTATTTCTCCCAAATCCTGTTCTACCATGCATTTACTCAAGCCGATCTAGATCTAGTATGCTATGCGATGCTTCCTCTGTCCCCTTTTCCCTCATTCTGTTCTGTGACTATTAGATTTTCCAAGCCCTCCTTCCTCATCACGTGCCTCAGAAATTTCAACTGCCTCTTCAATAGTTAAATAGAAGATTCCCTTTTGGATTCCATTTTCTCTTAAACTTTCGTTCGGTCCATGATATTCTCAGTATCTTTCTGTAGAACTACATTTCTGTTGCTTCAAGTTTCTTCTTCATCTTTTAGGAGATTGTCTAGCATTAGCTTCCGTTCAGGAGGACAGATATCACGTATCAGTTCAGTACTCTTTTTTTTTTTGTTTCTAACGAAATTTTCTTGTTTCTTAATTCTCTGCTTAGCTTTAGAAATTCTTCTTTGGCCTTCCCAATACGTCTTCGGATCTCAGTGTCGCACTTTCCGTCCACTTCCCAGATATTTTAATTTTGTAGTTGATTGATATGCGTATCCCCGATTTGTAATTTGCATTTTGGGTTCACACTTTTGCTGATAACCCGAAGATGGCGTGACATTTAGATTTTTGAAGATTGTAGTTATCCGCACTATTTACATTATTCGTACTATTGTCTTCATCTTTGTCGCCATATTTGTACGCTCCGGCCTTCTTCAGGTGGTTGGAATGTCGAACTGAACCCTTTATTTCGTTCAGACTGGGGTAGACTGTTCTAGTTCCACGTTTAATGGATGTCATTTATCTCCTGTTAATTCCCCTCTCCAATTTCTCCACTGCCTTAACCGGGTATTGAACTCACACTCTTTGGGTCTTGTCACTGGATCTAACTAACGCCTTTATCCACTGTGCCATGTGTCTTTGAGGGCAAATAATAATGTAAATAATGTGCATAACACTTTATCTCAGAAATATAGACAGATACTGTAGTTATCCGGGAAGCAAGAAATCGGGTGGGAAGTGCGAGAAAATAGACTGTTAGAGTAGAAATGACGTTGCAGCTAGCTAGTTCAACGGTAAGAAGGCGAGATCTAATTGCCAATCAACTAGCACGCAGAAGTCGAGGCACTAATGAGAAGAGCTCATCAGAACCAGATTTACATTGCTGCCCCTACGCATGTGCATGGACGAGAGAGCCTGTGAATAATAATGTAAAGGTGTTTTTTTCCGACCTACTAAATCTATTACAATTACAACTGAAAGAATTTAACTAAACTCAACCTAAAAATTGGTCACAAGTACATCTAAAGCGATAAAAGATTTAACTAATGCAAAAAACTCCCCCAAAACAAAAAAAAAAACAGAACAAAACAAAAACAAAAAAAAAAACAACAACAAAAAACAAACAAACAAAAAACAATGTTTAAACTTAAAAGCAGAATTTAGTCTATTACCTGTAATAAATGCCCCAAGGAATACATCGGAGAAACCTCAAGGAATTTAAAAAAAAAATTATATGAACCATCCTTGTTTTACACAAATTTCTATATTGGTGTATTTAATGAACTGATTTTCTGTCTGTGAAAAATGAAAAATTATTTTTAATAATAATAATAATAATAATAATAATAATAACACTGGTCAAAAAGTAAAAAAATTGAAATGGTGCCGAGGCACCAAAAATCTTTTTTTAGATAACTTGAGGGCACTGAATCTGAAAATGACCTTACTTTTTCGTGGTTAGTTATCGTTTTCGTTGCATAGAAATGCCCTATTTTTTGAAAAAAGCACTTTTTCATTTGTTTTCTGTCTATATGGTATTGACCGATGGCAATATTTCTCAAAATAAAATCGTAGAAACCTCTCAATTCGTATTTAAACCATCAAATATTCACTGCTTTCTAAGAAACACTATTTTTGCAATAACAATAAAGACCCTAAGTCTTTAAAAATAACACGATTGAATATACCAAGATCAACAAGTATTTTCATCAAATCATTTAATAAACTAACAGCAGAAATAAAACCTTCGTGAACATAAGAACTGAGCTACAAATTTTATCTTTCTTGATTGTCTGTCATGTTCAATGTTATTTAAATCCCTTTTGATACTCCAGCAGTATCATCTACAATGGAATAGGTACATTCAACTGGCATGTCTTTAGTTGAAGTTTCTTTCCAACTGTGAAAACAAAATGCGCTCAATGTGCATGCTTTCCTTCCGTAGTGAAGGGATAAAAATGATAGGGTAAATTTATGAATATTAAACAGATATTAGGGTTTCATTTTTTGATGTCACCTTAATTATCAGGTTTAGTAAATTGTATTACTGATAAAGCTTATCACTTAATTTGAATTTTGGCGATAAATTGAAAAACTTTGGTACTTCTATTTGACCCCCAAAACTTTTTCCCTATAAAAATAGTTTATATCAGATCGCTGACATGAATTGGTCGGCCTATCTGAAAATTGATGGGTTTCTACGGCCTAATAAAGGTTGTAGAAACTAAATTTTGCGATCAGCCAATATCGTAAATTGATCTTTTTTCCAAAAATTAGTAATTTCATTACAGTAAAAACGGTTTCTAACCATGAAAAACTAAGGTCATTTTCGGAATCGGCACCATCAAATTAGCTAAAAAATATGTTTTGTTTCTTATCACGAAAAAATCGTGTTGACCAGTGTAATAGTAGTATTAGTAGAGACATAGATAGTCTTTCTATTTGTATATGAAATATGATTTAGAGTGAAGGCCTGTAAAAAACGAAAATACTATTGATACGCCTTCATAACTTAAGTATTAGGTTGGTGCAAAAATAACGACGTAATAATGTCGTTTTTTGACTTATTTTTTAACGTCAAAAAACGACATTATTACGTCATTATTTTTGCACCAACCTAATATCATCAAAAGAACATTAGTAATTAAAATAGTATTAAATATTAATTAATGGTATTAATTAATAATTAAAAAACGCTGCCTTGTAGAGTTGTTATAACAAATTGTCGCTATAAAATAATAAAAGCAGAAAATGTTGATCGAAAATGAAAAATACAGAACATTAAAAACACTCTTTAATGTAAACGAGTGAATATTTCTAAGAGACGTCCCCTAGCGCTGTTCAAAGTCGATAGAGAATTGTTGCCGCACGAAGTCTGTTCCCCAGGAGATTTTGCGGTCAGTAAGAATACCAAGGGTCAGAGAAATCAGAAGACTGTGTCGGAGGAGGTTGGAGTTTTAAGGTCATCTTTTTATTTGGTCTATTTTCAACGTCTTAGCCAGAATTTCAATCAGTAACGTTTGAGAAGAGAGCTGAATGGATTTTCCCGCCTAGAAAAGTTTATGAAAGGAACTCTATTTACACTATTGTGTGCGTGATGACGTCTTAGTCACAACGCTTTGTAGGATCAGTTTACCCGCGGGAACAGCGTTGGATATTGTGATATCAGTCTGTAAATTTTTGAGTTTTACAGCGACCTTTCGATGGAGTGTACGACCAATTGCGTTGAAAAAAAATTATATAAAGATCAATTGTTAAACCTCGTGAATATCTGGATCAAAAATGTGGCACAGATAGATCTCATCCAGGCACACTTCTTGCACGGATCCCTGTGACTCTCACTCTCGCTCGCCATCCAGTTCTATTTTTGATCATATTCGGTAGGTCAGAGAGATTGTAGAATAACAGGACTAGAGGTATCAAAGAAAGATTTATTCTCTCATTTGATTTCCCCAATTATGGGAATTATCATATCTATGATATAATAACATCTTATTTCACGGATGAACGGAATGTCTGAAAGGAAAAAAAAAAAGAATAACAAACATGCTTTGTTCTCAGAGTGACTTTTATACCAATGAGACATACACAAAACTATACATTTATATATATATATATATATATATATATATATATATATATATATATATGTACAAATGTCTAATGCTGAAAACAATATATCACACATATCATAGCAGAGTGCACAGAGAAACAAAATGGAAGGGTGTTATGGAGATATTTCTGTGTCTGGAGAAGCCATGTTTATGACGTATTATTCAAACGTGTAGGATTCATTTACCCCTCGCCCCGACCATTGCGGAAGCCAGGGCAGAAATAATGAACGCATGTGTTGACATCAATAAGATTACTGAGTGAATGACTGACCACTCTCGTTACTGTATGACGTGACTATCACGTGCCCCTTGTGACTTAGCCCCACTAAAGGGAGATAATCTTCTCTGTCCCTATGTATGTCGTTACAAATCTGCTCGATATAGGTCTTGGCTTGGCGTCCATGTTGCCTTCAGCTCTCCAGCAAGCATCTGTGGATCAGATTCTACGCCTTTTGATTTATTTCTGATACTGGACGAAGTTTCCGATTCAATCGCTCATTGATTAGACGATCTTTCCAAGTCACACTCAGCATCAGGTTACATCTCATCTGCTTTCCAGTTCTGAGGTAAGGGTCCATGATGAGTAGCCATACAAATGAACAGATGTAACAGTTGCTTGAAACAGGCTCCTTTTCATATTGTCTGGAAGTCCAGACCCCAAAGGCTAGAGATAACTTGTCAACGACACACCAGGCTTTATCTTCATAGCTGGAGATTTTAATATTTAGATAAGATTATTTAATCGAATTCACCCCCAAATAAGGCAGTAAAGCCACTATGACACAAGGGGTTACTTAGTGTGGAATAATTTGAAAGCAGAAACATTACTAAGGAGCGAGAACAGTAGAAGAGTAATCAGGAATACAGTAGTTAACGATTGACACTGCATTTAAAGCATCTGAGTGCAGGCTACATCTCATCTGCTTTCCAGATGACAGTGTTGATAGCAGACACGAAAAGAAATCTACAAAAGCTCCTAGGGAAGGTAGTCAAGGACAACGAAGGGTTGAACATAAATTGCAAGAAGACAGAATGTATGGTTGTTAGCAAAAAAGAGGAAGCCAAAATGCAAATTGCAAATCAGAAATGCTAAAATCAATTAAGCGAAAAAATTTAAAATATCTGAGGAGTAATCTAACAGAGGATGAAAAATGCGAAACAGAAATCCGAAGACGTATTGGGATAGCCAAAGATGACTTCAGAAAGCTAAGCAAGGTATTAAGAAACAGAAAAAAAATCATTAGAAACAAAGAAAATACTACTGAATTCTTATCTGATATCTATACTATGTGGCAGTGAATACTGGACAATCTCCCCAAAGATGAAGAAGAGATTAGAGCAACAGGAATCTGGTTCCACATAAGGAAGCTGAGGATACCATGGACCGAACATGTGAGTTTTGAATCGAAGCTTTCATATCGAGCCATTGCGCGTTGTACGCGGTTGAAATTCGCGCATTTTTCTATTAACCCCGCTCCCCTAAAAACACTCCTTTTTCACTGTTAAATAAGGCGAGGTTGATAGTAACCAACGGAAGTTACTTCATTATTTCAAATCCGTTCTACAAAGGTCAGAGAGTTGTGGAGACCCAAGATCACTGAGAAAACGTGTTAAATGAACACGAAGAAGCCGCTGCGCTAGAGCAGACGCCCGAAACTTATTTATCGTGTCCACATCGCAAATGCATTAGCATTCATCTGGGGTACAGTTAAACATTGATTTCTTTACGCCTCACCGCGCAGTGTGATCAATTGAAAATCTCGCCACAACATCATTTGTCTTCGAAGAATGCCGTATGCGATGGAAACAAGCCAAAGAATATGATGCGATATATATCTATTCACAAATCACACAATATGCCTACCGCCGGAGACGGCAGAAAGAAATCGATTAGAGTGATCGAATCAACAATCGGATTTCCGATGCTTCTGGAAAGGGATTAAAATCAATTATTCTTGCCTTGTGAAATCTATTCCCGAAGAAGGAAATTGTTTGAATAGATATCTATCAAGTTTAGCATTGTGTGTTCACAAAGCCGAATGGATGTGGGCAAGGAGGTGAAGTTGGAAAATATTGCATTACGAAGCTCTATTCGCCTTGTAAAATCAGCAAACAAATTCTTGATATATATATATATATATATATATATATATATATATTTATATATATATATATATATATAGCAATATTAGTGGTAAATATACACATACATATGTAAATGTTCTTCTCACTTAAAGCTCTCCCACTCACCTCCCAAAATTTCTCTCTATTAAGTTCTAATCTTCCACCTTCTCTCGTCTGTTTTCCCCCTCTTTAGGTCTAACATTCGTCCCACACTCTCATACTTACACTCTCTCTAAATTCTATTTTTATTTCCGGAGTTGTCCTTTTCCGTTTTCTTTTTGAATTTGTAGGTCTGATGAATTGGATCGTATTTACGATTCCAATGAAATAAATTATGACCATGAAATATTAGTGTTTAAGCTTTTTTATTATATATATATATATATATATATATATATATATATATGTGTGTGTGTGTGTGTGTGTGTGTGATCTACAGACAGACTGTTACGCTGTATCACAGCTAATCAGTGTGCCTAGACAGCTGATTACTTCAAGCCAGGATCGAAACTGAACTGATTTGGCATCATTCGGAGCTTTTTTTCCCTGTGCTATCAGCTCTCGGAAGGAAGGTGAATTTTTACGTATTTATTTTAGAATAAACACGCCAGTGACTCATAGTGCTCGATTCATAGAAGATCTTTTGCATTGTCTGTCACTGTTTACAAATTGGTGTTTTTCCCTGTAAAGTGCTCCACCGAATTTTATTTTTTCGGGGGCGTATATGTGTATATATATAATTTATATATATCTATATCTATATATATATCTATATATATATATATATATATATATATATATATATATATATATATATATATATATATATATATATATGCGCAGTACTTACTGGAAAGTGCCCAATATCAGTGATATAGCTAACATATTCAGTTGTATGTATATGAGTTTGTAACCCTAGGTTTCCCGCGATCACCAGACAAACAGATTTATTTATTTTTTAAATTTACATCTACAGTGCGTACACCTGTATGTATGTATGCCTGTGTGCGTACGAGTGTCATCCCCAAACGGACACAGACAAGAATTTCACCCCCCACCACAACCAAACATAATCAAAGACAAATATTTTTAAAAAATTAATCAGTTTATCTGATGATCGCAAAAGCGTGAGACCCAGGGTTACAAACTCATATTCATACAACTGAATATATATATATATATATATATATATATATATATATATATATATATATATATATATATTTAAAAGCATTCCTATCTCTTCCTTCCCTCTATAATTTTGACCATGTCTGTCACACTATCTCTCACCACTCTATATATCACATTGCATAAGCTTAATTCTGCCCTTCAAAAGTTTAAGTTTAAATTCATTTTTTCACCCTTGGAAGTGAGGTCTTATGATCCAGAGAAAAAGAAAATCTCTAGTGAAATAAATTATAACAAGGGAAGCTTAAAGTGGTCTGTTTTTCTTTAAATTAAATTATTTTCTCTGACTTAAAATTGAGCTCTCCGGATTTCATCCTCCTTGGGATTATCCATTCGGATTACCAAGATTTTCATTACTTATATATATATATATATATATATATATATATATATATATATATATATATATATATACACACTGCGTGCCAAATTATTATCGAGATAACTTTTTTTCTAATATTTCGAAAACCGTTGGCAATACTGACCTGCGCAATCACTGAAATTTTCGTACTGATCTGCGCAATGTAAACAAACTAGCGCCATATTTGTTATCAGCACGGTGATTTGAGCGTGCCAAATTATTAGTGTGTTAGTGAATATGCGAAAAACTAATATTAAAGGGAAAGAACAATAATAGAATAAGAATTAAGCAGAATGATTGAAATTACATTTAAATTTTTGAAGCTCAAAATTGGCTGGAAAGCAAGAGGCCGGAAGAGAGTTCCACAAGCGAGAAGTGCGATAGAAGAATCTGTTAGCATAGAACATCCAGTTACATCTACCCATTTTAAGTGTAAAATGATGGGACCTAGATGCCAATCTAATTCTGCGTTTAAACTCATCAAGTCTAGGTACCACAAGGGAAAATAATATTTATTTTGAAAATACAAAAATGTGGCCCAATTCCAAAAGGTATAGGGGTAGGGAAATGCTGGCCTTCAGTCTGTCTTATCTTAAACTTATCTAGCCACAATTACTGACCCAAACATAGCAGTGTATTCCTTACACGAAAACAACACATTCTTACTCACCATCGTTACTACAGGCAACACAATACCTCAGAGTCTCTACGAAGTCCTAACTAGTTCCTATATGTATAATTTATCTAGGAAGATGGGGAATAAAAATAACAACAGTAGGGGAGTGTTCATCAGAACAATTACCATGAAAGTATTTATAGAAAAGACACAGGGAAGCTACATTATGGTAGTGGAAAAAGGACGAAAACCGAGATGCCAGATTAGAACCAATAACATTGCAGATTCTTCTTCGGATTTTATCAATAATCTTTAAATATACAGTAGGAGCACCAGACCAGTTGTGGCAGCGATATTCAAGGAAAGGACGAATGGTAGACTTATGAATATGGAAGACGAGAAAAATTGTCTGATACAACACAGGGAATTAAATTTCTTAGCTGTAGAATTAGCAATTGATTCGATATATTAATATTTACCAAATCTCTGGTACCAGACACAGGTAACTCAGTAAGTACATAGCCAAGTGAAGAACAGGTTTATCTCTTCTGTTTAGGATTGGGTTTCTGGTTCCTTTTAAGGTCTTTTCATTCATTTTTTTTCAAGAAATATTAAACATGCCATTTAAATTTTTGAAAATCAAAGATGACTGGAAAGCAAGACGCCGGAAGAGAGTTGCACAAGCGAGAAGTGTGGTAGAAGAAACTGTTAGCATAGAACTTACGGTTACAGCTAGCCATTTCAACTGTAAAATGATGAGACCTTGGTGCCAGTCTAGTACTACGCTTAAATTCATAAAGTTTTGGTACCATAGAAGAAAGTAATATTTATTTTGAAAATACAAAATTATGACACAAGTCCGAAAAGGATAGGGTGAGCGGGTGACTGACCTTCAATCTGTCTTATTTAGAATTTATTTTACTGATTTAGAATATATTTAGACTTTGCTTCATTGAAGAAATAAAAATCTTAACTTTGGAAGTAAATACCATTCTTTTTTTAAAGAAATATTAAACATACCACAAGTTATCTGTTCACCTCCCCAAATCTAGACAATCTATGTTATAAAATAAAATAAGACATATCTCGGCTGATTTACAGGCAAATACTCAAGAGCGAGAGCCGGATGTGAACGGGACAAAGCCCCGTCACAAAATGACCATTATCTTCGTTTACAAATGTTCCCGACACACGAGTTCCGGTCGAAAAATAAAATAATATTTAAAGTGTTCTATTTTTCGTCCAATAAAAATGCTTCCCTCCTAATTATACTCGCTTCGTTTTTCGAGCCTGTTAAGCCATAAAAAAAACGCTATAATAGGGGTCACACGGAAGTTCAACAGGCAGTCAACAGGTGGCCAGGAACAGACCTGTCACGGTCAGAATGGCCGAGCGGTCAGCAGCTGTCAGCAGGGGAGCATCAACCACCGTCAACATGTGTGAACTACTATGAGAGATCGACCTAGATCCGAAGCCGGCTTATGAACTTTACCACAAGGGAGCTGTCCCAAACCCTCACGTTCCTGTTGAAATAAACCACGTAAATCTATTTCTGCTGTTGTCGTATTTCTTTCTTGCAACCATACGCTTGTCTATAACATCTAGATTATCTAGGTAATCCGAGCCTGGCAGCTGATCGCTTCACTGATTGCTCCACTGATCTACCTCTAACAATTCAATGCGAAAAAACTTACTTCGAACATTCAATATTTTCTAAAAAGTTTGTAATGTTTTGTAACTAGCGAACTGACTCTAAAAGATCAAGCCGGAAATGGAGGACTGCTGCCATATATGGAGTGATTGTTAATTGTATTAACCATTTTTGGAGATTAACAATGATCTTTCCAGATACAAATCATACTATTTAATCCATAGCTGGGGGATGAGATGGATTCATACCTTTCCCAAGGTTATTCGTGCGTAAGCGAATGTAACGAACCTGACTTGAATTGGAACTCAGCTATCCGATTCCCTATCCTGAGCCGCTCTCCATTACACCTACAGAGGGGCAAGATCTAAAATGAGAGCCCAACTTCGAGGATGGATATTTGCAGTATAAGCCTGACTTGTTTAGTTTTGTGCTTCTTTTTTTTTTTTACGACCATGCATTCTGACGTCTTATGAATAATAGCCCTTTCTTGCCTTCGCTTACAAATTGACTGTTAGATTTGCTCCAGACCTGATGAGCGGACAAACTCTCAAGGAGGCCCGGGAATAAAACTCACTGTAGCCCTCAAGTGGTAATTCGTACATTCGTACTAAGCGATAAAGATTCTGGAAAAAATGGTCGGTATCTTGTATCTGCCATGATTTATGATAATGAAAATCCGATCAGACCACGAATGGCATTGGTGCAGCCCAATCCTACCTTCTCAGAACCTTGATAGAGATTTCAAAAGCGATTACGCGCCATTGTGGGTAATTAATTATTTTCCACCCTACAACCACTTTCCCAGAGACGAAATCTTGGTAGCCTGTCGCTAATACCATGCCAAATGTTAAGACAAGCAACATTATTTAGTTTCACCAGATCAGATTTTCACAGTTGGGATCAGCCATTACTCCTCCCCTTCGTATTTCTCAATAATCGGACAGCTTGTTCGCCAAAACTGTCCCTCGGTGGAACAATCTCCCAAGATGATGCTTCCCAAATCACTATAATCGTAACCTCTTTGCCGAATGTCAAATGCTATCTAACCTACATATACAAATAATATGCACTTCTTAGCGCATCTATTTCATAGGAGTAGATAGGTTCGCTTATCGCCCGGTTCACGCAACTCCTCGGCATTATGAACAGGATTACAGATTTATCCCTTCTTTCCTGTTTAGAATGGGATTTTTGGTTCCTTCCAAAGCCTTTTCCTTTCCTTTCTCCTTCTCGTTGCACCTTGTGACTTGATGGCGTTACCTCCTTCCTTGGTCTTCTTCGGTCAGGGCGAAGATCATTGTACAAATATCAAAAACAAATTAAACCCTTACAACAACTTCTGATTTGAGTGGCTCTTTGGACTTGAGTTTAGGCAAAAGAATTATATATCGTCATATACGATTCACTATCAAAGTAAGACCAAGAACTTTCGGTGGTACTATACTATGATATCTACCGAGGCATTTGCAACCTACCGTAAATGACAATGCAATTATTATTACTTGAAAATGCTTAGGAGAAACAATGACCTGTTTACTGTTTGCTGCTACAATAGTATGATATCTACTGAGGCATTTGCGACCTACCGTAAATGGAAAATGCGCTTATTATTGCGGGAAAAGACTCAGGAAAACAATGACCTGTTTACTGTTTGGTGCTACTATAGTATGATATCTACCAAGGAATTTGCGACCTACCGTTGGTGTTGGTGTTGGGGTTAGGGTTGGGGTTACGGTTGGATTTGGGCTTAGGGTTGGGGTTAGTTTTGGGGTTGGGGTTAGGGTTAGGGTTGGGGTTAGGGTTGGGGTTAAGTTTGGTGTTGGGGTTAGGGTTAGGGTTAGGGTTGGGGTTAGTTTTGGGGTTAGGGTTTGGGTTAGTTATGGTTTGTTTTGTTTTACGACGTATCAATCTCAATGGATAATTTAATGGCGATAAGATTTTTAGTGACGTGAATATTTTTTTCAAAAATGTACTGCTGGTAATAATGCATTTCTGGTAATAATACGGATGTTGTTTATTGTCATACCCAGGACGCGGATGTAGTTTATTTTCATACGCAGGACACTTATGTAGTTTATCGTCATACCTAGGATACGGATGTTATTTATCGTCATACCCAGTACGGGGATGTAGTTTATCGTCATACGCAGGACGCGGATGTAGTTTATCGCCATGCCCAGGACGCGGATGTTGTTTATCGTCATACCCAGGACGCGGATGTAGTTTATCGTCATACCCAGGATACGGATGTTGTTTATCGTCATGCCCAGGATACGGATGTTGTTTATTGTCATACCCAGGATGCAGATGTAGTTTATCGTCTTACCCAGGACGCGGATGTAGTTTATCGTCATACCCAGGACGCGGATGTAGTTTATCGTCATACCCAGGACGCGGATGTATTTTATCGTCATGCCCAGGATACGGATGTTGTTTATCGTCATACCCAGGATACAGATGCTGTTTATCGTCTTACCCAGGATGCAGATGTAGTTTATTGTCTTACCCAGGACGCGGATGTAGTTTATCGTCATACCCAGGACGCGGATGTAGTTTATCGTCATACCCAGGATACGGATGCTGTTTATCGTCTTACCCAGGATGCAGATGTAGTTTATCGTCTTACCCAGGACGCGGATGTAGTTTATCGTCATACCCAGGACGCGGATGTAGTTTATCGTCATGCCCAGGATACGGATGTTGTTTATCGTCATACCCAGGATACGGATGCTGTTTATCGTCTTACCCAGGATGCAGATGTAGTTTATCGTCTTACCCAGGACGCGGATGTAGTTTATCGTCATACCCAGGACGCGGATGTAGTTTATCGTCATGCCCAGGATACGGACGTTGTTTATCGTCATACCCAGGAAACCGATGCTGTTTATCGTCTTACCCAGGATGCAGATGTAGTTTATCGTCATACCAGGGACGCGGATGTAATTTATCGTCATAGTAGGGACGCGTATATAGTTTTATCTTCTTACGCAGACACGGATGTAGGGTTAAGGCATTTAACAAATTTCATACTTACAAGAACTGGTAAATATCATACCATAGTAAAAAATTGGATGGTAGTTATCCTGGTATAGTAGTATCGATCTTTCTCTCGATATATCTCGCCAGTCGCTGCCGAGTGATTAACTTTTGAGTTGTACGTGATCGTCATTCTTTTTCGTCAGAAAAGAAATTATCGATCAATAACCAGTGGAAGACGGAGACAAGAAAAAACTTTTCTTATTTGATTTTATTTTAAACGAACATTCAAACAATTGAATCTGTTTTTCGAGTCAAACAATGGAAGTTTGAACAATGAAGACACCGACCCCAAACTGTCACACACAAAAATAACTCACCCATAAAAAAGAAAACTGAAAAGAAAAAAAAAATAGCATCATCTAATCACCTTATTTCATCAACTGTATGTAGTATACTCCGAATTAAGGTGAAAAAACAATTTATCCACAGATACGTATACGAGTGTTGTTTGATAAGTAGTTCTCCTACCACGTAGCGCCGCTAATAGTGGTCCTAGAAACTAGTTCAACTTTCCGTTACTATCGTAAATCAACAACGAAAAGAAAAAAAATATAGGAGGTGCCTGCTAGAGAATTTGAGACGGTTTCAGGAGAGATGTTTATTAAATTCGAAAAAGTAAACTCTAATCTTCAAAGCAGGATCCTCTGACTTCAGTGTTCTTGTTGTAACTCTCCAGCCACTTCGTAAAGGCCTCCATAGAAGACGACCAAAATGAAAGTTTCCAGAACAAATTGTCATGGAAGGTGTTGTGGTAGGATCCACCTAATTTGCATAGTGGAGTACCGACCATATAAATATGGTTGGTACCGGAAAGGAAGGAAGAGATTCAACCAGAGACTCTGCCCGACTGCGACTCAGTCAACACATTCTCCAGGAACGGTCTTTCCAGGAATATACAAAAGACTATATGTAAATATTGTGTACACTTTCTTGTTTCAATACATTTTGTTCTAAGTACATTTTGTGTTGCATTATTATTCCATGCATTAGTCAAGTTTCAACAGAAGGGTAGGTCGATTTTGGAATGGTAGTATTGCACTCAAATTGCACTTTCAAATTTGAAACTTGGGGTTTGACATGATAAATAATCAGACAAAATCTTTTCCCCACATCATTATCGTTTTTAAGGAAACGATTTTAAATGATTAGGTTTAAAATCCTAGCGTTGCAATTTACTTCCGGTGATCAATGAAAGACTTATAGCACTGCTTTATAATATTTAAAATTTACTGAAGCTTTACAAATTGTATATGGACAAGATGCATGGCACAAGAAAATTATTGCTAAATTATTGTGCAGTCAAATAAGACCTTCATTTACTTCAAAGGGAAATTATACTGAACAATTCAGCTAAATTATGATGTAATATGTTATACAATGCAGTAATTTTATGTGATTTTCTGTAAACAATGCAAATTTAAAACATTATAATTTGTGCCCAGCAGTATTATGATGTTATATACACTTTTATCTGTTTTTTGTCTTTATTAATTATAATTTAACAAATCTTATTCATTGAGTAGCCATTTTTGTAATCTTTTATAATTTTAGGTTCAAAATCGTTGTTAGAATTTCGTTCCGATGATCAGTGAAAGCCTTATAGCACGGCCTTATAAAATTTTATAATTTACTGAATCTTCACAAATTATATATGGACAAAATGCATGGCACAAGGACATTATTACTAAATGATTGTGGCACCAAATAAAATTTAAGAGAAATATTTTTTTATAAATTCCAACCAAAAGTTGCACCGGCGCCTCGGTCAATGAATGCCAAATGTTTCCTTATAGGGGAACAGCTACTATTGGCTTTATCGTGCGGCATCTTGTCCGGTTTTCAAATTCTTGGAGATGTTGCAAACCCATGTAACATTTGTGTTTAAGCTCAAATGAATGCAAAAGTCAAAATTTTAGTGTCTTGCAAGTATATTTTTCTCCGGTATATAGTTACACATCATCACCGCTGATCGGACCGCGAACTACAGCCAGTCACGATGAACGGATGTTCCCTGGACAAGGGCATTGTGCATTGGGAGAATATTAGGCCTCAAACACAAACCTGACCTCAAATGATACCGTTGCAGTAAGTACCTGATTCCTCATGCTGAAGTCTTACTTTCTAAGACCGAAAATGGATTAAGATTCTCATATTTGAACAATTCTTTCCAGTCACAATGGATGCCATTGTACATTTATTCCGGACCGCCACCACATCACCTGAAGACTACCAAAAGCAGCAACAATAAAAATGGATAGCACTCGAAGAGAAAATATTGACATAATTAAGATATTGACATTCCACACTTTTTTAAATAAAGGATTAGGAAAGAAACTCCCATTCAATACTGAAAAGAGCGATAACAGCTACTGGACTTGAGAAACCTGTTTTTCCATAAAAATTGTTTTAAGAGAAATACTTTTTTATAAATTTCAACCAAAATTTGCACCGGCTCCTCGGTCAATGAATGTCAGATGTTTCCTTATACGGAAATGGTTACCATTGGCTTTATTATGCGGGATCTTGTCCGGTTTCCAAATTCTTGGAGATGTTGCAAACTCATGTAACATTTGTGTCTAAGCTCAAATGAATGCAAAAGAAGGAAATGAGAAGGGATGGCGGATAGATAACTACTGAGCCGAGTCTGGTCCACAAAATAACGGTTTTGTGGAATAATCATTTGGAATGGAACGCTCTTCTTAACAAGGTTATATTTATCGAATGAAGGGGATTCAACCCTGCGGACTTAGTAAGGCAAATCTGTAAAGGTCTGAGCTGGTGGCACAAAAATTAATCTCATGTATTATAAAGAAATATTTCCTACTATCGGTGGATAGCGGTTCAGATTGAGGAATCAGAGAACCGAGTTCGAATTCCAGTCGAGTCCATTATATTACGTGCTAATACCCTTAGGAAAGGTATGAATCTTCTTCTTCTCCCGCTAGCTATGGATAAATAGCAGCACACACCGGCTTCTATACCCGCAGGAAGAAATGGTACCATACTGCGGGAAAAATCTGCCCTGTCAGTCATGTATAGAAAGCTACGTGATCGCCGAAGCGTGTATTCTGGTGATCAGTGAAAGCCTTATAGAATGGCCGTATAAAAATGTATAATTTACTGAAGTTTTACAAACTGTATATGGACAAGAAGCAAGTCATGAGGACATTATAACTAAATTTAAATTTAAATTAAGTTTTAATTTTAATTTTAATTTTAAATTTACTCCTAGAGGTCGTAACCCAACATATACTATTTTAGAATTAGAAAGACACCGTGAGCAAATTAAAAACATTCTGGGTCGGATTTGGAACCGCGAACCTGAATTTTTGAATTCTCAAGATTTCATTAGTTCCATTGTTTTTGGATTCTGTCATCTTGGCTGATAAAAGCAATTAAAGGGACACAACTCTCTAACTTTCAATAGCTCATGATCAAATGAAAAAATTACAGTGTTTCAAAATAAAAATGTCCGTGTTTTTAGATTTATTTCTAGAGGCTGCAGCGCATGCCATTTTGGAATTGGGCCGACTCCGTAAGCAAATTAAAATCATTCCGGGCCTGGATCTGGTTCCGGATTCGCAATCCTGAAATTTTGGATTCCAAACTTTTTATTACTGCCATTATTTTCAGGGATTCTTGTACGTGATTTTTTGAGACATATTTTTTTTGTACAATGTCAATTTTTATAACTTGTAAATAAATTTGGAAATAATTGAAATTAATTTCGAAATCCAGCGAAACTCACCCATGAAAAAAAAACTGTTTGTGCGAAAAGTAAGGACCTACGTACATCAAATTGTCTTTAAATTAAGTGGCGACAGAAGAATTATCGTTGAACTTTTAAAAGGTAAGTTTAAATATTAATGCAATGCTGGAATCTATCTTGAGATCTTCTGTAGTTATTATTACCTATCGCATTCGGTAGCAGTATGCGTCAGAAAAGGAAATCTCCGCCAACAGGGGACCAGATTGCAATTAAAAGAGTCAAGGCGGCAGCGAGGAAAAGAAAGTTCTGAAACTGTTTGCTTATTGTCTTTAGAGACACATGACGATCTTTATCCAAAAACCAGCTCTGATATTCTGACGTCCACGTTCCCACTGTCTCCCTCCCTTATCGCTCATCGTCTCTCAAATCCACTCGACCGTCCTTAAACCTCTTGTGCTAGCAGAATCAGACAAATTAATCCATAAACAGCCTGCAGCATTTCATACGTTCCTGCAGCATATCTGCCCAGTTTAATACAAAACCTTATTGAATAGCGAACTTCCGGATGTCTTCATGTCCTGACTGCATTCCAAAAACTGAGACAAGACGTGTTTAATAGGATCTTGTCAAAGTGGTTTTACAACCGTCTCCTTGAATCTGGAATAACAAAAGTTGGTAGTACAACTTAGATCGAACGGCAGTAAGGAGTACTTCCAATGCTGAGAAGATGCAAAGACTTAGGGACTCTGAAACTACTGAACAAGCCGAAGGCCCAATCAAGATCCCTCTGCAGGAGCTAGCTTAAATGTTGCCAGATATGACGGCCTTTAAGCTAGTATGTTATGTAATAGTTTTAGTTTGAAGTTCAATAAACAACGAAAATTTAAAACATTATGTCTTAAAATTTACGCCCAGCAGTATTATATATTTTATCTATTTTCGGTTGTCATTAGGATATGACAAATAATTTAAGAAATATTATTCACTGAGTAGCCTTTTTGTAATCTTTTACAGACATTTTTTCAGACGATATCTAAAAGTAAATGCTAAAGAATTGGTAAAGCTATGAATCTAATTTTGGCTATCAATACTTATTACATCAAACCCCAGATCTCACACCGAGTGCAATGTTGGTTTACTAATCAAATAGAAAACTTAACATGTGCCTTATTTTCATTACGTACTTCATTTTATCAATGTCTACAAAAAAAAAAAAAAAAAAAACTTTCCCCGAGGTTCTCCTTGGTGAACAGCCAAAGGTCATTGGCAGCAATGGCTGAACTATAGAAAGAGTAAGGGAAAGTTTTGATGTCAATAGCTTATAGTTTATTTTGTTTAGCGGCATATCAACATCTCTATGGGTTATTTAATGCCGACAGGATTTTTTAGGATTGGTTGATATGCGGCTAAACAAATCAACCGACCAAATCAATCAAAATATTTAGATTTCGGCATTAAATAACCCATAAAGGTGTTGATATGCCGCTAAACAAAATGAACTAACCAAACCAATCAAAATATTTAGATTTCGGAGTTAAATAACCCATAGAGGTGTTGATATGCCGCTAAACAAAATCAACCAAACCAATGAAAATATTTAGATTTCAGCATTAAATAACCCATAGAGGTGTTGATATGCCGCTAAACAAAATGAACCAACCAAACCAATCAAAATATTTAGATTTCAGTATTAAATAACCCATAAAGGTGTTGATATGCCGCTAAACAAAATCAACCCACCAAGCCAATCAAAATATTTAGATTTCGGTATTAAATAACCCATAGAGGTGTTGACATGCCGTAAAACTGAAACTGCCAAAACAACCGTAGGCTACTTCAGCATCCAAAGGTTTTTCCTTAATATTTAAAAAGTGGCAAGTCAAATTTTCATGATTAGTCAAGTCATTTTCTGAATATGTCCGCCAAGTAACTAAGAAATATTTCTGGTTTTATTCAACATATTTATGTGAATTTCGAGAATATTCAACTCACAGGCACTTGGCCTTGTTGATAAAGACGTTGGTTAGATCCAGTGACTAGACCCAAAGAATTGTGAGTTCAATACCAGGCCACAGCAGTGGTGAACGAAAAAAAAATTGAAGTGTTGAGTTAAAGGGAAATAACTGAGATGTGGCACATGGAACTAGAACAATCTAGCCCGGTGGACGAAATAAAGACCTCGACTCGAAAATCTAGTCAGCAGAAGAAGCTCGGGGTATACAAAGGCCGAAAAGTTGTGAATATGGCAATAAAGATGAGGATAACAGTTCGAATAATGTAAATAATGGAAGAAGGCGGGAGCGTACAACGGCCGAAACGTTGTGAATATGTCAATGAAGATGAGGATAACAGTCCGAATAATGTAAATAATGCAAGAAGGCCGGAGCGTACAACGGCCGAAACTTTGTGAATATGTCAATGAAGATGAGGACAACAGTCCAAATAATGTAAATAATGGAAGAAGGCGGGAGTGTACAACGGCCGAAACGTTGTGAATATGACAATAAAGATGAGGATAACAGTAAGAATAATGAAAATAATGCAAGTAAAAAAAAACAAAGATCGAAATATGAGGGCAAATCAAGAACAATATATGATTTTGTGTTCTTTGTCTCCACTGCAACCTGGCAAAGTGCATTATTTTGTTTTTCTTTTTGCCGCTGTCTCTTTGTGAGTCTCCGCTGTTCACAAGAAAGAATAAAAGGTTGAAGTCACGTCATTTTCATTGTCTTTGTTTTTCATGCACGCCTTTAATTAATCATTTTTGCGCTCCAGTTTCTGACGTTCGCTGCCAGTAAGAGGATAATTAATGGCGACTCTTTCGACCGGAAGTTATGTCTGGCCGCAGTAAAGCAACATGAATTATGGGACGAGTCTTCCGCGATTTGGTTTTAATTTTCACAGATGTAAATTATTTTCCTCAGAGGATAATTCTTCTTCTTCTATGTGAGGTGTCCCTTCAGGTCTATGTCACCATATTCACGATCCAACGCTTTGGCAACATTGGCGATAATGGCTATCAACAATCTCTTATCCATTGTAGCTATTAATAACTTTTGTCTTCTTGTTATCTCTCCTAAACCCTGTTTCGCCATCCATTTAGACAAGCTCTCTAGGTAGATTATACGTAACTACATCCGCGTCCTGTGTACGTCCAACAGCAAGGCCTCTGATCAGGAGGTCTTGAAGAGCGTGGTAGCACATCTTAATTGCTGCTGTTTCCAGTTCCACTCTAAACCGGGGTAGTAGCACCTGTTAGGATCCGGGCTAGGGGTAAATAGTTAACCCCAAACTCAGGTCAAAACATGATGAAAGATAAAATAGGTTTTAATACCAGAAATACTTTGTAAAAAATTATTACCAGCAATAATTTTTGAAGGAAAAATAGCAATTCATTTAAAAAAAAAAAAATATTACTAGCAATTCATTAAAAAAAAAATATTACTAGCTATACATTTTTGAAGAGAAAATATTACCAGAAATAAAGATTTGAAGAAAAACAAAAACACATTACCAGAAATAGATTTTTTGACGGAAAAAATATTACCAGAAATAGATTTTTTGAAGGAAAAAATATTACCAGAAATAGATTTTTTGAAGGAAAAAATATTACCAGAAATAGATTTTTGAAGGAAAAATATTACCAGAAATAGATTTTTTGAAGGAAAAAATATTACCAGAAATAGATTTTTTGATGGAAAAAATATTACCAGAAATAGATATTTTTGAAGGAAAAAATATTACCAGAAATAGATTTTTTGAAGGAAAAAATATTACCAGAAATAGATTTTTTGAAAGAAAAAATATTACCAGAAATAGATTTTTTGAAGGAAAAAATATTACCAGAAATAGATTTTTTGAAGGAAAAAATATTACCAGAAATAGATTTTTGAAGGAAAAATATTACCAGAAATAGATTTTTTGAAGGAAAAAATATTACCAGAAATAGATTTTTTGATGGAAAAAATATTACCAGAAATAGATATTTTTGAAGGAAAAAATATTACCAGAAATAGATTTTTGAAGGAAAAAATATTACCAGGAATAAATTCTTGAAGGAAAAAATGTTACCAGAATAGATTTTTTGAAAGAAAAAATATTACCCGAAATAGATTTTTTGAAGGAAAAAATATTACCAGAAATAGATTTTTTGAAAGAAAAAATTTTACCAGAAATAGATTTTTTGAAGGAAAAAATATTACCAGAAATAGATTTTTGAAGGAAAAATATTACCAGAAATATATATTTTTTGAAGGAAAAAATATTACCAGAAATAGATTTTTTGAAGGAAAAAATATTACCAGAAATAGATTTTTTGAAGGAAAAAATATTACCAGAAATAGATTTTTGAAGGAAAAAAATATTACGTGATTTTTTTGCGACGAATTTTTTTTTTTTTAGGATAACAATGTTTATAACTTGGAATAAATTTGGGAATAATTGAAATGAATATCGAAATCCAGCGAATGTTACACATGAAAAAATTGTTTGTACGGAAAGTAAGGACCTACGTACATCAAAATGTCTTTAAATTAAGTTGTGACACAAGAATTATCGTTGAACTTTTAAAAGAGAAGCTTAAATATTGATGCAATACTTAAATGCAGCGATCAATTTTGAGTCCTTCTGTAGTTTATTGTTGCTTATCGCACACGAGAGCAGTATTCACAAGTTTTCATAACTGCCATTGTTTTTGGATTCTGTCATCATGGCTGATAAAAACAATTAAAGGGACACAACTCTAACTTTCAATAGCTCATGTTCAAATAAAAAATTACTGTGTCTCAAAATAAAATTGTCCGTGTTTTCAACTTTACTGCTAGAATGTGTAACACATACCCTTTTGGAAACAGAGCGACTCCGTAAACAAATGGAAAACAGTCAGATACAGATCCGAAATCCTGAAATTTGGAATTCCTAAGTTTTCATAACTGCGATTATTTTCGGCGTTTTTTTTTTTACGTGATTTTTTTAAACGGTTTTTTTTTTTACGATAACAATTTTTGTAAATTGGAAATTAATTTGGGAATAATCGAAATTAATTGCGAAAGTCACCCATGAAATAAAAAAAAATTGTACGGGAAGTAAGGACCTACGGACATCAAATTGTCTTTAAGTGGCGATAGAAGAATTATCGTTAAACTTTTGAAAGGTAATCTTAAATATTAATGCGATACTTAAATGCAACGTGCGATCAATTTTGAGTTCTTTCGCAGTTCATTAATACATTTCCTATCTACTTATCCTTACCTATTGTGATGAAGGCCCAATCAAGAGCCTTGCACAAGAGCGAACTTAAATGTTGCCCGATACTGTTTAACATTTATATATTTCTAATTTAATATTTATATATCATTTAATTATTTCTAATTTTGTTTATAACTTTATTTTATTTTTTCTAATTTTATTTCCTTCCCTTTCAGAACCCTATAAATAATAAATATACAAGAACGCATCTTTGTTGTCCCTTACGCTTGAATTTCTTTGATGGGTCTTCATAAAAACAAAGGTTTATCGCCTGATGATCAAATAGTTCAGGTGAGTTTAAAGGACGCATCCAGTTAGCAGTGCAGGAGGTAAATCCTTAAATTATTGAGAATGCGTTTGCAACGCGAAGGATAAATTTGAAATTTGTATGGATACAGACGGAGCTCATGCAGAAAAACTTTCAATAAAGTTTTGACATAAGATTTATAAATCTATTTGCTTTGTATCATAATTAAATAATAAACATAAATCTTTTCTAAAAATGTCTTGCTGCTATTTTCACTCCCCAAAAGTATTTTTATATTTTCCTAGCGTTTTATGTTTGTTTAGATTTTCTCTATTTGTCCATAACATCAGGTCAGGGTAGAGCTGAGAATAACATCAATTAAGAGGTGGTCTCCTCAAAATCCCCAATCTCCTGATCAGAGGCCTTGCTGCAGAGTGTAGTTTATCGCCCTATCCAGGACAACCTTCAGCCTCGAATAACGAAATTTGGCAGATGTATAACGAGCTAAAATAACTATTGTCTAGGACAGTTATAATATTGATGAATAAAAACGACAATAGAAAAACTAGTAATTGCTGACTCGTTTCGTCCAATGTGAACTTTATCAAAGCAAAATACGAAAATGAAATTAATTGAACAAAGTAACTAATAAAAACAAAAACAGAATGTATCTAGAAAATGGTTGAATACATCAACACAGATATAATGACAATATTCTCCACACGTGACAAATAAAAAATATGAAAATAGCGTTTCTCTACATTCCAGTTGCTAGGAACATTCTGATAACTTTTTTTCTAATATTTCAAAAACCATCCAATCAATTCACACAAAATTTTCACACAATGTTGGCAACACTGACCTACGCAATCACTGAAATTTTCGTACTGATCTGCGCAATGTAAACAAACTGGCGCAATATTTGTTATCAGCACGGTGATTTGAGCGTGCCAAATTATTAGTAAGTTTTAGTAAAATTCCCAGAATTGAGCAAACAAAAATAGTTACAAGTGTTTACCGACCGTTCCATTGGTGGCTAGGCATTAAGTCATTTTTCTCTACCACCGTTCAACCGGTGGCTGAGCATTAAGTCATTTTTCTTTACCACCGTTCAACCGGTGGCTGGGCATTAAGTCATTTTTCTCTATCACCGTTCAACCGGTGGCTGGGCATTAAGTCATTTTTCTCTACCAGCGTTCAACCGGTGGTTGGGCATTACGTCATTTTTCTCTACCACCGTTCAACCGGTGGCTGGACATTACGTCATTTTTCTCTACCACCGTTCAACCGGTGTCTGGACATTACGTCATTTTTCTCTACCACCGTTCAACCGGTGGCTGGGCATTAAGTCATTTTTCTCTACCATCGGTAAAGCGGTGGGCAGGACTCATGAGGAATTGATATGCCGTTAAACAAGCAAACAACCTTTCGCAGAATATTTACAGTGCTAAGCAATGAAGACTTCTGAAGCGATGGGATATTAGGTTTTATTTCGATTTTCTCGATGTAGGACTTTTAACCTGGACATCCCACAATTTGTCAGCCTCAAACCGAAGCTCACTTTGATATTATGGTCAACAGGCACAGCCACAGGTCAACGAGGAGACATTTTCTTGTCTCTTTGTCAACGGCGATAATGTCTGATCTGGTGACCTGAAGGTTGTAGTCTTTTTGGTCGTTTTCGATCGCCTTCTTTAGTTTTGAGCGGTACTGTTTCTCGTCGATTTATGATAGCAACGCTCGTATTTATTTTGGCGCGAACATTCAACAAGCGCTAATGGCGTGGTTAATATTTTCCACCTCTTTGTCAGATAGCATTATTATTATTCAGATATGTAGAAATCTAATTAGTTTTGAACAAATTGATTAATCAGGAGCCAAAATCCAATCGATAATTAATTGCATTAATCAATCTCAGTTTTAGCCTTCAGTTATTTTTGCCTGCATTTCATATCTCTCTTCAAATTATTCAAAATTAATTTAACGGTAATAAAATTAGCAATTACGACGAATAGTATAAATATTGATAACTAAATGCTCACAATTTGTACTACTACTACTACTACTACTACTACTACTACTACTAATAATAATAATAACTAGTCTTCAGGGCCGTTGCTAGGGTTTCGTGCCAATCAGTGAATTTATGATGCTCCCCGAATATATAATACGCTCTCCCCACGTTCCTACATCTCAATTTTCAAAATGTAGTATTCATATGAAATACAAATTTTATTGTAACCTACTTATGTACAGTAATGGATCAGATGCCCTTTAGGTGAACAATTCAACTAGAAAAATTGAAAATAAATAAGATGTATCTAAAGAAAATTAGAGACCTGTCATAATACAGGGTGCGATGAATAAATTGTCGTCTAAATTGTCATTAGGTAGTATTGACATAAAATACAAATTTTATTGTAAGCTAATTATGTACAATAATGGATCATATGCAATAGAGGTGAACAATTCAACTAGAAAAATAGAAAGAATAAATATAATGTATCTGAATACAAATTGGAAACATGTCATAAACAGATTATTCCATCTATATAATAATTGCTAATGTCAGTGTGTCATTGTGTCACACTTTTTCAACTTTACTCCTAGAGGCCGTAGCTCAATCTATCATACCATTTTGGAGTCAGGCCGATTCCATGAGCAAATTAAAAGCATTCTGGACCGCATTCCTGAAATTTTGGAATTTCAAGTTTTAATTACTGCAATTGTTTTCGGCGATTTTTTACGCGATTTTTTTGCGAGGAATTTTTTTTTTGTACGATAAAAGTTTTATAACTTGGAAATAAATGTGTGAATAATCGAAATTAATCGCGAAATCCAGCGAAAACCACCCATGAAATAAATATAATTGTTTGTACGAAAAGTAAGGACCTACGTACATCAAATTGTCTTTAAGTTAAATAGAGGCAGAAAAATTATCGTTGAACTTTTAAAAGGCAATCTTAAATATTAATGCAATACTTAAATGCAGCGATCAATTTTGAGTTCTTCTGTAGCCTATCACTTCTACTCCTTCCTGCCTATTGAGATGAAGGGTCAATCAAGAACCCTCCGCAGGAGCTAGCTTAAATTCCGCCTGGTAGGGTGGCTTTGAAGCTAATCTTAAATAAAGCAACACTGTTTTGAGGCAATTTTTGACGTCAATTGGAGATGTTTCTTGTTAAAAAGCTGAATCATTTTAACACCGTCAATATTATAGATAAAAAATAATGACATTTATATAGTCTTTTTTCGATAATTTTTTACGCCTCTTCACATTGTGTTTCTCAATTGTCCCAAATACCTTCATTGGTTACAATGTTTTGCAATTTTGAGTTCTTCTGTAGTTTAGATTTGCCTATCGTATACGACAGCAATATGCGTCGCAAAAAGAAATCTCCACCAACAGAAAACCAGATTGCAATAAAAAGCCAAGGCTGCAGCGAGGAAAAGAAAGTTCCGTGCAAAGTTCCGAAACTGCTTGCTTATTGTCTTTAGAGACACATGACGATCTTCATCCCCCAAAATTGCGAATTTTCTCAATCAGCTCTGATACTCTGACGCCTACGTCCATATTGTCTCCTCCCCTCATTGCTCCTCTCAAATCCTCTTCATTATAAAAGACAGTAAATTCTATTGTGTTTGTTCGAAACTTGAATGATGTCAAATCCACAAAAAGTTTTCATCCTTAAATAATTTAGATGTACTTAGTTTAATTTGTAACGTACGGGGCGCGTTCCAGTTATGTGACTTTTCTAGCAGAGACATTTATTAATTTCAAAGAAGTACAAAACTCTAATCTCTTTTAAACTAGGATCAACCTACTTCAATGCACTTGTTGTATCCCTCCAACCAGTTCGTGGTGGCCCCATGGAAGTCATCCAAAGTGATGGCGTACAGGACTCTTATCACAGCCCCACTTCATCTTCTCAATGTCTTCAAAATGTCTGCCCTTGAGATTTTTCTTCATTTTAATGAACAACCAACAAAAAGTCACAGGGAGGAAGGTGTGGACTGTAAGGAGTGTGAGGGACAGTTTTGGTGACCACCAACCATTACCCTGCTGCTATCAACGTGTTTATTCCTTCTGTTTGTCACTGAGCAACCCTGGGAATAAATTTTGCACACGTTTTGCGGATGCTCAGATCTTCATGAATAATTCTGTGTACAGTTGCTGCACCAACCCAAAACTGTCTGCTTATTATCTTTAAAGACAAATGACGATCTTCATCCAAAAAATTTGTGTCTCCCTCCCTCATCGCTCATCGTCTCTCAAATCCATTCGACCGTCCTTAAACCGCTTGTTCTAGCAGAATCAGATGGTCGGCTTATAGAAATTAATCCATAAACAGTCTGGATCATTTCATACGTTACCAGAACATATCTGCCCAGTTTAGCACAAAAACTTATTGAATAGCGAGCTTCAGGATGTCTTCACGTCTTGACTTTATTTCAATGATGGTTTCCGGATGCGGTACAGGTTCGATTCCTGTCGGAGGATGCATGTTTTCTATGAAAAATCTCGAATATTCAGGCCGGTAAATGTAATTAATACTGTTTAATTTAAAAAAAAAATAAAGAAAAGAAAAAAAGAGCATTTGCTTAAATAAACAGTGGCGTTAAAATTTTTGTATCCCTCCAACCAGTTCGAGTTTAAGGCGTTATATTAAAAAGCAAATGTTTATAAGACATTTTGATTTCTCACAGATGGCAACGTCATATCAACGCCTTCAAAGTACCGAAGAGGTAGACAACAAAGGGAGATAACTGCAACGGGAACCCACCACTAATTCATCGACAGCAATATTTTTATGTATGAACAGAAAATATATTAAAATATTTGTCGGATTTAATTCATTTCGTATAATATATATGTCGAGTATATAATATGTTATTACTTATACACATATAAATATTTGTTTTTGTATAACATTTTATCTGTTCACTTTAGCGTTTCTTACGTGTAAAAGGAACATTATTATCCCTCGTTATTTACAATGCTGACACTGGCAGTGATCAGTCGGATCTTTCTTTCCATGTTGAAAATATTGATCAAACAGATCGATTTAGTGACTCATAAAAACCTCATCAAGCTAACTCAAGTGGAAACCGTTGCTACGCAGAATTGATCGACCAAGCAAATGCTGAAATCGAAGTAAAATCTCGTCAAAGTTTATTTTGTTCAACGGCAAAAACACGGTCTCGGTTGGCAACGTCATATCAACGCCTTCAAAGTACCGAAGAGGTAGACAACAAAGGGAGATAACTGCAGCGGGAAAACACCACTAATTCATCGACAGCAAATGAACGATATGATATCTGGCGAGCATAATCAATGAATAAAACGCGCCTAAATGAATTTGCTTAACAATATTAAACAAATCATTTCTGAACATTCATACTGATGATGCAACGATAATCGGGTGTGCATCTCTAAATCTCTTGATGATCAAAGATTCGCAGTTGGCCTCTCATCCGATCTAGCATTAAATTCTCAGAGTGGGGGAAACTGGCTGGTTACATTAAATGACTCGAAAACCAAACTTGTCCATCATCGCCAGTCGGACCCTAAACTGTCACCAATCATGATGAATGGATGTTCCCTCAAGAATGCCTCGTGCCTTGAGCGCCTTAAACTCAACCCAAACCTCAAGTTGTACATACAAACTGGCTGGTTATATTCAATGCCTCGAAAACCAAACTAGTCGATCATCGCCAGTCAGACCCGAAACTATCACCAATCAAGATGAACGGATGTTCCTTCCGGAAGTCCCTGTGCCGTGGGCGCCTATTGGGGCTTAAAATCAACCCAGACCTCGTGAAACGATCCATACCGAATGCTACTGGAAAAATGGTCGGTTCTCTGTACCGTTCAGTATCCTTTATGTTTACAAGTGCCAGATCAAGCCAAAATGGAGTACTGTTGCCGTGTATGGGCAGGAGCTACACAAACTTCAAATCTTGATAGAGTCTAAAATCGTCTCCGCGTTCTTGTGGGTGACAAATTATTTTCTAGCCTCCAACCCCTTTTTCCTAAACAAAACGTTGCAAGCCTCTTATTGTTCTATCGCTTTTTTCACGGAAAGTGCTCAGACGAGCTACATTCCTTTGTTCCACCAGTTCTTGCCATTCTACCCACATTGTAGTGAACCACCCTCAATCCCTTCATATTCCATTGGTCAGATGTAAGTTCCATTCAAGCAGTGTTGTGAACGACGAGGGAAAATTTTTTGTTGTTTTTTTCTTCCCGTGTGAGTTCGAATCTTCGTCGCCAATTTGTTATGGATTCCGAGATGAAATCCGGTCTCAAATGAATGACAAACGCAGGAATGAAATACAGTGTAATCCGGATATAAAAGAAACCCGGATATAAGAGAGATTTTCACTGGTCCCAAATTAGAGCCTGTGTTAATGTATATATAATAGACCAAACCCGGATATAAGAAAAACCCGGATATAAGTGACTTCTTCTCCGGTCCGGACAACTATCTTATATCGGGGTTACACTGTATAGCAAATAAATGTATTGACGTAATAATACAATTGGTAATACGGTTAGTAGATCCAGAAATGCGGTTAGTAGCAATAATAATATATATACAGTCTGGGAAATTCAGTATCGAAGTAGGACTTCCTTCTGAGTCTACGTGCTCGCAACTGTGACTCCTACAAAGCGGTTACCTCACACTCTTACTCTTTCACTGTCACTGTTACTCACTCTATCTCCGAGGTATTCACCGACAGCAGTACAAGTACACACTGGTCGAGTGAAAAAGGGGTGGACCCCATAACAAGCAGCTTTTCCCCCATGAAACGCTGCTTTGTGAAACCAACACCCAAGGGGATGCTTCCCCGATCGCTACAACCTTAAGCTGTTCAAGTCTAGAGTTAACCTTTATCTTCACAATATATCCACATAAACAGTGCTTCTTACTCTGTAACCCTCTACTTCCATCAGAGCCGAATTGAATCTGAACTATCATCAATCAAGATGAACGGATGAGCGCCTTAAACTCAACACAGACCTCAAGTGGTACATACAAACTGGCTGGTTACATTCAATGCCTCGAAAACCAAACTAGCCCATCATCGCCAGACGGATCCTAAACTGACACCAATCAAGATGAATGGATGTTCCCTCAAGGAGGCCCCGTACCTTGAGGGCCTTAAACTCAACACAGACCTCAAGTGGTTCCGTTCCAATAAGTACCAGACTCCTTGGGCTGATGTCTACGTCTACGTCTACAAGAGCCAGATAAGGCCAAAATGGAGTACCTTTCGTCATATACGGACAGGAGCTGCCCAAAATTCACTTTCCAATCTCGATAGATTCTAAAACCGTCTCCGCGTCCTTGTGGGTGACAAATTAGTTTCCAGTCTCCGATCCTCATCGCATCAAGCGCTAACTTTTCAATGAGGGAGAGAACTAGATGGTTACAGTCAAGGTCTTGAAAACGAAACTAGTTACATTTCCTCATCTCCGATCAGACCTCGAGCTAGCACCTGTCTCAATGTCCTCTCGAGGAGGCTTTGAGGGACTTTTGGGCCCTTAATCTTACCCCTGACCTCAAATAGAACACGTAGATACGATCCATCGCTAAAGATGCAGGAAAAATAGTCGGCTCCTGTCATGGGTTCTTACCCATAACTACAGAATGAACTCTTCCTAACACTATGTATACTACACCTCTCAAGAGAGAGGGTCGAATCGAGTCGAGAAGATAGTAGTTCACTCCAAACCAGACTGACAGTCATACTAACACCTTGCACATCTTGTATTATTATTTTGTGTAATATACCTTCGTTATTTCTACTCTTGTGTTCGTGTTGTTCTTCCTTGGTCCTAACCTGCACCATAACAGCTCTCTATACCACTCCAGTAATTAACTGACTTCTCTACCTTTACAAGAACCAGATCAGTCCGAAAACGGAGCATTGTTTTCATATTTGGGCGGGAATTGCCCAGCTCCTCTCACTTTCCAGTATCGGTAGAGTCCAAAAGCGTCTCTGAATCGAGTCCTTGTGGGTGACAAACCATTTTGCACTCTCCCACCTCTATCTCACAGGCGGGATGTAGAGTGAGTCATCCCTTCCCCATCGCTATTTCCATGGAAAATGCTCGGACGACCTACATTCCTTGGTTTCGCCAGTTGTAGCCTTCACGGATAGGACCTGACATGCCACTCGTACCGTAGAGAACCACCCACATTCACTCCGTATTCCATCTGTGAGAAATCAACTCCACTCGAACAGCTTCTTCCTGCGAACCTGAATCTGTTGGACTACTACGTACGGGACGGAGTCGAGACGGAAGTCAATCACACCCTGTATAATACTGTAAAAAGGCTGAAGTCCGCCAGAATTCTAGAATAATATCCAAAACAGATCAAGATAATCTGATTCGGGCATTTCAACGTTTCGTATCTCTTATTGAGGCAGTCATCAATGCTAAAAGCGGATTCATTAATCGGCCGTTAGCATCGATGACTGCCTCAGAAGAGTCTCAAGATCATATAAAGCAAATTTTCTCCAGTTTAGCTCTTCTTTCATTCTTTTTACTAAATTCATGCAAATGTCTTCAAAGAATTGAAAAACCTTGTATAATTATTGGCAGACTGTGATAGATAGATAGATAGATAGAAAGAAATGGACTGTGATAGATAGATAGATAGATATTAGGTTGGTGCAAAAATAATGTTTTCTCACATATGTTAATATGTGAGAAAACGACATTATTTTTGCACCAACCTAATAGATAGATAGATAGATAGATATAAACTGACTGTGATAGATAGAGAGATAGATAGATAGAAAGAAACGGACTGGGATAGATAGATAGATAGAAAGAAAGAAATGGACTGAGATAGATAGATAGATATAAACTGACTGTGATAGATAGAGAGATAGATAGATAGAAAGAAACAGACTGAGATAGATAGGAGCAGACAGTGAGAGATAAATATAAACAGACGGTGATAGGTAGAGAGAGAGAGAGAGAGAGAGAGCGAGATTGACAAAATAGTTAGATAGATAGAAAGAGACAGTGATAGATAAATATAATCAGACTATGATAGATAGATATAAACAGACTGTAATAGATAGATAGATAGGAACAGGTTCAGATCGATTGATAGATATAAACAGAGTGTGATAGATAGGTAGATATAAACAATGATAGATATATATATTGAAAGAAACAGACAGTGATAGATACATATAAACAGACTATGATAAGTATAAACAGACTATGATAGCTAGCTAGCTCGATAGAGCCCAGGTTTACTTATAAAGATAGGAATAGTTTTAGATAGATAGATAGAAACAGACAGTGATAGATATATAAAGAGACTGTGATAGATAGATAGATAGATAGATAGATAGATAGATAGATAGATGGAAAGACAAATCATTAACCAGAAAACTCAAGTCAAGAAATAGCCTCGTCAGATCGAGATTTTCATTTGGATCTCAGGAATGACACCAAACACACTTAGAAATATCTAAACTGACAGCTGCCTGGAACTGATTTTTCAGAGCAATAGTTTCAAATGTCTTTGATATAATGAAACTTAAATGTCTCGGTGAGGTCTATCTTTCTTTAAACCTTGTAGACTGGCGCTACAGAATCACAAAGACTTGTACCAAAACACATCACTTGAGAACTTTTAACAGTGGCAACGACTAAAATGGATAGAACATGAAACTCAAAGAGAAAATAAGGTCATAATCAAGATGTAGACATTCCACACTACTTCAAACAAAATGTTCGGAAGGAAACTCCCCATCAATAGTGAAAAGTGTGATAACAGCTACTGAGCTTGAGAAGAGAAAATAATGAAAGAATCAAGATGTAGACATTCCACACTACTTCAAACAAAAGGTTTGAAAGGAAACTCCCCATCAATAGTGAAAAGAGTGATAACAGCTACTGGGCTTGAGAAGAGAAAATAATGACATAATCAAGATGTAGACATTCCACACTACTTCAAACAAAATGTTTGGAAGGAAACTCCCCATCAATAGTGAAAAGAGTGATAACAGATACTGGGCTTGAGAAGAGAAAATAATGAAATAATCAAGATGTTGACATTCCACACAACTTCAAACAAAAGGTTAGGAAGGAAACTCCCTGCTAATACTGGAAAAATGTTAACAGTTACAGGACTTGAGAAACCTATTTCCCTGAAAAAATTGTTTGAAGAGAAAGATTTTATAAATTTCAATCGTCAATAGTACAAGCTGTACGGTCAACGAATACCAAATGTTTCCTTATAAGGATACAGCTAATATTACCATAATCATTACCATTAACGGAGAGTCAATGAACAATTAAAAGTTGATATTTCGAAGGAGGCAGTAGAAACTAGGTGTTAATGGAAATAAGGATTTTCATTGTCAAATTTTCGGAAGTTCGTGGCTGAACTTGATCTTCATCTAATAACGACGTTGAAAAGCTACGATTCCCAATCGCCATTTTTGCAGTCGGCATTTTTTAAACGAGAACCGTAAATTTTTATGTTTTAACAATGGTCACAGTTTTAAGTCGACGTTTGCGATATTGCATACTATTTGCAAGACATGTGGATTGCTGCCATATATGGTCTGGTGCCTCTTCTGTTTGCCTCGGGGTTCTTGATAGGCACCAGAGGCGGATATGCAATGTAATTGGCCCTGCTCTGTCATCTCGTCTACAGTCACTTTCTCACAGACGCACCGTCGCCTCTCTCTGTCTGTTCTACAAATACTTTCATGGAAATTGCTCCGAGGAGCTGCATTCGCTGGTTCCCAGACTTCATGAGTTCAAGCGCCCTACGAGGCTGGCATCCCGCTCTCATCCATTCACTGTCGAAACTCCTAAATGTAGCCGTCTCTTCTACTCTAATAGCTTGATGTCTCGCACCTCTCGCCTGTGGAACTCCCTTCCCTATTCCAGTTTCCCTGAGAACTATAATCTCCAGCTATTCAAGTGTAATGTCAATCGACATCTCCAGTTGCCTTGATCTATCCACTACTCTTCTCAGAAGAGAGTATGAGGAGAAGGGTAGTGGATAGATCAAGGATCAAATATAGAGCGAGATCAGATAGGAGTGATAGAAGAATCACTCCTATCTGATCTCGCTCTATATTTTCTGTAACCCCTTGCGTCCTCGTGGCATCCCGCCTTGCTTGGGGTGAAATGCTTAAAAAAAAAAAAAAAAAAAAATGAATAGTCTATTTTCGAATTATATTTTTAAAAGTCTTAATCTTTTTCTTTCTTTGGGTCCATCGTACATTAACGTACTATCGGATTATGCCCGATTTCCCTTCTTAATATAAAATGATCTCAACTTGACTCTGGCGTTTGTCATGTTTTCAATTTCTGCTGTGTTCAAGATTAAAACCTTGCGTCGTTTACTTGTGAGTCGTACTTTGCTGAATGCTGACGTTTTGTCCACAAATGAATGACTTAAAGATGGCGGATGAAAAGTTGCACTTTCGCCATATAATGCCCTCTGAATTTTCGAAAGGGGTAAGCGTCAGAACTGCGGCAAAATAATAAAAAAAAATTGGAAATTAACTATGCGGCCATTTTGATTACAGACCGGAAATAAGCTTTCAGTCGATTTTATGAACTATAGGGAGATAGATGAATGGGAAAAAAATAAAACAAAGGGAGAGGAAAAGAAAGAAAAAAAGAAAGAAAAGTAAAGAACAAAAGAAGACAGAGAAAGAAGAAGATTAAAGAAAGTAAATAGAGAAGAAGAGAAAAAGGAAACAGTGTAAAATATGTTTCTTTGTCTCATCCATTTTGTTCTTTTTGTCTAATTATAATGAATCATTGAAATGCAATCGATCTAAACGCGGTCCCAGAATTCATTACAAATGAGCGCGCTCACATACACAGACACACACATTAATTTCAGAAAACTCACAGTCCAAAATATCCTAATTAGCAATGGATTTCTATAAAAGAATTCATATATCAGATGATTGCAAAAGTTCGTGCCCGATTTTCATTTTTAATATAAGATGACCGCAAATTCACATTGGCGTTTCTTGGTGTTTTGTCTACAAATGAATGCCTTATACATGGAAGATGGAAGGTGGCACTTTCGCCATATTCTGCTCTTGGAAAGGAGTAAGTGCCGGAGCTGCGACAAAAAGAAAAAGCAAAAAAAAAAAAAACAAACAAAAAAAAAAACATTCAAAATGTCTATTTGGATCTTTTTCCAGCTCTTCGGATGGTCAAAAAGTGTTTTGGCAGATTTCGTCAGGGTAATTTTAGCCTAAACGATCAACCACGACATCGACGAATACACTCTGCTTGCCATCGTGGAGAATAAATCGAAGATTCCGATAGAAGAGACCGCTAAGAGTTTGAAAATCGATATCTCAACTGCCTTTCGACTTTTGAAGAGACTTGGGCTCGAGAAAAACAGTTGGTTTTGGCAAATCGAAAAGGTGTCATGTTCCAGCACGACAACGCAAGACCGCATTTTGTAAAACAAACATTAGAAAAGCTTAAATAGTGGAAATGGGACCCCACCCTCCATATTCACCTGACCTCCATCGGATTTTCATTTATGTTGTGAAAGTGAATATTTTCCTATAATTTAGGACCGCGTTTAGATCGATTTCAATTTAATGGAATGAAGAAGACATGTACAGAAAACTGACAGTCCAAAATATCCTAATTAGCAATGGATTTCTATAATAAATTCATATATCAGATCATTGCAAAAGTTCGTGCCCGATTTTGGTTGTTAATATAAATTGACCGCAGCTTCACATTGGCGTTTGTGGGTGTTTTCTCTACAAATGAATGCCTTATAGATGGAAGATGAAAGGTGACACTTTCGCCATATTCTGCTCTTGGAAAGGAGCAAGCGTCGAAAGTGCGACAAAAAGAAAAAGCAAAAAAAAAAAAAACATTCAGAAGGTTCCAGCTCTTCGGTTTGGTAGATTTCGTCAGGGTGATTTTAACCAAAACGATCAATCACGCTCCAGGTGACCTGCCGACATCGATGAAGACGCTCTGCTTGCCATCAGGGAGAATAAATCGAAGATTACGATGAAAGAGACCGCTAAGAGTTTGAAAATCGATATCTCAACTGCCTTTCGACATTTAAAGGGACTTGGGTTCGTTTCCAAACACAACACGTGGGTGCCATATTCTCTGATGGAACAGAACAAGCTCGATCCGTTTTCAGTGGCGATTTCTTTGCTGTTACGCCAAGAAAATGAACCGATCTTGAACAGAATTGCCACAGGCGATGAGAAATAGATCTTATTCTCCTTGATTTGAGTTCTAGTGCGGGCACCTTTCTCGATTATTCCTTGATTACATAGACTTTTGAGAAACAGTCGACGGTGACAGCAAAATGGCGACTGCGAAGCGTCGACTGCAATGGGCCCGAAACGATAAACCACCCCAAGCACGCATATAATTATAGGAAGAAGGAAAAGAATGAAAGAAAGGAGTTAAATGGAAAGGAAAAAGAATAAAGATGTGAAAAAGAAAGAATGCAACGGAATAGTAAACGAACGAGGAAGAACAAAAGAAGGACGAAAATGAAAAAGAAAGAAACAAAGAAAGAAAGAAAGAAAAAAGAATTAAAAGTAGAAAACTAAAAAAAATAAAAGCCGGAAGAAGAAGCAGAAAGAACGAACCGCAGAATGGGAAAGAATAAGAAGAAGGAAATGAATAAAAAGAAGGAAACGCAGAAGTAAAAGTAAAAAAAAAAAAAAAATGAGTAAGGAAAAAGAAAGAACGAAGAAAAAGAAAGAAAGTGACAGACAAAGAAGGTAAAGAAGAAAAAAGAGAGACATTAATAAGAAAAACAAGAAAGAACGAAAGAGACAAGGGAAAATAAGAAGATGGGGAATGAAATGAAAAAGAAGGAAGGATGGAGAAAATGGAAAGAAAGAGAAGGAAATGACAGAAAACCAAAGAAGAAACAAAAATGATGAGAATAGAAAACAGAAAGAAAGAATAAAAGGAAAGAAAGAAGGAAAGAAAAATGGAAAGAAAGAAAGAAAGAAAGAAAGACGGGAAGGAAGAAAAAGGATAAAGAAAAGAAAGAAAAGAAGAAAAAAGGAAAGAAAGAAGGAAAGAAAAATGGAAAGAAAGAAAGAAAGAAAGAAGGGAATATAAAAGTAAAGAAAGAAAAGCAAGGGAAAAAAGAAAGAAAGGATAAGGAAAGAAAAGAAAAAAGAAGAAAAAGAAAAGCAAGAAGGAAAGAATGAAAGAAAGAAGGGAAAGAAGAAAAAGGATAAAGAAAAAAAAGAAAGAAAGAAAAGAAGAAAAAAGGAAAGAAAGAAAGAAAGAAAAATGGAAAGAAAGAAAGAAGGGAATATAAAAGTAAAGAAAAAAAAGCAAGGGAAAAAAGAAAGAAAGGATAAGGAAAGAAAAGAAAAAAGAAGAAAAAGAAAAGCAAGAAGGAAAGAATGAAAGAAAGAAGGGAAGGAAGAAAAAGGAAAAAAAAAATAAAGAAAAGAAGAAAAAAGGAAAGAAAGAAGAATCAAATGCTAAGAAAATATGAAAGGAAGGAAAAGAAATTTGGAAAAAAGAAAAATTGGAAAGAAAATATAAAAAAAAAAATAATGAAAAAAACGGAAAAAATAAAAAAAAAGAAAAAAAAGGAAGGAATTAAGAAAGGAAAATTCGAAAAAGGTACAAAAAGAATGGAAAAGAAGGTCAGAAACTGAAACAAAGAATTGATGAGTTTTTTTTATGGCTTATCAACCCTTTTCAGGTTATTTAAAGCCAGAAAATATTTGTAGAATGAAAAAAAAATGTTGGAGATAATAATGATTTACAGATACAAGTGCTAATACTTAATCCATAACTGGGGGGGGGAGATATCGATGTATGCCTTTCCCAAGCCGTCACCCAGCTTGATACTGACCAGGCTTGATGTTGCTTAACTTCAGTGATCGTACAAGAATCGGTGTTTCAACGTGATATGACCGTAACCCAATTATGCCACTAGCATATCCAGAGTTGCAACACCTGCTATTCGTAAGCGGTCACACAGCTAGCTAATGACCAGGTTCGACCTTGCTTAACTTCAGTGATCCTACGAGAACTGGTGTTTCAACGTGATATGGCCGTAAGCCACTTATACCACTCGCATATCCTGATGTTACGAAGCGGTCACCCAGCTAGGTAATAACCAATCTCGACGTTGCTTAACTTCGCTGGTCGTACGAAAACCGGTGTTTCAACGTGATATGGCCGTAAACTACTCATACCATTCGCATATACAGATATACAGCACCTGCTGTTCCTAAGTGGTCACCCAGCTAGGTACACAACAGGCTCGACGTTGCTTAACTTCAGTGATTGAACGATAACCAGTGTTCCAACGTGATATGGCCATGCGCCAGGAAAGAAAGAACTGAAGAATGTCGTAAAGCAAAGACGGCATATCGTCAAGTATTCAGATTATACAAGACTCTGTAAATACAGGTAACAATGTATTTTTCTTTGTTTCGGCCGTCTGCAAAAGCAAGCTAAGGATTTTCAAACAGCATATCTCCCTAAAAGAAAGAAAAATCGATTTCAACCCTCCCCACTTCTGACAAACGAACGCAAACACGACCCCGTCGACATTTGCGTAGAGCGATTGCTGCTCAGAAGAACTTTTAAGCTATCAGAATCGATTACAGAAAGAATCCACCGACGCGACCGATTTTATCGACTGATAGATTTTGATTTGATCAGAAGCAGTAGACGATCAAATATGGAAGCACATTGTTGAAACAAAGGTCATAGAACCGGGTCGACAGCATCATACTTCCTTCAAAGCAAGTTTTGATTAAACAAACAAAAAATAAAATAAAATAAAATCGAGGACTTATTTTTTGCTATTAAATCGACCCATGTGATCTATTAGGAATCGAAATAACCTCACGTCAAGGTTGTTTATGGAAGCACAAATTTACTGACATTTTTTTGTTTTACTAAATGTTCACCAAATGTAAGGTCCAAGAGCCACTATAATTGATTTGTTTTCTATGACTTACCAACTTTTTGTAGGTTATGCCCCACATAATAATCAAGGAGGTTGCCGTCTGCAGAATTAATTGACCAGATATGAGGGGTGATGTGGTCAGAGAAATTGTCTAAAAGCCATGACTAGGTTCTCCTGCTTGTATGGCATTGGGTCTTCCAACAGTCACCTTCTTCGCCTAAGTCAGCAACTCCTTCTCTAGTTACTTGATGTAGGACTCCATATTGAGTCTGAGGCCTTGTAGGAAATGAATGGAGACATAAGGTCACCATCACTAGTGACCACTCCAAAGACCTTCGTAATCACTATTAGACTCACCCAACTCTTTCTGAATCCTCTGCACTGTCCTCAGATTGACACCCACACACTCTGAAATGTCCTTATTGGAGCTAAATATTTTTAGAGTGAGAGATTTTATTTTTCAGATAATAATGATTTTACTGATACTGATTATCGATAATTAAGAGGTCCAACCACACCTTCCCCAAGGGGAGTTGCGCATGTGCAAATATAACGAACCCGACCGGATTTCTTACATCGAGCCATTATCAGTTACACAACACGTACATCCACGCTGACAGCACTTGATATTCGCAAGCGATCACCCATCTAGCTACTGTCCAGCCTCCAAGTTGCTTAACTTCGGTGAGCGTAAGGTCAGTCAAAACATGCGGTGGACACAAAAAATATTGAATATTACTCGCTCACTTTACTTTTTACCAGACTTTGAATTATGACGCTTTCTGTCCTCCATATATTTTGACTGACGTTTCAACCGCCTGATGTATTTTTAGGACCGTTCTCAAATTTAAAAGCCTCGGCATTTAAAGTTAAAAACCAGTGACCTCTCCGTCTTTGTACATAAACGCATGCTGCAAAAATATCTTATATTGTCTTGATAATGGGTAAATTGTCGCCATTTTATATTTTTAATTTTGCGCATGCGTGTTATTTCTTTTTGATTTTGTCCACTACACATTATAGTACGGTCAGCTGAGCACAGACTGTGAGAAAAAGACCACCATGACTCAATTCACACCGCCATAAATATGGAAACGGCATGCTGTACTGCTTGGCATTCGCGCCGGAAGCTTCAATATGACCGGGTGTCAATCTGAGGATAGTGCAGAGGATTCGGAAAGAGTTGGATGGGTCTAATGTCGATTACGAAGGTGTTTGGAGTGATCATTTTCCAAAGGGCATCAGACTCAATATGAAGGCCTACATCAAGTGACTAGAGGAGTTGCTGACTTGTGTGAAGAGGGTGACTCCTGGAAGACCAAATGCCATATAAGTAGGAGAAACCAGTCATGGCTTTCAGACAATTTCTGTGATCACATCACCCCTCGTATCTGGCCACCTAATTCCCCAGACAGCAAACCTCCTTGATTATTATGAGTGGTGCGCAGTTTACGAGAGACGAGAGACTAATAAAACTCTTTATAACAACGAAGATGAACTGAAAGTAAAGATTATGGCAGCATTCGCCAACTTAAACCAGGAGACCGTCCAGAAGAGTTGCAGGAGATTTCGAAATTGTCTAGAGTAAATTTGATTGAATAAATTTATTCCGTATAGAGCAATGCTATATATATATATATATATATATATATATATATATATATATATATATATATATATATAGAAAATAGGAAAGAACTGGTTAGGTAAATAAACCAAAGTTCTTTAGTATTTTTGTTATTATTTTTAATTTATTTTTTATTAATATATATATATATATATAAATATATATTAGTGGTCTATATATATATATATATATATATATATACATTGTAACCCTGATATAAGAGAGTTGTCGGGACCGGAGAAGAAGTCTCTTATATCTGGGTTTCTCTTATATCCGGGTTTAGTCTGTTTTATATACATTAACACAGGCTCTAATTTGGGACCAGAGAAAATCTCTCTTATATCCGGGTTTCTCTTATATCAGGGTCTCTTATATCAGGGTTACACTGTGTATATATATATATATATATATTCCCAAGGGGATAGAATCCAGGTAGAACGCAATGTCCAGGTTTAGAGTAAGAATATAATATAAAAGGCTCAAACACTAATATTCCATGGTTATAATTTATTACATTGGAATTGTAATCACGATCCAATTCATATATATATATATATATATATATATATATAGGGGGGGTGCGTCTGTATGTATGGTACCCTGTGTTCGCGGCATACAACCGAGGTGTCTGTAATTTCCTCTGTTTATTTACACGGCTGTTATGACCTTGGGCAGGGCGCGTTTTCTGTTTATTTTGTTCCAGGGCAACTAAAGCTGTTGCCCAATGCCTATCTAACATTTTGAAATGAAAACTTTTATGCGTCATTTTCCCCGGACAGGAAAAAAAAAATATTTGTTTAAAAACACCACCCGTGTGTTAATGATAGCAATTTATTTATGACTGGCATATGATTAGGTGTTTCGCCAGGGGGTAATGGTTAACAAGCTAATATAGTGCGTTTGCTTTTCCCTGAGTACATAATAATTGTAGCCTAAAGTAAGTTTAACAAATACTGATAACTGAAATTGAAGGTTAATGTGGCACAACAGCGTCAGGTAAAATTTGATGAATTTCTTTAATCGTCCATTAGTAAAGCATAAAGAATTCTGATCCTCACCTGTACTTGCTTATTTGTTGCTGTATTACACATTTATATATATATATATATATATATATATATATATATATATATATATATATATATATATATATATATATATATATATATAATTTCTCAGAGTTAGCCTGTAGAAAAAGACAATATTTATAAATTTAAAATACAATAGGAAAACTGTAATAGTTGCCGACGCGTTTCGTCCGATGTGGACATTTTCAAGGTAAAACGAAATGAATTTATTAAACAAAGTAACTAATAATAACACAACAAAATGTCCTTAGCAACTGCAAGAATCTAGAGAACGCTATTTTGACATATACATAAGCTATTTCTATATATACATATACATATATATATATATATATATATATACATATATATATATATATATATATATATATATATATATATAAATACATATATATATATATATATATATATATATATATATATATATATATATATATATTTTAACCACTAATATTATATATGTTAAATATATAACATAATATAGCATACCTTAAAACTATATATATATATATATATATATATATATAGGGTGGGATTGTTAAATTATAGCCATTTTAGATTTCGCACAGGCACGTTGCTTGGTTTTGTCTGTGAGAAAAAGAGCACCATGACACAATACAGAAATGTGAAAACAGCATTTACACCGGAAGCTGCAATCTGAGGATAGTGCTGAGGACTCGGAAAGAGTTCGGTGAGTCTAATAGTGATTACGAAGGTCTTTCATTTTCCCACAAGGCCTCAGACTCAATAAGGTGGCCTACATCAAGTGCCTTGAGGTAGTGCTGACCTTACTTAGTAACAGAAAACTCCTCTGCGGCGCAATCGGTTAAAGGCACGTCAGGCTATATGACGGTTCCGTATAGTATGCAGGTTCCATTCCTGTCGGAGGACAAATATATTCTATGAAAATTCCTCTGACATTCAGGCCGGCAAATGTTGTTTAATACTGTTTATTATAAACAGAGCATTTACTTAAATATTTGTATTCATAAAAAGAACGTATAAACAGGTCTTTAAAAATAATTGTCGGACTTTGTCCATTTCATAATACACACACACACACACACACACACACACATAAATGAGGCAAAGAACAGATGGAGCAAAAATCCACAGTTCGTAGCATTTACTTTAAAAAATGCTCAATACAAAGTAGAGCAATATATTATTATTATTATTATAAGAGATTATGATAAAAGCATGTTGAAATCCCTACGCAAAAGCTTTCATGTTTCAATACTATGATTGTACTTCCTCAGGCGAGGGTAAGTAATTGGTGATCAAACAATGTGGGGAACAGAGCGTCAGAATTAAAAAGACTTGTGGGTATGTCTTGATTAACCAATTAAATGTCAGATCTGCGCTAAAATAGAAAAATAAGTTCAGAGGGTGAAGGTGGGTGACTTATTTTTCATGTCATGATCAACCGGAACATAGACAGACCATCATTGACAATTGCGGAAAATAGGTAAGCAGTAAATGTATCGTGACTGTAGACAAATATAACATATTCATTTTTGAAAGGACGTTGAGGGGAGGGGTCGCTGGATAATCAGATATAAAGTTAATTTCAACAGAAATTATTTTTTTAAAATTTTAGATTCAGGAAGCTTCTTAAATGGCCATGTAGATAAAATTAAAAAAGTTGAGCATCTATTAAGATAATAATAATACTAACTGGACTGCAATACATAGAACTATTAAAGCTGAATAAACAAAATAAGATAATTTACTTGTAAAGGGTAAATTATTATTTACTAATAAATTATGGCTATGAGAAATGGTAAACTATATTTTGAGGTAAAAGATAAAATGTGTCGGCAATTTACAGTTAATTCACTCCTTTGGTTTAATTGGGATTTTTTGTCAGCAAATTTGATAATTTCTAATTTTTCATGTAAACAAGAAGCAAGGTTCATTTAAAGATTTACAAGTTCTAACCATTTTTTTAATTTTCCATTTTATCTTAGGGGTTTTATTAATTTCTTTTAAGTTCCAAAAATATTTAGAAAGAGACGCCCTATTTCTGTACGCGTTATTGGTGAAAGATAATATATGTTGGTATCACCTAGTTTTAAAGGAATTCTTGTCACTCCCGATATAAAATTTTTTAAGTGTTGAATTTTCTGTTATATTAGGGTGGTGCCAAAATAATGTCTGTTTTTGACGTTAAAAAATACGTCAAAAACCAACATTATTTTTGCACCAACCTAATAGAAATAGTTCTTACGTAAACAAGAATGTCTGTTTGATATTGATTTGCAATGAACTTTCATTAGAATTTCTACAACTACACTTGTTGATATTGTCTGCGTTAGTTGCTTTTCAATAGCTGTTATTACTCAGGTTTTTTTTATTGATTTAAAGTTTTATTATATTTTTTAATGATTTTTTTCCAGATTATCGGTACAGCTATAGCTTAGTTTTAGCGTATTTCTGTTAAAAATCTTACTAAGTGAGTTATTTCTGGAGAAGTATTACTCAATTAAATAGAGAAACATCTGCCCTAAATTAGTTAATGGGGATTGTACCAAATGATTTTTCTGTTTCTATTTTCCTTCCTACGATCGCTGTTGTCATGTTTCATATATTAGGTTGGTGCAAAAATAATGACGTAATAATGTCGTTTTTTGACGTATTTTGTAACGTCAAAAAACGACATTATTACGTCATTATTTTTGCACCAACCTAATATTTGCTGTCAGATCACTTATAGCTACTATTTTTAAGGCAGTGTTATAAACTTTACTATACTTGTAAAGACATCTTTACTGGAAGAGTTATTGTTGATCCTATATTCTAAAGAAGAGGGGATGTGTTTGATTATGGATGGAGGGTGGTTAGAATTTGGGAGTATATATATTGGATTGGCGTTTGTTTTCGCGTAGGGTTGGAGCACATTATTAACTAGGTCTAATGTAACATCAAGTAAATTTACTTTTTTAAAATTAGTATTGATCTGAACTTTAAGGGCGAGGCTTTTAAATTCTCTGTATTAAATTCTTGATTTTGTCAGCTTTAATTTTTGTGAAAAATGTCACCACCATAAGGCCATCATTTCTATATAACCCTATATTATCAATGTTGACATCTTATATAAGATAAATAAAGCAACAAAGTCGGAAGACAGAGCAGAGCAGAGTTTAACGTTTCCATGGAAATATCGAATTGGTCAGCAGAATCCACTGTTCTTCGTTATTGATAAGAAGAGATCTTCAACAGTTCATAAAAATATCAAGTTCCTCGTTTTAGAGGGCTTCCTGGAAAATTCCAAAGCCAAAGTAAAAAGATCCCTGAAAATAGACAGGTAATAATCCAGAATATCAAACTAGATAAATGAACAATTCCTTTTATCGTTTATACCATTAAACCAATTCTTGATAGCTGTGGTATGAATTCTACCAATTTATGGCCAGAAATTGGTAGAAGTGGCGAGATCATCCTCGATAGCAATATATGATTTAAAATGCTTAATATGTGTTGTAACCTAGGAAGGGTTACTGAATGAGGAATAACCAAAACGGAAGTTGGAAATGAAATGGTGATCTTTATAACAGCAACAAAATACAATACTCGCCAGCGGCGTGAAATAGGTAAACCACTCCTAGTGGTGGACTACTTACACAGCATATTATCTTCCATTTACAATTGTGTCCAATGTATTTATGAGGATTGGGACATAATCATTTGTGTTCATATGTGCGGTATATAACAATATGTTTGATATTATTGTTAATATAATATCAATAATTAATAATATAATACTAACATTAATAATAATGTTTAATATTATTATTTATTAATATGTATTAATTGAAATGTTTAATATATAATTAAAATGTTTAATGTAGTATTCACTGGCAATATATATATATATATATATATATATATATATATATATATATATATATATATATATATATATATAGTCATCCACAGGCAGACTGTTTCGCTCATCAGTGTGACTAGACATCCGGTAGCCTCTAGCTAGGATCGAAATTGGCGTCAGTCGTAGAATCTACCCCAAAGCTGTTGGCGCACAGCAGGAGGAAGGTGAATTTGAACGCATTTTTAGATAAACACGCCAGTGACTGAGACAACTCGATAATATATATATGCATATTGATAGAAAATGAGTCCAGAATATGCACAAAAATAGAAAGGCATATAGAAAAGAATATGTCTTGTCATCAAATTTATTCAACATATACAGTGAGGTGATTCTGAGAGAATTAGAAATTCTACCAGGATTCATTATTGGCGGCCATGATATTAACATAAGATATACAAATGAGACAGTGTTAAAACGGAAAAAAACTACATAATTCCCACAGAAGTTAGTAAAGGAAAGCGAGAAGAAAGAATTAAAAATCAAATGCAAGAAGATAGAATGCATGGTTGTTAGCAAAAGGGACGGTCCAATATGCAAATTACAAAATAGGGATGCCAAAATCAGGTAAGTACAAAAATTTAAGTAACTGGGACGGAAAATGTGACACTGAAACCCAATGGCGCTTTAGGATAGCAAAAGATGCCTTCCAAAAGTGAGGTAAAGTATTAAGAAACAAAAAAAATTTGTTAGAAACAAAGAAAAGAGTACTGAACTGTTATATAATATCAGTCCTCTTATATGGCAGTGAATGATGGACAATCTACTCACAGATGAAGAGGAGACTTGAGGCTACAGAGATGTGGTTCTATAGAAGGATGCTGAGAATACAAAGAAAAGAGTGCTTAACTGCTATGTAATATGAATCCTCCTATATGGCAGTGAATGATGGACAATCTCCTCACAGATGAAGAGGAGACTTGAGGCTACAGAGATGTGGTTATATAGAAGGATGCTGAGAATACAAAGAAAAGAGTGCTTAACTGCTATGTAATATCAATCCTCCTATATGGCAGTGAATGATGGACAATCTCCTCACAGATGAAGAGGAGACTTGAAGCCACAGAAATGTTGTTCTATAGAAGGATGCTGAGAATACAAAGAAAAGACTGCTTAATTGCCATATAATATCAATCCTCTTATATGTTAGTGAATACTGGACAATCTACTCAGATGAAGAAGAGACTTGAAGTCACAGAAACAAAGAAAAGAGTACTGAATTGTTATGTAATATCAGTCCTCCTATATGGCAGTGAATACTGGACAATCTCCTCACAGATGAAGAAGCGACTAGAAGCAACAGAAATGTGGCCCTACAGAAAGATGCAGAGAATGCAATTAACTGAACATGTGAAGAACAGCGAAATTTTTAGAGAAAATAGAAACAAAATGCCCACTTATAATTAACTTCAGAAAGAGGTAGTTGAAATTTCCATGGCATATAGTTAGGAAAGAGTTAGTGGAAAATTTGACACCCACAAGACAGACTGAATGTAAGAATAGGAAAACAATGCCTAACTTACCTAGCGAGTTTGAATACATGTCACATAGCCTAATGAATAAAAGCGTTGGTTAAATCACCGAAAAAATTCATTTGACCAAAAGGGTTGTGAGTTCAATCTTTGACCGCCGCAGAGTGAAGGAAAACTTAGCGAGTTGAGTTACTAAAAAGAATTAATTGAAACTGAGATATCCAAAAAAGGCATGGCACGTGGAATTAGAACAATCTATCTCCGTGGACTCAATAAAGGGTTTGAAATTCCAACTTATATTTTCTGAAGAAGGCTGGACTGTATGAATATCGTGAATATGGGAATAAAGATGAGGACAGCAGATTGAAAGATAGTGTCAATAATGAAAAAAAAAAAAAAATCTTTCGGCTTTAAATAACCCACTAAGGGTTGATAAACCGTAAAAATCAAACCAATCAATCTCGCAAAGGGATCGTGTCAAAAATGCGACATGACTTTCTTGCCAGCCTAATAATGGCGGAAGATGGTAAATAGGTTGTTTAATTGCGTTCGGAGGGATTATTAAAAGAAGTCGTCGACGCGGCCAAGAAGCTTTTCTCACGCCACTACCAGCAAGAAAAACATTTGGTCTGAGTTTGGGGATTTTTAAGCACCCCCTTGTATTTAAAATTAATTAAAAAAAAAAAAATTAATAAATCGGACGAATAATTTTTTTTTTTTTTAGTTACAGATCTTAAGAGTTAAACATATTAGGCTGGTGCAAATATAATGTCGTTTTCTCACATAGTAACATATGTGAGAAAACGACATTATTTTTGCACCAACCTTATATTAACGAAGCTAGTAACACCCATCGGTAGTCGATTCACTATCGTTTGTTGAAGCAGTAAGATGCCGATAACCCAGTCACCCTGGGCTTGTAGAAGTTATATAAACAGCTCCGAGCAAGCCAAGAAAAAAACGAGTAAAGGTGTGTTGCGGGGGGATGAAATGAGAGAGAGAGAGAGAGAGAGAGAGAGAGAGAGAGAGAGAAGAGAGAGAGAGAGTGAGAGAGAGAGAAAGAGAGAGAGAGAAAGAGAGAGAGAGAGAGAGAGAGATTGACGTAAACATCCCACGCTAAATAAAAGTTCAGCTAAGAAACATTTGAAAAAAAAAAAAAGAATCTTGAGTCGATTTACTTTGATCCGAAACATGGGGTGCCATGTTTCTCATGGCTGGGACCACATCATTTAAAGTGAAAAGCAATTTAATGAGGTCCGACAGCGAATGTCTCTCTTTCCCGTTCTGTTTCCATTCCATTTTAGTCTTCAGGGACGGGGCGGGAAGACGTTACAGAGAAAAGGGAAACTTGCTCATACGAAAATAAAGCCCGCCAATTACGTAACTTTCGCTCGAGGGTATTAGAAACGTCGGCTAAAATTCTACAGATATTTCTCATTAGAATTTTTTTTCTTGCTAATATACTTATAAAATCTTTGACGTAATGAAAATAATTAGGAAGCTGAAAGAAGTAAATTATTATTATTATTATTATTATTATTATTATTATTATTATTATTATTATTATTATTATCTTTGATTTCTGGCGTTTACACATTTCTTCCCGGGTCCCGCCCAGGGACCTAAGGTTAGAAATGGCATCATGACACTTTCCACTGACAAAAAAAAAAAAAAAAAAAAAATTACATAGATAAAGCCCTTCGTAAAGTGTGGGCTGTATTTGTGAGAACAATTTTTTTGTATCTCTTTGAGGCATGGACTTCCAGGAATCCCTTCAATTCGTCTACTGAAATCTTTTCCAACCAGTCCTAGGGCTCCAACTACAACAGGGATTGTTGATGTTCCCATATGCCACATTTTCGAGATTTCTATTTCAAGGTCCGTGTATTTTGACAGCTTTTTGAATATCTTCAAAGATACATTGCAGTCTGCAGGGACTGCCATATCAATAAGGAGTCACCGTTTTTGTTTGTGGTCTTTAATAACAATATCTGGGCGGTTGGCTTTGATTGTTCTATCAGTGTGTATTGTGTAATCCCATAGAATTGTAAGAGGTCTTATCTCCGTACCCGGGTCTGGGTGGTGTTCATACCATTTTCTTTCAGTTTCCTTCCCGTAGAAGTTGCAGATTTTCCAGTGCAGATATTGGCCCACTCTGTCATGTCGGGTTTTATATTCAGTGGGTGCCAATATCGTGCAACCTGATACAAGATGATCAATCGTTTCTGGATATTTATCACAGAATCTGCATTTTGGGCTGACACAATATTTTAGTATATGTGCTTGATAATTCCTAGTTTGCAAGCATTGGTCCTGCGCAGCAAGGATAAAACCTTCAGTTTCCGCTTTCAACCCTGCACTACGTAGCCACTGATGGGTACGGGTTTTGTCTACGTCAGCTTGTTTGATACGGGCAGAGTATTAGCCATGAAGAGGTTTATCTCCCTTGATTTCTGTTGTATACAAATTTCCTTCCGTGTTCCAACAAGAGAACTAAGGTCAGAAATGATTCCATGGTATTTTTTTCTGATAATTTTTGTAAAAAGAAAACAAAGCAACAACAACAACAAAAAAAAAAAAAAAACAACAACATAAGACTATACAGATTTTACACCGATGAATATTTTTAATACTTGTGGATATAATTTTTTTTCAGGCATGGGCTACCAGGAATCCCTTCAATGAGTCGATTGGACAATTTTCCAATCAATGCGAGACCCTCAAGTATTATTAGGTTGGTGCATAATTATCAGGCGTTTTTAAACAATATTTATTATGAAAAAAAGAAACATTACAAATCAACAATAACATTTTTAAATGACTATTCCGGAGCGTATGATTATCGACACACATTTTTATCACCTGAAAATAAAATTATATTTTTTATTAAGAAAGTAAACAAAACAGCAATGTTTATTAACAAATAACTCGCCTACAAAAACGCCTGATAATTATGCACCGACCCATTATTATTATTATTATTGTTATTGTAGTTGTTGTTGTTGTGCTTGTGGTATCAGAGTAATTTTCCAAGCAATACGAGGGCCTCAAGTATTACAGGGTTGGTGCATAATTTATCAGGCGTTTTTAAACCATATTTATTATGAAAAAAGAAATAACAAAATAATAACATTCTTAAATGTTTATTCCGGAGTGAATGATTATCGACACGAATTTTTATAACCTGAAAATAAATAATATTTTTATTAAAAAAGTAAACAAAACAGCAATTTTTACTAAAAAATAACACGTCTACAAAAACGCCTGATAATTATGCACCATCCCAATAATAATAGTTGTTATTATTTCCTTTGATTTATGATGTGTATTCTTATCCTCCCGGGTCCCAACCAGAGACCTAAGACCATTTAGGGGTGGTATAATGGTTAGCGAGATTGTATCGCTAGATCAATTCCAACTTAGTACTGAGACCGATCCTCACTTTTGCTACAAGTAAGCATTATTAGGAGGCACGGTGGAGTAATGGATAGCGATTCGGATTGTGGAATCAAAGAGCCGAGTTCGAATTCCAGTCGAATCCATTACATTCACTTATATGCTAATACACTTGGGAATGGTATGAATCCATCCTTTCCCCCATCTATGGGTAAATATCAGGCCGGGTTCTATAGAATTGGATGGCAACTGGTCTACCGCAGAAAAAAATGGCAAACTACTGCGGGAAAATCTGCCTCGTCAGTAATGTATCGAAAGATACATGATCGCCTAAGCGTGTATCACGCATGAGTACAAAACTGACTGAAGCATTGTGACATTTTTGTGAAGAAAATCAACCGAACATCACATATTATTTTACATAGATAAAGCTCTTCGTAATGTGTGGATTGTAGTTGTGAGAACAGATTTTTGTATTTCTTTAAGGCATGGGCTAGCAGAAATTCCTTCAACGATTCTATTGAAACCTTTTCCAATCAAACCGATGGCTTTCAACCACAACCGGAGTTATTACTATTATTATTATTTGCCTTTTTCGTATACCGAATATGACTTGTAAAACGCTTTGATTTCTTATCCATATAAGTGCGTTTGAAAGAAATGAGTTGGCAAATAATGTTTTCAGTTCTTGTAACGTCAGCGTTTTATTAGCATTCAAATATTGGATTGGCGCATAATTATTAGGCGTAAACAAAACAGCGATTTTTATTAACATATAACTCGCCTACAAAAACGCCTGATAATTATACACCAACCAAATATTTCTTTTAATTTGTGTTGAGTATTCTTTTCCTTTTGTGTTTCAACCAGAGGAATAGAAACGTTAATGTTGTAATGGTTAACGAGCTTGTAGAGGATGACAAGTTCCAGTTTAATTTCAGTGAAGTGAATCTAATAGAATTTCTTGCTGTAAGTGAACAGACCAGAGACAGACTAGTCAGTGCCACCAAAGAAGATAGGGATCTACAGAAGCTCATAAAACTAATTAAACAAGGCTTCCCAATTCGATATAAGGCCCTTGAACCTCAGTTGAAGCACCTGTATTCAGAGACTACCTGTCTACAAAAGATGATCTAATATTTTACAAAGACAGAGTCTTTGTACCCGCATCAATGAGAAATGACATGAAGAAGTCATATATACAAAGCAGTTGAAACATGAGACGTGCCCTAGACACAATCTTCTGGCCTGGAATGAGGCACGAACTACAGGAATGGTATATCAACTGTGAACAGTGTAGCAGATATTCTGCTAGAAATAGCAAAGAGACACTAATCACAAGACCAGTGCCGGAATACCCATTCCAACGTATTGGCCTCGATACCATGACACTGGATGGAAGGAAATACCTGGTATGTGCGGATTATTTCTCCAATTATACCTTGGTTGATCGACTCCAAGGAACATCATCAGGTTGCACAATCAAGCTGATAAAGAAACACTTCATGAGATATGGCATCCCAGAAGAAGTTGTAAGTGATGGGGGTGCCTGAATTTGATAACAAAATGATGAGAGAACTGGCCTATAAATACGGATTTAGATGGAATCCCTGCTCACCAGAGATGCCAAACTCCAATGGAATGGCAGAATCAGCTGTAAAACAAATAAAATGCATCATTAAAAAAATGTAATAATGAAAACAGCGATTCTTGTCTGGCCATACTAGAATTCACCAACACGCCATCAAAAATCCACAGGAATGTCCCCAGCGCAGAGATTCTTTGGAAGACAATTGAGAAGTGTACTGCCTACGATGAAGAAATTTCTATCCCCATTTAATACGGAAGAAACAAAAACTAATATACGAAAGGCAAAACAACAGCAAAAGAAATACTATGAGAAAAATGCCGATGACCTGATAGAATTAAGAAAGGGGGACCAGGTGACTGTGCAGCCATATGGCAAGAACCAATATTGGAAAAAGGCAGTTGTCACAGAAAAGTTTAAATACCGACGATACATGATCGAACTGGAAAATAGGAAAAGACTAGTGAGAAATAGGAGACACCTAAGAGTCACAACTAGACCAAAACACAGCAACATGATGGAAACAAACTGCAAACAAGATATCACCAACAATGGCAGTGAAGAAAACACCAAACAGCAACAACCAGACATAACTGAAAGACAACGACGTCTGAAGAGAGTCGCTGCAGGCAAGACACCCAACCGATATGGTGAATGGCAACGCACATAAAATAAACACTTCAGATTTTTGTATGTATGGGGGATGTTGGTTGATTTATATACATAAGCGGCCCAATATCTGTAATGCCTTAAGGGGCTTTTAACTGCGGGGCAGTTCCTGATAAGATGGCAGCAATAAAACACGTATATTAATACACAAGAGTCTTGGAGTCATTTCTGCTTAACAGTAAGAATTATGACATTTGTTTGTAAAAAAATGAAAAAAATAATCAACTGAAGATCGCTTACATCTTACATAGATAAAGCGCTTAATAGATTGTACTTGTGAGAACAGATTTTTTTAAGGTATGGGCTAGCAGACATCCCATCAACGAGTCTATTGGAACCTTTTACAATCAAACCGATGGCTTCAACCACAACTGGGTTTATTATTATTATTATTATTATTATTATTATTATTATTATTATTATTAGGTTGGTGCAAAAATAATGACGGAATAATGTCGTTTTTTGACGTTTTACATCAAAAAACGACATTATTACGTCATTATTTTTGCACCAACCTAATATTATTATTTGCCTTTTTCGTATACCGAATATGACTTGTAAAACGTTTTGATTTCTTACCTATATAAGTACGTTTGAAAGAAATGTTTTTCGTTTAATTGAATCATCTAAATAAAAAGGATGTTCATTCAATCCCTGGCCTTTTGGGGAGACTGGTTGACGTCACCGGTGCTTATGTTGAAATATTAAGATTTACTTTCATTTTCCCATTTGATAAAGAACATGTATCATTTGTTTCAATGAATTTGTAATAGGAGTATGGATTTTATTATTAACTAGCAGCATGGCCCGGCGTTGCCTGTCCTTGATTCAAAAATCGTACGACTCATACAGCAATCGCTATCACTTGACTTAAAATATTTTTGCCCTTCCTTGCCTTTAAAGGAGTGCCCTTTGCCGTGCTGATGTTGCTACATGCCTTACTTCTTGCCTATCTCACACTGCGAATTTTTTCTAAGCTCTATACTAAACATTAAATCTGTTACGAAATAAGAACTAAACAAAATGAACACAAAACGATCAGATTTAAAAAAGGACTCGTAACTGGAAAAACCGAATGAAAAAAGAATGTTAACAACAAATACTTTTTCACACCCAACCCAGTTCTGCGGAATCAGAATCAACGTTGAGTTTAAGCAAGCGAATGGGCCAATTGGAGTAAAGTGCCATGCAGATTTAAATTTTTCCCACTTGTGACCAATGCAGCTATTGATTTTTTTTGCATGCTAGCATAATAGTTAACATTCGTGTCAGTCAGCTGTTGGCTCTCACGCTAGCCAATATAATCTTCCTGCCTATTCGTGGCAGCCAGCTATAGGCTCTCACTCTGGCCAGTAGAAAATGGCCGCAAACTACATGAAAACTACCGTAGAAGCATGAAAAAATCGATTATTTCCACTATCGATGGGAGTTGGGAAATGCAAAGTCAGTCTTGGCCTTGCCGCTAACTCGGAGCATGTGCATGTAAATTTTCGTGCAAATCTGTCGAAAATTGCGGCCGTGCATTCGTTACACACACACACACACACACACACACACACACACACACACACACACACACACATCCTGCCTTTTATAGATAAAGATTTTTAATGTTACTTTTCACCTCCCCTGTATTATTTCAGCTCAATTCTTTTTCCCCCGTAATACAGAAAAGATTTACATTTAGAAACCTTTCTCACAAAGGAAATGAGTTGGCAAATAATGTTTTTAGTTCTTGTAACGTCAGTGTTTTATTAGCATTCAAATATTGGATTGGTGCATAATTATCAGGCGTAAACAAAACAGCAATTTTTATGAACAAATAACTCGACTACAAAAACGCCTGATAATTATACACCAACCAAATAATAGGTTCGTGCAAAAATAATGTCGTTTTCTCACATATGTTACTTTTATATATGATTTCTGAATTAATTCATTGATATATATAGCCATGTTATATATCATTTTGAAGCGCGTTTTTCGCTCTATCGAATCGTGTTATTCGTTACCGGTCTCAATCTCTTCATTCATTTTTTTTGCAGGCTTTTCGACAGCATGGACAAAATTCAAATCCGCACGATTTTCTTGTTCCTGTTCAAACTAGGCCGAAAAGCTGCCGAGACAGCTCGTGATATCAATGATGCGTTTGGCCCAGGAACCACTAACGAACGTGTGGCACAACGGTGGTTCAAGAAATTTCGCAATGGTGACGAGAGCCTCGAAGATGAAGACGGTCGCGGCCGGCCGACTGCGGTTGATAACGAACATTTGAAAGCCTTAATTGAAGCCGATCCTCGCAAAACCACACGAGAAGTTGCTGTTGAACTCGAGGTCGACCACTCAACAGTCGTTCGCCATTTAAAGCAAATAGGGAAGTCAAAAAAGTTGGATAAATGGGTGAACGATAATCAAAAAAAATCGTCAAAAAACGACATTATTTTTGCAACAACCTATTATTATTATTACTATTATTTCTTTTAATTTATGTTGTGTATTCTTTTCCTTTCACAGCTTAACCAGTGTGGTGTAATAGTTAACGATCTTCTCGTTAGATTTATTCCATATATATATATATTTAAGTTCGCTATGCGCCATGTTTTGCTACAAAGAAGCATTATCACATTTTCCTCTGAGCATGTTTGTAAAAAAAAAAAAAAATCAGCCGAATGTAAAATACATTTTACATAGACAAAGCACTTCGTAATGGATTGTACTTGTGAGAACATTTTTTTTGTCTTTCTTCATGGGCTACCAGGAATCTCTTGAATGAATCTATCGGAACCTTTTCCAATCAAACCGTGGGCCTCAAAACTGTTCTCACAAGTACAATCTATTAAGAGCTTTATCTATGTAAAATGTAAGGGGTCTTTGGTTGATTTTTTTTTTATCGTCATCAATGAAAAAAATCAACCAAAGACCCCTTACATTTTACATAGATAAAGCACTTAATAGATTGTACTTGTGAGAACATTTTTTTAAAGGCATGGGCTAGCAGAGATCCCATCAACGAATCTATTGGAACCTTTTACAATCAAACCGATAGCGTCAACCACAACTGGAGTTATTATTAGCGTGGTGCAAAATTAATGACGTAATAATGTCGTTTTTTGACGTGAAAAAATACGTCAAAAAGCGACATTATTACGTCATTATTTTTGCACCAAATTCTTCTTCTTTATCTTCTTCTTCTTCTTCTTCTTCTTCTTCTTCTTCTTCTTCTTCTTCTTATTATTATTATTATTATTATTATTATTTGCCTTTTTCGTATACGGAATATGACTTGTAAACGTTTTGATTTCTTACCTCTATATAAGTACGCCCGAATGAAATGTTTTTCGTTTAATTGAATCGTCTAAATAAAGAAATTGATTGTAGATTTTGTGATTGGTTCCTGTTGTCTTGGGATTTTTTTGCAAAAAATTAAAAGATACATCGAACCTATTTGAGGAAGTCAATTACTGAATTATTTTTTTTTTAGAAAAAAAAACAGACGATTTAGATCATTCGAAGTTTTCAATTTAACGTCTTAGAAAACCATATGTAAAGATGTTTAGAACCCAGTTCATGCTAAGAAAAGTCAATTAGCCGGTTGACTATTTAATCTGTAAATAGCTAACATATTACAATACAGCTAATACGTTCTCCATGTCGTACAAGGTTAGAGTGTATTCGAATTAGATATTTGTAATAAAAAGCTACAATTTACACTATTTACAATTATTAACCTTTATTGTCATGTTCACGGTGTTTCAGCCGTTGTCCGCTCCGACCTTCTTCAGCTGATATACGCTGAAATTTTGAAACAAACCCTTTATTTAGTCCATGGGGGTAGATTGTTCTAGTTCCATGTGCCATGCCTTTTTTGGGATTTCTCTTTAGTAAGTCAAATCTCCAAGTTTTTGTTCACTTCTGCTCTGGCCAGGTATTGAACCCATAACTCTTTGGGTCGACTCAACCAACGCTTTTATCCACTGTCCTTGAGGACATCAGTGTGTGAACTTCTTTTTTTTACTAGACCTCATATTACAATTTTGTTTTTATTATTGTTTTCTCTATTACTCCGTATTACTTGTTCTCATATTTCTATGTTTGGCCGACTTAGGAGATTTTTGTGGCATAGCATATACGCTGATTCATTAAGTTTTCGTATTTTCCAATGATTGTTTTCTGTTTGTTATTTCAACTTCATCCCACAGATGACGGTGACCTCCCTTTTCCATCCATATATGGTCAGCCACGCCTGATTTTCTATTTTCCCTTCATGTTACGGTGTTCTTGCAGTCTTATCTTAATGTCTTATTCACGTCGTGAATATTTTTTAAATCATTTCACCCCAAGGAAGGCGGAAATGCCGCTAGTACACAGTGAAAGTGAGATAAAATAACCCCCCAAAACTGGGTAATAAAAGATAAGCTTGATTCAAGAAGATAGAAGATGGCGATTGACGTTGCATTTAAACTTTTGAAGATTGTATTTATCAGGAAAGCAACTATGAGGAAGGGAATTCCACAGGCAGGAAGTGCAAGTAAAGAAACTGTTGGAGTAGAAGTTGCGGTTACATTTAATTCTTTCAACATAAAAAGGGTGGGACCTAAATGCCAATCTAGTAGCATGCTTGAAATTCAAGTAGTCGCGGCACCAGGAAAAAAAAAGCTCGTCAGAGCAATTGCCAAGAAAAAATTTGTAGAAAAGACAGTGGGAAGCCAAGTCACGTCTGTGAGGAATTGACTGATGTCGAGATGCCAGGTCAGAGTCGATTACATTGCAGATCCTTATTTGGAATTTGTAATAAAGATGAGGACAACAGCCCGAACGATGTAAATAATGCAAATAGTTAAAATAGCTCATCTCAGAAATATAGACAGATATTTATAAAGATACTAGGTGAAAAGACGTAATAAAAGATGAAATATAGTGTGAGTACGAAAAGTTCTAATAACACCGGTCGACATTTTTTTCGACCGAAATGTTGTTGGGCAATGGGCTATTTTTTCACGTTGAATCAGAAAATCAAGTCCATTTTGCCCCAATCACATCACGTTTTCTCAGTATAAACAATTTCTATTTTGCTTAAAATAGGTCAAAATGCCTGATATCGCGGCTTAAATAAGCAAGTGACCTATTTCCAACATTTCGTTTCATGTTAAAATGATTTCTCATTCAAATTTTTGAACTTTAGTGTGTGTCAATATATGTATATATGTCAATATATATATATATATATATATATATATATATATATAGAGAGAGAGAGAGAGAGAGTGAGAGAGAGAGAGAGACAGATGTCAACTTAATAATCAATAATAATTTTTTTAAAAAAGATAAAAACGTTTACTAGAAGTAAACTTATATTTTAAAATAAAATTTTATTCTTTTAATGTACTTTCTATGAATATTTTTCTAATCGACTATTTCATAGAAAATCCCCAAAATTTAAAAAAAATTTAAATCACTAAAAAACAGGTTAAATTCTTTGTAGACAGTTTAGACATTCAAATTTATATCAAACATTATAATCTTTATGAACCCCTAAAATAACATTTTCAAAGTAAAACAAAATGGCAGCGTTTTTTCTAGCCTGTTTTTTTCCAAAGAAAATTAGTGACACCTTCTCTCATGACTTCCTTCTCTCTTTTTCTTTTTATGTGTTTTTTCTCCTCTACCCCTTCGATATCAATATATAACTTCCGTTAAGTTAACCGTTTAAATGTTTCAATGTCTGGATCTCCTCAAGTAATTTTAAGTATGAAAGAATAGAAATTTTAAATTCCATCTAACTCATTCATGTCTTCTCTCTCCTCCACCTCATTTCCTCACTTAGTTAATTCACATATGCTTAATACGTCCCGTCAAAAATGTGTAAATTTCTTTTCATTTTTTGTTTCAACTTTTGGAAGTAAAGTCTGATGATCCGTAGTCCTTTAAAAGAGCAGTGGTGAAATAATTTATTACATGGAACCTTAAAGTGGTCTGTTTTTATTTAAATTATTTGATCTGGATTTATATTGAGCTCTCTGGATTTTATCCTCCTTGGGTTTACCCATACGGATTACTTAGTTTTTCATAAACTATATATATATATATATATATATATATATATATACAACTCTCTTCTCCCCTCCATTTCAATATATCACTTCCGTTAAGGGAACCGTTTAAATAGGTCAAGGTCTGGTCAGTCCTCCTCCTCCAGTACTAAGTATGATTGAGAGAAATATTAAATTAAACTCTCTCTAAACTCTACCATGTCTCTCTTACTACTCCTCATTGCACTCTCTGTTAAATTACAAAAACTTACACTACCCATCAATTTTCATTTCATTTTTCGTTTCATCTTTGGAAGTGCTATCTGATGATCCGGCGTCCTTTAAAAGGGCTCTGGTGAAATAGATTATTATAATGAAACCATAAAGTGGTCTGTTTTCTTTAATATATATATATATATATATATATATATATATATATATATATATATATAGTGCATTGGGGCAGCAGATCATTAAACTGGCTGACATTTTTTTTCGACCCAAATATTATTGGGGAATGGGCACATGTTTTGGGGCTATTTTTTTATGCTGAATCTGAAAATCAAATACATTTTGCCCCAATCACATCACGTTTTCTCAGTAAGGATAATTTTTATTTTACTTTAAATAGGCCAAAATACCCATTTAACAGTGATATGCAAGGGCCAAATAGAACCAACTTTAAACGTTTTCAGGTTAGAAGCAAAAGTATCCCAATAACTTAATGCATTTTGAGCTCAAAAAAAGTTTTCAGAAAAATCTCACATTCTTCTTTGGATTTTATCAAGGAGCTCCCAATATATATATTGATAAAACCTGACGTGATGGGGCAAAATGAACTTGATTTCCAGACTCAGCGTGAAAAAATAGCCCAGAAACATGTACCATTTTAAAGATTTTAGGTGTGCGACAACATTTGGGTCGAAAAAAATGTCCACCGGTGTAATAAGCTGGAAGAAGAAAGTGTAATCAAGAGAACAGTATATAGCGATTGACATTGCATTTAAATTTTCGCAGATTAAAGTTGACTGGAAAGCATGGAGCCGGAAGGGATTTCCACAAGAGAGGAAAGAAACTGTTAACATAGAACTTACGGCTACATCTAGCCAGCTCAACTATAAATAGATTAGATCTTCATACCAGTCTAGTACTGCGCTTAAATTAAAAAAACTGGGCGCAATAGAGGAAAGTTAATCGGAACAATTACCATGAAAAGACACAGAGAGGCAAACTGAATTCGATCCGCCAGATCAGTGTCAAAAATATTGCTGATTCTTCTGTGGAATTCATCAAGGAGCTCAAGGCATTTAGCAGGGACAGCGGACCATATGTGGCAGTAATATTTTAAGCATGGACGAATAGTAGACTTATAGATATGTAAGATAGATTCTGGAGAGAATAATTATCTCACACGGCACAATGAACCAACTTTCTTAGCAATAAATCAAACAATGAATTCAATATAATTTTCCCACTTCATGTCAGTTAAGAACATTAGCCCACGAAGGCGAAAAGAGTAATTTTCCTGGAGGTATAACAATTCTAGTTGAACTAATCCTCTGCCTCGTTCGGATCTGGGCACATACAGAAGATCAGCATCAGCTTTATGATGAGACGTGCAGTGGCAAGGGAGATGTTTCCTCGTTTTGACATGCATTCGCATAATGTCAGCTATGATCCCATTAAGAATGTTGAAACTGTATTGCATTTAATTATTATTATTATTATTGTGACGTACAGTGGCCATTAATGATTAAGTATAACTCAAGACTGAAATGTAAAAATAAGGCAAACTCAATTAAATACATAACAACAACAAAGAAGTAAAAGTCAACCAAAGCTTACTAAGAATTTAGGTGAATTCCTTGTTAGTAGCGCGGTTCAGCTTAGCGGCCATAAAATCTAAATAAGATCCCATATAATCGACGCACAATTTACTCTAATTCGAGTGATCAGGACGGATACTTCGTTGGAACTTAAGAAGGAGCTCAAGAAAATAGCAGGAACACCGGACCATATTTAGAAACAATATTCTAAGCATGGACGAATGATAGTTTTATAGATCAGGACGAATAATATTGCTGATTATTCTTTGGATCTTATCAAAGAGCTCAAGATAAATAGCAGGAGCACTGGACCATATGTGGCAGCAATATTCTAAGTATGGACGAATGGTAGGTTTAAAGATCAGGACCAATAATATTGCTGATTCTTCTTTGGATCTCATCAAGGAGCTCAAGATAAATATCAGGAGCACTGGACCATATGTGGCAGCAATATTCTAAGCATGGACAAATGGTAGGTTTATAGATCAGCACCAATAATATTGCTGATTCTTCTTAGGATCTTATCAACGACCTCAAGTTCAATAGCAGGAATACCGGACCATATGTAGCAGCAATATTCTAAGCATGGACGAATGGTAGGTTTATTGATCAGGACCAATAATATTGCTGATTCTCCTTTGGATCTTATCAAAGAGCCCAAGATAAATAGCAGGAGTACTGGACCATAAGTGGCAGCAATATTCTAAGTATGGACGAATGGTAGGTTTATAGATCAGGACCAACAATATTTCTGATTCTTCTTTGGATCTTATCAAGGAGCTCAAGATAAATAGCAGAAGCACCAGACCATATGTGGTGGCAATATTCTAAGCATGGACGAATGATAGGTTTATTGATCAGGACCAATATTATTGCTGATTATTTTTGGGATCTTATCAAAGAGCTCAAGGTAAATAGCAGGAGCACCGGACCATATGTGGCAGCAATATTCTAAGCATGGACGAATGATAGGTTTATTGATCAGGACCAATAATATTGCTGATTATTCTTTGGATCTTATCAAAGAGCTCAAGATAAATAGCAGGAGCACTGGACCATATGTGGCAGCAATATCCTAAGCATGTACGAAAGGTAGGTTTATAGATCAGGACCAATAATATTGCTGATTATTCTTTGGATCTTATCAAGGAGCTCAAGATAAATAGCAGAAGCACTGAACCATATGTGGCAGCAATATTCTAAGCATGGACGAAAGGTAGGTTTATAGATCAGGACCAATAATATTGCTGATTCTCCTTTGGATCTTATCAAAGAGCCCAAGATAAATAGCAGGAGTACTGGACCATAAGTGGCAGCAATATTCTAAGTATGGACGAATGGTAGCTTTATAGATCAGGACGAATAATATTGCTGATTATTCTTTGGATCTTATCAAAGAGCTCAAGGTAAATAGCAGGAGCACTGGACCATATGTGGCAGCAATATTCTAAGTATGGACGAATGGTAGGTTTAAAGATCAGGACCAATAATATTGATGATTCTTCTTGGGATCTTATCAAGGAGCTCAAGATAAATATCAGGAGCACTGGACCATATGTGGCAGCAATATTCTAAGCATGGACAAATGGTAGGTTTATAGATCAGCACCAATAATATTGCTGATTCTTCTTAGGATCTTATCAACGATCTCAAGTTCAATAGCAGGAATACCGGACCATATGTGGCAGCAATATTCTAAGCATGGACGAATGGTAGGTTTATAGATCAAGATCAATAATATTGCTGATTATTCTTTGGATCTTATCAAGGAGCTCAAGATAAATAGCAGGAGCACCGGACCATATGTGGCAGAAATATTCTGAGCATGGACGAATGGTAGGTTTATAGATCAGGACCAACAATATTTCTGATTCTTCTTTGGATCTTATCAAGGAGCTCAAGATAAATAGCAGAAGCACTGAACCATATGTGGCAGCAATATTCTAAGCATGGACGAAAGGTAGGTTTATAGATCAGGACCAATAATATTGCTGATTCTCCTTTGGATCTTATCAAAGAGCCCAAGATAAATAGCAGAAGCACCAGACCATATGTGGTGGCAATATTCTAAGCATGGACGAATGATAGGTTTATTGATCAGGACCAATAATATTGCTGATTATTTTTGGGATCTTATCAAAGAGCTCAAGGTAAATAGCAGGAGCACCGGACCATATGTGGCAGCAATATTCTAAGCATGGACGAATGATAGGTTTATTGATCAGGACCAATAATATTGCTGATTATTCTTTGGATCTTATCAAAGAGCTCAAGATAAATAGCAGGAGCACTGGACCATATGTGGCAGCAATATCCTAAGCATGTACGAAAGGTAGGTTTATAGATCAGGACCAATAATATTGCTGGTTCTTCTTTGGATCATATCAAGGAGATCAAGAGAAAATAGAATGAGCACCGGACCATATGTGGCAGCAATATTCTAAGCTTGGACGAATGGTAGGTTTATAGATCAGGACAAATAATATTGCTGGTTCTTCTTTGGATCATATCAAGGAGATCAAGAGAAAATAGAATGAGCACCGGACCATATGTGGCAGCAATATTCTAAGCTTGGACGAATGGTAGGTTTATAGATCAGGACAAATAATATTGCTAATTTTTCTCTGGATCATATCAAGTAGCTCAAGATAAATAGCAGGAGCACTGGAGCATATGTGGCAGCAATATTCTAAGCATGGACGAATGGTAGGTTTATAGATCCGGACCAATAATATTGCTGATTATACTTTGGATCTTATCAAGAAGCTCAAGGTAATTAGCAGGAGCACTGGACCATATGTAGCCGCAATATTCGAAGCATGGACAAAAGGTAGGTTTATATATCCGGAGAATTAATATTGCTGATTCTTCTTTGGATCTTATCAGCTAGCTCAAGATAAATATCAGGAGCACTGGAACCATATGTGGCAGCAATATTCTAAGCATGGACGAATGGTAGTTTTATAGATCAGGACCAATAATATTTCTGATTCTTCTTTTTTATCTTATCAAGGTGCTCAGGGTAAATAGCAGAAGCACCGGACCATATGTGGCAGCAATATTCTAAGCATGTACGAATGGTAGGTTTATAGATCAGGACCAATAATATTTCTGATTCTTCTTTGGATCTTATCAAGGTGCTCAGGGTAAATAGCAGGAGCACCGGACCATATGTGGCAGCAATATTCTAAGCATGGACGAATGGTAGTTTTATAGATCAATACCAATAATATTAGCGATTCTTCTTTTGATCTTATCAAGGAGATCAAGGTAAATACCAGGAGCACTGGACCGTATATAGCAGCAATTTTCTAAGCATGGACTAATGGCAGGTTTATAGATCAGGACCAATAATATTTCTGATTCTTATTGGATCTTATCAAGGAGCTCAAGATAAATAGCAGGAGCACTGGACCATATGTGGCAGCAATATTCCAAGTATGGACGAATGGTAGGTTTAAAGATCAGGACCAATAATATTGATGATTCTTCTTGGGATCTTATCAAGGAGCTCAAGATAAATATCAGGAGCACTGGACCATATGTGGCAGCAATATTCTAAGCATGGACAAATGGTAGGTTTATAGATCAGCACCAATAATATTGCTGATTCTTCTTAGGATCTTATCAACGATCTCAAGTTCAATAGCAGGAATACCGGACCATATGTGGCAGCAATATTCTAAGCATGGACGAATGGTAGGTTTATAGATCAAGATCAATAATATTGCTGATTATTCTTTGGATCTTATCAAGGAGCTCAAGATAAATAGCAGGAGCACCGGACCATATGTGGCAGAAATATTCTGAGCATGGACGAATGGTAGGTTTATAGATCAGGACCAACAATATTTCTGATTCTTCTTTGGATCTTATCAAGGAGCTCAAGATAAATAGCAGAAGCACCAGACCATATGTGGTGGCAATATTCTAAGCATGGACGAATGATAGGTTTATTGATCAGGACCAATAATATTGCTGATTATTCTTTGGATCTTATCAAAGAGCTCAAGATAAATAGCAGGAGCACTGGACCATATGTGGCAGCAATATCCTAAGCATGTACGAAAGGTAGGTTTATAGATCAGGACCAATAATATTGCTGATTATTCTTTGGATCTTATCAAGGAGCTCAAGATAAATAGCAGAAGCACTGAACCATATGTGGCAGCAATATTCTAAGCATGGACGAAAGGTAGGTTTATAGATCAGGACCAATAATATTGCTGATTCTCTTTTGGATCTTATCAAAGAGCCCAAGATAAATAGCAGGAGTACTGGACCATAAGTGGCAGCAATATTCTAAGTATGGACGAATGGTAGCTTTATAGATCAGGACCAATAATATTGCTGATTCTTCTTGGGATCTTATCAAGGAGCTCAAGATAAATAGCAGGAGCACTGGACCATATGTGGCAGCAATATTCTAAGCATGGACAAATGGTAGGTTTATAGATCAGGACCAATAATATTGCTGGTTCTTCTTTGGATCATATCAAGGAGATCAAGAGAAAATAGAATGAGCACCGGACCATATGTGGCAGCAATATTCTAAGCTTGGACGAATGGTAGGTTTATAGATCAGGACAAATAATATTGCTGGTTCTTCTTTGGATCATATCAAGGAGATCAAGAGAAAATAGAATGAGCACCGGACCATATGTGGCAGCAATATTCTAAGCTTGGACGAATGGTAGGTTTATAGATCAGGACAAATAATATTGCTAATTTTTCTCTGGATCATATCAAGTAGCTCAAGATAAATAGCAGGAGCACTGGAGCATATGTGGCAGCAATATTCTAAGCATGGACGAATGGTAGGTTTATAGATCCGGACCAATAATATTGCTGATTATACTTTGGATCTTATCAAGAAGCTCAAGGTAATTAGCAGGAGCACTGGACCATATGTAGCCGCAATATTCGAAGCATGGACAAAAGGTAGGTTTATATATCCGGAGAATTAATATTGCTGATTCTTCTTTGGATCTTATCAGCTAGCTCAAGATAAATATCAGGAGCACTGGAACCATATGTGGCAGCAATATTCTAAGCATGGACGAATGGTAGTTTTATAGATCAGGACCAATAATATTTCTGATTCTTCTTTGGATCTTATCAAGGTCCTCAGGGTAAATAGCAGAAGCACCGGACCATATGTGGCAGCAATATTCTAAGCATGTACGAATGGTAGGTTTATAGATCAGGACCAATAATATTTCTGATTCTTCTTTGGATCTTATCAAGGTGCTCAGGGTAAATAGCAGGAGCACCGGACCATATGTGGCAGCAATATTCTAAGCATGGACGAATGGTAGTTTTATAGATCAATACCAATAATATTAGCGATTCTTCTTTTGATCTTATCAAGGAGATCAAGGTAAATAGCAGGAGCACTGGACCGTATATAGCAGCAATTTTCTAAGCATGGACTAATGGCAGGTTTATAGATCAGGACCAATAATATTGCTGATTCTTCTTTGGATCTTATCAAGGAGCTCAAGATAAATAGCAAGAGCACTGGAGCATATGTGGCAGCAATATTCTAAGCATGGATGAATGGTAGGTTTATAGATCAGGACCAATAATATTGCTGATTCGTCTTTGGATCTTATCAAAGAGCTCAAGATAAATATCAGGAGCACTGGACGATATGTGGCAGCAATATTCTAAGCATGGACAAATGGTAGGTTTATAGATCAGGACCAATAATATTGCTGATTCTTCTATGGATCTTATCAACGATCTCAAGTTCAATAGCAGGAACACCGGACCATATGTGGCAGCAATATTCTAAGCATGGACGAATGGTAGGTTTATAGATCAGGGCCAATATTATTGCTGGTTCTTCTTTGGATCATATCAAGTAGATCAAGAGAAAATAGCATGAGCACCGGACCATATGTGGCAGCAATAATCTAAGCATGGACGAATGGTAGGTTTATAGATCAAGACCAATAATATTGCTAATTTTTCTTTGGATCTTATCAAGTAGCTCAATATAAATAGCAGAAGCACCGGACCATATGTGGCAGCAATATTCTAAGCTTAGACGAATGGTAGCTTTATAGATCAGGACAAATAATATTGCTGATTTTTTTCTGGATCATATCAAGTAGCTCAAGATAAATGGCAGGAGGACTGGAGCATATGTGGCAGCAATATTCTAAGCATGGATGAATGGTAGCTTTATAGATCAGGTCCAATAATATTGCTGATTCTTTTTTGGATTTTATCAACTAGCTCAATATAAATAGCAGTAGCACCGGACCGTAAGTGGCAGCAATATTCTAAGCATTGACGAACGGCACGTTTATAGATCAGGACCAATAATATTGCTGATTCTTCTTTGGATCTTTTCAAGGAGCTCAGGATAAGTAGTAGGAGCACCGGACCATATGTGCCAGCCATATTCTAAGCATGGACGAATGGTAGGTTCGTAGATCAGGACCAATAATTTTGCTGATTTTTCTTTGGATATTATCAAATAGCTCAAGGTAAATAGCAGGAACTCTGGATAATATGTGGCAGCAATATTCTAAGCATGGACGAATGGTAGGTTTATAGTTCAGGACCAATAATATTGCTGATTCTTCATTGGATCGTATCAAGGAGCTCAAGGTAAATAGCAGGTGCACTGGACCATATGTGGCAGCAATATTCTAAGCATGGACGAATGGTAGCTTTATAGATCAGGAGCAATAATATTGCTGATTCTTCTTTGTAACTTATCATGTAGCTCAAGATAAATAGCAGCAGCACCGGACCTTATGTGGCAGCAATATTCGAAGCATGGACGTATGTTAGCCATAGATATGTAACACAGATTCTGGAGATGAAAAATTGCCTCGCACATGATATTGAACCAACTTTCTTAGCAGCTCACTCAATGGACTCAATACATTCTTTCCACTTCATATATGAAAAAATGTCTGTTAGTTTGATGCCAGGATTATGTGAAAAGGTGAAAGTTCCTCCTATAAAATCTGAATCAAAAGACACTATTTAGGAGAAAGAAGAATAAAAGAACAAAAATTAAGAAAACAGAAGTATGGAGCGCTCACCTGAACATTTGCCATGGAAATAGAAATAGAACAGGGATAATCCGCAGATTACAGACAGTTTGCCGTTTGTTTTATTGTGTACAAGAAGGTATATTTTTCATTTCACCTCGAGCAAGGAAATAAAGCCACTAAGAAGCAAGGGTGTTACTGAGTTTTAGATAATATGATTAAAAATACTATCAAAGAGAGAGAATAAAAATATAAATAAAAGATAGAAGATAAAAGAACAAGAATTAAGAAGACAAAAGATAACGATTGACATTACATTTAAAATTTTGAAGATCAAATTGGCTGGGGAGTAAAACGCCAGAAGTGAGTGCAGTTAGCAAGAAATGTTGTTCATAATGACGGTCGTCTTGAGTAGAGAATCCAGAGGTTAGCAGTGAATATCTTGAAGAAAGCAGGAAAGCGTTGGTCACGTTAGTAGTGGATATTTTCGTAAAAGGTAGCAGAGCATAGTTCGTCCTTCTGTTTCTCTTCGCCTGACAAGCTGGACTGGACATTCGGGCAGAGTGAACAAAAATGGCCGCCTTTATACACGACGGATTGAATGTTCTACGTCTTCTGATTGGTTAACCTTCTATTGGTGGACTATAAAATGAGCATAGAACTTGCGGTTATATCTAATAATTTCAACGGTAAAATGATGAGACCGTAAGGTCTAGCACCGCGCTTGTATTCATAAAATGATTGTACCATAGAGGAAAGTTCACCAGAGCAATTACCATGAAAGTACTTATAGAAACGACACATCACGGTAGTGGGAAAGTAACTGAAGCCGAGATGCCAGGTCAGGAACAATAAAATTGCCGAATTTTCTTTGGGTTTTATCAAGAAAATCTAAATGTATACCAGAAGCACAAGACCATAGCCACAATATTTGAATCATGGACGATTGGAATGACTTTAACTCGCTAAAAATGACTGGAATTTGTCAGATTGATTGACAGATATGTCAACCCAGCGTAATCTTAAAAAAAAAAATTAATTTTCTGAAAATTTATTTCAGGATGATTAATTGATTTTAAAGTTTTTTAATTAAATTATATTTAATTTGAAACCAATATTACGTTTTAGATTTAAAATATTGCAGAAAGGAGATTTTTAACACTGAAGTGGGTGATTTTCATGAGGTGTTCACATCTTTCTCGATAGAATTATGTTTGGCAATTTTTTCTATGGGTGACAAAGCATGAACGCCTTTTATTTCATTTATATAAGTTTTGTTAAAAAATTATATAAATGAAATACCAAGTATTTTTTTAAATTTTTATTGTAATTAATGACTTTTATTAATGAATCTATTGTAACTAAACCTTTTCACGGGATAGGATTGTTTTATGACGGCTAGGTTGAATACAAAACACTGCAAATTGTAATGATCGTTTAAGAAGGCAAAAATAGTTTTTAGGCTGAATTATCGAGCGGAGGTGGACTAGTTTGTTAATAGCAGAATACATTTTTGGAATGTAGCAGTTTATTAAAATTAAAGCCCATCTGTCCCTGAATCCTATTTATTTTTATTTAATAATCTATCTATCTATCTATCTATCTATCTATCTATCTATCTATCTATCTATCTATCTCAGTTTATTCATATTGCCCTCGCCCAGTCTGTTCATATCTATCTATCTATCTATCTATCTATCTATCTATCTATCTATCTAAAGAAAGTTGGCTGACTGTGCCGTGCCAGAAGTTTTTTTCCCTTGTCAGAGTACTTCTTACATATCTACTAATTTGTCCGTTGAGTATTGTTGCCATATCTTGTCTGGTGCCCCAGCTGTTTATCTCGAGGTTATCGACAAAATCCAAAGAAGGATCTGCAATGTAATCGATCCTGGCATCTCGACTTCGGTCACTTTCTCACAAACGTGACGTGGCTTCTTTTCTACGGCCTTCTTTTTCATGGCTACTGCTCTGCCGCGAGCTTTTTTCCCTGATACCTCGACTACATCAATTTAAGCGTGCTACTAGATTGTCATTTAGGTCCCACCATTTTTTACCGCTAAAATAGTTAAATGTATCCGCCACTTCTTTTCCAATAGTTTCTTTTCTCGCACTTCCCGCCTGCGGAACTCCCTTCCGTTTACTTGTTTCCCTGATAACTACACCCTTCAAAAATTTAAATGCAACATCAGTCACCATCTTCTGATGTCTTGAACACCATTCATCTTTTATCCTTTCTTCTTTCCCCCTATACACAGATTTTTCTGTCACCTTCACTCTGTGTACCTACTCCTCCGTGCGAACCAGTGACACTCTCGCCTGGCTTGGAGTGAAATGCTTATATATATATATATATATATATATATATATATATATATATATATATATATATATAGTCATCCACAGTCAAACTGTTTTGCTCAGTGTTGCCTCGAAACCGACTGAATTGGCATCAGTCAGGATTCTACCACTAAGCCGTTGGCGCACGGCAGGAATGAAGGTGAATTTAAGTGTATTTATTTTTTAGATAAACACATAATGACTGAGAGAACTCGATTCGATATACCGAAGAGTCTTGCATTATTGACCCTAATAGTCACTGTTTACAAACCCACACTTCCTTCCCAGAGAGCTCAACCGAAACAAACCCTTCAGGAGCATATATATTGTCATCCGCAGACAAGCTGTTTCGCTGTATCACAGCTCATCAGTGTGACTCTATATGGAGATATATATCTCTTAGGTATCCGCAAGTACCTTCAGGTGTTTGATCAGGAAAATATCGTATTACAGTAGTGTTATCGCAATTTGATATGTAGGTATTGTGTATTTGGGAAGCAATCCTACGAGTTTCAATGTCAGCACGCTCAAACTCATGTTCACGATGACAGAAATTTCACAGACAGCACTTGGGCAAATTTCACGTGGTATTATTAAAGGACTGATCTGTCCGGAGTCGATAGGCCAACGTAGTAGCGGAACCGTGTGTTGTTAAATGAAGAATGCTGAATGAAGGTCTCTGTGGTAAACCTGTTGAAGTTGGTACAGTTTTGTAAAATTATTTTAGCAGTGAACGAAATGTCTTAGACAATTTTGCTGTTACCCCCGGTATATTATAAACAATATATAGTATATAAACAGTATATATATATATATATATATATATATATATATATATATATATATATATTATGAAGACATTTAAAATCAAATACGCTGTGGTTACTGAAATTTTATCATTTAATTTAAAACAATACAAAAATATCTGAGAAATCGTTTTCCTTACAATCGTTTTGTCTGTAGTGTAATACCATAGAAATCATACAACTACAGACAGACCGACGAGGCAGCGAGATAATCCGGATTAACATACCAAAAGCCAACACTTGATGAATTGTTCTCGGTATGTTTGTTCGAGTGTCGGCCATTTTTTTCTCTCTCTTTTCACTCAAATATGGATCCGTTCGGTCCTCGGCCCACGCTTAGAACATTGACCTTCCAAGAAAGAATTAATCACCAATGCCATGACGCAAAACAATGACAGTTCTTTATTTATTGTCGGATTTTCGCATTCATTCGTATGCCTTTCTGACATGATTACATTCGCACAATTTACAGGAATGAAAAGACAAGGAAAATGGCGATATGTTCCGTTGACTTTGCACATGGACATGCTGCAGAGGAAATACGTGTTGTATAGGCAGCGAATCAAGTTACTTTAGGCACAAGAACACAAATGTAGGCCACGAAGTGCGAATTTGAGCCAGTGTAAGAGTAATAGCCTGAGCATAACCATGGTTGTTCGCGAAAGAATGCTCCGAAAGTTAGAATTGCAAATCAGAGATACAAAAATCAAACAAGTGCAGAAATTTAAATAGCTAGGAAGTGTTTTAACAGAACAGGGAAAGAGCGTCACTGAGATCCGAAGGTGTATTGAGATAGCCAAAGATACCTTCCAAAAGCTAAGCAGAGTAAAAACTCGCTAGAAACGAAGGAAAAGAGTACTAAATTACTGTGTGATATCTTTTCATCCTGTATGGCAGTGACTGTTGGACGTTCTCCCCAAAGATGAAGAGGAGACTTGAAGCAAACGAGATGTGGTTCTACAGAAGGATGCTGAGGATACTATTGACCGAACATGTAAACAACGACGAAGTTTTAGAGAAATTGTAAACAAAAACGGAGACTAGTACTTAACATCAGGAAGAGACGGTTGAGGCTTCTAGAGCTGAAATTTAAATATCTGTGAAGCGTTTTAACAGAAGACGGAAAGTGCGACACCGAGATCCGAAGAGGTATTGGGATAGCCAATGAAGCATACCAAAAACTATAAAGAACACTAAGAAATGGGAAAACTTCGTTATAAACAAAGGAAATAATCCTTGAAGTAACTGAAATGGGGTTCTACAGAAGGATGCTGAGAATACTATAGACCTTGCTTTTAAAGACTTTTATCGAGTCGTATATTAGATTTTTGTTTTTAACATTTCATGCTTGACTGCATATTGCAAAGAAAGTGCTACTGACCTGAAACTTCCACATTTTTTATATACAAAGGAACAACAATTCATGTTCCTTCACACACCCCTCCTCCCCTTACTTCTCCCCCTCATCTTAACACTTGCCCTGGTTTGGTACTTTTCTCAGCTTTCTGCGAATTGCGAATCGGAGATACTAAAATCAAACCAGCGCGGAAATTTACATATCTGTCAAGCTTCTTAACAGAGAACGGAAAGTGTGACACTGAGATCCGGAGGCACATTTGGATAGCCAAAGAAGCATCCCAAAAGCTAAGCAGAGTATTAAGAAATAGGAAAATTTCGCTAGAAACCAGGAAAAGAGTACTAAACTGCTATGTAATATCTGTCCTCCTATATGACAGTGACTGTTGGACGTACTCCCCAAAGATGAAGAGGAGACTTGAAGCAATGTGGTTTTTACATGAGGATGCTGAGGATACCGTGGACCGAACATGTGAGTAACGACGAAGTTTTTGGAGAAAATGGAAACATAAAGGATACTAATATTTAACATCAAGAAGGGACAGAGGAAAGAGGCTTGGAAAATCTGATACTCACAGGACAGATTGAAGGAAAGGTGGACAGATGAAAATAACGCATAATCTTCTTAGGGAGCTTGAGTAAATGGATAGCAGAGAAAGATTAAGGAGAAATAGCAGATAGGTACTGGGTAGGAGGGTGCCTACGTTCCGAGGGGATGCATTATATAAAGAAGACCGTGTGTCAAAGTTATATAAGTACAGGTAACCCCCCCAAAAACGGGAATTTTTGAAGTGCGTATTGCCAGACATGAGCAAGTGGCAACACTGCGAGACAGTGACCTTGAGCAAGTAAACATTTTGCCATTTAGAATTCAAGATGAAATTCACAGTATCCCAGATGAGATGTTGCAGCAGTCAATGAGGAATCTCAACAGCAGATTTCAAAAATGCATTCGTACAGGAGGACGCCATCTACAGGACGTAATTAAAAAAAAATGAAAATTCCATCATTGTTTTTGAAATGGCATGTTTTAAGGTTTCAATTACTATGAATAAAATATTTTTCTTCCATCACTCTTGGTTTTATTGGATTGTTAAAAAGTTCCCGTTTTTTGGGGTCACCCTGTATATACAAAGCTTTGTTTGGCACAGCGCCGCAACTGTAGAGTATTCAGCGTAGAACAATTCATTAACAGTGGGTATTACTCTCAACGTCATGTTTTAAAGAATGTATAAACATAAAAAATGTCTTAAAATATATAAGACATCTTTATACGTTCTTTTTATAGATACAAATATTGAAGTAAATGCTCTGTTTATAATAAACAGTATTAATAAAATTTACCGGACTGAATGCCCGAGAAATTTTCATAGAAGATATTCGTCCTGCGACAGGAATCGAACCGGTATCCTATACGGAACCGTCATATAGTCCGACGTGCCTTAACCGATTGAGCCACAGAGGATCGTTCGTTCAGCGAGGTCGATTTTACTGCTTTTAAACTACTATCTTAAATGAATTTCTCACATACATTCATATCTGCTCAAAGCGTATCCAAATGTAAACAAATGACTCACACGGAGGACGAATATTTTCTATGACAATTTCTCGGACATTCTGGCCGGTAAATGTCATAATATATATATATATATATATATATATATATATATATATATATATATATATATATATATATATATATACGTGAAAGTGAACATTGAAGTCAACGCTTAGATGCTCTATTTCTGATATTGAGCACTTTATCCCATAAATATAGCACACTTTACAACTATATATCTTTACACACACACACACACACACACACACACATACACACACACGCACACACATATATATATATATGGAAAGATTGAAAGAAATATTACCGACATTACATGTTTTCATCATTGAGTAAATGAAAAAAATGAAAGAAAGAAGGAAAGGCGTTTTAACGTCTGTTTCAGTGGAATGGAAAAAACGTTATTAATTTCAAATAATTTTTATTTGTATCCCCATACTTCTTAAAACAACGACCAGAATTCATATTTACGATTGTTATTGAAATATTTTGTTAAGATGTTTAAGACGTTAAAGCCACCGACAACGAAATGTGTTACAAAATACCTCAAAATATTACAAGGGAGAGGGAAGACATATAATTGAAAGTTAAAACAAATGAGTCATCAGTAAAGTGGCGGGATATGCGAAATTTTCTATAAATTTTGTCCAATGGGAGTTATCTACACAAATGAAAAGATTTGAAATTAACAACTTTTTCCATTTGTATCGATAACTCGGATTGGTCAAAATTTATAGAAAATAACAGACTTCAAACTGGGCCTCAAAATTAAGAATTACTTTAAACTTTTTTCTTAACAATATCGTCTGCAAATATCAGAAAAATGTAGAGTTCTTTTTAAAGGGCTCCTATTGGTCAATAATGTAGCGTTCTTTTTAGAGGGCTCTGATTGATCAATAAATAAATAATTACATAAAAATTGGAGAATTCAAATTTCGATGTCTCTGGAGCCATTTCTTACATGAAAAAAAACAACAACTTTATTTCTATAGGAAAAATCATGGCTTGTTACAGATCATACCAGGATAAATTTGCACTGCCGTTGAGTACCGAATCACGTAAACTCTGAGTTGCGCACACAGTAATTGACGTAGACAAATCTTCGGTGAACCTCTAGCCAGCTTCTCTCTGCCAGTCCAAGAATCGAACCGGTTATATAACATTTGGACATCTACGCAACTTCACGCTGCTACGACTTCTTCCGGTATGTCGCCTACGCAACTTCGTGTGGCCACGCCTCTTCCGGTATACGCCCACGTAAGCACGCATTTCATTTCCCTCAGGGAACTTGTGCGTCCTGTTTATTTTAGCCACCGAATGCATTTCCTGTTTATACTATCACCAGTTCTGATTTCCGCTCCCACATTGATGCAGCTGAAGTAAGGCTAAAGGTCTTTCTTCAACCGATATGCAACATAATGTTTAATATTAAAGATGAGGCATTCTCAGGAGACATTAAACATTTCTTTCTTTCTTTTTTCTTGCTTTCTCTCATTGAAAGCAAGTAGTGTCTTTTGCCCTCTTTCCATGCAGTCAAAACCGAATAATCCTTTATTTATGTCAGGGGATGTTAAACAATTTTATCTTCCCTTCTTTCTTTCTTTCTTTCTTTCTTTCTTTCTTTTGTCTTGTTTTTCTGCACAATCAAAACGGAATAGTCCATCACGGAAAATATACTACATTTGCAGCATCCATCCCGACGGGAAAAACCCACTTCTACTGCTCTTCCAATCCCCACAGAAGAATCGGGTGGAATGTTCCAACCTTTTTCAATGAAACACTTTTTCTTTCTTTCTTTCTTTCTTTCTTTCTTTCTTTCTTTCTTTCACTGAAAGCAAGTAGTTTCTTTTGCCCTCTTTCCATGCAATCAAAACGGAATAATCCATTATTTATGGCAGGGGTCGTTAAACACTTTTATCTTCTTTCTTTTCTCTTCTCTTCTTTTCTCTTCTCTTCCCTTCCCTTCCCTTCCTTTCCCTTCCCTTCTCTTCTCTTCTCTTCTATCTATCTATCTATCTATCTATCTATCTATCTATCTATCTATCTATCTATCTATCTTTCTTTCTTTCTTTCTTTCTTTCACTGGAACCAATTAGTGTCTTTTCTGCTCTTTCCACGCAATCAAAATGGAATAGTCCATTTTTTATGAGGTATTGCCAGGAGACGTTGAACACTTCAATCTTCCCTTGTTTTTCGCCAAATCCTCGTCTTGCGAACATTTCTCTAAATAATAATTAAAAGTAATTCAGCAGACGCTACTATTTTATGTATGGCAACTGTTTTTAGCGATTGCTTGACTCGTTTTCCATCGTTCGATACTGTGAGTCTGTAAAATGGCACTTTTATCGCGGTCACCATGGATTTACAGTCTTTTAGCTGAGATCAAAATGTAGTATCTGTTCATGTCAACGTCTTCTGATTCAGTCAACTTATATCTTCTTTTTTTCTTTCATTTTCTCACTGAAGCCAAGTAATATCATTCCCTCTCTTTCCACGTGATCAAAACACGGAATAGTCATTTGGCAGGACATAACGGTCGTGCTAATTAACAAAGAGAGGGACAAGCATTCGTCATAAAGTAATAATAAAGTCATCAGCCAAGCCACTCGAGACGTACTTCAAGTCAAGTCGCCCCGCATCGTGTATTTACCAAATTCGTCCATTGTCTAACAAATTTAGCTTTGTTTGTTTGATTTTGTTTAGTGGCATATCAACAACTCTATGTCAAAATCTAAACATTTTGAACACAATTTTATTCAATTACCTAAATATATTTTGAGCTCAGATAAAATGTATTGGTCATTTTGTTATAAAATATATGGTTGGTATATCTTAACCTATCTGAATAATTTGAAGAAAATGTTATGGTTTCAGTTCAATATATTTTGAGCTCAATTGTGTGACTTCATCTACAGAATAAAATGTATTGTTAGTAATTCTATAATAAAATATATAGTTGGTATATCTTAATATATTTTCGTTGATTTTGTTTAGAGGCATATCAACCCCAATGGGTTATTTAATGCCGAAATCTAAATATTTTGAACAAAATTTTATGGCTTCAATTAAATCTAATTTGAGCGCAATTGCATGCCTTCAACTAGAGATAAAATGTATTGATGGTCATTTTGCTATAAAATGTCTTGTTAGTAAATTTTTTTAAGCATTCCAGCCCAAGCAAGGCGGGAAGCCACTAACACGCAAGGGGTTACAGAAAGTTGGAGCGAGAGCAAATAGGATTGATAGAGGAAAGGATGAAGAGAAGGATAGGGGATAGATCAAGGCATCTGGAGACGTCGATTGACATTACATTTGAATAGTTGGAGATTATAGCTATCAGGGAAACAGGAAGAGGGCAGGGAGTTCCACAGACGAGAAGTGCGAGACATGAAGATATTGGAGTAGAAGAGACTGCGGCATTTAACAGTTTCGACAGTAAAAGGGTGAGAGCCAGATGCCATCCTAGTAGAACGCTTAAATTCATGAAGTCTGGGAACCAGCGAAAGCAGCTCCTTGGAGCAGTTACCATGAAAGTATTTGTAAAAAAGACAGAGGGAGGCAATGGCACGTCTGTGAGAGAGCGACTACAGACGAGATGCCAGACCAGGGCTAATTACATTGCATATCGGTCTTTGGATTTTATCAAGGACCTTGTGACAAATAGAAGGGACTCTAGACCATATATAGCAGCAATATTCCATTCAGGGGCGAATGATTGATTTATAGATTTGAAGGATCGACTCCGGCGAGAAAAAATTCCTGGCGCGGCACAGGGAGTCAACTTTCCTTGCGGTGGACGAAGCTATTGACTCAATGTATTGACAATGTGAGTCCGAGCAGTCACAAAGAGGTGCTCTCGTGGAGTGAGCGTCAGACATTCTAATGGAAAGGCAGGGATGGTTCTTTTTGGTGAGAGCAGTTTTGTCCATGAGGCATTAAAGTTAACCAGCCAATTCCTGCCCCAAATGCATTGCTGGTAATTTTACGATAAAAAATGTATTGTTTTTGTTTGGGGGTTCACAATTTGCCCACAACTAGGACCCTAACAGGTGCTACCACCCCAACAGCAATTAAGAGGTTGTTCCACTTTACTCAAAACCTCCAATTTCCCGATCAGTGAACTTGCTGCCAGATGAAGTTTATCGTCCTACTGCTAAATTTATAGCACATGCAAGGAGTATACAAAACCAACTTCTTTCTTTTATAAACCATGTTCCTTCAGGACGTGAGCGATCATGACACTTCACAGCTTCCTAACTTTCATAGCTGTTTATTATCTCACCCACTTCTCCGTAAGGTAAGTTACTACATATTTTCTCTTTCCTTCTTGTGAGTGTTAAATTCACCAGGCCTTTTCTTCTTTATTATGTGTCACAGAAATTTTAAGTGTCTCTTTCTGGTCCCGAAGCAAAAGTGTCCTTTTCGTTCCCATTTTCCTGAAAAAAAACTTCCTCGTTATTCACGTGTTTCGCGCATGACATTCTCAGTATCCTTCTGTAGAACAATATTACTAATGCCTCAAGTTTATAATTCATCTTCGAGGATATATGCCAATCTTTATCCTAAGATAAATCACTGGAATTATACAGGGTGAGTCAAAATTATGTCAACACTAGTATGAGAGGAACCATTTATTCAGAGTTTGCGGAACAGTCTCACCTATCCACCAGCAAGATAGATGCACAGAAACCAGCGATCAACATTACAATTTAGTGCCTTGACACACATTTCCCGGGGAATGCTTGATATTACACCTTTTATTCTGTCCTTGAGTTTGTGGTATCTTCCATATTAACCTTACACCCCTTTCGGAAAAATGTTTCCTTTTATAAAACAAAGCCTTAACCAATTAACATTTCGTTTCAGTAAAATTCAATCTTCTATTGGTTAAAACTGTAGCGAAGTCACAACAGAGCCTTTTCCCGCCTAATGTCACTGGAGTCGAATTTCAAACACCGAACTCTATATAAACAAACACATGACTCAATTCAAGTCAGTCAGTCATCAAATTTCAAGAGATCCATACAAACTCCACGCTGTTCAATTTACTGACTCGCAACCACTTGAAGTTTCTCAACAAACTCAACGCAGCATTCAAATAAGCATTGTCCGCGTGGATATTTATTACCTACAATTGACTTAAAGAGTGAACATTTTCACTACGTGAAAGTAATTGTACATTCAGCCTATCAGTCAAAGGCAAACAACTCTTAGCAACTTTAATTTTGACTGATAAATAATACATGCACACACATTAACAGTTGAACAATACATTTTGATATTTTACGACGCAGAAACAAAAATTATTTTAATTTTAATAACAAGCCAAAAGTATCAGCATTTACTTACCACAATTCTGCACGAACATTCTTCACAACATTATCTCAATTACCAAACCAACAAAAATTTTGTTTATCTTTGCATGTGTATTTTTTGTATATAAAAATCTCTTTATTGTTGATCTCTAATCACGTTGTTCAGTCATTCCTTGCTATACAATTGTCCTTATGTTATTTGTGTAATCTATTTGTTGTGGGATAATCCAAATTGCAAACACGCATAACTTTCACCATATAAAAATTCATCTTCTGATACACCTTACTCAGCATACGACCGACAACAAGTTCTTCGATATACATTATTTACATTATTCGGCTATTGTCTTCATCTTTGTCGACATATTTATCACAGCGTTTCAACCGTTGTACGCTCCGGCCTTCTTCAGGTGGTTGGAATGTCTAACTGAACCCTTTATTTCGCTCACTGGGGTAGACTGTTCTAGTTCCACGTGCCATGTTTGATGGATGTCAGCTATCAGTTATCTCCTGTTAATTTTCCCTCTGAAAGTTCTCCACTGCCTTGACTGGGTATTGAACTCACACTCTTTGGGTCTTGTCACTGGATCTAACCAACGCCTTTATCCACTGTGCCATGTATCCTTGAGGTGATAACTGATAGCTGATATTCGACATTCGACTACCTGAAGCGTTGTGATAAATATGATAGATACTGAAGGGCCGAAACGTTGTAATAAATATGGCGACAAAGATGAGGACAATAGTCCGAATAATGTAAATACTGTACATAATACCAGATCTCAGAAATATAGATAGATACTGAAAGGCCGAAACCTTGTAATAAATATGGTGACAAAGATGAGGACAATAGTCCGAATAATGTAAATACTGTACATAATACCTCATCTCAGAAATATAGACAGATACTGAAGGGCCGAAACGTTGTAATAAATATGGCGACAAAGATGAGGACAATAGTCCGAATAATGTAAATAGTGTACATAATACTTCATCTCAGAAATATAGACAGATACTGAAGGGCCGAAACGTTGTAATAAATATGGCGACAAAGATGAGGACAATAGTCCGAATAATGTAAATAATGTCCATAATACCTCATCTCAGAAATATAGACAGACTCTGAAGATCTTCGATGTCTTTAACTTTTTTGCTAGACACGAGATCCTTTATCATACCCCATAACCGTATTTCACCGGGTGTAATTGGCCGATATTTCTTTACAACTCCAACGGTGACTGCAAATGCTTATCTACAAATGCTGGAGGACTTTGCCATTGATAACAAACCCCTATAAATCAGCAGGGTATTTCCAACAGGATGGTTCACCGCCTCATTTTGCTTTTATTCTCCTTCATCTCGTTGTTGTTATGACTGATAGTCAGACAAATCAGGAGTAATATTAATATATTTAATTTATTAGATTTAATACGAGAAATGTTCGCCTATCAACAAGTTCACACACCTTGACTGTCTTTTGAACAAGCATATATTTTGTTTACAGTTTAGGATTATGTTCCCGACCCATAGGGAAGTCTTCTCATTATATTTCACAACCAGTCACCGTTTTCGTCTTAGTGGCATTATCGCCTTGTTTGGGGTGAATAATTAAAAAAAAAAAGATAAATAGATAGATATTAACTAATAGCGATAGATAGATTGATAATGAAAAGGATTAGATACATAGATAGATAGATAGAGATAGATAGATAAGAGGATTAGATAGATAGATAGATAATGAAAGGGGTTAGATAGATGGATAGATAGATGCATACATAGATAATGAAGAGGATTAGATAGATATATAGACAGATAATGAAAGGGATTTTATATATATATATATATATATGTATTTATAGTTATCTATATATATATATATATTTATAGCTATATATATATGTATATATATATATATATATATATATATATATATATATATATATATATGTATAGATAGATAACGAAAGGGGTTAGATAGATAATGAAGGGGGTTAGATAGATAGATAGATAGAGAGAGAGAGAGAGAGAGATAGATGCATACATAGATAATGAAGAAGATTAGATAAATAGATGAATACATAATGAAAGAAGTTATATATATATATATATGTCTATCTATGTATCTATCTATCTATATCTATATCTATATATATATATATATATATATATATATAGATATAGATAGATAGATAGATAGATAGATCGTAAGATAATGAAAAGGTTTGATAGATTGATAGATAGATAGATAGATAGATAGATCAGGCAACGATGTCAACTTATATCAGTTCATCAGAATATATAAGGTACACTAAGTAGGCCGAAGCATGCATCGGCCGATAAGGACTGACACGAAGAATAAGAGATGGGATCAAATTGTGCTGTCAGCTCATGTCAGTTCGACACAATATTTAAATCAACACACGGATGGCCGAAGTATGCATCAGCCGGAATGTTGTGGTAAACGTAGCTCAAATAATTCAAGGAAAGGTATGTTATTTTCGACAGGATAATTCTAATGCATCAGCGATGATCATGCAGTCTGCACCAATTAGGTAGGTGGTCTGGTATGTGGGTGCGTGTTTGATCAGATTCATATCTAGAGTTTTTTTTTATGCCAGCTACGACGAAATAGTTTGTTTAGAAATAAAAGCTTTTCATTTTGAAGAAGAAAAAAATGTTGAAGTTGATAATTTATCACTGGGAAACGACAGATCACTTTACCAAACAACCCCCCACCTACAGCGTCTTCCTGTCTTTGAATTGAAATGAAGAAACAGGTTTTGGTTTGTAAAGGAAATTAGAACAAATGTGAGAAAACAATTGTGAATTATATTTACGAACACAGTCATTCTCTTCATAGCTCATTATCTATCTATCTATCTATCTATCTATCTATCTATCTATCTATCTATCTATTTATCTAACATAAGTCATATCTATCAATTTCTCTCTCTGTCTGTCTCTCTCTCTATATATATACATCTAAAATAAGTCTTATCTATCTATCTATCTATCTATCTATCTATCTATCTATCTATCTATCTATCTATCTATCTATCTCACAGAAGTCATATCTCTCAGTTTTTCTTTCCTTATATATATATATATATATATATATATAATAAGCAGTATATATATAATTCTCTTATATATATATATATATATATATATATATATATATATATATAAGAGAATTCTTCTCTATCTATCTATCTATCTATCTATCTATCTATCTATCTATCTCACAGAAGTCATATCTCAGTTATTCTCTCCCTATATATATATATATATATATATATATATATATATATATATATATGTATATATAAGAGAAATCCTATCTATCTATCTATCTATCTATCTATCTATCTATCTATCTATCTATCTAAGTCATATCTATCAATTTCTCTGTCTGTCTGTCTCTCTCTCTATATATATACATCTAAAATAAGTCTTATCTATCTATCT
>OZ010594.1:18619822-18662322 GCA_963932145.1 Acanthosepion lycidas
ATCTGTAAAATGATGAGATCTAGCTTCCAAATTAGTACTGTGCTTAAATTTATGAAGTCTATGTTACCAAAGAGGAAAGCTCATCAGAATTGGCATAGTTACGGAATATGAGTAGAGGGTGCGATGGATAAATTGTCGTCTGAATGACGGAACAATGAAAATGACAGACATCTGATTTTAACAGATATACAGGGTGCGATGGATAAATTGTCGTCTAAATGACGCAACAACGAAAATGAGCCATCTGATTTTAACAGATATACAGGGTTCGATGCATAAATTGTCGTCTAAATGACGCAACAATGAAAATGAGCCATCCGATTTTAACAGATATACAGGGTGCGATGCATAAATTGTCGTCTAAATGACGCAACAATGAAAATAACACTGACATCTCCTTTTAACAGATGTACAGCGTGCGATGGATAAATTGTCGTCAAAATGCCGCGAAAATGAAAATAACACTGACAATTCATTTTAGCAGTTATATTTACCAAAATGACAAAAAATATACTAAAGAGTAAATATATTCAATAAAATCGCCATTAGCTTCAACCATGGCTTCCAAACGAATTTGGAATCTCCTGCAACTCTTCTGAACGGTCTCTTTGTTTAACTTAGTGAATGCTGCCATAATCGTTGCCTTCATTTCATCTTTGGTGTTACAAGGAGTTTTGTTCGCCTCTCGCTCAACTGCACCCCACACATGATAATAAAGGGGGTCGCAATCTGGAGAGTTAGGGGGCCAGATGTAAAGAGTGATGTGGTCGCTGAAATTGTCTGCCAGCCATGACTTGGTTCTCCTACTTGTGTGGCATGGTGCAGAGTCCTGTTTCTAGACATGGGTTCTTCCAGTAGCCACCCTTTTGACTCAGAACAGCACCACCTTATCAAAGAACTTGATGTAAGTCTCCGTGATGAGTCGGAGGCCCTGTGAGAAGTTGAATAGAGGCGTAACGGTATTATCACTAGCGATCACTCCAAACACCATGATGTTGACTGGATATATCATCCAACTCTTTCCGAATCCTCTGTCCTGTCCTTAGATTGACACTTAAACATTCAGAAATGTTCATTCCGACGAGAATGTCAAGCAGCACAGCATGTCGTTTCTAGATATCTGACGGAACGAATTGCGTCATGGCGGTCTTTTTCTCAAAGACAGTGCCCGACTGACCCTAATAAACTGTACAGTCAACAAAATTAAAATATGGCGACAATTTATCCATTGCAACCTGTATATTCTGTAAAAATTGACTGACCCACACACAGTAAATCAATCAACATTATCATTAAATTTCATTAAAGTTCCACACGTTACCAGAATTAGGAAAAGAAGTAGAAAAAAAAGAGATAAGGAAAAAAAAAAAAATAAAAATAACAAGTTGAGAGATGATATCATCGGGAAAGTCATTAATGAAAATTAAAAACAGAGTAGAAGCCCCGGGGGTCACAATTCAGTGGCGTAGCTAAGGTGGAGAGCGAGGGGTGCGGACCGCCCCGGGTGCCAGCACAGGAGGGGTGACACAATGTCACCCCCAACAAAATTTTTCAACCAGGCTAAGGTGCCAAAAATAGTCTGAAAACAGTGGTGGAGACACAGGGTTTCGCAGGCGGGCATATGACCCCGCAGAAATAATTTATGACCTCCTAGTTTTGTTCCCCCGTCAGAAAATTTCTAATAAATTGTCGGGAAATTTGTGAGTAGGAAAAATAGCAATGTTTTCATCTTTCATGTGTTTCAGTTGCTACAATCTTGGTTACTAACAAGAGACATTGTTGTAACATTTTATCGGATGATATGGTGTTTTAACTCTGCATCATTAATAACAACAAAGCGAAATACGAAGCCAAAAGTGCAACAATTTCAGTCTTGCCTGTGTATCAATTCGCTGAGATACAATTTTCCATTGAGTGAGCGATATACTTTTGAATATATCTACTAGTGTTGGGACGATTAATCAGAATCGGAATCGAGAATCGGAAAAATCGGAACTTTTTGGAGGTATCGGAATCGGAAAAATTTGTGCCTATTTTCCGATTCCAAAAACGCTTCTTTTAAATTTTTAACTTAATTTTCCATTATTGGTACTAATGATAAATATTTATTGTTTTTAAATTATCACTAAAACTAAAATCATAATAACATCAAAATACGATGTAAATTTATTTTACTTGTATAAAGAAAAACAAAAAAAACAAACTTTGCATAAATTCTCTAGGTAACCTTTAAAAGAATACAGTTGAATGCAGTTGATTTACAATGTTCCGAAAAGATGCTTAAAAATTAAATAGAACATTTTTGTCAAGAAAAATACTTTCAAACATCATTGATAATTAAATGGTACCCAGAAAATGATGCAACGGAAAATTGGACACCGGAAAATTAGCAACAGAAAATTAGCCAGTCGAGACTGTCGGATCTGGCTGTGCTTGTCCATTGAAAACGAGATTACAAGACAAACAGATTTTGACGATGTCATTGACCAGTTTGCCACAATGAAAACAAGAAAACATTCATTCTAAGACCATAGTATCGAATGTCATTCTTTTGTGTATTGCCGTGTTTTGTATTTAGTTGTTCTGAAAGTGAACAGTTGCATTTTAAAAATCTTTTGATTTGAACTGATTATTTTGTGGTATTGGATTTTGTCTTGGATCATACATGTAAACAGTAACGTACCGGTCAGTAGAGTAAAGTAGAGGTAGAGCATGTATGAAAATCTAGCTACAGCTAACGATTCAGCATAGGGTGAATCGGGGTCATTGGCGTGACATTTGAGCGGACCGCCCCGGGTGACGTTTATTCTAGCTACGCCACTGGGTCACATGCATTAGTACAAAAGGATCTAGACGAGTGACCTTTCAGGATCACTTTTATTTCACGATTTGATAGGAATGACTGGATCAATTCAAAAAAGTCCGGGGACACTGTAACTTTTCAGCTTGTGGAGAAGACCGGAATGTCAGATGCTCTCAAAGGCTTTCGAGGTGTCCAATGCTACAGCCCGGGTGCCACCGTTTTTATCTAGAAAAGACTATTGTCAGTAGTTGACCTGGAAAAAGAAAGCCATATTATCTGTCTGAGAAAAAACCCTGCGTTGAGAAATGATGAACCAATTCAGCATTGATTAGGCTCTCTAGAAGTTTCCCAAAAAGAGGTAGAAGGCTAATAGTTGCAAGGGTCGGAGTTCTTAAAAACTGCAACAACAGCTGTTGACTTATAGCAAACTGGAAAGCAGGAGACAGTAATGCATTTATTATACAGTTTAGAGAGAACAGGAGCCAGTTCGGGAGCACACTTCTTAATGACAATTACATGGATACCATCGGGTCCAAGTGCTTTGTGGGGATCAAGGTTAGAAATCATAGCAGAAAGCATGGCCAGTGTTATATGCATATTACTCAACAGAGACTCAGTTCTAGTTGGGTAGGTTTCAAGGTTACAAATTGTGGGATGTCCAGGTTAAAAGTCCTACATCGAGAAATTCGAGATAAAGCCTTATATCCCATCGCTTATAAAATGAGCGGGAAGAGGAAAATGTCATCAGGAGGACAGTAGATAGCGATTGACATTGCATTTGAATTTTTGCAGATCAAAGTTGACTGGGAAGCATGGAGTCAGAAGGGATTTCTACAAGTTAGTATTGCGAGGAAAGAAACTGTTAACATAGAACTTACGGCTACATCTAGCCAGATCAACTGTAAATTGACGAGATCTTCATACCAGTCTAGTACTGCGCTTAAAAAAAAATTCTAGGTACCATAGCGAAGAGCTCATCCGAACAATTACCATGATAATATTTATGGAAAGATCAGGACTAATAATATTAAGGATAGTTGGATTTTATCAAGGATATCTAAATATATAACAGGAGCACCGGACCATAGGTGGTAACAACAATCTGTTATAAACCCACCGCTTCTCTTCTGGGGATAATCTTTTTAGTTGACGGAGGCGATCATGGTAAAGATGTCTTATTCTCTTTCTTCTCTCGATCTTTAGTTGGTTCTTTTAGTTCGGAGGTAAAGGGATTTTAAAACTCATCTATTTTATTAGCACATCCACGTGTACATTTCTAACTAGCCGCTGGGGTCGCTCTATTAGCCTCCCCTCCCACAACTGGGGATCAAGTTCCCCGGGACACGAAATAGCCACGTCTGATCTCTTCGACTTCTCGAAAACACTTTCTCAATCTAACATTCACATGTTCGGCTAAGCCAATCAAAATCGACGTCCCTATTTTGTCTACCATCTGACTTTAAAGCTCAGACTCAGAAGGTCTAATGCAAAATACCCTGCCACTAAAAAAAAAAAATAAATCCGAAACCATTATTTAACAAATCAAAGCATCATCAAATGGAAGGTAAGAAAGATTTTGCACAGAAGAATTATCTAGAACAGTGAAACAACTTTCTTAGCAGCTGACCTAGCAGTGGATTCAATATATTTCTTTATATGAGATGGCTGTGTTATTTTCATTTTTGAGTAATTTAGCCGATAATTTATTCATCGCAATATATATATATATATATATCATTGCTGTTGTTCCCAGGTTATTAGTGAACCCTCAAGCAAAAGCAAAACACTAATAAGTTTTATAGTAAAAGTACCAGCAAAACATTTTTATATAAAAAAAAATACCAACAAGACATTTTATACCAAAACGACCAACGATACATTTTATATACAATTGAAGGGATACAATTTCGCTTGAAATATATTTAGTGGAAGAAATAAAACTGTGTTCAAAATATTTAGATTTCGGCATTAAATAACCCATAGAGGTTGATATGCCGATAATCAAAACCAAGCAACCAAACCAATTAAGATATTTAGATTTCGACATTAGATAACCCATAGAGGTGTTGATATACCGCTAAACAAAACCAACCAACCAACCAAAACCAATCAAAATATTTAGAATTCGGCTTTAAGTAACTCATAGAAGTTGATATGCCGGTAATCAAAATCAGTCGACCAAAATAAGCAAAATATTTGGATTTCTGCATTAAATAACAAATAGAGGTTTTGATATGCCGCTAAACAAAGTCAATCGACCAAGCCAATCAAAATATTTGGATTTCTGCATTAAATAACCCATAGAGGTTTTGATATGCCGCTAACAAAATCAATCGACCAAGCCAATCAAAATATTTAGATTTCTGCTTTAAATAACCCATAGAGGTGTTGATATGCCGCTAAACAAAATCAACCACCAACCGAATTATCCATTGCTTCGTTGAATGTTATTCGTTCGAAATTCTTTCTGACCTTGGCGTTATCCTTCAGAGTTTCTTTCCTGCACGAAAGTGGCTGATTATTTTCTGTCGGATGGAAGACGAAGTGCATTATCCTCCCAAAGTCTAGAGTAGATCTTTTATTCGCTAGAAAATTAATCTCTTTTTATATACGTTTATGTGACAGATGATGCCATGTACTTTTGCAAATGAACGCTACTTACATTAAAGCAGAGAGAATTCACAGAATCAATTAGTGTATTGGTTTTAAGAAGATATATTGTAAGTTTCTGATCATAGAAACAATATATATATATATATATATATATATATATATATATATATATATATATAGTGCGATCGATAAATTGTCACGTAGATTACGCAAAAATGAAAATAACACTGACATCCCATTTTAAGAAATATATTTACCAACATTAAACAAAAATATATTGAATCATTAAAGAGTATTTGTTTCAAGCAGGGCCTTCATTGGCTTCAAGCAGGGCCTTCAGACGATTTCGGAATCTCTTTCAACACTTCTGGACGGCCTCTATTATGTTGGTGAATGATGCCATAATCGTTGCCTTCAGTCCAGCTTTTATGCTACAAGGAGTTTTGTTGGCCCCTCGCTTAACTGCACCCCCCACACGTAGTAATCAAGGGGTCTGGGGAGTTAGGTGGTCAGATATAAGTTGCCTAACTGATACTACTATGCAAAAACGAAAACGGCGCATGCGCGAAAGTAAAAATATAAAATGGCTACAATTTACCAATCGCACCCTGTATATATGTGTGTGTTTGTGTTTTGTGCATTTATATATATATATATATATATATATATATATATATATATATATATATACACACACACACACACTCAAACACACATACACACATATATATATATATATATACATATATACGTGTGTGTGTGTATATATATATATATATATATATATATATATATATATATATATATATATACATATATATATAAATATATACTATTTACGATATTCGGACAATTGTCCTCATCTTTGTCACCATATTTATCACAACGTTTCGGCCGTTGTACGCTCCGGACTTCTTCAGGTGGTTGGAATGTCGAACTGAACCCTTTATTTCGCTCACTGGAGTAGAGTGTTCTAGTTCCACGCGCCATGTTTAATGGATGTTAGTTATCCACTGTGCCACGTGTCCTTGAGGACATTGGTTAGATCCAGTGACAGGACACAAAGAGTGTGAGTTCAATACCTGGTTATGCGATGGAGAACTTGGATAGGGGAATTAACAGAAGGTAACTGATAACTGACAGTCCGTAACCCTTTGTGTCTTAGTGGCTTTATTGTCTTGCTTGGGGTGAACTTGATTAAAAAAATCATATAACGCTCAATAACTCTAACTTGCTTTGAAAGATTTTTTGCCAAACACACACACACACACACACACACACACACACACACACACACACACATATATATATATATATATAGAGAGAGAGAGAGAGAGACAGAGAGCGAGAGAACAAATGTGCATATATATATATATATATATATATATATATATATATATATATATATATTATGGAACTAAAATTAAAAATAGTTTTATTACATTTCAGGCACTTTAAACTAATATTAATTTAATCTGCATATCTTCAGACACCATTTTTTTTATTTTAAATCCAATAACTTTAATAAAACATATTATAACTACTCCAGCTTTGATTAGCCGTCTAAATTAATCGTATATATGTATGTGTATGTGTGTGTGTGTGTGTTTGTGCAAATATATAGAAAAATAGGAAAGAACGGTTAGGTTAATAATCCGAAGTTCTTTAGTATTTTTGTTTTTATTTTTAAAAAACACTGCTCAATACACTGCTCAATACACAAGTAGAGCTCAAATTAAAATTATTATTTTAAAAATATGATTCCATCGCTGCATAACAGTTTTCATATTTCTAAAACAGAAGTTAAAGCTTTTTGTAGATTCTGTTTTTGAAACATGAGAACTCTTATGTAGTGATTATATCATATTTTTAAAATAATAATTATAATTTATATATGTATATTGGTAATATTAGTGGTCAAGATATATATATATATATATATACATATACATACATACATATATATATATATATATATATATATATATATATATATATATATATAAGAGTATAGAATCCAGGTAGAGCTCAATGCAAGAATATAATATAAAAGGCTCAAACACTAACATTCCCTGGTTATAATTTATTACATTGAATCGTAATCACGATCCAATATATTACACCTACAAATTCAAATTTGAATTTATAGGTCTGATGAATTGGATCGTCATTACGATTCCAATGTAATAAATTATAACCAGGGAACATTATGTTCGAGCGTTTTATATTATATATATATATATATGTATATATATATATATATATATATATATATATATGTGTGTGTGTGTGTGTGTGTGTTTGTGTGTGTGCATGAACCCCCAAAATAACACTTTCAAAGTAAAACAAAATAACAGCATCTGTTTCTAGCCTTTTTTTTTACAAAGAAAATTAGTGACATCTTCTCTCATAACTTCCTTCTCTCTTTTTCTCTCTATGGGTTTTTTTCTTCTCTACCCCTTCGATATCAATATATCAATATCTGCTAACTCACTCATGTCTTCTCTCTCCCCCCTCACTTCCTCACTTCTTTAATTTACATATGTTTAATACGGCCCGTCAAAAATGTGTAAATTTTCTTTTCATTTGTTGTTTGGAAGTAAAGTCTGATGATCCGCAGTCCTTTAAAAGGGTGTGGTGAAATAATTTATTACATGGAACCTTAAAGTGGTCTGGTCTTATTTAAATTATTTGCTCTCGATTTACATTGAGCTCTCTGGATTTTATCCTCCTTAGGTTTACCCATACGGATTACCTAGTTTTTTATAAACTATATATATATATATATATATATATATATATATATATATATATATATATATATATATATATATATATCAGCACATTTGTTTCATTTGTTTTTTTGAAAAGTAGTGTCGCTTTTTGGTCAGTAGTACTATTTATTTTAGTACACTTTATTTCTGCTAAGTCTATTGTTTTTTTTCACAGTTGTTTCGTGCACGTGTTTGGCGTGGGGATTCTCCACTTCAACATTATGGTGGCGTCTCCCCAGAGCCCAGATAAGTCCCCGCCACCTACATCATCTACGCCAAGCGTATGAGCGGCGGATAAACTAAAATAATAAAAATTGCACCCGGTGTGTAATAATCGTAAACGTTGCACCCAACGAGTAAATAACATTGTGCAAAATACAGGCACCTCGTGAGGAATTTGATAAACAGCGGACCCAATAAGAAAAAGGGGAATCTCTGTGGCCACAGTGAGATAATAACGTAACTATCATGGTAGAGAATTCATTCAATATCCTGATGCATAATGCGTTCAGCGTGTAATAAACAAATGCACAATGTATACCGTGTGTAATGAGATGATAGAAATTGTATCCATTAGGAGATAAGCTGATACACAACCCCCCCAGTGTGTAATAACATGATAGACGATGCACGCAATGTCTAATAACCCGGTACAGAATGCACCCATTGGGCATAATGCAACCTGTTACTAATAATAGGCATTGCAGAAAATGCATAAGAAACCGATACAAAATGCACCCAGTATGTAATATCCTGATGCACAATGCATACAGTGTGTAATGAAATGATATAAATTGCATCCAGTGGGTAATACCCTGGTGCACTATGCACCCAGTGCATCATAACATGATAGACGGTGCAGGTAGCGACTAAAGACTTGGTGTAGAATGTGTAATAAAATGATAGACGGTGCCCCCAATGAGTAGAGAATGCACCCATTGATGCATAATGCAACCAGCTACTAATAACAGGCATTGCAGAAAATGCATAAGAAACTGCTACAAAATGCACCCAATATTTTGATGCACAATGCATATAGTGTATATTGAAATGATACATATTGCATCCAGTAGCTAAAACCCTGCTGCACAATGCACTCAGTGCGTAATAACATTAGAGACGGTGCAAGCGATGACTAAAGAGCTGGTGCAGAATGTAGCCAGTTTTTACTATAATGATGCAAAATGAACACCGTGTGTAATAAAAGGATAAAAATTGCACTGAGTGATTAATAACCCGATGCCCAATGTATCTTTTTTTTTTTTTTATTGACATCAAAAACCGTTAATGTGTAATAGCATGAGACAGAATGAGCCCAGTGGGTAATATTCTGACATACAATGCACCCAGTGTGTAATAATCATAGACGCTGCACCCAACGAGTAATAACATAGTGCAAAATACACCTCGTGCTTAATATCCTGAAGTGCAAATTGTGCAATGACATGGCAGGCAATGCACACAATTAGTAATAACATGGTCCGTAATGCACCCAGCATGGATTATCCTGTTGTATAAAGCAACCAGTGTCAAATGACGTGATATATTGTGCACTATGGTTAAAGTAGCAGGACAGACTGGGTTCTATAGCCTTGGATGGCAATCGGTGTAGGAGGAAGTAACTCTGAATTCAAAAACTGTATGTAACCCTGGCGTATCATATACTATAAAGCTAAAGAAAAGATCATTCACATTGGTTCGATGATTCCGGCCACGGTCGAATAATAATGGTGATGATGACGTATAATTTCTCTATTTTCAGTATTTACAATAATCTAAAGCATCTGTCTATACCGTCCTGGGTATGACGATAAACTACATCCGTCTCCTGGGTAAGACGATAAACTACATCCGCCTCCTGGGTAAGACGATAAACTACATCCGCGTCCTGGGTAAGAAAGACGATAAACTACATCCGCGTCCTGGGTAAGACGATAAACTACATCTAACAGCAAGGCCTCTGATCCGGATTTTTTGAGGAGCGTGGAACCACTTCTTAATTGCTGGTGTTCCCAGGTCCACCCTGATCCGGGTGGTAGCACCTGTTAGGGTCCTAGCTATGGGAAAATAGTCAAACCCGAAACTAGGGTAAAAACACTATGAAAGTGTAAAAATAGGTTTTAATACCAGAAATACTTTGTAAAAAATTATTATCAGAAATAAAATTTTGAAGGAAAAAAAATGGAATGGCCACCATCACGTTCTTATCTGAATCCGATTTAAAATATATGGTCAATTTTGAAGATGATATTATATGAATGTGGCAAACAATATAACAAGAAAGCAGGCCGATGCGAAGCAAATGAAACAACCATGTCGGAAATTGAACCTGCTGAAGGGTCCCTATATTAAAATGTAAAGGATTCACATACTTATCATATATGTGTTATTTGTTTTCGTTGTAAATGTTGATCAAATGGTGATTTTATTATATTTCTATTAAAGTAAGAAAGTGATTTTTCTGATTTTGCATAATAACTCCAGATTTTGCATAATAACTCCAGATTTTGCATAATAACTCCAATAAAGCATGTTGAAACTACCTAAAATTTCCACTAAAGTTTTGTTTTGACATCTAAATTAATCATTTGGTTTCTTTTAGCTGTGGAGTGATTTCACATTGGAGGCTTGTATTTCTACTAAGTCGGTCCTAAAATAGGTTCGACGTACAAAACGTTAGGAACTTGATATAATAGGTATTACGCAGAGAAATCTTGTTGTGCTCGCTGACTACTTTCGTATTCGACTAACTGTCGACTACTGTCGTCCGACATCGAGTAGTATTTAGTCACCTCCCACGAAGGTATCACGTGATACAAGGCCGGTTTAACGTGGGATACCCTTTGTACCCGTATAAACGGGTTCAGGGTCGGTTTATCTCCCCGAACGAGACTCCGCCCTTCGGCATAGCCTCGTTCGGGTTCCTCCCCGCCCGAAGGCAGGGAGTACAACCGTTCAGCCGGTCGTCCGACATCGACTACTATTTAGTCACCCTCCCCCCACGAGGGTATCATGTGGCACAAGGCCGGTTTAACGTGGGATCTCCGAGCTCGTGGGCTCGGCCAAAAATATACCCTTTGTACTCGTATAAACAGGTTCAGGGTCGGTTTACCTCCGCGAACGAGACTCCGCCCTTCGACGTAGCCTCGTTCGGGTTCCTCCCCGCCCGAAGGCAGATAGTTCAACCGTCGTCCGACATCGACTGACCGTCGTTTCTCTTACTATTCCTAATTATATTCGGTGGGAGAGTCTATTAACTATAGAATAGGTGTGTTTCACCATAACACTTTTTATCATTTCACTTCAAGCAAGGCGGAAAAGCTACTGGTACGCGGGGGGTTACAGAGAGTGAAGGTGGGAGAATAGACTGGGTATAGGGGGAACCGAGGAGAAGATAAAAGCTGAACGGGGTTTAAGAAGATAAAAATGGCGATTGCATTTAAATTTTTGAACATTGTAGTTATTAAGGAATCAAAGAAACGGAAGGGAGTTTCACTGTCGGGAAGTGCAAGAAAAGAAACTCTTGGCGTAGAAGCGGCTGTTACATTTAACTAATTCAACAATAAAAGGGTGGAACCTAGATGACAGTCTAGTAGCACACTTAAACTCACGTAGACCGGGCTCTAGGGAAAAAAGTTCTTCAGGACAGTTGCCATGAAAATATTTGTAGAAAAGACAAAGAGATGCCACGTCTCGTCGGTGAGAAAGTAACAGAAGTCGGGATACTAAGTCAGGGTCGATTAAATTGCAGATCCTTATTTGGATTTTGTCAAGAACCTTGAAATCGCTAGAGAATCAGACCAGATATGGTAAAAGTATTTCAATGCACGGCGAATGGTAGATTTGTAAATGTGTAAGATGGACTCTGACGAGAAAACCTTCTGGCACGGCACAGTGACCCAACTTTCCTTGCAGTAGATGCAGCTATTGATCCGATGTAATCGCTCCACTTTAGATCAGTTGAAAAAGTGAGGCCGAGAAGCCGCAGTGTGTTGCTTTCCATGAGTCTAGTATCAGCCATACTGATGGCGGCGGGAAAGATTCTCGATGGTGGTTGAATGAGAATACCTTCATTTTGGAGGCGTTAAAATTTACGAGCAGTTTTCTGCCCCAGTTAACGACAGATTGGTGGTCCTTTTTAAGACCAGTTTAACTTTGTCGACTCTGGCGGATTTGCTATTGAGACAGAAGTAAATGTTTGTGTCATCAGCATAAATGCCTACTTGGGAATTGACGACACCAGGAAGATCATTGATGAAGATCAGAAACAGCTTAGGGCCCAGGAAAGATACCTCGGGGACACCCGCGTTCGTGTGAAAGGATCTGGAATCGATCCCGTTCAAAAAGACCTTCATTTTACGAGTTGATAAGAACGATTGGATTAAATCAAATACACATCGTAGTTCTGGAGCTTACGTAGAAGACCAGTATGTCAAAACCTGTCAAACGCCTTCGAGATATCAAGAGCCGCAGCTCGGGCTTCACCGTTATTATCAAGAGCTTGATATGCATATTCGGTGGTGGCCGTCAGCATATTAGCAGTAGATATGGCAAAAAGGAAGCCATATTGTTTGTCAGAGAGTAGGTAGTTGGGAGTTAAGATGTTTAACCACTTCAGCATTGATTAAAGCCTTGAATAGTTTGCAGAAACTAATAGGGTGATATTTAGAAAGGGTAGAAGGTTCTCCAGAGTTCATAAAACAGGAGCTACAGAGGAGGACTTTTAACAAGCAGGAAGCAGTGAGGCAATAGTTGTAGAGTTTGGAGAGGACTGGAGCCAGCTCGGGGGTACATTTTTTTAGGACGATGGCTAGGATCCCGTCACTTCCGCTTGTCTTATGGGAGTCTAATTTAGAAATGATGTCTGATGTCAGGGGGCTATGCGTTTATCACCCTGTAGGATCAATGTCCTAATGGGGAAATCAGGCGTCGGTACTCAAAAGGAGACGAGTGATGAGTTGGAAGAGAATTTCCGAGCAAGGCATTCAACCTCCTTGTCTACTGTAGATGTTAGAACTGCGATTGAGGTTTATATGATTTACATAACAACGTCAGACGGGCTAAATATGTGTTCTCGTTTCGCTGCCAATGTCTCGAGATATCTCGTCTCGTTCCTTTATAGAATTGCTCGGTTATTGCTTGCCTCGTGTCAAGCACACACTACCCGGTCCAGGGATTGAACTCGCAATCACTATGTCACCTACTTCACGAACCAACACTTTAATTCACTAGTTTGCTTTCTCCATGGGATATAGTAATTATGAATTCAATCCCTGTTCTGACGAGTGTGTCCTTAAACTTAGTGAAACAGGAATAATTTATCCCAGGATATTTAATCTAGGTACTCCCTCAAAAAAAAAAACAAAACAAAAAACAAAAAAAAACAAAACAAAAACAAAAACAAAAACAAAAACAAAACAAAAAAAAAAACAGTTTTAAAATGCATTTTTAAAAATGAAAAATCCTTCTTGCGGCTTTTATTTTAGTTTTAATTCTAAGCTCATTGATTAAATTTAATATTCTCAGTAAGCAAAATACTTTGCAGTATTTCAAAAACTAATTTCAATTGATTGGAAGGATATTTTTTTTTTGCTAAAATTGCTGATTAGTTCTCTTTTTTAGTTGTCTTTTATCGCAATGTAATTCTCGTTATTAAATTTTTTTTTAGAAATCAAATATACTTTTCCGAAACTTTTTTCAAGGAATATTAGCTGATTTAAAGTGTAATTAATCTGATTTGAAATAAATATTATTTACTTTAAGTTTAAAATTTCGCACAAATGCATTTTTAACCCAACAGTAGCTGTTTTGACGTGTTGACAGCCTGATGATGGATCTAATGTTCTATGAAGACGTTATCTGCAAAAAATAATCTAAGAAAATAATCCTGAGGGCCTATTTTTATATAATTTTTAAGTACTTAGTAATCTTTAAAAATTACAAAAATATTCTCCGTAAATTAAAATTATTAAATTTTACAAATTTATTATCGTGAAAAGTAAAACATTTTTATATCAAAGACGCGTTTCACTGGAGAAAGCTTATGAAAGAGAAACAAAACTATGTGAGCAAAATGTCTTGTGACCCCTGATGATAGGTGGATAATGTAAATCAAATTAATTACTCAAGATTATCACTTCCTGTCTTGAGACTTGCAAAGAGCCCGTCTGTTTCTATACTTGTTTGTTTTATCTATATTTGTATTGGAACCGTCTGGATTTTAGGATTTTAAATAAGCACTTTTTATTTTTTTGTATGAGGACATATATATAGATATGAATAAAAATGACAATAGGAAAACTAGTAATTGCTGACGCGTTTCGTCCAATGTGGACTTTATCAAAGCAAAATACGAAATGAATTTAATTGAACAAGGTAATTAATAATAACAAAAAAAGAATGTTCCTAGCAACTGGAATATAGTACTTTGATTTTCTCACTTGTAAGCCTTGCCAGTGTCTTCGTGCAGCGTTACAATTTTTGTACCTTTCCTTGGAGTAACGTCCATCGCAGACAATGGCCGTAGGACAACTAATCGAAAGTCGAGACAATAGTGTCTAGGCATGATAAAAATCTGATGCTATCACGAATGACGCGATATTTTTCAAGGCCAAAAAAATTTCATCATACACCCCTAAAATAGATTTAAATGACTGCACACCATTGCAAATGCCCTAATCTGAGGAAAAAATAGAAATCGATTACACATTGTCTCTCCAGTGGGTCTAAAACTGATTGTACGTGAAAGAAGGAAACTAAAGCTGTTATTTTAATTAATTTGCACAGGGGTGAAAAGGTGATTGAAGCTGAAATACCAAGTTATGGCTGATAATCGTGAAGATTTCTGGAGGATTTTGTGGGATGCAAGTAACAGCATTTACAATAAAATATATTTTTTAAAGAAAAACCTCCTCTTTAAAGAAAGAAATGTAAACATCCTTACAGTCAAATCCAAATATTTTTGTCAGACTTCAATAATGAGTTGGAATTTTGGTATATTCTTCAAATACGAGTATCTCAGACGCTGGAATGGCTTGTATTGTTTTAACTTTCTGTATTTTAATCATTTAACCACAAACAAAAGTAATAAAGCCACTAAGACGCAATGAGTTTCTAAGAGAGAAAAAATATTTATTAAGGAGAACAGGAAAAATAGATTTATTAAGCAGAACGCGAAAAAATCATTATTAAGGGGAATAGGAAACAATCTTTGTTAAGGAAAACAGGAAAAATATCTTTATTAAGGAAACCAGGAAAAACACTTGATTAAGAACAGTAAAACATCTTTATTAAGGAAACCAGGAAAAAAATCTTACTTTTTATAAAACGCAGATTTTTGTGTGTGTGTCTGTGTCTGTGTCTGTTCGTTTATATATGGGATCGTATTTCTTACATTTTTGAACCGATTTCAACAAAACTTACGTAAAATTTCCCGGCGGTGGTTCTGGCAGCGCCAAAAATTGGAAAAACAATTGTTTTTGCACAAAATCAATTTGAATGCACGGTAAGTGTATCGCACCCGGCCGGAAGCTACTACCGGCTACTCAAACGTCTGAAAGCGTCACCGCAGAAAACAGAACGAATGCCGTTAACTTCCGGTGACTCAGCGTTTTTTTTTTTCCGAGAACTATACACAAAAAGTAAAAAAATGAAACCTAGACATACACAAGTCCTCCTAACTAAAAATAATAACCGGAAACTACTTTAAATACACATGGTGTCCAAATCAAATAGATATGAATAGACATTTATTTTGCATCAATCACTGAAAAATATTTATTAGGTTTGTAACTATGTAAGTTTATATATATGTATGTATGTGTGTATTGTATATGTGTGTATCTAGCTATCTGTCTATATATATATATATATATATATATATATATATATATATATATATATATATATATGGTTGGATAGATGTGAGCTTGTGACTCTGGGTTTCACGCTTTAGCGATCGTCAGACAAACTGATTAATTTTTTTTTAAATTTTGGTTTTATGTAGATTGCGTGTATTGGTGTTATTGTGGAAGTGGTGGGGGAAACTTCGTCGTTTTTTCATCGTACTGACGCAAACATCGATGTATGCAGACACATATACATACTTGGTCGTCAGTCGGGACTCATACATATATAAACATATGTGGGCAGTTTCGGATATGACATATGTATGTATACGGGTGGTGTTGTGTCTATACATACGCATTTGTATGTTGAAATTTAAAGATTGGAAGTGTGGCGGGAATGTCTCGTGAATGTATACATGTCATATATTTTATTTTTCCGCTGAATAATATTTCCCCGCATGTATGTATATACGTGTGGTGCGGTTTGTGTGAAATTATGATAGGTAAAAATTATTATTATTTATATTTATTTTTAAATTTTGAAAAAAATGGCGGTTTATTTGTTATATTTAAAGCTGGTTATTTGTTTGTTTTTGACTGTGTATATGTAACAGGTAGAAATTTGTAATCCTTATTGGTTATTTATATGGTGATGTTTAATATTTAATATGCTGGGTGAGAGGGTAGTTTGATTTAATAACGGGTCTATATGATATGATGTGATAGTAATGTTGCAAGGGATTGGAGGCAATGATAATATAATTAGCTAATAGTTATTGTAAATTGGTAGAAATTGTAAATTGGTAGAAATGATTAGTAATGGTAGATAATTATGATATATGTTAGCTCTATCTCTGATATTGAGCGCTTTCTAATAAGTACCGCGCATATAATATATAAATAATTATACATATATATATATTTATTTATATTTATATACACACACTTTTCTCACACACACACACACATACACACACACACACACACACATATATATATATATATATATATATATATATATATATATATATTATTCTTTTTTTATGTGTGCCATACATACATATATATGTTTATAAATGTATTTAATCATTTATATATGTCATGGATATGCTTACAATATAGTTAATTTTTATTACTTTTATTACTGTTATTTAAATATCTCCAAAAATTTCGGTATACCCAAGGTTTAAATGTATTTTTCATAAATAAAAAATCATTTTTGAAGCTTTCCCCCAGTTTCAATTGAAAGCTAAAGGATTAAATTTTCGAATTCCAGAAAACAAAACACCGTACTGTATTTCAACTAGAAATCATAATGATTTTAATTGATTCTTCTGAAAAGCTAATCGAAATGGCCATGTTTAACTTTTTTCTTTAGAAAAATGTAAACAAAAATAATTTTTGTTTTAAAAAAATCGCCTAAAATAACATATAGATTTTTGAAACGTTACTTTCGTAAAATTAGCAAATTTAAAGTTTAATTAATCTGTTTTAAAACAAACATCACTTACTTTCACCATGAAATTTTCTAGACAAGCATTTCTTCACCGCGGAGTCTTAGTTTTCTCAAGTCTCCATCGATAATTTGATGGCCGCATGTGTTGACAGGTTTAGTATGGTGGACCAGAGCTGATACGATTTTTCGAATTCTAAGTAAAAATGGTTTGCTATTGTTTTTGTTTTAACTACATAGTAATGTTTAAAATTTAAAATATTTTAAGCAATTATCTAATATTTTACTGATTTTTTTAACTGTAATTTTGAAGATGCTTTCTTATAATAATTTAAAAATAAAATACTATAATTTTTTTAAAAATTGTGTAGTTACCTCTATAATGGTAGATAATTATGGTAAATAATTTTATTAATTACTATATTATCAGTTATTACAATTTTTAATTATTATTATATTAATTATAAATTATATTATAAATTATATTAATATCTATCTTAAATTATTAATAACCATCATAGTTATTATAAAACCCAGGTTGTGTGTGTGCCTGTTCGTTTATATATTGGATCGGATTTCCTACATTTTTTCAATCGATTTCAACAAAACTTCACAGGACTGCGTAAAATAACCTTGCGGTGGTTCTGACAGTGCCAAAAATTGGAAAAACACAATTGTTTTTGCACGAAATCAATTTGAAAACACGATTAAGAGACATCGCTGTTTCGAGAATGAAAGGGGGACAACTCATATCGAGTTATACTTATTATAAAACCCAGGTTGATTGTTTGTTTGTTTGTGTGTGTGTGTGTGTGTGTTCGATTATATATGGGATCGGATTTCCTACATTTTTCAAACGATTTCAACAAAACTTCACTTTTTTTTCGGCAGGTAGTGTTTCTTATTGTCTTGCACACTTTTTTCTTTATTTTTACATTCAGAATGCTTTAAAAATTCCATTTACAAGACAATTGTTTATAATAAAATTCTAATCAATCGGTAGACTCATAACAATTGAAAACAATGTTTTTGTTTGAGTCTGGGTTTGACCAATTCGTAAAAAAAAAAACAAAAACAAAAAACTAATTAAGACATGCGTGTCCGTCAACCTTAAACAATAATCTTTATCAATTTTATTTTTCAGTCTTTATGATGGTCGATACTTGATCTATCTCTTACTGTTACATCCCCGGGCAACGCCGGGCTCTACTGCTAGTCTTTATTAAGGAGAACAGGAAAAAAATCTTTATTAAGGAGGAAAGGAATAAACAAAAGAAAAATACCGATTGCCGTTGCATTTAAACTTTGGAAGATCAAAGTTGATTTGAAGGCAAGAAACCAGAAGAGAGTTCCACATGCAAGAAGTGCAAGAGAAAAGAAAATGTTAGCATAGATTTATGTTTACATTTAGCAATTTCAACTGTAAAAGGATGAGACCTAACTGCCAATCTAGTACTGCGCTTAAATCCACAAAGTTGAGGTACGAAAGAACAGAAGAGTTACCATGAAAATATTTATGGAAAGCCACAGGGAGGCGAAATTATTGCGATAGGAAAATAACTGTAACTGAGATGCCAGTTTAGGATCTGCAGTTTATCCAAACTTTGGAACAAAGAACTTCCTCAAAACGAGACACTGTGAATGGTATATTTTGTGTAATGTTTAGGTTAGAGAGAGAGAGAGAGAGAGAGAAATAAGTAGAGAGAGTGAGACAGAGTGAGAAAGAGGAAGAGTGAGAAAGAGGGACAGAGTGAGAGAGAGAAAGAGAGAAAGTGGGTTAGAGAGAAAGGGAGGAAGAGAGAAAGAGTGAGAGAGAAAGGGAGAGTGGGTGAGAGACAAAGTGAGAGAGAAAGAACGCGAGAGTGTGAGAGAGAGTGAGAAAGACAGAGAATGAGCAAGAGAGAGAGAGAGTGAAAGAGAAAGAGAAAGAATGTGAGAGATAGAGTTGGAGAGACAGTCAGAGAGGGACAGCGAAAGCGTGAGGGAAAACGAGAGGGAGAAAGGAAGAGTGGATGAGAGAGAGTGAGAGAAAAATTGAGAGATAGAGAAAGACAGAGAGTGAGGGAGAGTGGGAGAGAGAGAAAGAAAGAGAGAGTGTTTGAGAGAAATCGATAGAAAAAATAAGGAGCGCGTGGGATAGAGAAAGAGAGAGAGACTTTTTTTTTCTTGTTTGGAATTTGTTTTAGAATTGGCTGAAAAACAGGAGGAATATTTTTGTTTACAAGCGACAAGATTCCTCCTCTCTCTCTCTTTCTCCTTCCCTATCTTTTTCCATATCCATCGCCATATTTGTCTCGCTTGCGAATCTGCCTGTTTCGTTTCACTGTTCCGTTTTTTTCTCCCCACCCTATGCACACTCAACATCTTTTTCCTGGAGGATTTGTTCGCATACAACAGGCGGGTCAGCGGTCACCAGGTGTGTTCTATGCTGATTGTATTTTGTACAACATTGTAAAACTTGTTTGTATGGTTGCTTGGTGCTAATGCACTTACAGAGATATTTCCTGAGCTTATATCAGCTTGGAAAAAAAAAAAAAATCTGAGAGCAGGTTTTCAGTGCTTACCGTAAAATAACCATTAATTCTGACGTTTCAAAGTTTCTTTCTTTCTTTGCGGAATATTTAAGATAGATTTTGCATGGATTTTAATCTTAAAAATTAATTTAAAACAAGACTATATAAGGCACTGAATCCTTTAGGAATTAGAATTAGTAATTAGTCTTTTGTTCCAGCTTTCCTTTTTTACCTTAAGATCAAAATTTTGTCATTAATCACAGAATCTTTCAACAAGACGCAATTACTTTTTATCTTTTATATGTATCAAGAACAACACACACACACACACACATATATATATATATATATATATATATATATATATATATATATACATATATATATATACACACAGTGACACGCATAAGTATTGGATACATGTTATTTTCTGTTATAACTCTAGTTTATGTTCGCCATTTTGCTTGATATTTCGTAAGTAATATCTCGTAAAGTTGTTTTAGTTGTATGTGGAAGGAAAATTAAAAACTCATGGTTGAATCCATTTTTTTTTTATCAAAGTTCAAAATTACCCTATGCAAAAGTATTAAAGATACATCAATTTAATATTTTGTTGCGTGGCCTCTGTTTTGTTTCACTGCTTCCAGTCGCTTTCTATAGTTGGCCACAAGTTTTCCACACTGATCCCCCATTACTTTACCCCATCCTTCCTTGTATAATTCCTCTAATTGCTTGATATTTTGTGGATTCCACTTATGAACTTTAACCTTCAAAGTATTCCACAAATTCTCAATTGGATTCAAGTCAGGAGACTGTACTAATATCATTATTTTCAAACCATTCCTTTGTAAGTTTTGCGGTATGTTTGGGATCATTGTCGTGTTGAAGCACGAAATTCCGACCATGTCCTAAAGAAGTTGCAGATTTCTGAAGGTTCTTCTCCAGAATCTCCCTGTACATGCTACCATTCATTCTACCATGGATAACTTGTAACTCACCAGTGCCCTTGGATGAAAAGCATCCCCATATCATAATGGAAGCACCCCTAAACTTAACCGTGGGGATGGTATTGTGCTTGTTGAAGGCAGTGCCATTTTTTCGCCAAACACTTGTCACTGTGTTCCTTCAGAATAGTTCAACTTTCGTTTCATCCAACCAGATTACCTTTTCCCAAAACTGCATACCTTTCTTTTCATAAGTTTCGACAAACTTTAATCGGTCTTTGACATGTTTGGTTTTCAGTAAAGGCACTTTTCTTGGTGATCTTGAATGAAAGCCTGTATGATATAGAGCTCTGCTAATGGTATCCTTACTTACATTAATTCCAGCACCATCAAGATCAGTTTTAATTTCAGAACGAGTAATGAAGGGTTTTATTTGCACATTTCTGCTGATCCACCTTGAAGTACTCTCATTTATTTTTCTCGGTCTTCCATTTCTTGGAAGGTTTGCTGTACCGTCGCCATACTTCTTATACTTTCTGATGATATTTCCTACTAGACTTAGTGCTAGATTCATTTCTGTGCTAATTTTTCGGTAACCTTGTCCTCCTTTGTGACGTTCAATAATTCTATTTCGCATATCTCTGGATAATTCTTTAGTTTTTGCCATTTTTAATCCTTGAATTGCAGAATGCACATTAAAGAGTCAGATGATTAGCAGCACCATCTTGTAAACAATTGTGTGCTTCTCTGATTGGTCAGAGATAACATTCCAATACTATCGAAAATTTGAATATTTAAAGTCTTTTAAAATACAAACTTTCGATTGGAAATTTGAAAAAAGTGTCATGTATCCAATACTTTTGCATAGGGTAATTTTGAACTTTGATAAAAAAAAATTAAGTTATGAGAGAAGGTGTCACTAATTTTCTTTGTAAAAAAAAGGCTAGAAACAGATGCTGTTATTTTGTTTTACTTTGAAAGTGTTATTTTGGGGGTTCATGCACACACACACACACAGATATATATATATATATATATATATATATATATAACTTTATTAATTTACTTTTTGTAAGAATGATTCTTTATAATATACATTAAGCTGTACCATATATTTGATTTAAAAGAACTGATCCGACGTGCAAATTTTCAGGATAACAACTGAGACATTACTCTATTTATTGAACTATTTAGTTCATGCTACATCGACTGATAAACTCCTACAAAAAAAAAAAAAAAAATATTCTCAAATTGCCATATTAGTAAAAAACGCACTCAAATTTAAAAAATAAATTCAACTTTAGCGTTGCGACTTCACGCTCCACAAGTTTGCATCCGTTATCAATAACACATTAAAAAAAGAAAAAAAAAAAAAAACATATTTCGATTTGCATTATATTTTTTCGTCTCGGATACAACCTGAATTTTACAAAAAACAAAATAATTTCCATTCCTGATGATGACTGGACGTACAGTCGAAAGTACTTGTGTATTGAAGGAAGACATAATGCAGTTTAAAAAAAACAAACAAGGATCATGACATTCATCAAGTGATTAGTAGGTTAATGCATCTTTAAATTTTAGTTAGCGAAGAGATTTTGTTATTTTATATCATTAACTTTACTAATTTACTTTTTGTATGAATGATTCATTGTAATATATATATATATATATATATATATATATATTAAAGACATTTTTATGTTTAACGTTCTTTTTATAGATACAAGTATTTAAGTAAATGCTCTGTTTATAATAAACAATATTAAATAACATTTACCGGCCTGAATGTCCGAGAAATTTTCATAGGAAATATTCGTTCTTTGACAGGATTCGAACCTGCATCCTATACGGAACCGTCATTTACGCTGACGTGCCTAACTGTTCGGCCACCAAGCCACTAAATGACGGTTCCGTATAGGATGCAGGTTCGAATCCAGTCCAAGGACGAGTATTGGTCAGAATGTCTTGAATCTGTCTTCATACAAGTTGTCTGAGTTTGAACTATCGATCCTCTCGCACGGATTGGATTTTTGTGTTCCTCCCTCACGTATTAAGCGAGAGGAGGTCTATTCGAAGTTTGAGGTGTTGTTTACGCAGCTAGCTAAGCTCCAACCCGAATCTGCTAGCAAGGTCAGCGACTTCAAGGCAAAGTTGAATAATATAGTACATTGTTACGCAAGTACTCCTGTTTCACATAAGGAACTGAAGTGGAACGAGGAGCAATTTCTGGTAATTAAAACACTTTGTAATAATAAATCCTTAGTAATTACGAAACCCGGCAAAGGTATTAGCGTCGTTATTGTTGATTATCAGGATTATGTTAACAAGATGATGACAATTCTTGGGAATTCATCTAAATTTGTCCGGTTAGGCCCAATACATAAATTTGATTCTACATTATCTATTGACGCCATTTTCCAAAAACGCCAGGTTAAGTGGGTAAAAAGTGGAAAATTGCCCACTGATATTTCATATATATATATATATATATATATATATATATATATATATATATATATATATATATTAGGCTGTTGCAAAAATAATGACGCAATAATGTCGTTTTCTGACGTATTTTTTAACATAAAAAACGACATTATTACGCCATTATTTTTGCACCAACCTAATATATATATATATATATATATATATATATATATATGTATATATATTATATATTATATATATATAATATACATTATATCATATGTGGCCTGACGATTGCATATAGCATGAAACAGACTCTAAGTTTTGACTTCTATGTTCACTTTTATATTTACACACGCTCTATCTCTGATATTGAGCACTTTATTCCATAAATATAGCACACCTTAAGACTATATTTCTTTATATATATATATATATATATGGTATAAAATGACAATTGGAAAACAGATCTTAGATTTTGCCGACGCGTTTCGTCTTCCGACTTTTTCAAGGCAAAAATGAAATCGAAATGTTCTTGTTGTTATAGTTACATTAAAAAATCCAAATTTAAAAAGATAGACGCTTCTTTTTTTTTTCTGGTTAATGTAAATAACCTTTATAGTAAGAGATATTTTTTTCCATGTCAACAATAGATCTGGGAATTTAACTATATATATATATATATATATAGTTAAATTCCCATATATATATATATATATATATATATATATATATATATATATATATATATATATATATATATATATATATATATATATATATATATATATATATATATATATATATATATATATATATATATATATATATAAAAAAGAAATATAGTGCTAAGGTATGCTATATTTATGGGATAAAATGCTCAATATCAGAGATAGAGAGTATGTTGCTTGACAACCTAACTGTCAGGGTTTCAATTCTCGGTAGTGGATGCGCACTGCTGATGAGTCCCAAATATAGGACGAAACGGCCGTCCAGTGTTAAGGTTTCTATCAGACTCGATGAATTACTTAAATATAATTATCAAATCCTCCTAATAATATATATATATATATATATATATATATATATATATATATATATATATATATATATATATATATATATATATATATAACGAAAGGTGGTACACGTGTGCTTCTTATAATATGAAGATTTAATAATCCGGTTAATAGAATTTTCGGAATAAAAAGCCAACTAAATGAAACCAATATTGGCCATAAAATATTTATGATATATTAACCTTTTGAATAAATTGACCACGAAGAGAAATATTTTAAAGTCAGAATCACGCCTGTGTTCTTTTTCATATATATATATATATATATATATATATATATATATATATATATATATATATATATATATATATGTGTGTGTGTGTGTTATATTGCATGTGAGTTTTCGTGTAGGATAACCAATCATTCTCGGGGCTTTAACAATGCAGTCAATGAACAACCAATCGTCTGAAACTAACCAAACACAAAGGCCGATAATGTAAAACGAGAGGAAATTTTTCCATTAAGTCGTTTAATTCCTTTTGAGTTAATTGCCCGTCACAAAACGACATTAGACAAACGATTAATCACCCCAAAATGTTAATTGCTCGTGCAGCTTCTCTCCACGAGGATCGTTTGAACTTTGCTTCTATCGGCAAAGCAATGCAATACGCATTTTCCCTGAAGATGAATATCGTACTGTATGCGCTTTCGCTCATATTAAATATCTATCTATCTATCTATCTATCTATCTATCTATCTATCTATCTATCTATCTATCTATCTATCTCAGTCTGTTTATTATCTATCTATCTGGGTATCTATCTATCTCAGTCTCTTCATTATCTATCTATCTATCTATCTATCTATCTATCTATCTATCTATCTATCTATCTATCTATCTATCTATCTCAGTCTGTTCATTATCTATCTATCTATCTATCTATCTATCTATCTATCTATCTATCTATCTATCTAATCTTCTTCCTATATATGTATGTATGCAAGCAATTATGTGGATATAGATCCGACATTATGAAGAAAAATATATGGAAAAACAAAAATCCGATTATGCAAGTATGCTGTTTTAATGTTGTTGCAATGTCGACGTTAGACGTTTCGGTCTAGTAGACCTTCTTCAGGACATAGTTATTAAAACATAATTAACATTAGACGATTGCGAAACGGAACGCTGATCTTAAAAATTTTAGTTATTCTGTTTTGATTAGTCTTATGTCTATCGTCTTTTCATGTTGACTTGAATATCGTTTAATGTTAATTATGTTTTAATAACTATGTCCTGAAGAAGGTCTACTAGACCGAAACGTCTGACGTCGACATTGAAACAACATTAAAACAGCATATTTGCATATTCGGACTTTTGTTTTTCCATATATTTTTCTTCATATGTATGTATGTATCTATCTATCTATTGTCACAATCTATCATGCACATTTTCAAGTTCGATAGTTCCGATGAGAACGAATTGGCGGGTAACCTAAAAAAAATAATCCGCAATCTGTTATTAACTGGGGCAAGAAAGGGCTTGCTAATTTTAACGCCTCCAAACCGAAAGTACCCTCTTCTACTCATCTTCGGGAAATTTTTTCTGTGCGGTCCATGGTAACTGTTATTTTTTTTTACCTTCTATCTGTATCGACCAGGATAACCTTCAGGGTAGTGACTCATTGCATCCTCTCGGATTAATATTACCATTGACACGATATGAAAAGATTGAATCAATTGCTATGTCTGCAGCTAGGAAAGTCAGTTCATTGTAAATTTTCTCGTCAGAATCTATCTTCCTCACGTTTCTCACAGACTTGAAGAGAAACGACTACAGCCAAACAATAACTGCATCTAGTGCTAGGAAAGTTGGCTCACTGTATCGTGCCAGAAGATTTTTCTCGTCAGAATCCATCTTTCACATTTATAAATCTATCATTCGTCCCTGCATTGAATACTGTTGCCATATCTGGTCTGCTGCTCCTGCTATACAGCTCGAGGTTCTTGACAAAATCCAAAGAAGGATCTGTAATATAATCGATCTTGACCAATCACTTTCTCACTGACGTGGCGTGGCTTTCCTCTGTCTTTTCTACAAATATTTCCCTGACAACTTGTATCCTTAAGAAAAGGTTACAAACAGATAAATGTGGTATTCGAGTGGAAGGAGCAGCAACACAGGCGTAGATGAAAGAAAGAAAGGTTTATTGTAAAAGAGAATACACTACTGAAAGACAGGGATTCGATTAACACTTCCTGAAGCCAGTCAGACTGATAGACAGACAGATAGACTCTACTATGTCCTGTGCACTCTACATATATTACTGACATAGTCAGTCCATAATAGATAACAGGGTGAGCGCAACATTCCATTACAACATTTGCTTAATATATAGTTTTAGATATCGAAAATAGATTTCTCGCGCGAAAATATTTATTCCTAAACGTTTATGCAGAAATCTGGCTTATGCATAATTGTTTTCGGTATAAGATAACTTCTATTACAATTTATTGTTCTCTGTCTGCATGGTGTATTTTCGGTCAGTTTAAAAAATATGAAAACGTATAAGCAGCAAAATACAGTATAATTTATTTGATCAGTGGTCACGTTTAATGGAGGTTATGAGGTCACTTTTGGGGGCCAATTGCTCTTTCTAAGCTTTTTATGTTACCCCCGTGATCTTTAAAATAAATATCATGCTGTGATTTGCCTGCAATTAATGCATATTTACAATGTAGGGAAATGTTTATCCACAACCGATAGATACTTCTTTTTTTTTTTTAAATTTTGTACCCTTAAAAAGGTTACAAACAGACAAAGGTGGTACTCCAGTGGTAGGAAGAGCAAGACGGGCGTAGATGAAAGAAAGAGAGGTTTATTGTAAAAGAGAATACACTACTGAAAGACAGGGAGTCGACTAACACTTCCCGAAGCCAGTCAGACAGACAGGTAGTCAGACTTTGGTATGTCCTGTGCACACTACATATATGATTGATATAGTCAGTATAGGTAATAAGAAAAATTGGAACATTTTTATTACAACATAACTGTCCCTACTTTCACTTCCTGCAACACTCTTTCTGTCTTGCTTGGGGGTGAATTTTCAGCAATTAGTTGCAGATTCGTCTCCAGCTAAGAGGAACCCAGACGAGGCTATGCCGAAGGGCAGAGTCTCGTCTAGGGAGGTAGACAGCTACCCGACCCCGTTTTTTACGGGGTCAACGAGGAATTTTTGCCCGAGTCTACAGGCTCAGTCTTACCCCGCATTAAAAAAGACGTTGTGTCACATCCTGCATCGTAGGATGGTGAGGTAAATAACCTTGCTTTAGCGGGAGGTGGTGGTGAAATGATTATTAATAATAATAATAATATTAATAATAATAATAATAACAATAATAATAATGATAATAAAATAAATAAAAAACAAACAAATACACTTTTACTGAAGTTGAATCTTGTGGCCGAAGACCACAAGATTCATCTTCAAAAAATACCACAAGGTATTGAATTAACATGTAACCCATAACATTACTGCATTTATGCACTAAGTTACATTTCAATAAATTTACTTAATCTAAATCGATCTGTTTGATCAATATTTTCAACATGGAAAGAAAGATCAGATTGATTACTGCCGGTGTTACCAGTGTAAATAACGAGGGATAATAATGTTCCTTTTACACGTAAGAAACGCTAAAGTGAACAGATAAAATGTTATACAAAAAGAAAAATGTATACATATATATTGTTAAATTCCCAGAACAATTCTTTGGACTAGACAAATTGTTATAAGAATGACAATTGGAAAAAAAGATCTTATCTAGAGAATTAATCTGGGAATTTAACTATATTGTCGACATGCAAAGGAGAAAAAAAACAAAAAACAAAAAAAAAACTATTAGCATAAAGGAAATTTACATTAACCAGAAAGAAGCTTACGCAGAAGCGTCTCTCTTATTTTAAAACTGGGAATTTGTAATGTAATTATAACAACAAAACATTTCGATTTCATTTTTGCCTTGAAAAAATCGGAAGACGAAACGCGTTGGTAAAAAACTAAGTTAATTGCTCTTCTTATATCATATTTTTTTTAAAGCATTACGCCCCGAGCAAGGCGAGAAGCCACTAGGATGCAGGGGGTTGCAGAAGATTTGGAGCAAGAGCAGATAGGATAGATAGAAGAAAAGATGAGGAGAGGGATAGTGGATAGATCAAGGTAACTCTCAGGGAAACAGTAATTACAAAGGGTGTTCCACAGGCGAGAGGTGCGAGGTATGAAGCTATTGGAGTAGAAGAGACGGCTACATTTAAAAGTTTCTACAGTGAAAGGGTGAGAGCGAGATGCCAGCCTCGTAGGGCGCTTCAACTCATGAAATCTGGGAACCAGCGAATGCAGCTCCTCGGAGCAATTACCATGAAAGTATTTGTAAAAAAGACAGAGAGAGGCGACGGCGCAATATATATATTATATAAAATGGATGACTTCCAACAGATATTTTAGTATATTTTCTATTTATACGCTATTTTTTATGGAAACAGCTTATTTAAGCGAATGCTTTGTGTTTTAGTTAAACAGTATTAATTACATTTACGGGGCTGAATATTGGAGATTTTTCATAGAATCCGACAAGAATCGAACCTGTATCGCATACGGAAACTTCCCTTAGCCTGACGTAATGTTAACCATTCAGCTACAGAGGACTTCCGGTTTTGCAAAGTTCAAATTACTGCTATCAGGTTGGTTTAAAAAATAATGTCGTTTTCTCACATATGTTACTATATGAGAAAACGACATTATTTTTGCACCAACCTAACATAACGACACATCCTCGACGTCTTTTCTCGATAAATCATTTCTTATTTGGAAGATGTGGTTGTTTTTCTTACGGTCTTCCCCGTGTCCTTAAATACCTTACGCACACTTTATAAGTCTCATTGGTGGTCCCGGGCAATACTTTGTGACCCACGCTGTCTTATCAACATTTGCTAATTTTTACTTACCTTTATATACGAGGTGCATTCAAGAAGTTTTAAAATATTCTTTGTCAAGGCAATTATAACTTTCCTAAATTATTGTAGCTTTAGTTTATAATTTACTCTACATCTAATAAGTTGTCCTGCCATCTTTTGTTATTCCAGATTCAAGGGGACAGTTGTAAAAGCTCTTTAACCACACCCCATTAAACACTGTCTCAGCGGACAAGTTTTCGGAATGCAGTCAGGACATGAAGACATCCGGAAGCTCGCTATTCAATAAGGTTTTGTGTTAAACTGGGCAGATACGCTCCAGGAACGTATGAAATGCTGCAGGCTCTTTATGGATTAATTTGTATGAGCCAACTATCTGATTCCGCTAGCACAAGAGGTTTAAGGACGGTCGAGTGGATTTCAGAGACGATGAGCGATGAGAGAGGGAGACAGTGGGAACATGGACGTCAGAATATCAGAGCTGGTTAAGAAAATTCGCAATTTTTCTTTGGATGAAGATCGTCATGTGTCTCTAAAAACAATAAGCAGACAGTTTCGGAACTTTGTACGGAACTTTCTTTTGCTCGCTGCCGCCTTGACTATTTTGATTGCAATCTGGTCCTCTGTTGGTGGAAATTTCCCTTTACGACGCATACTGCTGCCGAATGCGATAGGCAATATTAATAATAATAAAGTTCTCCTGGCTGCCTTTTGATCTAATAAGTTGTACTACCAACTTTTTTTTTATTCCAGATTAAAAGAGACAGTTGTAAAAGCACTTTGACCAGACCCCACTAAACACTGCTTGTTCCAACGGAAAAGTTTTCGGAATGCAGTCAGGACGTGAAGACAATCCTGAAGCTCGATATTCAATAAGGTTTTGTCCTAAACTTGGCAGAAATTCTACAGGAACATTTGAAATGCTCCAGACTGTTTATGGATTAATTTGTAATATCCGGCCATCTGATTCTGCTAGCACAAGCGGTTTAAGGACGGTCGAGTGGATTTCAGAGACGATGAGCGATAAGAGAGGGAGACAGTGGGAACGTGGACGTCAGAATATCAGAGCTGGTTAAGAAAATTCGTATTTTTTTTTTTTGATGAAGATCGTCATGTGTCTCTAAAGACAATAAGCAGTTTGGGTTGGTGCGGCAACTGTCCACATAATTATTATTGAAGATCTTCCATTTCTATAAATTACAAATTGAATTAAGCACAACTGACTATTAGAAGATGAAAAAAATTCGCGGAATTTTAAAATCTTTTTGAGTTTTATTTTTAATGTCCAAATCCGTGATTTTTTTTTAATGAATTTCTTTTTCTCATTCAAAGTCTCGAAAAAAACACCATATAAAAAACACTATATAAAAAACATTCTATGAAAAACACTATATAAAAAACACTCTATATAAAAAAACACTATATAAAATAAAACACTATATAAAAAACACTCTATATAAAAAACACTATATAAAAACTATATAAAAACACTATATAAAAACACTCTATATAAAAAACACTATATAAAAAAACACTATATAAAAACACTATATAAAAACACTATATAAAAACACTATATAAAAATACTGTATATAAAAAACACTATATAAAAACACTATATAAAAACACTATATAAAAAACACTATATATAAAAAACACTATATAAAAACAGTATATAAAAAACTCTATAAAAACACTATATAAAAAACACTCTATATAAAAAACACTGTAAAATTCACTATTTTTTATCCATAATGTTGAATGTGTCAAAATTATACAACTTTTTAACAAGTTCATGTTAAAAATTACCGCAAAACATTGTTGATTTATTTAATGATCTATTATGACATGTCTCTAATTTGTATTTAGATACATTGGATTTATTTTCAATTTTTCTAAATAACGATGAAAATGAATTTGTTTTTCTCATGCAAAGTCTAGACTTTTTCGAGACTATACAAAATACACTATTTATGCAAAAAGTTCACTATTTTTTTATCCATAATATTGAATGTGTTAAAATTGTTCAATTTTTATCAAGAGAAATCTCAAGTTGATGTCAAAAATAGTCGCAAAACATTGTCGATTTATTTAAGATGGAATCGTCTATTATGACATGTCTCTAATTTGTATTTAGATACATTGGATTTATTTTCAATTTTTCTAAATAACGATGAAAATGAATTTGTTTTTCTCATGCAAAGTCTAGACTTTTTCGAGACTATACAAAATACACTATTTATGCAAAAAGTTCACTATTTTTTTATCCATAATATTGAATGTGTTAAAATTGTTCAATTTTTATCAAGAGAAATCTCAAGTTGATGTCAAAAATAGTCGCAAAACATTATTGATTTATTTAAGATGGAATCGTCTATTATGACATGTCTCTAATTTGTATTTAGATACATTGGATTTATTTTGAATTTTTCAACTTGAATTGTTCACATAGATTTTATATGTTCCATTATTTTACATAATTAGGTTAGAATAAAATGTGTATTTTATATTAACACTATGTCATGATAATTCAGATGTAGTAGATTTGGGGACCATATCATAGATTTAGTGTTTGTGTGTGTAGGGACATTGGACCGTGGCACCTACCCTGGCTCTGTCTCCTAATTGTGTTGGGCCAAAGATTACTATGGCAAATTCAGCGTCATTTTTGTAGTAAAAAAAAAAAACACCTTGTTTTGGAAATTCTTGTAAAAATCAAATAATTGTCAGATTTTAATGAAATTTTCAGGACTTGTTCACAAATGAATGAAATTATTTTAACTTCAAATTAATCAACTTGTTAACAAGACAAATCTTAAGCTGATGTTAAAGATTTGTGCAAAACATTATTGATTTATTTAAGATGGAATGATCTCTTATGACATGTCTCTAATTTGTATTTAGATAAATTGTATTTATTTTCAATTTTTCTGGTTGAATTGTGCCCCTATATTGCATATGATCCATTATTGTACATAGTTAGATTATAATAAAATTTGTATTTTATGTGAATACCAACTTTTGAAAATTAAGTGTAGCGCCATATCATAGATTGGTGGGGGTCGCGAGATCCTTACGCCGAGCCTGTGTTAAATATTAAATAAATGTTTAATGTTAAATTTTTTAAAATAAATGAATTTTAGACAGGACCAGCGCATACTACCCCCGCCAGTGCTTAGTGACCCTTTGCTATTTTATCAACATTTTCTTTTCTACTGACATTTATGTGTGTCACAAATTAAGCTAATTACAGTTGACTATTAAACGACGAAAATGACTTTGTTTTGTTCATGCAAAGTCTCGCCTTTTTCGAGACTATACAAAATAGGCTATTTCACTATTTGAAAAATATTTCACTATTTTTTATCCATAATGTTGAAAGTGTTAAAATTATTCAACTTTTTATCAGGAGAAATCTCAAGTTGATGTTGAAAATAGCCACAAAACACTTTTGATTTATTTAAAATAGAATCATCTATTATGCCATGTCTCTAATTTGTATTTAGATACATCTTATTTATTTTCAATTTTTCTAGTTGAATTGTTCACCTAAAGGGCATCTGATCCATTACTGTACATAAGTAGGTTACAATAAAATTTGTATTTTATGTGAATACTTCCATAATTGAAAACTGATATGTAGTAGACTGGGGGCCCTGTATTATAGATTCGGGGAGGTGTATCATATATACAAAGGGGTGTCATAGAGTCTGTGGGTAACCCGAGAGCCTTACACCGGCCCTGGTTACAAGAGCCAGATCAAATCGAAAATGGAGTTTTGCTGGGCTGGAGTTGACCAGCTTGTCTTGATAGAGTTCAAAACCATCTGCACAGCCTTGCAGACGATGAATTATCTTCCATCGTATAAACTATTGCCCCAGAAAGAAGTGAAGGCATGAATAATATTTCGGTTGAGGTCTTCACAAGTTAGGGATCACATACAACAAACTGATCGAGACTAAATCATGAAATCAGGAGCTGAACAAAATGGAATGACAAGCAATGAAGATCCATGTCTCGTGTTCTAAAATTATTCAACTTTTAAAAAAGAAAGATCTCAAGTTGATGTTAGAAATTGCCGCAAAACATTGTTGATTTATTTAAGACAAAATGATCTATTATGACATGTCTCTAATTTGTATTTAGATACATTATATTTATTTTCAATTTGTCTAATTGAATTATTCACCTCTATTGCATCTGATCCATTATTCTACATAATTAGGTTAGAATAAAATTTGTATTTTATATGAATACTACCTTATGAAAATTGAGATGCAGTAGAGTGGGTGTCCCTTATTCAGAGGGGGGGGTATTATAAATTTTTATCGGGCACTAGACCCTTGCACCAGCATTTCTCATAAGGAATGATAAGGTTAATATTCTAATCTCATCAGTATTATGGCTGTTAATCGCTGGCGTTCCTGTATTTTTAAAGAATTCATACGTCACACTCAATTATTCTCTTTCTATATTTTTATGGGAAATTTAGCGTGCTTTTTTTTGTGGTAAAAAACCGTTTGTTTTGGAAAATCTTGCAAAAATCAAATAACTGTCAGAATTTAATTAAATTTTCAGGACCTATTTACAAATGAATTCAATTATTTTAACTCCAAATTATTCAACTATTTAACAATAAAAATCTCAAGCTGATGTGAAAGATTTGTGCGAAACGTTATTGATTTATTTAAGATGGAATGGTTTATTATGACATGTCTCTAATTTGTATTTAGATACATTATATTTATTTTCAATTATTCTAGTTAAATTGTTCACCTCTATTGCATAGGATCCATCATTGTATATAATTAGGTTACAATAAAATTATAATTTTTTATTAATAATATGTCATGAAAATTGAGATGTAGTAGACTTGGGAACCATATCATAGATTTTGTGTTTGTGTGTGTAGGGACATTGGACCCTGGCACCTACCCTGGCTATGTCTCCTAATTGTGTTGGGCCAAAGATCACTATAGAAAATTTAGCATCATTTTTGTGTTAAAAAAAACACATTCTTTTGGAAATTCTTGTAAAAATCAAATAACTGTCAGAATTTAATTAAATTTTCAGGACTTATTTACAAATGAAGGACATTATTTTAACTTCAAATTATTCAACTTTTTAACAAGACAAATCCTAAGCTGATGTTAAAGATTTGTGCAAAACATTATTGATTTATTTAAGATGGAATGATCTCTTATGACATGTCTCTAATTTGTATTTAGATAAATTGGATTTATTTTCGATTTTTCTACTTGAATTGTTCACCTATATTGCATATGATCCATTATTGTATTTAATTAGGTTACAATAAAATTTGTATTTTATGTGAATACTACCTAATGACAATTGAGATGTAGTAGAGTGGGGGTTGCAGTGGCCTTGGTCGCAAAAGTAAAATAGAAAAACTGACATTTTCACGTCTAACTGCGATCAATAATATTGAATGTGTTAAAATTATTCAACTTTTAAAAAAGAAAAATCTCAATTTGATCTTAAAAATTGCCGCCAAAACATTGTCGATTTATTTAAAATGGAATGATGTCTCGAATATGTATTTAGAAACATTGTATTTATTTTTAATTTTTCTTGTTAAATTGTTCGTCTATATTGCATATGATCTATTATTGGCCATAATTATGAAAATTGAGATGTAATAGATTGAGTCAGGGGCGTCGTATCATAGATTTGGTGGCCCTGAGGTAGATGAACTATTTTTCAAATACACCTCGTAGCAGATGTAAAACCAGAAATAAGACAACAACAATATGGATTTGTTCCAGACACTGGAAAAAAAAGAAAAGAAAAGTTATGATCGGATCAGATTGTGATCCGAATGTTATCAAAGTAAGCAGTACAAAAACAAAAAAATAAAAAAATAAAAAACGCAAAAAAACATTTTATAGGATACGGCACAGATCTTACTCTCTGTGTTGTTTTCCTTCAGGAGGTGGAAAGTCACGTGGAAGTAGAACAATCTAAAATTCTTGGTTAGATCCAGTGACTAGAGCCAAAGAGTTGTATGTTCAATACCAGGCCAGTGGCGAACCGAAACTTGGAGAGTTGAATTAAAGCGAAATAATTGAGTCATCCGGATGAGGCATAGCACGTGGAACTAGAACAATCTACCCCGGTGGACAAAATAAAGGGTTCGAATCTGTTATGGTCCGATTCCTTGTACCATGGTGATAGTCCAAGGTAGAACCAATAATGAAGAACTCGAACACAGGTATGGAATAACACAGATATATTACAAACAGGAATATATACAGAGAAGTAGAAGCGTTAGTATGAACAATCAGGTTTAGTAGAGAGAACAATGTAGTCTCGACCAGTATCACTATTCCAATGTCTTGTAGTAATTGTCTGAACGCGACTCTGTTTCGGACTGCCTCTGACTAACTCTTGACTCGACTTGAACAACTGACTATATTTAGTCACCCCCCCACGTGGGCATCATGTGGTACAAGGCCGGTTTAACGTGGGATCTCCGAGTCCCTGGGCTCGGCCAAAAATATGCCCATTGAAGCCGTATAAATGGGTATTTAGGTTGGTGCAAAAATATTGTCGTTTACCCATACGGATTACCTAGTTTTTCATAAACTATATATATATATATTAATAGAAATCTTATAAGTATAAGGAACTATACTCGTTCGGAAAACCTTCGGTGTCTTGATTTGCAAATAATCAAACTAATACCAAAGTGGAAAAAAAGGTATAAAAAAAGAAAGAACCAAGAACATGGACGTTAGCCGAAAATAATCGTCTAGCATCCAAGTCCAAAGCCCCCCCACCAAAAAAAAACCGATATGAGTAAGCAAAACAGCTAAATAAAGTGCTCAATACAGTGAGTAGAGCAGACCTAGTTAGTTAGAGCCAGCCTTCCCTGACGATCCGTTTAGGTGAAACCTTGGTAGGTTTAACTAACTATATATATATATATATATATATATATATATATATATATATATATATATATATATATATAAAAGTGAAAATTGAAGTCAACACTCAGAGGCGACAAGCTGTTTCATGCTGGACGCCATTCCGAACTGAACCCTTTATTTTGTCCACAGGGTTAGATTGTTAAACAGGAAGTGGCATGTCGCGTGGAACTAGAACAATCTAACCTGGTGGGCTAAATAAAGGGTTCAGTTCAAAATTCCAATCACCTGTAGAAGGCCGAAACGTCGTGAATATGGCAATAAAGATGAGGAAAACAGTACGAAAAGTGTAAATAGCGTAAATATTTCGTATTTGTTGTGTTTAAAGTTGCTAAACTCTAGAAGTAATGATCACATTATCTGTAAAAGTTTAAAAATTTAATAGCCAGTCTGTTAGAGAATTTTTACACTGATACGTGTATATAACCGTCTCTGTCTTTGATATTGAACACTTTATCTCATAAATATAGCACACCTTAAAATTATATTTCTTCATATATATATATATATATATATATATATATATATTATTTAAAAAAAATTATATCGCTACACAAAAATTCCTAATTGTTCCATCATCAGGCGATGTTAGATAATTTATGATGAAAATGATATACTTATGAAAACAGAAAACAATACGGTAGCTTATTTAAGACTTAAAAAGGAGGAGGGAATAACATTTTCAAAATTTTGTGGGTATGTCTACGTTAACCAATCGAAAGACGGATCAAGGCTAAAGCAGAAAAGTTAGAAAAATAGGTTGTCGGTTAGGGGTAGGCGAGTTATTCATTAATTATAGATGAAGTGACATTTTTCAGACGCTTCACCATTAGCTTACATCCGTTTAAGAATATAACTTCAAGATACATTGAAATAGTCTGATATATATATATATATAACAAAAGATTAGTTTTAGGATTTTAAAAAGATGTATTTGTATATACATTAGATCTATCTTAAAGGACCCTCTACACTGCGTGCCAAATTATTATCGAGATAACTTTTTTTCTAATATTTCAAAAACCGTCCAATCAATTCACACAATTTTCATACAATGTTGGCAACACTGAGCTGCGCAATCACTGAAATTTTCGTACTGATCTGCGCAATGTAAACAAACTAGCGCCATATTTGTTATCAGCACGGTGATTTGAGCGTGCCAAATTATTAGAAAAGTATAAGAATTTAGTGAAAAGATGGGCCGTCAAAGCAGTTTAAGTGATGCTGAAAAGAAAACTATTACCTCGGAACTCTCAAAAGGTAAATCTAACCTAGAAATGTTTAAAATGATAGGGAAGTGTCATCAAACAGTGAAAAATTCACCGCCGACCCTACACAAGTACGCAAAAGGGCATATAAAGGCAAGCCGAAGGTTATTTCACGTCGTCTCATGTCACGACTTAAACGAGAGGTCACGAAGAACCCTGGACTTACCAGTCAAGAGCTTTTCAGTCGTATTGGGGATCCTACTGTGTCTAAAAGTACTCGGTGTCGGTATCTGAGGGAAATAGAAGCAACAGTCAAACCTGTATCGAAGCCTCTGTTGAAGAGAAATCACATTCAAAATTGATTGAAATGGACCGAGAACAATATGAAGATAGACTTCTCTAAAGTTTTATTCACAGACGAAACTCGAGCACCACTTGATGGGCCAGATAGATGGTGCAAAGGCTGGGTAATGAATGGACAGAATCCCCATCAGTGTTTGAGACGCCAACAAGGCGGTGGAGGCATAATGATCTGGGGTGGTATTATTGGAAAAACATTAGTGGGCCCATGGAGAGTACCAGATGGCGTCAAAATGACTGCTGATGCATACATAGCGTTTATGAAGGAGCATCTTGAACCGTGGATGAAAAGGCAAAGAGTTGCTTTCAGAAGGGCCATTGTTTTTTATGCAAGATAATGCTCCCTTACACGCTGCTCACAAGACTACTGAATATTTGAAACAGTTAGGCTTCGATGGACCTCGAAAAATGAAGTAGCCAGCAAATTCTCCGGATTTTAACCCAATCGAAAACCTTTGGAGCATCATGAAGCGAAGACTGTACGCCAACGGACGACAATTCAGGAGCAACGCTGAGTTATGGGAAGCAATTCTTGACATATCTCGCGGCATTACAGCAGATGACATCCTACAATTAACAAATTCTATGGATCGTCGACTTTTTCAAGTAATTTCAAAACAGGGAGAAAGCACATTCCCTATTAATTAGTTTAAAACTGTGCCTTTGTCTGTATCTGTTATTATTTGTTAGATTATCTTATTTATTAGCTTCTTTTGATCATAAACATTCACGTGCAACATTAATAAACGTTTTGTTTGCTCAATTCTGGGAATTTTACTCAACCTTTCTAATAATTTGGCACGCTCAAATCACCGTGCTGATAACAAATATGGCGCTAGTTTGTCTACATTGCGCAGATCAGTACGAAAATTTCAGTGATTGCACAGCTCAGTGTTGCCAACATTGTGTAAAAATTTTGTGTGAATTGATTGGATGATGTTTGAAATATTAGAAAAAAGTTATCTCGATAATAATTTGGCACGGAGTGTAGCGTGATTAAATCATTTTCATATATATTATTTTGAATTTAAAATACAATACTTATTATATTGAATAGGCAATAAAACATGGCGATATTAAAGTTTTAAAAAAATCAATGAATTAAATAAATATTATATGTACCATTATATATTAATAAAATAATAGATGTATGATTGTAATACATAGATTTTTTATGAAAATTATTTAGGGAGGGATGTTCGGTTACGGTACACTAGTTGTTAACATTCGGTGAAGAAAGACAGGATTACTGGAGAAAGAAAAGAAGGAAGAAAGACAGAAAGAAAGACAAGGGGAAAAAGGGGAAAGAGGGGAAAAAGAGAGAATAAATAAATAAATAAATAAATGAAGAAAGAAAGAAAGGCATGAAGAGAAAGAGATTCGATGAAGAAAGGGAAGATTACAGGGTAAAGAAAAGTGGGAAGGGAAGAAAGAAAGAAAGAAAAACAGAAAGAAAGGAAGAAAGAAAGAAAGGCGAGAAGAGAAGTGAAAAATAAGAGAGTCGATGAAGAAAGGCAAGATTACAGGGTAAAGAAAAGAGGGAAAAGAAGAAAGAAAGAAAGAAAGGCGAGAAGAGAAGTGAAAAATAAGAGAGTCGATGAAGAAAGGCAAGATTACAGGGTAAAGAAAAGAGGGAAAAGAAGAAAGAAAGAAATGCGAGGAGAGAAGAGGAAAATAAGAGAGTCGATGAGGAAAGGCAAGATTAAGGTGGAAAGAAAAAAGCGACGAGAAGAAAGAAAGAAAGAAAGGAAAGTGAGGAAAAAGAAAGTATGAGGGTAAGAAAAGAGTGGCAAGAGTAGCAGGGGGAAATAAGAGAGTAGGGAAGAGGAGGTAAGACAAAAAGCGCGAGGAAGAAAGAACAAGAGAATGAAGGAGAGGCGAAGAAGAAGAAGAAGAAGAAAGAAAGAAAGAAAGAAAGAGAGAGACAGAGAGAGAGAAAGAAAGAAAGAAAGGTACTGAATGCAGTAGAAAGAAGAAATATAATATAGGGACGGTGAGAAGAAGCAAGCGAATAAATAAAAAAGAAAAAAGAAAAATACAATGAATGAAAGAAAGGAAAGAGAATGTCAATAGATAAGAAAAAAGGAAAAAAAAATACAAAGAATGAGCATACGAAAGAAATAATAATAATAATAATAATAATAATAATAATAATAATAATAATAATAATAATGATAATAATTTCTTCAAGAGGAGAAGAAAACTTAGAAAAAAAATACAAAACCAAACATGAAAGAGAGAAATGAAGAACCAAGGAGAAAAACGTTTCTTTCTCTTCACGAAAAGCAAGCGGAGATTTTAATAGAAGAAAAGCCTCACGATAAAAGACATGGGGAAGGAAAAAAAGAAAGAAACAAACAAACAAGTACCGTAAAGAAAAAGAATAGATGAAGAAAAACGAACGAAAGTGTTAGAGTACCCAATAATCAAAGAAGACGAAGAAGAAAAAAAAAAGACTCTTTAAAAGTAATGACAGCGTTGCAAAAATCTTTTTTTGTTCCATTGATTAAAAGACCCTTCTAAATCTAGTACAAAGGAATTCTTACCAAATTACTACCTCACAAGACTGGAACTAACAATAATTCTCTTCTTCTATCAATGTACACTTTCTTTTGAAAGAAAGTCTTTGAATTGTTGGTCACTGCGGCTTGCAACTTCAAAGGCTACTAACGTTGCCAAATAGCAACTAGAAAGTTTTCATCAAATAAAATTGTGTCTGTTTTACAAGTAAACACTCAAGGCAATTTAGAATTACAAACACTTTCCTAGGCTAACAGTCTGTATGCACTAAAGCAATTTTTATTTGTTGGTCGAAACGGAGAAAAGCTTTCTAAAACCAATAAAAAATGGCGTCTTGTCTGCATTCAGACGAGAAAATTATTCAATAAGAGATAATATTAAGCATATAAGTCTTTTTTTTTTAGTTTAATTTCTGATAACTGACCAAAAACATTTTTCCAAGATTTGCAGCATGTCTATAGTAAAACGCTCCTTCTCTTTGCATTCCATGTTTTCTCATAGCTCTCCACAACTTCCTGTCCCTTGTAACTATTAATAAATGTTTTTCTTTGTTATTTCTCCTAAACCCTGTTCCGCCATCCATTTACTGAAGCTCACTAAGTATGTTACGTGTTGTTTTCTTCTGTCTCTCTTGCCTTCAATATGTCCTGTGAGTATCAGATTTTCCAAGCCTTCCTTCCTCATTACGTCCTGAGTAAGACGATAAAAATACATCCGGGTCCTGGGTAAGACAATTAACTACGTCCAACAGCAAGGCCTCTGATCAGAGGGTTTTGAGGAGCGTAGAACTACCTCTTAATTGCTGGTGTTCCCAAATCCACCCTGACCCAGGGTGGCAGCACATGTTAGGAGTCCCAACTATGGGCAAATAGTGAACCCCCAAACTGGGGTCAAAACACTATGAAAGTGTAAGTATAAGTTTTAATACCAGCTATAAAATTTTGGAGGCAAAATTATTACCAGCAATACAATTTTGAAGAAAAATATTACATCAATCCATTTTTGAAGGAAAAAAATATTACCAGCAATACATTTTTGAAGGAAAAAATATTAACGTCAATACATTTTTGAAGGAAAAAAATATTGCCAGCAATACATTTTTTAAGGAAAAAATATTACCATCAATACATTTTTGAAGGAAATAAATATTGCCAGCAATACACTTTTGAAGGAAAAAATATTAACGTCAATACATTTTTGAAGGAAAAATATTAGCAGCAATACATTTTGAAGGAAAAAAATATTGCCAGCAATACATTATGAAGGAAAAAATATTACCATCAATACATTTTTTGGGGAAAAAAATATTACCAGCAATACATTTTTGAAGGAAAAAATATTACCAGCAATACATTTTTGAAGGAAAAAATATTACCAGCAATACATTTTTGAAGGAGAAAATATTACCAGCAATACATTTTTGAAGGAAAAAATATTACCAGCAATACATTTTTGAAAGAAAAAATATTACCAGCAATACATTTTTGAAGGAAAAATTATTACCATCAATAGATTTTTGGAAACAATATTGCCAGCAATAAAAAGCTTGTCGCCATTAAATAACCCATTGAGGTCGATATGCCGTAAAAAACCCCAAACCAAAACAAACCTTCCTCGTTATGTACGCCATAAAAGTCACCTGTCTCTTCCTGATGTTAAATATGTTTCCTTTTAGTTTTCATTGTCTATATAGCTTCGTCGTTGCCCAGATGTTCGGTCCATGATATACTCGGCATCTTTCTGTAGAACCACATTTCCGTTGCTTCAAATCTCTTCTCCATCTTTGAGGAGATTTGGAATGCATCTTTTGCTCTCCCAATAAACCTTCAGATTTCAGTGTCACACTTTCCGTCTTCTGTTAGAACACTTCCTAGATATTTAAATATTTGTTTGATTCCAGTATTTCAGATTTGCAATTCGTACTTTGGGTTCAACCTGTTGGTAACAACCATACATTCTATCTTCTTACAATTGATGTTTAGTCCTTTCTTCTCGCTTTCCTTCACTGTCTTCTACAGGAGTTTTTTTTGTGGTTCTCTTTCTGCGCCTGCTATCAACACTGCGTTATCTGCATATTTTATACTATTACGTTTG
>OZ010594.1:18667322-18672322 GCA_963932145.1 Acanthosepion lycidas
AGAATAATCTGAAATTTTATTAGTCTTTGATTATGTTCAATTATCGAAGTCTGTTGCTACTTTGTTCATTGTCCAAGACAATTTTTCTCACCAGAAGGAACACTGAATTAATTGTAATGTCAAGCGCACTGGGGTTTAATAGGAGGAGGTTCCATTCCTGTCCTGGTGCTCGGCAGGGATGTATCGCATACACTCAATCTGATCGGGCGGATGTGCACAGGGAGCTAGCTTAAGTATTGCCGCCAAGTGTACAGGAGACGGCCGCTGAAACAACGGGCATACACAAGAATACTCACAGGGCACAGAGAATTGTCGTCCTTGAATAGCGGTTACTAAATCTTTCTTTTTATGTGCCATGTCCTTTCAGGGCGTAGGCGATCATGGCTCTCCACCTTCTTCTATCCCTTGCAGCTTTCAGCAAGTTCTTTTCCTCTGCTTCCTCCTCCAGACCACGTTCTGTCATCCACCTGCTCAAGCTCGTCAGCTATGTCACGCGCTGATGTTACTTGTCTCTCTTTTCCGTCTATAGTGAGTATCAGATTCTCCAGACTCTCCTTCTTGTTTATGTGTCTTAGAAACTTCATCTCTCTTCAAACTGAGGTGTCAGAGGCAATTAATGACACGATCAAAGATTAGCATTACTTTTTTTTTAATAATAATATTGGGGTCTTTTCCATTGATAATAATACTTATTTTTCTCCACAGACAACTCTACAGAATCTGAACGTTTTTTTTTATTCTTTCTCTAAAACTCACGACTTTCGATACAAACTACGCTTCGGTTATAATTAACGAATCTAGTCCAGTTAAGCATCTTATTTATTATAAAACGTAGATTGTGTGTGTGTGTGTGTGTGTGTGTGTGTGTGTGTGTGTGTACGTTTATATATTGGATCGGATTTCCTACATTTTTCAACCGATTTCAACAAAACTTCACAGTATTACGTAAAATTACCTTGCGGTGGTTCTGACAGCGCCAAAAACTGGAAAAACACAATTTTTTTTTGCACGAAATCAATTTGAAAACACAATTAAGAGACATTAATGAAAGGGGGACAACTCATATCGAGTTATACTCATTAATATCGAGTTATCGAGTTATACTTATTATAAAACCCAGGTTGGTTGTGTGTGTGTGTTCGTTTATATATGGGATCGGATTTCCTACATTTTTCAACCGATTTCAACAAAACTTCACTTTTTTTTCGGCAGGTAGTGTTTCTTATTGTCTTGCACAGTTTTTTCTTTATTTTTACATTCAGAATGCTTTAAAAATTCCATTTACAAGACAATTGTTTATAATAAAATTCTATTCAATCGATAGACTCATAACGATTCAAAACAATGTTTTTGTTTAGGTTTGACCAATTCGTAAAAAAAAAAAAAAACTAATTAAGACATGCATGTCCGTCAACCTTAAACAATAATCTTTGTCAATTTTATTTTTCAGTCTTTATGATGGTCGATACTTGATCTATCTCTTATTGTTACATCCCCGGGAAACGCCGGGCTCTACTGCTAGTTACTACTAAGTAGCGAGTTTAATCCTAACTGGGTGCTATATATTTGTAATATCGAACCAGATCTTTAAGTTTCTGTCTGTATTTCTGAGATGAGGTATTATGTACTTTATTTACATTATTCGGTTCAGTTCGACATTCCAACCATCTGAAGAAGGCCGGAGCGTACAACGGCCGAAACGTTGTAATAAATATGGCGACAAAAATGAGGACAATAGTCCGAATAATGTAAATAATGTATCTTTTAGTTTATTTAAAGGTTTCCACCGGCATGAACTTGAATGATTCTATTGAATCAATTGCTAGGCCTACTGATAGGAAAGTTGATTCAATGTATCGTGCCAGGTAATTTTTATCGCCAGAATCTATCTTGCATATTTATAAGTCTACCATTCGTCCATAGATTGAATATTGCTGTCGTTTATTGTCCGGTGCTTCTGCTACGTATTTAGAGAGGCTTGATAAAATCCAAAGGAGAATCTGCATTTTTATTGATCTTGACATGGCATTTCGACTTCAGTCACTTGCCTTTTCTATAAATACGTTCATGGTAATTGTTCTGGCGAATCAATTGCTAAAGCTTCTGATAGGAAATTTAGTTTGGTGCGCTGTGCTAGACATGTTTTTTTTCTCTCATCAGAATCATTTATAAGTCTATTGCTCGCCCATGTATTGAATATTGCTGCCATTCTGGCCTGATGACTCTGGGATATTTCTCGAAATGTAATGTTATCGGTCCTAACCTGGCATCTCGGCTTCACTAAGGCTTTCGGCAACATCACGTTGATACACCGGTTCCCGTACGATCACCGAAGTTAAGCAAACGTCAAGCCTGGTCAGTAACAAGATGGGTGACAGGTTTGGAATACCAGCTGCTGTAAGTTTGGATGTGCGAGTTATATAATGTGTTTATGGGCATATCTCGTTGAAAAATTGGTTCACGTAGGGTCACCGAAGTTAAGCAAACGTCAAGACTGGTCAGTAACAAGATGGGTGACAGGTTTGGAATACCAGCTGCTGTAAGTTTGGATGTGCGAGTTATATAATGTGTTTATGGGCATATCTCGTTGAAAAACTGGTTCACGTAGGGTCACCGAAGTTAAGCAAACGTCAAGACTGGTCAGTAACAAGATGGGTGACAGGTTTGGAATACCAGCTGCTGTAAGTTTGGATGTGCGAGTTATATAATGTGTTTATGGGCATATCTTGTTGAAACACCGGTTCCCGTAGAATCATCGAAGTTAAGCAACGTCGAACTTGTTCAGTAACAAGATGGATAACCGCTTGGGAATATCACTTTCTTGGATGTGTGGATAATGGCTCGGGATTTTAAAAAATGAATAAATTCACTTTCATCATATATTTAGGTTTTATTCCAATCCTAATAACTGCTTTTTAAAACAATAAACATTGCCGAGGGAGTGAAGGTAGTTAAAAGAATAGCGGTGTCATGGGAAAAACCGTCCTTTTAACACACCGTTTTTTTAAGCGGAGACAAACTTTGCCGAAATTACAAGTGTTTTTTTTATTTACATTATTTACATTATTCGGACTGTTATCCTCAGCTTTATTGCCATATTAAACAACGTCTCGGCCGTTGTACGCTCCGACCTTCTTCAGGTGATTGGAATTTCGAACCGAACCCTTTATTTCGTCCACCGGAGTAGATTGTTCTAGTTCCACGTGCCATGCCTCTTCCGGATGACTCAGTTATTCCCTTTAACTCAATTCTCCAATTTTTTTTTCTGCTCTAGCCTGGTATTGAACTCACAACTCGTTGGGTCTAGTCCCTCGATCTAAGCTTCATTGACAATCCCTTTCCACACTCTTCGGTCCTGCATCGCTGTCCCTAGATCCCCAATGCCCTGGTTCCCGAGCTATGGTGTCTGGGAAAGTCAATTTTCGTGAGAAGACACTTGCTGAATTATGCCATGAGATTAAGGATCGGACGATTTCCCTGTCCGCTCAAACTTATCCGAAATTACAAGTGTCACAAGAACTGTAAATTCTAATTCTTAAGGACTCATACTGCAGAAGAAATTTCGAATGAGGATAGAAGCCTGAATTATTCTGTGACGATGACTAAAATAGGAGTGAGGACATTTGTCTTGGACAAGGGCTTGGCAGAAGAATACAGAGAAGTATCATCATCCTTTAACCTCCCTATGGTTGGCCGGAACTCCATTGAAAATATATTTCCATACTGTTCGGTCCTGCATCGCTGTCCCTAGATCGCCAATATCCAACCCTGAGTCCCGAGCTATGGTTTCTGGGAAAGTCAATTGTTGTGAGAAGACACTTGCAGAAGGATGCCATAGGAATAAGGAAGAGACGATTTCCCTGTGCGCACGGCGGATAAATAGATAGATAGATCCTCAACCTCTCTATGGCTGGTCAGAACTTCATTGACAATCCCTTTCCTCAGTCTTCGGTCCTGCATTTCTGTCTCCAGATCCCCAGTGTTTAACCCTGAGTCCCGATCTATGCTGTCTGGGAAAGTCAATTGTCATGAGAAGACGCAGAAGGATGCCATAGGAATAAGGATGAGACAATTTCTCTGTCCACTCAAACGTAGCCGAAATTACAAGTGGAGTGGAGTAGTGGATAGCGGCTTGGATTGAGGAATCGGAGAGCCGAGTTCGAATTCCAGTCGAATCCATTACATTCACTTATGTGCTAATACCCTTGGGAAAGGTGTCAATCCTCTTCTTCTCTCTCCAGTTATGGGTAAATAGCAGGACAGACTGGGTTCTATAGCCTTGGATGGCAACTGATCTAGGAGAAGGAAAACTCTGAATTCAAAACCTGCGGAGGGTCGTTTGGGGACCTTGTGGCACTTAGTGCAACAGGTTTCTGTAATCGGCTCTTCTAAAAGTGCGGATGGTCCGGGACGAAACCGTCACCACTATAATCAAATCTCATGTGCTACACATGCGGGTGGGGACCGCTTGTGAATTCCAAATGAAACTTCAATATTGGAGCCGGCTCAACCCACCTCGGGTTAATGCCGTTACAAGAAGAAGAAATTACAAGTGTCTTTTTTATATTAAATATAAAATTAAAACAGAAATTTACAAGAACTGTAAATTCTAATTGTTAAGGACTCGTATAGCAGAAGACATTTCGGATGAAAAAGTCCGAATTATTCTGTGACGATGACTGAAATAGGATTGAGGACATTCGTCTTGGACAAGGCCTTAGAAGAATACAGACAAGCTAATAATCTGTGACTTGTTAGTCTTTTTTACCTGTTGTAGTTGCTTCAGTTGGGCGGGATGTGGTAGACGTAAAACCTTGACTGGTCTTGCTGACTGTGGAGCTAGCATTGAATCGTTCGGTTATAGAAATGCCCGGCACGTTTGTCGTAGGTGGGTGTGTAAAAATATTATACAATCGCCATCTTCTATCATTTTGAATTCCCTTCATCTTTTATCCTTTCATCAATCCTCCATATACTCAGTTTTTCCACTGACTTTCACT
>OZ010594.1:18682322-18732322 GCA_963932145.1 Acanthosepion lycidas
AAGGAAAGAAAGGGATACATTTTTATATTTCAGTATAATGTTGTCCTGTATAGAGCTTTTTATTTTTTAGAATTAGCACACGCGAGTTTACGTAGAAAATGCTGTGACTGTTTGCTTTTAATTTCCTTTTTTTCCTTGATCTAAACTGAAGCCAATCGAAATCAAGGAACCTGACCAAGAACTAACACGAACTGAGGCAATTCCTGTTCACCTTCAACACCAGCGTATGGAAACTAATCCCTTAACCAGATACCCCACCCCCCAAAAAAACTTGTTTTGTGAACGTGGTAGCCGCTCTCTGTGTCAAGCATTTAATTCTAACAGCATTGCGTATTAATATTCTTGCTGCCGGACAACTACAAAATTGTCGTTGATTTGGTTACGTGATTGAACCTTTTTTTGTGCGGACTATTTTTCAGGAGAAACGGAAGGATTCTTCACGTTAACAAAAGCAGATTCTAAGATGGCGCCAAATATAAAGTATTACTTTTCGTGCCCTGAGGCAAATTATAGCACTCCAAAGTTTTCACTGCTATTTACATTGTAGCAGGAAATATCTATCTATCAATTTATATAGGTACCTCCACGAATTCGGTATACGCAAGGTTTAAAATAAATTTTTTAGAAATGAAAAACCATTCCTAAAGTCTTCGATTTAGCGTTAGATGAAAGCTAAAAGATTAAATTTTGTTATATCCGGTAAGCAAAATACTTTAGTTTATTTCAGACAGAAATTATATTGATGTTGTGGAGTGGTTTCACAGTGGAGGCTTATATTTGTACTAAGTCGGTCCTAAAATAGGTTCGACGTACAAAACGTTAGGAACTTGATATAATAGGTATTACGCAGAGTAATCTAATTGTGGTCGCTGATACTTTAGTATCCGACTAACTGTCGTCCGACATCGACTGACTGACCGACCCCGTAACTGACTATATTTAGTCACCCCCCACGTGGGCATCATGTGGCACAAGGCCAGTTTAACGTGGGATCTCCGAGCCCGTAGGTTCGGCCAAAAATATGCCCATTGAACCCGTATAAACGGGTTCAGGGTCGGTTTACCTCCCCGAAAGAGAATCCGCCCTTCTGCGTATCCTCGTTCGGGTTCCTCCCCGCCCGAAGGCAGAGAGTTTAACCGTTCAGCCGGTCGTCCGACATCGACTTGAATGACTGAAATGTTGTATACAAGTTTTTCCTAACCACGTGGTTTCATTTTCCCGACGTGTTAATCGATTTATTAATGGCGGACTGATCGCCGAATGGGATCTATGGTGTAACAGATGACAATTTTCATTAGGGTTTTGTTTCTTTCCGTAAAGGAAGACAGTCCTAAAAACACGTGAGCTTTTAAGAATAGATTTATAGGTTTGTATATCTATACTTCAGAATTGCTTCATCTATATACACATATAAAAAAACCGAAATTCTTTTAAAAATAGTCGGGGTTTTCAGATCATGATAAGCTTTAAAATATACAGTTAGTAAATATAGTTTTAGGCAATAACAATATTCCAGATGAATTGAAATTGAATTTTAAACGATCCAAAAAACTCTATAGATTATTCAATTTTTAATTGTAAATAATTGTAAAAAATAAAAACAAATCTTAAAAATTAATTTTTCATCGAAAATTATTTTTTTCTTCAGACAATATTGTCTTTAATATATGTTATTTATAAAAATAATTAAAAGCTTTGCTAATTAAATAATGTCGTAGTTTTATTGCGTTTTTATTTTTCGATTCAGAACAGTTTTTCGGTAAGACCGGGTCCGATTTTGCAAAAAAAAAAACCAAAAAAAAACAAACCGAATCAGTGATTTAAATAATATTGTGACTAAAAATTATCTGGATTAGTTCTTCAAGCTTTCGTAAAATTAAGTAAAGGGGGGGTGAAACACATATAAAATAAAAAAAAAATATTTTACCAAGATTTTCTAATAAAAAATTTTCAAAAATAATTTTATTCCTTTGTGAATAAGTTCATTAAAATCCTAAAATTATTTGATTTTTGCAAGAATTTCCAAATTAACGTGTCTGTCATCGCAAAAAAAAAAGAGGCCAAAAATTTGATATGCTAGAAGTTAGTACAACCGCTGACGCAAGAAAAAGAAGTTTTTTAATCAAAATTTCAAATGTTCTAAAAAGAAGTAAAAAATTTAATTAAATAATCAAAAAATACTTTAATTCTTCCTCTTAATAATAACAAATATTTGGACGATAAAACTCGGTTTTTATTGCTTTTGGAGCATGTTTTCATCACGGTATGCTAATTTTTTTTTAGCGATCTCGTGGAACTACTTAAGCTTATATACCTCAAATCTCTATCTCGGGTTTCGGCTTCATTCAACCTTCCCTGTGCTTTTCCTAAATATCTATCTATAGCTGGCAACTCATATTCGATAATACCCGTCTACTAGGGCGACTAGCCCATCCCCCATTACAGACACTTGCTTACAATTACAAAAGACGATTCACTGGATGCCAAAATGTATCTACGAATCCAGAAGGCCTCTGCGGACTTTGGAAAGGAGAGTATGGGCAGCTCGTGACACCACCAAACATACCAAGGTATGTGTGTATAGAGTTTGCGTTCTAACAGCTCTTCAACACGCCTCCGAAACCTAGACGCTACTCAGCAAACATGTAAAAATACTTGAGCGTTTCCAGCAGAAATGCCTGAGATGCATATTGAATGTCAAATAGGAAAGCAGAACTTCTAATACTGATGACCTAGTGTTATGAGGCCCCATTTTGTTCTACTTCTTCACGCTTATACTATAAAATACAAAACCTAACTTAAAATGATGACTTAAACGCGTAGCTACTAGATGCCGTTTTTACCCTACGAAAAGCTCCCATTCACCAAACCATTTAGATTTCGTAATAATAGAATGGAACTTTCTAGAAATCTCTAGAAGCTTCTACTGAGTTCTAGAGGGCCCAAATATATATATATAAACAGGAGTTCGTATCAACTAGCCAGTTGCCTCCTGAACCCACAGCCACAACTATTGAGGTCGACTCCGGTCCCTTTTGATTCAAGAACAAAGCTTCAACCGAAAGAATTTAAATTCCTACAGTCCACGAAAAGAAAAGACTATCGGTAAATACTTCACCTTTTTTCTTGATATTATTGACTAAACTCTTTTATTTTATATATATGTGAATATCAAACTATATTTTAAGAAGAAAATAATATAATTCTTTGCCAAGCGCGTCCTGGGTGGGACGATAAACTACACCCGCGTCCTGGGTGAGACGATGAACTGCGTCCAACAGCAAGGTTTCTGATAATACGCTTTTGAAAAAATATTACCAGCTATACGCTTTTGAAAAATAATATTACCAGCTATACGTTTTTGAAAAATAATATTACCAGCTATACGTTTTGAAAAAATAATATTACCATCTATACGCTTTTGAAAAATAATATTACCAGCTATACGTTTTTGAGGAAAAAATATTACCAGCTATACGCTTTTGAAAAAAATAATATTACCAGCTATACGCTTTTGAAATAATAATATTACCAGCTATACGCTTTTGAAATAATAATATTACCAGCTATACGCTTTTGAAATAATAATATTACCAGCTATACGCTTTTGAAAAAAATAATATTACCAGTTATACGCTTTTGAAATAATAATATTACCAGCTATACGCTTTTGAAATAATAATATTACCAGCTATACGCTTTTGAAAAAAATTATATTACCAGCTATACGCTTTTGAAAAAAATAATATTACCAGCTATACGTTTTTGAAAAATAGAATTACCAGCTATACGTTTTTGAGGAAAAAATATTACCAGCTATACGTTTTTGAGGAAAAATATTAACGGAAATGGATTTTTGACAAAACAAAAATATTACCAGTTATCGCCATTAAATTTGAGGTTGATATGCCGTAAAACAAAACAAACCAAACCAATGCCTAACGACGAATTCCCTTCCGTCGCGTTAATCTTAACTACGGTGGATTTCCTCTTTCACTCCCTTGTTAAGCTAACTACTTTCTGGGCTCTCACACACTTAGTAACTTGTTAGCATTATTATTATATTGTTTAAACTTCATCCTTATCGTTCAAAAATATATTGTACTAGCAGTAGAGCCCGGTGTTGCCCGGGGATGTAACAGTAAGTGATAGATCAAGTATCGACCATCATAAAGACTGAAAAATAAAATTGACAAAGATTATTGTTTAAGGTTGACGGACACGCATGTCTTCATTTTTTTTTTTTTTTTTTTTTTTTCACGAATTGGTCAAACCCAAACTCAAACAAAAACATTGTTTTCAATCGTTATGAGTCTACGAATTGAATAGAATTTTATTATAAACAATTGTTTTGTAAATGGAATTTTTAAAGCATTCTGAATGTAAAAATAAAGAAAAAAGTGCGCAAGACAATAAGAAACACTACCTGTCAAAAAAAAAGTGAAGTTTTGTTGAAATCGGTTGAAAAATGTAGGAAATCCGATTCCATATATAAACGAACACACACACACACACACACACACACACACACACACACACACACACACACACACACACACACACACACACACACACACACACACACACACACACAACCTGGGTTTTATAATAAGTATAACTCGATATGAGTTGCCCTCCTTTCATTCTCGAAACAGCGATGCCTCTTAATCGTGTTTTCAAATTGATTTCGTGCAAAAACAATTGTGTTTTTCCAATTTTTGGCGCTGTCAGAACCACCGCAAGGTAATTTTACGTAGTCCTGTGAAGTTTTGTTGAAATCAGTTGAAAAATGTAGGAAATCCGATCCAATATATAAACGAACACAGACACACACACACACACACACAACCTGGGTTTTATAATAAGTATGATTATATGTAAAATAAAATCCGCATTTCGTTATTAGATGTAATTTCCTTTCTTCAACCTTAATTTCTACGAATCTGGTTCTTCTTATTTTGTGTTGCCCCAATCGTAACACTAGTCAGAGCCAACTGTTAAAGTATAGAGACTCTTATACCATCTTCCCAAATGCGATGGACATGTCACATAATTCGAATGAAGGATAGTAGACTCCCAAAACAATTTTATGGTGTGCTGAGTATCGGAAAGCGCCCTCAGCACAAACCAAGGAAAAGAGACAAGGACTGTATCAAGATCAACCTAAAAAAATCTGGCATTTGACTTCAACAATTGGGAAGAGATGGCCCTAAATCGAGAGGTCAAATAAGAGACGGGTGTCAACTCTTCGAAGAATGTCGTCTGGAACACAAAAGGCTGAAGCGGCGACTTCGAATCGGTGATGACCATGGACTCGACGAGGGTATCAAGGGCTGGACATGTGATTTCTGTCAGCGCGCACCTCTTTCAAAGGCTGGCTGGGTGAATCATACGAAGTCACATAAAAGAAAAAATCCCCCCTTGACATTTCTTAGACACAGTGTGTCACAGCCTGCTGTGTGACAAGATATGCAAAACTAGCACCGGACTGAAATGGCGCATGACGGTGCACAGGAATCAGGCACAGCGGTGTGAATCCATCAAGGTTGTTGCAAGCATATTGTTCCTCTGTCACTTGTGTAACAAGTCATGCAAGTCCACAGCCGACCAGGCAAGCCACTTTCGGGGTCATGCACGAGAGAGGTGGGAGGTGGGGAGCGAACGTGGTTAGGTGGCCATTATATGTGAAGATGCGACGGATCATCAACATCATCATCATCAACTCTATGTATGTATATGTATGTATGTTTTTGACTGAGGCTGAGTGGTTAGATCGTTCGCTTTCTGACCATAAAACCCGGGTTCGAAATTTCCCGGAAAGAAATTTCCTGATGTTATCGACTGGAGGGGCTCGATCCCAGCGTCCGGCACATATGGAAAGTGCCTGAAAACCACACCCCCTGTTGACGCAAGCCTTGTGAGTGAAATTGGAACACTGGGGTCGTCGATAGCTGTGCTAGAACGAAATCATCGTGACCCGAGGGTTTGAGTATGTTGGTGTTGTTCAGATTGTTGATCATGATAGATAACACGGCCTCTCCCAGAAAATGTAACTAAGATCTGCTCAGCATAGTTGCAGCATAAACCACAGGTGGGCTAGGTGGGTGTTGAACAAACACAAATGTGCCTGAGCGAGCGTCTGCAGTAGGGATTGGCTAGTCGCCCTAGTAGAATATGAATGGCCAGCTATTATGTATGTATGTATGTGTTCAAAATCTGTTCATATGAACTAAGCAGTTCCTATCTATCTATCTATCTATCTATCTATCTATCTATCTATCTATCTATCTATCTATCTATCTCAGTCTGTTCCTATCTATCTATCTATCTATCTATCTATCTATCTCAGTCTGTTCATATCTATCTATCTATCTATCTATCTATCTATCTATCTATCAATCTCAGTCTGTTCATATCTATCTATCTATCTATCTATCTATCTATCTATCTATCTATCTATCTATCTATCTATCTATGTATCTCAGTTTGTTCATATCTATCTATCTATCTATCTATCTATCTATCTATCTCAGTTTGTTCATATCTATCTATCTATCTATCTATCTATCTCAGTTTGTTCATATCTATCTATCTATCTGTTCAAATCTGTTCATATGAACTGAGCTGTTCCTATCTATCTATCTATCTATCTATCTATCTATCTATCTATCTATCTATCTATCTATCTATCTATCTATCTATCTAAACCTATTCTTATCTACCATGTCTAGAAATTTTATATTCTTCATAAGTCTTCTGGAAGGAAATGAAATTTCTTGTACGTTAATTTGTGTTGCTGGTAAAAATGGCTGTTTTATAGCGAGACTGCATTCCAATTAGATTTCATGAAGTCTTCTTAAGAGAATTCAAGTTTAAAAGATTTGTCTATTGCTGGCAAGAAAAGACAAGTGGAAACTTTACGCATTATACTGTGGGGGCTTATGGCAGGAAATTAAAAAATATATTTATAGTAAGTAAATTTGATGTTGCTCGCAAATAAATGGCGGTTGAGATAGACAGTCTTCAGGCTGAGTTTCTTGAGATCTTCTGGAAGGAAATCAATTAAGAATATTGATAGGATATAATTTAATATACGTTGTAAAAACTGCATGAGGCATCTTAAATTCGAAGAAGATTCTTGTCGAAAATTAATTTAAAACATTGATAGTTGATTTATTTTTGATAGTGAAAATTTCATGAGAAAAATATGTTGGATTTTGTGAAGGTTTTTGGTCGAAAATTAATTAAAAATATTAATACTTGATTTATCTTTGATTGTAAGAACGTCACATGAAGAAAATATGTTGGGTTTTGTGAAGGTTTTTGATCGAAAATTAATTTAAAATATTAATAGTTGATTTATCTTTGATTGTAAGAACGTCACGTGAAGACAATATGTTGGATATTGTGAAGGATTTTGGTCGAAAATTAATTTAGAATATTAATTGTTGATTTATCTTTGATTGTAAGAACGTCACGTGAAGAAAATATATTGGATTTTGTGAAGGTTTTTGGTCGAAAATTAATTTAAAATATTAAAAGTTGATTTATCTTTGATTGTAAAAACGTCACGTCAAGACAATATGTTCGATTTTTGAAGAATTTTGGTCGAAAATAAATTTCAAATATTAATAGTTAATTTATCTTTGATTGTAAGAATGTCACATGAAGAAAATATGTTGGATTTTGTGAAGGTTTTTGGTCGAAAATTAATTTGAAATGTTAATAGCTGATTTATCTTTGATTGTAAGAACGTCACGTGAAGACAATATGTTGGATATTGTGAAGGTTTTTGGTCGAAAATTAATTACAAATATTAATAGTTGATTTATCTTTGATTGTAAGAACGTCACGTGAAGACAATATGTTGGATTTTGGGAAGGATTTAGCTCAAAAATTAATTTAAAATATTAATAGTTGATTTATCTTTGATTGTAAGAATGTCACATGAAGACAATATGTTGGATTTTGTGAAGGTTTTTGGTCGAAAATTAATTTCAAATATTAATAGTTGATTTATCTTTGATTGTAAGAATGTCACATGAAGAAAATATGTTGGGTTTTGTGAAGGTTCTTAGTCGAAAATTAATTTAAAATATTAAAAGTTGATTTATCTTTGATTGTAAGAATGTCACGACAAGACAATATGTTCGACTTTGTAAAGGTTTTTGGTCGAAAATTAATTTAAAATATTAATAGTTGATTTATCTTTGATTGTAAGAATGTCACGACAAGACAATACGTTCGATTTTGTGAAGGTTTTTGGTCGAAAATTAATTTAAAATATTAATAGTTGATTTATCTTTGATTGTAAGAATGTCACATGAAGACAATATGTTGGGTTTTGTGAAGGTTTTTGTGCGAAAATTAATTTAAAATATTAATAATTGTTTTATCTTTGATTGTAAGAATGTCACGTGAAGACAATATGTTGGATATTGTGAAGGTCTTCGGTCGAAAATTAATTTAGAATATTAATAGTTGATTTATCTTTGATTGTAAGAAGGTCACATGAAGAAAATATGTTGGGTTTTGTGAAGGTTTTTGATCGAAAATTAATTTAAAATATTAATAGTTGATTTATCTTTGATTGTAAGAACGTCACGTGAAGACAATATGTTGGATATTGTGAAGGTTTTTGGTCGAAAATTAATTTAAAATATTAAAAGTTGATTTATCTTTGATTGTAAGAATGTCACGACAAGACAATATGTTCGACATTGTAAAGGTTTTTGGTCGAAAATTAATTTAAAATATTAATAGTTGATTTATCTTTGATTGTAAGAATGTCACGACAAGACAATAAGTTCGATTTTGTGAAGGTTTTTGGTCAAAAATTAATTTAAAATATTAATAGTTGATTTATCTTTGATTGTAAGAATGTCACATGAAGAAAATATGTTGGGTTTTGTGAAGGTTTTTGTGCGAAAATTAATTTAAAATATTAATAGTTGAATTACCTTTGATTGTAAAAACGTCACGTGAAGACAATATGTTGGATATTGTGAAGATCTTTGGTCGAAAATTAATTTAGAATATTAATAGTTGATTTATCTTTGATTGTAAGAAGGTCACATGAAGACAATATGTTGGGTTTTGTGAAGGTTTTTGTGCGAAAATTAATTTAAAATATTAATAGTTGAATTACCTTTGATTGTAAAAACGTCACATGAAGACAATATGTTGGATATTGTGAAGATCTTTGGTCGAAAATTAATTTAGAATATTAATAGTTGATTTATCTTTCATTGTAAGAATGTCACGTGAAGACAATATGTTGGATATTGTGAACGTTTTTGGTCGAAAATTAATTTGAAATGTTAATAGCTGATTTATCTTTGATTGTAAGAACGTCACGTGAAGACAATATGTTGGATATTGTGAAGGATTTTGGTCGAAAATTAATTTCAAATATTAATAGTTGATTTATCTTTGATTGTAAGAACGTCACGTGAAGACAATATGTTGGATTTTGGGAAGGTTTTTGGTCGCAAATTAATTTAGAATATTAATAGTTGATTTATCTTTGATTCTAAGAATGTCACATGAAGAAAATATGTTGGATTTTGTGAAGGTTCTTAGTCGAAAATTAATTTAAAATATTAAAAGTTGATTTATCTTTGATTGTAAGAATGTCACGACAAGACAATATGTTCGACTTTGTAAAGGTTTTTGGTCGAAAATTAATTTAAAATATTAATAGTTGATTTATCTTTGATTGTAAGAATGTCACATGAAGACAATATGTTGGAAGTTGGGAAGGTTTTTGGTCGAAAATTAATTTAAAATATTAATAGTTGATTTATCTTTGATTGTAAAATGTCACGTGAAGACAATATGTTGGATTTTGTGAAGGGTTTTGGTCGAAAATTAATTTAAAACATTAATAGTTAATTTATCCTTGATTGTAAAAATGACACGTGAAGACAATATGTTGAATTTTGTGAAGATTTTTGGTCGAAAATTAATTTAAAATATTAATTGTTGATTTATCTTTGATTGTAAGAATGTCACGTGAAGACAATACTTTGGGTTTTGTGAAGGTTTTGGTCGAAAATTAATTTAAAATATTAATAGTTGATTTATCTTTGATTGTAAGAACGTCACATAAAGAAAATATGTTGGGTTTTGTGAAGGTTTTTGATCGAAAATTAATTTAAAATATTAAAAGTTGATTTATCTTTGATTGTAAGAACGTCACGTGAAGACAATATGTTGGATATTGTGAAGGTTTTTGGTCGAAAATTAATTTAAAATATTAATTGTTGATTTATCTTTGATTGTAAGAATGTCACGTGAAGACAATACTTTGGGTTTTGTGAAGGTTTTGGTCGAAAATTAATTTAAAATATTAATAGTTGATTTATCTTTGATTGTAAGAACGTCACATAAAGAAAATATGTTGGGTTTTGTGAAGGTTTTTGATCGAAAATTAATTTAAAATATTAATAGTTGATTTATCTTTGATTGTAAGAACGTCACGTGAAGACAATATGTTGGATATTGTGAAGGTTTGTGGTCGAAAATTAATTTAAAATATTAATAGTTGATTTATCTTTGATTGTAAGAATGTCAAGTGAAGACAATATGTTGGATATTGTGAAGGTTTTTGGTCGAAAATTAATTTAGAATATTAATTGTTGATTTATCTTTGATTGTAAGAACGTCACGTGAAGAAAATATATTGGATTTTGTGAAGGTTTTTGGTCGAAAATTAATTTAAAATATTAAAAGTTGATTTATCTTTGATTGTAAGAACGTCACATGAAGACAATATATTGGATTTTGTGAAGGTTTTCGGTCGAAAATTAATTTAAAATATTAAAAGTTGATTTATCTTTGATTGTAAAAAAGTCACGTCAAGACAATATGTTCGACTTTTTGAAGGATTTTGGTCGAAAATTAATTTCAAATATTAATAGTTGATTTATCTTTGATTGTAAGAACGTCACGTGAAGAAAATATGTTGGATTTTGGGAAGGTTTTTGGTCGAAAATTAATTTGAAATGTTAATAGCTGATTTATCTTTGATTGTAAGAACGTCACGTGAAGACAATATGTTGGATATTGTGAAGGTTTTTGGTAGAAAATTAATTACAAATATTAATAGTTGATTTATCTTTGATTGTAAGAATGTCACGTGAAGACAATATGTTGGAATTTGTGAAGGATTTCGCTCGAAAATTAATTTAAAATATTAATAGTTGATTTATCTTTGATTGTAAGAATGTCACGTGAAGACAATATGTTGGATTTTGGGAAGGTTTTTGGTCGCAAATTAATTTAGAATATTAATAGTTGATTTATCTTTGATTGTAAGAATGTCACGTGAAGACAATATGTTGGATTTTGGGAAGGTTTTTGGTCGCAAATTAATTTAAAATATTAATAGTTGATTTATCTTTGATGTAAGAATGTCACATGAAGACAATATGTTGGATGTTGTGAAGGTTTTTGGTCGAAAATTAATTTAAAATATTAAAAGTTGATTTATCTTTGATTGTAAGAATGTCAGGACAAGACAATATGTTCGACTTTGTGAATGTTTTTGGTCGGAAATTAATTTAAAATATTAATAGTTGATTTATCTTTGATTGTAAGAATGTCACGTGAAGACAATATGTTGGATTTTGTGAAGGGTTTTGGTCGAAAATTTATTTAGAACATTAATAGTTGATTTATCCTTGATTGTAAAAATGTCACGTGAAGACAATATGTTGAATTTTGTGAAGATTTTTGGTCGAAAATTAATTTAAAATATTAAAAGTTGATTTATCTTTGATTGTAAGAACGTCACGTCAAGACAATATGTTCAACTTTGTGAAGGTTTTTGGTCAAAAATTAATTTCAAATATTAATAGTAGATTTATCTTTGATTGTAAGAATGTCACATGAAGACAATATGTTGGATTTTGTGAAGGTTTTTGGTCGAAAATTAATTTAAAATATTAATAGTTGATTTATCTTTGATTGTAAGAATGTCAGGTGAAGACAATATGTTGGATTTTTTGAAGGTTTTTGGTCGAAAATTACTTTAAAATATTAATAGTTGATTTATCTTTGATTGTAAGAATGTCACATGAAGACAATATGTTGGATTTTGTGAAGGTTTTTGGTCGAAAATTAATTTCAAATATTAATAGTTGATTTATCTTTGATTGTAAGAATGTCACGTGAAGACAATATGTTGGGTTTTGTGAAGGTTTTTGGTTGAAAATTAATTTCAAATATTAATAGTTGATTTATCTTTGATTCTAAGAATGTCACATGAAGAAAATAGGTTGGGTTTTGTGAAGGTTCTTAGTCGAAAATTAATTTAAAATATTAAAAGTTGATTTATCTTTGATTGTAAGAATGTCACGACAAGAAAATATGTTCGACTTTGTAAAGGTTTTTGGTCGAAAATTAATTTAAAATATTAATAGTTGATTTATCTTTGATTGTAAGAATGTCACATGAAGACAATATGTTGGATATTGTGAAGGTTTTTGGTCGAAAATTAATTACAAATATTAATAGTTGATTTATCTTTGATTATAAGAATGTCACGTGAAGACAATATGTTGGATATTGTGAAGGTTTTTGGTCGAAAATTAATTTAGAATATTAATTGTTGATTTATCTTTGATTGTAAGAACGTCACGTGAAGAAAATATATTGGATTTTGTGAAGGTTTTTGGTCGAAAATTAATTTAAAATATTAAAAGTTGATTTATCTTTGATTGTAAGAATGTCACATGAAGACAATATATTGGATTTTGTGAAGGTTTTCGGTCGAAAATTAATTTAAAATATTAAAAGTTGATTTATCTTTGATTGTAAAAACCTCACGTCAAGACAATATGTTCGACTTTTTGAAGGATTTTGGTCGAAAATTAATTTCAAATATTCATAGTTGATTTATCTTTGATTGTAAGTACGTCACGTGAAGAAAATATGTTGGATTTTGGGAAGGTTTTTGGTCGAAAATTAATTTGAAATGTTAATAGCTGATTTATCTTTGATTGTAAGAACGTCACGTGAAGACAATATGTTGGATATTGTGAAGGTTTTCGGTCGAAAATTAATTACAAATATTAATAGTTGATTTATTTTTGATTGTAAGAATGTCACGTGAAGACAATATGTTGGATTTTGTGAAGGATTTAGCTCGAAAATTAATTTAAAATATTAATAGTTGATTTATCTTTGATTGTAAGAATGTCACGTGAAGACAATATGTTGGATTTTGGGAAGGTTTTTGGTCGCAAATTAATTTAGAATATTAATAGTTGATTTATCTTTGATTGTAAGAATGTCACATGAAGAAAATATGTTGGGTTTTGTGAAGGTTCTTAGTCGAAAATTAATTTAAAATATTAAAAGTTGATTTATCTTTGATTGTAAGAATGTCACGACAAGACAATATGTTCGACTTTGTAAAGGTTTTTGGTCGAAAATTAATTTAAAATATTAATAGTTGATTTATCTTTGTTGGTAAGAATGTCACATGAAGACAATATGTTGGATGTTGTGAAGGTTTTTGGTCGAAGATTAATTTAAAATATTAATAGTTGATTTATCTTTGATTGTAAGAATGTCACGTGAAGACAATATGTTGGATTTTGTGAAGGGTTTTGGTCTAAAATTAATTAAAAACATTAATAGTTAATTTATCCTTGATTGTAAGAATGTCACGTGAAGACAATATGTTGAATTTTGTGAAGATTTTTGGTCGAAAATTAATTTAAAATATTAAAAGTTGATTTATCTTTGATTGTAAGAACGTCACGTCAAGACAATAGGTTCGGCTTTGTGAAGGTTTTTGGTCGAAAATTAATTTCAAATATTAATAGTTGATTTATCTTTGTTTGTAAGAATGTCACGTGAAGACAATATGTTGGATTTTGTAAAGGTTTTTGGTCGAAAATTAATTTAAAATATTAAAAGTTGATTTATCTTTGATTGTAAGAACGTCACGTGAAGTAAATATGTTGGATTTTGTGAAGGTTTTTGGTCGAAAATTAATTTAAAATATAAAAAGTTGATTTATCTTTGATTGTAAGAACGTCACATGAAGACAATATATTGGATTTTTTGAAGGTTTTTGGTCGAAAATTAATTTAAAATATTAAAAGTTGATTTATCTTTGATTGTAAAAACGTCACGTCAAGACAATATGTTCGACTTTTTGAAGGATTTTGGTCAAAATTAATTTCAAATATTAATAGTTGATTTATCTTTGATTGTAAGAATGTCACGCGAAGAAAATATGTTGGATTTTGTGAAGGTTTTTGGTCGAAAATTACTTTAAAATGTTAATAGCTGATTTATCTTTGATTGTAAGAACGTCACGTGAAGACAATATGTTGGATATTGTGAAGGTTTTTGGTCGAAAATTAATTACAAATATTAATAGTTGATTTACCTTTGATTGTAAGAATGTCACGTGAAGACAATATGTTGGATTTTGTGAAGGATTTAGCTCGAAAATTAATTTAAAATATAAAAAGTTGATTTATCTTTGATTGTAAGAATGTTACATGCAGACAATATGTTGGATGTTGTGAAGGTTTTTGGTCGAAAATTAATTTAAAATATTAATAGTTGATTTATCTTTGATTGTAAGAATGTCAGGACAAGACAATATGTTCGACTTTGTGAATGTTTTTGGTCGAAAATTAATTTAAAATATTAATAGTTGATTTATCTTTGATTGTAAGAATGTCACGTGAAGACAATATGTTGGATTTTGTGAAGGGTTTAGGTCGAAAATTAATTTAGAACATTAATAGTTGATTTATCCTTGATTGTAAAAATGTCACGTGAAGACAATATGTTGAATTTTGTGAAGATTTTTGGTCGAAAATTAATTTAAAATATTAAAAGTTGATTTATCTTTGATTGTAAGAACGTCACGTCAAGACAATATGTTCAACTTTGTGAAGGTTTTTGGTCGAAAATTAATTTCAAATATTAATAGTTGATTTATCTTTGTTTGGAAGAATGTCACGTGAAGACAATATGTTGTATTTTGTGAAGGTTTTTGGTCGAAAATTAATTTAAAATATTAAAAGTTGATTTATCTTTGATTGTAAGAATGTCACGACAAGACAATATGTTCGATTTGTGAAGGTTTTTGGTCGAAAATTAATTTAAAATATTAATAGTTGATTTATCTTTGATTGTAAGAATGTCACGTGAACACAATATGTTGGGTTTTGTGAAGGTTTTTGCTCGAAAATTAATGTCAAATATTAATAGTTGATTTATCTTTGGTTCTAAGAATATCACGTGAAGACAATATTTTGGATACAGTGAAGGTTTTAGTCGAAAATTAATTTAAAATATTAATAGTTGATTTATCTTTGATTGTAAGAATGTCACGTGAAGACAATATGTTGGGTTTTGTGAAGGTTTTTGGTCGAAAATTAATTTAAAATATTAATAGTTGATTTATCTTTTATTCTAAGAAAATCACGTGAAGACAATATTTTGGATAGTGTGAAGGGTTTTGGTCGAAAATTAATTTAAAATATTAATAGTTGATTTATCTCTGATTGTCAGAATGTCACGTGAAGACAATATGTCGGATTTTGTGAAGGTTTTGGTCGAAAATTAATTTAAAATATTAATTGTTGATTTATCTTTGATTGTAAGAATGTCACGTGAAGACAATATGTTGGATTGTTTGAAGGTTTTTTTGTCGAAAATCAATTTAAAATATTAATAGTTGATTTATCTTTGACTGTAAGAATGTCACGTGAAGACAATATGATGGATTTTGTGAATGTTTTTGCTCGAAAATTAATTTCAAATATTAATAGTTGATTTATCTTCGATTTTAAGAATGTCACGTGAAGAAAATATGTTGAGTTTTGTGAAGGTTTTGGGTCGAAAATTAATTTAAAATGTTAATAGTTGATTTATCTTTGATTGTAATAATGTCACATGAAGACAATATGTTCGATTTTGTGAAGATTTTGGTCGAAAATTAATTTCAAATATTAATAGTTGATTTATCTTTGATTGTAAGAATGTCACGTGAAGAAAATATGTTGAGTTTTGTGAAGGTTTTGGGTCGAAAATTAATTTAAAATATTAATAGTTGATTTATCTTTTATTCTAAGAAAATCACGTGAAGACAATATTTTGGATAGTGTGAAGGGTTTTGGTCGAAAATTAATTTAAAATATTAATAGTTGATTTATCTTTGATTGTAAAAATGTCACGTGAAGACAATATGTTGTATTTTGTGAAGGTTTTTGGCCGAAAATTAATTTAAAATATTAATAGTTGATTTACCTTTGACTGTAAGAATGTCACATGAAGACAATATGTTGGATTTTGTGAATGTTTTTGCTCGAAAATTAATTTCAAATATTAATAGTTGATTTATCTTCGATTGTAAGAATGTCACGTGAAGAAAATATGTTGAGTTTTGTGAAGGTTTTGGGTCGAAAATTAATTTAAAATATTAATAGTTGATTTATCTTTTATTGTAAGAAAATCACGTGAAGACAATATTTTGGATAGTGTGAAGGGTTTTGGTCGAAAATTAATTTAAAATAGTAATAGTTGATTTATCTTTGATTGTAAGAATGTCACGTGAAGACAATATGTCGGATTTTGTGAAGGTTTTCGTCGAAAATTAATTTAAAATATTAATTGTTGATTTATCTTTGATTGTAAGAATGTCACGTGAAGACAATACTTTGGGTTTTGTGAAGGTTTTGGTCGAAAATTAATTTCAAATATTAATAGTTGATTTATCTTTTATTCTAAGAATATCACATGAAGACAATATTTTGGATAGTGTGATGGGTTTTCGTCGAAAATTAATTTAAAATATTAATAGTTGATTTATCTCTGATTGTCAGAATGTCACGTGAAGACAATATGTCGGATTTTGTGAAGGTTTTGGTCGAAAATTAATTTAAAATATTAATTGTTGATTTATCTTTGATTGTAAGAATGTCACGTGAAGACAATATGTTGGGTTTTGTGAAGGTTTTTGGTCGAAAATTAATTTAAAATATTAATAGTTGATTTATCTTTTATTCTAAGAAAATCACGTGAAGACAATATTTTGGATAGTGTGAAGGGTTTTGGTCGAAAATTAATTTAAAATATTAATAGTTGATTTATCTTTGATTGTAAGAATGTCACGTGAAGACAATATGTCGGATTTTGTGAAGGTTTTGGTCGAAAATTAATTTAAAATATTAATTGTTGATTTATCTTTGATTGTAAGAATGTCACGTGAAGACAATATGTTGGATTGTTTGAAGGTTTTTGGTCGAAAATTAATTTAAAATATTAATAGTTGATTTATCCTTGACTGTAAGAATGTCACGTGAAGACAATATGATGGATTTTGTGAATGTTTTTGCTCGAAAATTAATTTCAAATATTAATAGTTGATTTATCTTCGATTGTAAGAATGTCACGTGAAGACAATATGTTGTATTTTGTGAAGGTTTTTGGCCGAAAATTAATTTAAAATATTAATAGTTGATTTACCTTGACTGTAAGAATGTCACATGAAGACAATATGTTGGATTTTGTGAATGTTTTTGCTCGAAAATTAATTTCAAATATTAATAGTTGATTTATCTTTGGTTCTAAGAATATCACGTGAAGACAATATTTTGGATACAGTGAAGGTTTTTAGTCGAAAATTAATTTAAAATATTAATAGTTGATTTATCTTTGATTGTAAGAATGTCACGTGAAGACAATATGTTGGGTTTTGTGAAGGTTTTTGGTCGAAAATTAATTTAAAATATTAATAGTTGATTTATCTTTTATTCTAAGAAAATCACGTGAAGACAATATTTTGGATAGTGTGAAGGGTTTTGGTCGAAAATTAATTTAAAATATTAATAGTTGATTTATCTCTGATTGTCAGAATGTCACGTGAAGAAAATATGTCGGATTTTGTGAAGGTTTTTCGTCGAAAATTAATTTAAAATATTAATTGTTGATTTATCTTTGATTGTAAGAATGTCACGTGAAGACAATATGTTGGATTTTGTGAAGGTTTTTTTGTCGAAAATTAATTTAGAATATTAAAAGTTGATTTATCTTTGATTGTAAAAATGTCACGTGAAGACAATATGTTTAATTTTGTGAAGATTTTTGGTCGAAAATTAATTTAAAATATTAATAGTTGATTTATCTTTGATTGTAAAAATGTCACGTGAAGACAATATGTTGTATTTTGTGAAGGTTTTTGGCCGAAAATTAATTTAAAATATTAATAGTTGATTTACCTTTGACTGTAAGAATGTCACATGAAGACAATATGTTGGATTTTGTGAATGTTTTTGCTCGAAAATTAATTTCAAATATTAATAGTTGATTTATCTTCGATCGTAAGAATGTCACGTGAAGAAAATATGTTGAGTTTTGTGAAGGTTTTGGGTCGAAAATTAATTTAAAATATTAATAGTTGATTCATCTTTTATTCTAAGAAAATCACGTGAAGACAATATTTTGGATAGTGTGAAGGGTTTTGGTCGAAAATTAATTTAAAATATTAATAGTTGATTTATCTTTGATTGTAAGAATGTCACGTGAAGACAATATGTCGGATTTTGTGAAGGTTTTCGTCGAAAATTAATTTAAAATATTAATTGTTGATTTATCTTTGATTGTAAGAATGTCACGTGAAGACAATACTTTGGGTTTTGTGAAGGTTTTGGTCGAAAATTAATTTCAAATATTAATAGTTGATTTATCTTTTATTCTAAGAATATCACATGAAGACAATATTTTGGATAGTGTGATGGGTTTTGGTCGAAAATTAATTTAAAATATTAATAGTTGATTTATCTTTGATTGTTAGAATGTCACGTGAAGACAATATGTTTGATTTTGTGAATGTTTTTAGTCGAAAATTAATTTAAAATATCAATAGTATATTTATCTTTGATTGTAAGAACGTCACGTGAAGACAATATGTCGGATTTTGTGAAGGATTTTCGTCGAAAATTAATTTCAAATATTAATTGTTGATTTATCTTTGATTATAAGAATGTCACGTGAAGACAATATGTTGGATTTTGTGAAGGTTTTTTTGTAGAAAATTAATTTAGAATATTAATAGTTGATTTATCTTTGATTGTAAAAATGTCACGTGAAGACAATATGTTGGATTTTGTGAAGATTTTTGGTCGAAAATTAATTTAAAATATTAATAGTTGATTTATCTTTGATTGTAAAATGTCACGTGAAGACAATATGTTGGATTTTGTGAAGGTTTTTGGCCGAAAATTAATTCAAAATATTAATAGTTGATTTACTTTGACTGTAAGAATGTCACGTGAAGACAATATGTTGGGTTTTGTGAAGGTTTTTGGTCGAAAATTAATTTAAAATATTAATAGTTGATTTATCTTTTATTCTAAGAAAATCCCGTGCAGACAATATTTTGGATAGTGTGAAGGGTTTTGGTCGAAAATTAATTTAAAATATTAATAGTTGATTTATCTCTGATTGTCAGAATGTCACGTGAAGACAATATGTCGGATTTTGTGAAGGTTTTTCGTCGAAAATTAATTTAAAATATTAATTGTTGATTTATCTTTGATTGTAAGAATGTCACGTGAAGACAATATGTCGGATTTTGTGAAGGTTTTTTTGTCGAAAATTAATTTAGAATATTAATAGTTGAAATATCTTTGATTGTAACAATGTCACGTGAAGACAATATGTTTAATTTTGGGAAGATTTTTGGTCGAAAATTAATTTAAAATATTAATAGTTGATTTATCTTTGATTGTAAAAATGTCACGTGAAGACAATATGTTGTATTTTGTGAAGGTTTTTGGCCGAAAATTAATTTAAAATATTAATAGTTGATTTATCTTTGACTGTAAGAATGTCACGTGAAGACAATATGATGGATTTTGTGAATGTTTTTGCTCGAAAATTAATTTCAAATATTAATAGTTGATTTATCTTCGATTGTAAGAATGTCACGTGAAGAAAATATGTTGAGTTTTGTGAAGGTTTTGGGACGAAAATTAATTTAAAATGTTAATAGTTGATTTATCTTTGATTGTAATAATGTCACATGAAGACAATATGTTCGATTTTGTGAAGATTTTGGTCGAAAATTAATTTCAAATATTAATAGTTGATTTATCTTTGATTGTAAGAATGTCACGTGAAGACAATATGTTGGGTTTTGTGAAGGTTTTTGGTCGAAAATTAATTTAAAATATTAATAGTTGATTTATCTTTTATTCTAAGAAAATCACGTGAAGACAATATTTTGGATAGTGTGAAGGGTTTTGGTCGAAAATTAATTTAAAATATTAATAGTTGATTTATCTTTGATTGTAAGAATGTCACGTGAAGACAATATGTCGGATTTTGTGAAGGTTTTGGTCGAAAATTAATTTAAAATATTAATTGTTGATTTATCTTTGATTGTAAGAATGTCACGTGAAGACAATATGTTGGATTGTTTGAAGGTTTTTGGTCGAAAATTAATTTAAAATATTAATAGTTGATTTATCTTTGACTGTAAGAATGTCACGTGAAGACAATATGATGGATTTTGTGAATGTTTTTGCTCGAAAATTAATTTCAAATATTAATAGTTGATTTATCTTCGATTTTAAGAATGTCACGTGAAGAAAATATGTTGAGTTTTGTGAAGGTTTTGGGTCGAAAATTAATTTAAAATGTTAATAGTTGATTTATCTTTGATTGTAATAATGTCACATGAAGACAATATGTTCGATTTTGTGAAGATTTTGGTCGAAAATTAATTTCAAATATTAATAGTTGATTTATCTTTGATTGTAAGAATGTCACGTGAAGAAAATATGTTGAGTTTTGTGAAGGTTTTGGGTCGAAAATTAATTTAAAATATTAATAGTTGATTTATCTTTTATTCTAAGAAAATCACGTGAAGACAATATTTTGGATAGTGTGAAGGGTTTTGGTCGAAAATTAATTTAAAATATTAATAGTTGATTTATCTTTGATTGTAAAAATGTCACGTGAAGACAATATGTTGTATTTTGTGAAGGTTTTTGGCCGAAAATTAATTTAAAATATTAATAGTTGATTTACCTTTGACTGTAAGAATGTCACATGAAGACAATATGTTGGATTTTGTGAATGTTTTTGCTCGAAAATTAATTTCAAATATTAATAGTTGATTTATCTTCGATTGTAAGAATGTCACGTGAAGAAAATATTGTTGAGTTTTGTGAAGGTTTTGGGTCGAAAATTAATTTAAAATATTAATAGTTGATTTATCTTTTATTCTAAGAAAATCACGTGAAGACAATATTTTGGATAGTGTGAAGGGTTTTGGTCGAAAATTAATTTAAAATATTAATAGTTGATTTATCTTTGATTGTAAGAATGTCACGTGCAGACAATATGTCGGATTTTGTGAAGGTTTTCGTCGAAAATTAATTTAAAATATTAATTGTTGATTTATCTTTGATTGTAAGAATGTCACGTGAAGACAATACTTTGGGTTTTGTGAAGGTTTTGGTCGAAAATTAATTTCAAATATTAATAGTTGATTTATCTTTTATTCTAAGAATATCACATGAAGACAATATTTTGGATAGTGTGATGGGTTTTGGTCGAAAATTAATTTAAAATATTAATAGTTGATTTATCTTTGATTGTTAGAATGTCACGTGAAGACAATATGATGGATTTTGTGAATGTTTTGCTCGAAAATTAATTTCAAATATTAATAGTTGATTTATCTTCGATTGTAAGAATGTCACGTGAAGAAAATATGTTGAGTTTTGAGAAGGTTTTGGGTCGAAAATTAATTTAAAATGTTAATAGTTGATTTATCTTTGATTGTAATAATATCACATGAAGACAATATGTTCGATTTTGTGAAGATTTTGGTCGAAAATTAATTTCAAATATTAATAGTTGATTTATCTTTGATTGTAAGAATGTCACGTGAAGACAATATGTTGGGTTTTGTGAAGGTTTTTGGTCGAAAATTAATTTAAAATATTAATAGTTGATTTATCTTTTATTCTAAGAAAATCACGTGAAGACAATATTTTGGATAGTGTGAAGGGTTTTGGTCGAAAATTAATTTAAAATATTAATAGTTGATTTATCTTTGATTGTAAGAATGTCACGTGAAGACAATATGTCGGATTTTGTGAAGGTTTTGGTCGAAAATTAATTTAAAATATTAATTGTTGATTTATCTTTGATTGTAAGAATGTCACGTGAAGACAATATGTTGGATTGTTTGAAGGTTTTTGGTCGAAAATTAATTTAAAATATTAATAGTTGATTTATCCTTGACTGTAAGAATGTCACGTGAAGACAATATGATGGATTTTGTGAATGTTTTTGCTCGAAAATTAATTTCAAATATTAATAGTTGATTTATCTTCGATTGTAAGAATGTCACGTGAAGACAATATGTTGTATTTTGTGAAGGTTTTTGGCCGAAAATTAATTTAAAATATTAATAGTTGATTTACCTTTGACTGTAAGAATGTCACATGAAGACAATATGTTGGATTTTGTGAATGTATTTGCTCGAAAATTAATTTCAAATATTAATAGTTGATTTATCTTTGGTTCTAAGAATATCACGTGAAGACAATATTTTGGATACAGTGAAGGTTTTTAGTCGAAAATTAATTTAAAATATTAATAGTTGATTTATCTTTGATTGTAAGAATGTCACGTGAAGACAATATGTTGGGTTTTGTGAAGGTTTTTGGTCGAAAATTAATTTAAAATATTAATAGTTGATTTATCTTTTATTCTAAGAAAATCACGTGAAGACAATATTTTGGATAGTGTGAAGGGTTTTGGTCGAAAATTAATTTAAAATATTAATAGTTGATTTATCTCTGATTGTCAGAATGTCACGTGAAGACAATATGTCGGATTTTGTGAAGGTTTTTCGTCGAAAATTAATTTAAAATATTAATTGTTGATTTATCTTTGATTGTAAGAATGTCACGTGAAGACAATATGTTGGATTTTGTGAAGGTTTTTTTGTCGAAAATTAATTTAGAATATTAAAAGTTGATTTATCTTTGATTGTAAAAATGTCACGTGAAGACAATATGTTTAATTTTGTGAAGATTTTTGGTCGAAAATTAATTTAAAATATTAATAGTTAATTTATCTTTGATTGTAAAAATGTCACGTGAAGACAATATGTTGTATTTTGTGAAGGTTTTTGGCCGAAAATTAATTTAAAATATTAATAGTTGATTTACCTTTGACTGTAAGAATGTCACATGAAGACAATATGTTGGATTTTGTGAATGTTTTTGCTCGAAAATTAATTTCAAATATTAATAGTTGATTTATCTTCGATCGTAAGAATGTCACGTGAAGAAAATATGTTGAGTTTTGTGAAGGTTTTGGGTCGAAAATTAATTTAAAATATTAATAGTTGATTTATCTTTTATTCTAAGAAAATCACGTGAAGACAATATTTTGGATAGTGTGAAGGGTTTTGGTCGAAAATTAATTTAAAATATTAATAGTTGATTTATCTTTGATTGTAAGAATGTCACGTGAAGACAATATGTCGGATTTTGTGAAGGTTTTCGTCGAAAATTAATTTAAAATATTAATTGTTGATTTATCTTTGATTGAAGAATGTCACGTGAAGACAATACTTTGGGTTTTGTGAAGGTTTTGGTCGAAAATTAATTTCAAATATTAATAGTTGATTTATCTTTTATTCTAAGAATATCACATGAAGACAATATTTTGGATAGTGTGATGGGTTTTGGTCGAAAATTAATTTAAAATATTAATAGTTGATTTATCTTTGATTGTTAGAATGTCACGTGAAGACAATATGTTTGATTTTGTGAATGTTTTTAGTCGAAAATTAATTTAAAATATCAATAGTATATTTAACTTTGATTGTAAGAACGTCACGTGAAGACAATATGTCGGATTTTGTGAAGGATTTTCCTCGAAAATTAATTTAAAATATTAATTGTTGATTTATCTTTGATTATAAGAATGTCACGTGAAGACAATATGTTGGATTTTGTGAAGGTTTTTTTGTAGAAAATTAATTTAGAATATTAATAGTTGATTTATCTTTGATTGTAAAAATGTCACGTGAAGACAATATGTTGGATTTTGTGAAGATTTTTGGTCGAAAATTAATTTAAAATATTAATAGTTGATTTATCTTTGATTGTAAAATGTCACGTGAAGACAATATGTTGGATTTTGTGAAGGATTTTGGCCGAAAATTAATTCAAAATATTAATAGTTGATTTACTTTGACTGTAAGAATGTCACGTGAAGACAATATGTTGGGTTTTGTGAAGGTTTTTGGTCGAAAATTAATTTAAAATATTAATAGTTGATTTATCTTTTATTCTAAGAAAATCCCGTGAAGACAATATTTTGGATAGTGTGAAGGATTTTGGTCGAAAATTAATTTAAAATATTAATAGTTGATTTATCTCTGATTGTCAGAATGTCACGTGAAGACAATATGTCGGATTTTGTGAAGGTTTTTCGTCGAAAATTAATTTAAAATATTAATTGTTGATTTATCTTTGATTGTAAGAATGTCACGTGAAGACAATATGTCGGATTTTTTGAAGGTTTTTGGCCGAAAATTAATTTAAAATATTAATAGTTGAAATATCTTTGATAGTAACAATGTCACGTGAAGACAATATGTTTAATTTTGGGAAGGTTTTGGTCGAAAATTAATTTAAAATATTAATAGTTGATTTATCTTTGATTGTAAAAATGTCACGTGAAGACAATATGTTGTATTTTGTGAAGGTTTTTGGCCGAAAATTAATTTAAAATATTAATAGTTGATTTATCTTTGACTGTAAGAATGTCACGTGAAGACAATATGATGGATTTTGTGAATGTTTTTGCTCGAAAATTAATTTCAAATATTAATAGTTGATTTATCTTCGATTGTAAGAATGTCACGTGAAGAAAATATGTTGATTTTTGTGAAGGTTTTGGGTCGAAAATTAATTTAAAATGTTAATAGTTGATTTATCTTTGATTGTAATAATGTCACATGAAGACAATATGTTCGATTTTGTGAAGATTTTGGTCCAAAATTAATTTCAAATATTAATAGTTGATTTATCTTTGATTGTAAGAATGTCACGTGAAGACAATATGTTGGGTTTTGTGAAGGTTTTTGGTCGAAAATTAATTTAAAATATTAATAGTTGATTTATCTTTTATTCTAAGAAAATCACGTGAAGACAATATTTTGGATAGTGTGAAGGGTTTTGGTCGAAAATTAATTTAAAATATTAATAGTTGATTTATCTTTGATTGTAAGAATGTCACGTGAAGACAATATGTCGGATTTTGTGAAGGTTTTGGTCGAAAATTAATTTAAAATATTAATTGTTGATTTATCTTTGATTGTAAGAATGTCACGTGAAGACAATATGTTGGATTGTTTGAAGGTTTTTGGTCGAAAATTAATTTAAAATATTAATAGTTGATTTATCTTTGACTGTAAGAATGTCACGTGAAGACAATATGATGGATTTTGTGAATGTTTTTGCTCGAAAATTAATTTCAAATATTAATAGTTGATTTATCTTCGATTTTAAGAATGTCACGTGAAGAAAATATGTTGAGTTTTGTGAAGGTTTTGGGTCGAAAATTAATTTAAAATGTTAATAGTTGATTTATCTTTGATTGTAATAATGTCACATGAAGACAATATGTTCGATTTTGTGAAGATTTTGGTCGAAAATTAATTTCAAATATTAATAGTTGATTTATCTTTGATTGTAAGAATGTCACGTGAAGAAAATATGTTGAGTTTTGTGAAGGTTTTGGGTCGAAAATTAATTTAAAATATTAATAGTTGATTTATCTTTTATTCTAAGAAAATCACGTGAAGACAATATTTTGGATAGTGTGAAGGGTTTTGGTCGAAAATTAATTTAAAATATTAATAGTTGATTTATCTTTGATTGTAAGAATGTCACGTGAAGACAATATGTTGTATTTTGTGAAGGTTTTGGTCGAAAATTAATTTAAAATATTAATTGTTGATTTATCTTTGATTGTAAGAATGTCACGTGAAGACAATATGTTGGATTGTTTGAAGGTTTTTGGTCGAAAATTAATTTAAAATATTAATAGTTGATTTATCTTTGACTGTAAGAATGTCACGTGAAGACAATATGATGGATTTTGTGAATGTTTTTGCTCGAAAATTAATTTCAAATATTAATAGTTGATTTATCTTCGATTTTAAGAATGTCACGTGAAGAAAATATGTTGAGTTTTGTGAAGGTTTTGGGTCGAAAATTAATTTAAAATGTTAATAGTTGATTTATCTTTGATTGTAATAATGTCACATGAAGACAATATGTTCGATTTTGTGAAGATTTTGGTCGAAAATTAATTTAAAATATTAATAGTTGATTTATCTTTTATTCTAAGAAAATCACGTGAAGACAATATTTTGGATAGTGTGAAGGGTTTTGGTCGAAAATTAATTTAAAATATTAATAGTTGATTTATCTTTGATTGTAAAAATGTCACGTGAAGACAATATGTTGTATTTTGTGAAGGTTTTTGGCCGAAAATTAATTTAAAATATTAATAGTTGATTTACCTTTGACTGTAAGAATGTCACATGAAGACAATATGTTGGATTTTGTGAATGTTTTTGCTCGAAAATTAATTTCAAATATTAATAGTTGATTTAATATTCGATTGTAAGAATGTCACGTGAAGAAAATATGTTGAGTTTTGTGAAGGTTTTGGGTCGAAAATTAATTTAAAATATTAATAGTTGATTTATCTTTTATTCTAAGAAAATCACTTGAAGACAATATTTTGGATAGTGTGAAGGGTTTTGGTCGAACATTAATTTAAAATATTAATAGTTGATTTATCTTTGATTGTAAGAATGTCACGTGCAGACAATATGTCGGATTTTGTGAAGGTTTTCGTCGAAAATTAATTTAAAATATTAATTGTTGATTTATCTTTGATTGTAAGAATGTCACGTGAAGACAATACTTTGGGTTTTGTGAAGGTTTTGGTCGAAAATTAATTTCAAATATTAATAGTTGATTTATCTTTTATTCTAAGAATATCACATGAAGACAATATTTTGGATAGTGTGATGGGTTTTGGTCGAAAATTAATTTAAAATATTAATAGTTGATTTATCTTTGATTGTTAGAATGTCACGTGAAGACAATATGATGGATTTTGTGAATGTTTTTGCTCGAAAATTAATTTCAAATATTAATAGTTGATTTATCTTCGATTGTAAGAATGTCACGTGAAGAAAATATGTTGAGTTTTGTGAAGGTTTTGGGTCGAAAATTAATTTAAAATGTTAATAGTTGATTTATCTTTGATTGTAATAATGTCACATGAAGACAATATGTTCGATTTTGTGAAGATTTTGGTCGAAAATTAATTTCAAATATTAATAGTTGATTTATCTTTGATTGTAAGAATGTCACGTGAAGACAATATGTTGGGTTTTGTGAAGGTTTTTGATCGAAAATTAATTTAAAATATTAATAGTTGATTTATCTTTTATTATAAGAAAATCACGTGAAGACAATATTTTGGATAGTGTGAAGGGTTTTGGTCGAAAATTAATTTAAAATATTAATAGTTGATTTATCTTTGATTGTAAGAATGTCACGTGAAGACAATATGTCGGATTTTGTGAAGGTTTTGGTCGAAAATTAATTTAAAATATTAATTGTTGATTTATCTTTGATTGTAAGAATGTCACGTGAAGACAATATGTTGGATTGTTTGAAGGTTTTTGGTTGAAAATTAATTTAAAATATTAATAGTTGATTTATCCTTGACTGTAAGAATGTCACGTGAAGACAATATGATGGATTTTGTGAAGGTTTTTGGTTGAAAATTAATTTAAAATATTAATAGTTGATTTACCTTTGAGTGTAAGAATGTCACATGAAGACAATATGTTGGATTTTGTGAATGTTTTTGCTCGAAAATTAATTTCAAATATTAATAGTTGATTTATCTTCGATTGTAAGAATGTCACGTGAAGAAAATATGTTGAGTTTTGTGAAGGTTCTGGGTCGAAAATTAATTTAAAATATTAATAGTTGATTTATCTTTTATTCTAAGAAAATCACGTGAAGACAATATTTTGGATAGTGTGAAGGGTTTTGGTCGAAAATTAATTTAAAATATTAATAGTTGATTTATCTTTGATTGTAAGAATGTCACGTGAAGACAATATGTCGGATTTTGTGAAGGTTTTCGTCGAAAATTAATTTAAAATATTAATTGTTGATTTATCTTTGATTGTAAGAATGTCACGTGAAGACAATATGTTGGGTTTTGTGAAGGTTTTTGGTCGAAAATTAAATTCAATTATTAATAGTTGATTTATCTTTGATTCTAAGAATATCACGTGAAGACAATATTTTGGATACTGTGAAGGGTTTCGGTCGAAAATTAATTTAAAATATTAATAGTTGATTTATCTTTGATTGTTAGAATGTCACGTGTAGAAAATATGTTGAATTTTGTGAAGGTTTTGGTCGAAAATTAATTTAAAATATCAATAGTATATTTATCTTTGATTGTAAGAACGTCACGTGAAGACAATATGTCGGATTTTGTGAAGGTTTTTCGTCGAAAATTAATTTAAAATATTAATTGTTGATTTATCTTTGATTGTAAAAATGTCACGTGATGACAATATGTTGAATTTTGTGAAGGTTTTGGTCGAAAATTAATTTAAAATATCAATAGTATATTTATCTTTGATTGTAAGAACGTCACGTGAAGACAATATGTCGGATTTTGTGAAGGTTTTTCGTCGAAAATTAATTTGAAATATTAATTGTTGATTTATCTTTGATTGTAAGAATGTCACGTGAAGACAATATGTTGGATTTTGTGAAGGTTTTTTTGTCGAAAATTAATTTAGAATATTAATAGTTGATTTATCTTTGATTGTAAAAATGTCACGTGAAGACAATATGTTGGATTCTGTGAAGGTTTTTGGCCGAAAATTAATTTAAAATATTAATAGTTTATTTACTTTGACTGTAAGAATGTCACGTGAAGACAATATGTTGGGTTTTGTGAAGGTTTTTTGTTTAAAAGTAATTTAAAATATTAATAGTTGATTTATCTTTGAATGTAAGAATGTCACGTGAAGACAATATGTTGGGTTTTGTGAAGGTTTTTGGTCGAAAATTAAATTCAATTATTAATAGTTGATTTATCTTTGATTCTAAGAATATGACGTGAAGACAATATTTTGGATACTGTGAAGGGTTTCAGTCGAAAATTAATTTAAAATATTAATAGTTGATGTATCTTTGATTGTAAGAACTTATCGTGAAGACAATATGTTGGATTTTCTGAAGGTTTTTGGTCGAAAATTAATTTAAAATATTAATAGTTGATTATTCTTTGACTTTAAGAATGTCACATGAAGACAATATGTTGGATGTTGGGAAGGTTTTTGGTCGAAAATTAATTTAAAATATTAAAAGTTGATTTATCTTTGATTGTAAGAACGTCACGTGAAATAAATATGTTGGATTTTGTGACGGTTTTTGGTCGAAAATTAATTTAAAATATTAAAAGTTGATTTATCTTTGATTGTAAGAAAGTCACATGAAGAAAATATGTTGGGCTTTGTGAAGGTTTTTGATCGAAAATTAATTTAAAATATTAATAGTTGATTTATCTTTTATTGTAAGAACGTCACGTGAAGACAATATGTTGGATATTGTGAAGGTTTTTCGTCGAAAATTAATTACAAATATTAATAGTTGATTTATCTTTGATTGTAAGAACGTCACGTCAAGACAATATGTTCGACTTTTTGAAGGATTTTGGTCGAAAATTAATTTCAAATATTAATAGTTGATTTATCTTTGATTGTAAGAACGTCACGTGAAGAAAATATGTTGGATTTTGGGAAGGTTTTTGGTCGAAAATAAATTTGAAATGTTAATAGCTGATTTATCTTTGATTGTAAGAACGTCACGTGAAGACAAGATGTTGGATATTGTGAAGGTTTTTGGTCGAAAATTAATTACAAATATTAATAGTTGATTTATCTTTGATTGTAAGAATGTCACGTGAAGACAATATGTTGGATTTTGTGAAGGATTTAGCTCGAAAATTAATTTAAAATATTAATAGTTGATTTATCTTTGATTGTAAAAATGTCACGTGATGACAATATGTTGAATTTTGTGAAGGTGTTGGTCGAAAATTAATTTAAAATATCAATAGTATATTTATCTTTGATTGTAAGAACGTCACGTGAAGACAATATGTCGGATTTTGTGAAGGTTTTTCGTCGAAAATTAATTTAAAATATTAATTGTTGATTTATCTTTGATTGTAAGAATGTCACGTGAAGACAATATGTTGGATTTTGTGAAGGTTTTTTTGTCGAAAATTAATTTAGTATATTAATAGTTGATTTATCTTTGATTGTAAAAATGTCACGTGAAGACAATATGTTGGATTTTGTGAAGGTTTTTGGTTTAAAAGTAATTTAAAATATTAATAGTTGATTTATCTTTGAATGTAAGAATGTCACGTGAAGACAATATGTTGGGTTTTGTGAAGGTTTTTGGTCGAAAATTAAATTCAATTATTAATAGTTGATTTATCTTTGATTCTAAGAATATGACGTGAAGACAATATTTTGGATACTGTGAAGGGTTTCGGTCGAAAATTAATTTAAAATATTAATAGTTGATGTATCTTTGATTGTAAGAACTTAACGTGAAGATAATATGTTGGATTTTCTGAAGGTTTTTGGTCGAAAATTAATTTAAAATATTAATAGTTGATTATTCTTTGATTTTAAGAATGTCACGTGAAGACAATATGTTGGGTTTTGTGCAGGTTTTTGGTCGAAAATTAATTTAAAATAATAATAGTTGATTTATCTTTGATTGTTAGAATGTCACGTGAAGACAATATGTTTGATTTTGTGAATGTTTTTAGTCGAAAATGAATTTAAAATATCAATAATATATGTATCTTTCATTGTAAGAACGTCACCTGAAGACAATATGTCGGATTTTGCGAAGGTTTTTCGTCGAAAATTAATTTAAAATATTAATTGTTGATTTATCTTTGATTGTAAAAATGTCACGTGATGACAATATGTTGAATTTTGTGAAGATTTTTGGTCGAAAATTAATTTAAAATATTAATAGTTGATTTATCTTTGATTGTAAAAATGTCACGTGAAGACAATATGTCGGATTTTGCGAAGGTTTTTCGTCGAAAATTAATTTAAAATATTAATTGTTGATTTATCTTTGATTGTAAAAATGTCACGTGATGACAATATGTTGAATTTTGTGAAGATTTTTGGTCGAAAATTAATTTAAAATATTAATAGTTGATTTATCTTTGATTGTAAAAATGTCACGTGTAGACAATATGTTGGATTTTGTGAAGGTTTTTGGTCGAAAAATTATTTAAAATATTAATAGTTGATTTATCTTTGATTGTAAGAATGTCACGTGAAGACAATATGTTGGGTTTTGTGAAGGTTTTTGGCCGAAAATTAATTTAAAATATTAATAGTTGATTTATCTTTGATTGTAAGAATGTCACGTGAAGTAAATATGTTGGGTTTTCTCAAGGTTTTTTGTCGAAAATTAATTTCAAATATTAATAGTTGATTTATCTTTGATTGTAAGAATGTCACATGAAGACAATATGTTGGATTTGTGAAGGTTTTTGGCCGAAAATTGATTTAAAATATTAATAGTTGATTTATCTTTGATTGTTAGAATGTCACGTGAAGAAAATATGTTTGATTTTGTGAATGTTTTTAGTCGAAAATGAATTGAAAATATCAATAATATATGTATCTTTGATTGTAAGAACGTCACGTGAAGAGAATATGTCGGATTTTGTGAAGGTTTTTCGTCGAAAATTAATTTGAAATATTAATTGTTGATTTATCTTTGACTGTAAGAATGTCACGTGAAGACAATATGTTGGGTTTTGTGAAGGTTTTTGGTTTAAAAGTAATTTAAAATATTAATAGTTGATTTATCTTTGAATGTAAGAATGTCACGTCAAGACAATATGTTGGGTTTTGTGAAGGTTTTTGGTCGAAAATTAAATTCAATTATTAATAGTTGATTTATCTTTGATTCTAAGAATATGACGAGAAGACAATATTTTGGATACTGTGAAGGGTTTCGGTCGAAAATTAATTTAAAATATTAATAGTTGATGTATCTTTGATTGTAAGAACTTAACGTGTAGACAATATGTTGGATTTTCTGAAGGTTATTGGTCAAAAATTAATTTAAAATATTAATAGTTGATTATTCTTTGATTTTAAGAATGTCACATGAAGACAATATGTTGGATGTTGGGAAGGGTTTTGGTCGAAAATTAATTTAAAACATTAATAGTTGATTTATTCTTGATTGTAAAAATGTCACGTGAAGACAATATGTTGAATTTTGTGAAGATTTTTGGTCGAAAATTAATTTAAAATATTAAAAGTTGATTTATCTTTGATTGTAAGAACGTCACGTCAAGACAATATGTTCGACTTTGTGAAGGTTTTTGGTCGAAAATTAATTTAAAATATTAAAAGTTGATTTATCTTTGATTGTAAGAAGGTCACATGAAGAAAATATGTTGGGTTTTGTGAAGGTTTTTGATCGAAAATTAATTTAAAATATTAATAGTTTATTTATCTTTGATTGTAAGAACGTCACGTGAAGACAATATGTCGGATTTTGTGAAGGTTTTTCGTCGAAAATTAATTTAAAATATTAATTGTTGATTTATCTTTGATTATAAGAATGTCACGTGAAGAAAATATGTTGGATTTTATGAAGGTTTTTGGCCGAAAATTAATTCAAAATATTAATAGTTGATTTACTTTGACTGTAAGAATGTCACGTGAAGACAATATGTTGAGTTTTGTGAAGGTTTTTGGTCGAAAATTAAATTCAATTATTAATAGTTGGTTTATCTTTGATTCTAAGAATATGACGTGAAGACAATATTTTGGATACTGTGAAGGGTTTCGGTCGAAAATTAATTTAAAATATTAATAGTTGATGTATCTTTGATTGTAAGAACTTAACGTGAAGACAATATGTTGGATTTTCTGAAGGTTCTTGGTCGAAAATTAATTTAAAATATTAATAGTTGATTATGCTTTGATTTTAAGAATGTCACGTGAAGACAATATGTTGGGTTTTGTGCAGGTTTTTGGTCGAAAATTAATTTAAAATATTAATAGGTGATTTATCTTTGATTGTTAGAATGTCACGTGAAGAAAATATGTTTGATTTTGTGAATGTTTTTAGTGGAAAATGAATTTAAAATATCAATAATATATGTATCTTTGATTGTAAGAACGTCACGTGAAGACAATATGTCGGATTTTGCGAAGATTTTTGGTCGAAATTAATTTAAAATATTAATAGTTGATTTATCTTTGATTGTAAAAATGTCACGTGGAGACAATATGTTTGATTTTGTGAAGGTTTTTGCCCGAAAATTAATTTAAAATATTAATAGTTGATTTAACTTTGATTGTAAGAATGTCACGTGAAGATAATACGTTGGGTTTTGTGAAGGTTTTTGGTCGAAAATTAATTTCAAATATTAATAGTTGATTTATCTTTGATTCTAAGAATATCACGTGCAGAAAATATTTCGGATACTGTGAAGGTTTTTGGTCGAAAATTTATTTAAAATATTAATAGTTGATTTATCTTTGATTGTAAGAATGTCACGTGAAGACAATATGTTGGGTTTTGTGAAGGTTTTTGGCCGAAAATTAATTTAAAATATTAATAGTTGATTTATCTTTGATTGTAAGAATGTCACGTGAAGTAAATATGTTGGGTTTTCTCAAGGTTTTTTGTCGAAAATTAATTTCAAATATTAATAGTTGATTTATCTTTGATTCTAAGATTATCACGTGAAGACAATATTTTGGATAGTGTGAAGCGTTTTGGTCGAAAATTAATTTAAAATGTTATTAGTTGATTTATCTTTGATTGTAAGAATGTCACGTGAAGACAATATGTTGGATTGTTTGAAGGTTTTTGGTCGAAAATTAATTTAAAATATTAATAGTTGATTTATCTTTGATTGTAAGAATGTCACATGAAGACAATATGTTGGATTTTGTGAAGGTTTTTGGCCGAAAATTAATTTAAAATATTAATAGTTGATTTATCTTTGATTGTTAGAATGTCACGTGAAGAAAATATGTTTGATTTTGTGAATGTTTTTAGTCGAAAATGAATTTAAAATATCAATAATATATGTATCTTTGATTGTAAGAACGTCACGTGAAGAGAATATGTCGGATTTTGTGAAGGTTTTTCGTCGAAAATTAATTTAAAATATTAATTGTTGATTTATCTTTGATTGTAAAAATGTCACGTGATGACAATATGTTGAATTTTGTGAAGGTTTTTGGCCGAAAATTAATTTAAAATATTAATAGTTGGTTTAACTTTGATTGTAAGAATGTCACGTGAAGATAATACGTTGGGTTTTGTGAAGGTTTTTGGTCGAAAATTAATTTCAAATATTAATAGTTGATTTATCTTTGATTCTAAGAATATCACGTGAAGAAAATATTTCGGATACTGTGAAGGTTTTTGGCCGAAAATTTATTTAAAATATTAATAGTTGATTTATCTTTGATTGTAAGAATGTCACGTGAAGACAATATGTTGGGTTTTGTGAAGGTTTTTGGCCGAAAATTAATTTAAAATATTAATAGTTGATTTATCTTTGATTGTAAGAATGTCACGTGAAGTAAATATGTTGCGTTTTCTCAAGGTTTTTTGTCGAAAATTAATTTCAAATATTAATAGTTGATTTATCTTTGATTCTAAGATTATCACGTGAAGACAATATTTTGGATACTGTGAAGCGTTTTGGTCGAAAATTAATTTAAAATGTTATTTGTTGATTTATCTTTGATTGTAAGAATGTCACGTGAAGACAATATGTTGGATTGTTTGAAGGTTTTTGTGTCGAAAATTAATTTAAAATATTAATAGTTGATTTATCTTTGATTGTAAGAATGTCACATGAAGACAATATGTTGGATTTTGGGAAGGTTTTTGGCCGAAAATTAATTTAAAATATTAATAGTTGATTTATCTTTGATTGTTAGAATGTCACGTGAAGAAAATATGTTTGATTTTGTGAATGTTTTTAGTCGAAAATGAATTTAAAATATCAATAATATATGTATCTTTGATTGTAAGAACGTAACGTGAAGAGAATATGTCGGATTTTGTGAAGGTTTTTCGTCGAAAATTAATTTAAAATATTCATTGTTGATTTATCTTTGATTGTAAAAATGTCACGTGGAGACAATATGTTTGATTTTGTGAAGGTTTTTTTGTCGAAAATTAATTTAGAATATTAATAGTTGATTTATCTTTGATTGTAAAAATGTCACGTGAAGACAATATGTTGAATTTTGTGAAGATTTTTGGTCGAAAATTAATTTCAAATATTAATAGTTGATTTATCTTTTATTCTAAGAATATCACATGAAGACAATATTTTGGATAGTGTGAAGGGTTTTGGTCGAAAATTAATTTAAAATATTAATAGTTGATTTATCTTTGATTGTAAGAATGTCACGTGAAGACAATATGTTTGATTTTGTGAATGTTTTTAGTCGAAAATTAATTTAAAATATCAATAGTATATTTATCATTGATTGTAAGAACGTCACGTGAAGACAATATTTTGGATACTGTGAAGGGTTTCGGGCGAAACTTAATTTAAAATATTAATAGTTGATTTATCTTTGATTGTAAGAACTTCACGTGAAGACAATATGTTGGATTTTCTGAAGGTTTTTGGTCGAAAATTAATTTAAAATATTAATAGTTGATTATTCTTTGATTGTAAGAATGTCACATGAAGACAATATGTTGGATTTTGTGAAGGTTTTTGGCCGAAAATTAATTTAAAATATGAAAAGTTGATTTATCTTTGATTGTTAGAATGTCACGTGAAGAAAATATGTTTGATTTTGTGAATGTTTTTAGTCGAAAATGAATTTAAAATATCAATAATATATGTATCTTTGATTGTAAGAACGTCACGTGAAGACAATATGTCGGATTTTGGGAAGGTTTTTCGTCGAAAATTAATTTAAAATATTAATTGTTGATTTATATTTGATTGTAAAAATGTCACGTGATGACAATATGTTTACTTTTGTGAAGCTTTTGGTCGAAAATTAATTTAAAATATCAATAGTATATTTATCTTTGATTGTAAGAACGTCACGTGAAGACAATATGTCGGATTTTGTGAAGGTTTTTCGTCGAAAATTAATTTAAAATATTAATTGTTGATTTATCTTTGATTGTAAGAATTTCACGTGAAGACAATATGTTGGATTTTGTGAAGGTTTTTTTGTCGAAAATTAATTTAGAATATTAATAGTTGATTTACCTTTGATTGTAAAAATGTCACGTGAAGACAATATGTTGGATTTTGTGAAGGTTTTTGGCAGAAAATTAATTCAAAATATTAATAGTTGATTTACTTTGACTGTAAGAATGTCACGTGAAGACAATATGTTTGATTTACAATCAAATATAAATATAATATTGATATTTTAAATTAAGTTTCTACTAAAAACATTCATAAAATCAAACATATTGTCTTCACGTGAAATTCTAACAATCAAAGATAAATCAACTTTTAATATTTTAAATTAATTTTCGACCAAAAACCTTCACAGAACCCAAAAATTTTTTGGTCGAAAATTAATTTTAAATATTAATAGTTGATTTATCTTTGATTGTAAAAATGTCACGTGGAGACAATATGTTGGATTTTGTGAAGGTTTTTGGCCGAAAATTAATTTAAAATATTAATAGTTGATTTAACTTTGATTGTAAGAATGTCACGTGAAGACAATACGTTGGGTTTTGTGAAGGTTTTTGGTCGAAAATTAATTTCAAATATTAATAGTTGATTTATCTTTGATTCTAAGAATATCATGTGAAGAAAATATTTTGGATACTGTGAAGGTTCTTGGCCGAAAATTAATTTAAAATATTAATAGTTGATTTATCTTTGATTGTAAGAATATCACTTGAAGACAATATGTTGGGTTTTCTGAAGGTTTTTGGTCGAAAATCTATTTAAAATATTAATAGTTGATTTATCTTTGATTGTAAGAATGTCACGTGAAGACAATATGTTGGATTTTGTGAAGGTTTTTGGTCGAAAATTAATTTAAAATATTAATAGTTGATTTATCTTTGATTGTAAGAATGTCACGTGAAGAAAACATGTTGGGTTTTCTGAAGGTTTTTGGTCGAAAATTAATTTCAAATATTAATAGTTGATTTATCTTTGATTCTAAGATTATCACGTGAAGACAATATTTTGGATACTGTGAAGCGTTTTGGTCGAAAATTAATTTAAAATATTAATAGTTGATTTATCTTTGATTGTAAGAATGTCACGTGATGACAATATGTTGAATTTTGTGAAGATTTTTGGTCGAAAATTAATTTAAAATATTAATAGTTGATTTATCTTTGATTGTAAGAATGTCACGTTAAGACAATATGTTGGATTGTTTGAAGGTTTTTGGTCTAAAATTAATTTAAAATATTAATATTTGATTTATCTTTGATTGTAAGAATGTCACATGAAGACAATATGTTGGATTTTGTGAAGGTTTTTGGCCGAAAATTAATTTAAAATATTAATAGTTAATTTATCTTTGATTGTTAGAATGTCATGTGAAGAAAATATGTTTGATTTTGTGAATGTTTTTAGTCGAAAATGAATTTAAATATCAATAATATATGTATCTTTGATTGTAAGAACGTCACGTGAAGACAATATGTCGGATTTTGTGAAGGTTTTTCGTAGAAAATTAATTTAAATATTAATTGTTGATTTATATTTGATTGTAAAAATGTCACGTGATGACAATATGTTGAATTTTGTGAAGATTTTTGGTCGAAAATTAATTTAAAATATTAATAGTTGATTTATCTTTGATTGTAAAACTGTCACGTGATGACAATACGTTGGGTTTTGTGAAGGTTTTTGGTCGAAAATTAATTTCAAATATTAATAGTTGATTTATCATTGATTGTAAGAATGTCACATGAAGACAATATGTTGGATTTTGTGAAGGTTTTTTTGTCGAAAATTAATTTAAAATATTAATAGTTGATTTACTTTGACTGTAAGAATGTCACGTGAAGAAAATATGTTGGGTTTTGTGAAGGTTTTTGGTTTAAAAGTAATTTAAAATATTAATAGTTGATTTATCTTTGAATGTAAGAATGTCACGTGAAGACAATATCTTGGGTTTTGTGAAGTTTTTGGTCGAAAATTAATTTAAAATATTAATAGTTGATTTATCTTTGATTGTCTGAATGTCACGTGAAGATAATATGTTGGGTTTTGTAAAGGTTTTTGGTCGAAAATTAAATTAAAATATTAATAGTTGATTTAGCTTTGATTGTAAGAATGTCACGTGAAGACAATATGTTGGATTTTGTGAAGGTTTTTTTGTCGAAAATTAATTTAGATTATTAATAGTTGATTTATCTTTGATTGTAAAAATGTCACGTGATGACAATATGTTGAATTTTGTGAAGATTTTTGGGCGAAAATTAATTTAAAATATTAATAGTTGATTTATCTTTGATTGTAAAAATGTCACGTGAAGAAAATATGTTGGATGTTTTGAAGGTTTTTGGTGGAAAATTAATTTAAAATATTAATAGTTGATTTACATTTGATTGTAAGAATGTCATGTGAAGACAACACGTTGGGTTTTGTGAAGGTTTTTTGTCGAAAATTAATTTCAAATATTAATAGTTGATTTATCTTTGATTCTAAGTACATACAATATTTTGGATACTGTGAAGGTTTTTGGTCTAAAATTAATTTAAAATATTAATAGTTGGTTTATCTTTGATTGTAAGAATGTCACATGAAGACAATATGTTGGATTTTGTGAAGGTTTTTAGCCGAAAATTAATTTAAAATATTAATATTTGATTTATCTTTGATTGTAAGAATGTCACGTGAAGACAATATGTTGGGTTTTGTGAAGTTTTTTGGTCGAAAATTTATTTAAAATATTAATATTTGATTTATCTTTGATTGTAAGAATGTCACGTGAAGAAAATATGTTGGACTTTGTGAAGGTTTTTGGCCGAAAATTAATTTAAAATATTAATAGTTGATTTATCTTTGATTGTTAGAATGTCACGTGAAGACAATATGTTTAATTTTGTGAAGGCTTTTGGTCTAAAATTAACTTAAAATATTAATAGTTGATTTATCTTTGATTGTAAGAATGTCACGTGAAGACAATATGTTGTATTTTGTGAAGGTTTTTGGTCGAAAATTAATTTAAAATATCAATAGTTGATTTATCTTTGATTGTAAGAACGTCACGTGAAGACAATATGTCGGATTTTGTGAAGGTTTTTCGTCGAAAATTAATTTAAAATATTAATTGTTGAATTATCTTTGATTGTAAGAAGGTCACGTGAAGAAAATATGTTGGATTTTGTGAAGGTTTTTTTGTCGAAAATTAATTTAGAATATTAATAGTTGATTTATCTTTGATTTTAAAAATGTCAGGTGAAGACAATATGTTGAATTTTGTGAAGATTTTTGGTCGAAAATTTATTTAAAACATTAATAGTTGATTTACCTTTGATTGTAAGAATGTCATGTGAAGACAATATGTTGGATTTTGTGAAGGTTTTTGGTTGAAAATTAACTTAAAATATTAATAGTTGATTAATCTTTGATTATAAGAATGTCACGTGAAGACAATATGTTGGATATTGTGAAGGTTTTTGGTGGAAAATTAATTTCAAATATTAATAGTTGATTTATCTTTCATTGTAAGAATGTCACGTGAGGACAATATGTTGGATTTTGTCAATGTTTTGGATCAAAAATTAATTAAAAATATTGATAGTTGATTTATCTTTGATTTTTAAAATGTCACGTGAAGACAATATGTTGGAATTTGTGAATATTTTTGGTCGAAAATTAATTTAAAATATTACTAGTTGATTTATCTTTGATTCTAAGAATATCACGTGAAGACAATATTTTGGATACTGTGAAGGGTTTTGGTCGAAAATTAATTTAAAATATTAATTGTTGATTTATCTTTGATTGTAAGAAGGTCACATGAAGACAATATGTTGTATTTTGTGAAGGCTTTTTTGTCGAAAATTAATTTAGAATATTAATAGTTGATTTATCTTTGATTGTAAAAATGTCAGGTGAAGACAATATGTTGAATTTTGTGAAGATTTTTGGTCGAAAATTAATTTTAAATATTAATAGTTGATTTATCTTTGATTGTAAGAATGTCACGTGAAGACAATATGTTGGATTTTGTGAAGGTTTTTGGTCGAAAATTAATTTAAAATATTAATAGTTGATTTATCTTTGATTGTAAGAATGTCACGTGAAGACAATATGTTGGGTTTTGTGAAGTTTTTTGGTCGAAAATTTATTTAAAATATTAATATTTGATTTATCTTTGATTGTAAGAATGTCACGTGAAGAAAATATGTTGGACTTTGTGAAGGTTTTTGGCCGAAAATTAATTTAAAATATTAATAGTTGATTTATCTTTGATTGTTAGAATGTCACGTGAAGACAATATGTTTAATTTTGTGAAGGTTTTTGGTCTAAAATTAACTTAAAATATTAATAGTTGATTTATCTTTGATTGTAAGAATGTCACGTGAAGACAATATGTTGTATTTTGTGAAGGTTTTTGGTCGAAAATTAATTTAAAATATCAATAGTTGATTTATCTTTGATTGTAAGAACGTCACGTGAAGACAATATGTCGGATTTTGTGAAGGTTTTTCGTCGAAAATTAATTTAAAATATTAATTGTTGAATTATCTTTGATTGTAAGAAGGTCACGTGAAGAAAATATGTTGGATTTTGTGAAGGTTTTTTTGTCGAAAATTAATTTAGAATATTAATAGTTGATTTATCTTTGATTGTAAAAATGTCACGTGAAGACAATATGTTGAATTTTGTGAAGATTTTTTTGTCGAAAATTAATTTAGATTATTAATAGTTGATTTATCTTTGATTGTAAAAATGTCACGTGATGACAATATGTTGAATTTTGTGAAGATTTTTGGGCGAAAATTAATTTAAAATATTAATAGTTGATTTATCTTTGATTGTAAAAATGTCACGTGAAGAAAATATGTTGGATGTTTTGAAGGTTTTTGGTGGAAAATTAATTTAAAATATTAATAGTTGATTTACATTTGATTGTAAGAATGTCATGTGAAGACAACACGTTGGGTTTTGTGAAGGTTTTTTGTCGAAAATTAATTTCAAATATTAATAGTTGATTTATCTTTGATTCTAAGTACATACAATATTTTGGATACTGTGAAGGTTTTTGGTCTAAAATTAATTTAAAATATTAATAGTTGGTTTATCTTTGATTGTAAGAATGTCACATGAAGACAATATGTTGGATTTTGTGAAGGTTTTTAGCCGAAAATTAATTTAAAATATTAATATTTGATTTATCTTTGATTGTAAGAATGTCACGTGAAGACAATATGTTGGGTTTTGTGAAGTTTTTTGGTCGAAAATTTATTTAAAATATTAATATTTGATTTATCTTTGATTGTAAGAATGTCACGTGAAGAAAATATGTTGGACTTTGTGAAGGTTTTTGGCCGAAAATTAATTTAAAATATTAATAGTTGATTTATCTTTGATTGTTAGAATGTCACGTGAAGACAATATGTTTAATTTTGTGAAGGTTTTTGGTCTAAAATTAACTTAAAATATTAATAGTTGATTTATCTTTGATTGTAAGAATGTCACGTGAAGACAATATGTTGTATTTTGTGAAGGTTTTTGGTCGAAAATTAATTTAAAATATCAATAGTTGATTTATCTTTGATTGTAAGAACGTCACGTGAAGACAATATGTCGGATTTTGTGAAGGTTTTTCGTCGAAAATTAATTTAAAATATTAATTGTTGAATTATCTTTGATTGTAAGAAGGTCACGTGAAGAAAATATGTTGGATTTTGTGAAGGTTTTTTTGTCGAAAATTAATTTAGAATATTAATAGTTGATTTATCTTTGATTTTAAAAATGTCAGGTGAAGACAATATGTTGAATTTTGTGAAGATTTTTGGTCGAAAATTAATTTAAAATATTAATAGTTGATTTACCTTTGATTGTAAGAATGTCATGTGAAGACAATATGTTGGATTTTGTGAAGGTTTTTGGTTGAAAATTAACTTAAAATATTAATAGTTGATTAATCTTTGATTATAAGAATGTCACGTGAAGACAATATGTTGGATATTGTGAAGGTTTTTGGTGGAAAATTAATTTCAAATATTAATAGTTGATTTATCTTTCATTGTAAGAATGTCACGTGAGGACAATATGTTGGATTTTGTCAATGTTTTGGATCAAAAATTAATTAAAAATATTGATAGTTGATTTATCTTTGATTTTTAAAATGTCACGTGAAGACAATATGTTGGAATTTGTGAATATTTTTGGTCGAAAATTAATTTAAAATATTACTAGTTGATTTATCTTTGATTCTAAGAATATCACGTGAAGACAATATTTTGGATACTGTGAAGGTTTTTGGTCGAAAATTAATTTAAAATATCAATAGTTGATTTATCTTTGATTGTAAGAACGTCACGTGAAGACAATATGTCGGATTTTGTGAAGGTTTTTCGTCGAAAATTAATTTAAAATATTAATTGTTGAATTATCTTTGATTGTAAGAAGGTCACGTGAAGAAAATATGTTGGATTTTGTGAAGGTTTTTTTGTCGAAAATTAATTTAGAATATTAATAGTTGATTTATCTTTGATTTTAAAAATGTCAGGTGAAGACAATATGTTGAATTTTGTGAAGATTTTTGGTCGAAAATTAATTTAAAATATTAATAGTTGATTTACCTTTGATTGTAAGAATGTCATGTGAAGACAATATGTTGGATTTTGTGAAGGTTTTTGGTTGAAAATTAACTTAAAATATTAATAGTTGATTAATCTTTGATTATAAGAATGTCACGTGAAGACAATATGTTGGATATTGTGAAGGTTTTTGGTGGAAAATTAATTTCAAATATTAATAGTTGATTTATCTTTCATTGTAAGAATGTCACGTGAGGACAATATGTTGGATTTTGTCAATGTTTTGGATCAAAAATTAATTAAAAATATTGATAGTTGATTTATCTTTGATTTTTAAAATGTCACGTGAAGACAATATGTTGGAATTTGTGAATATTTTTGGTCGAAAATTAATTTAAAATATTACTAGTTGATTTATCTTTGATTCTAAGAATATCACGTGAAGACAATATTTTGGATACTGTGAAGGGTTTTGGTCGAAAATTAATTTAAAATATTAATTGTTGATTTATCTTTGATTGTAAGAAGGTCACATGAAGACAATATGTTGTATTTTGTGAAGGCTTTTTTGTCGAAAATTAATTTAGAATATTAATAGTTGATTTATCTTTGATTGTAAAAATGTCAGGTGAAGACAATATGTTGAATTTTGTGAAGATTTTTGGTCGAAAATTAATTTTAAATATTAATAGTTGATTTATCTTTGATTGTAAGAATGTCACGTGAAGACAATATGTTGGATTTTGTGAAGGTTTTTGGTCGAAAATTAATTTAAAATATTAATAGTTGATTTATCTTTGATTGTAAGAATGTCACGTGAAGACAATATGTTGGGTTTTGTGAAGGTTTTTAGTCGAAATTTAATTTAAAATATTAATAGTTGATTATTCTTTGATTCTAAGAATATCACGTGAAGACAATATTTTGGATACTGTGAAGGGTTTTGGTCGAAAATTAATTTAAAATATTAATAGTTGATTTATCTTTGATTGTAAGAATGTCACATGAAGACAATATGTTGGATTTTGTGAAGGTTTTTTGCCGAAAATTAATTTAAAATATTAATAGTTGATTTATCTTTGATTGTTAGAATGTCACGTGAAGAAAATATGCCGGATTTTGTGAAGGTTTTTTTGTCGAAAATTAATTTAGAATATTAATAGTTGATTTATCTTTGATTGCAAAAATGTCACGTGAAGACAATATGTTGGATTTTGTGAATATTTTTGGTCGAAAATTAATTTAAAATATTAATAGTTGATTTATCGTTGATTGTAAAAATGTCACGTGAAGACAATATGTTGGATTTTGTGTAGGTTTTTGGCCGAAAATTAATTTAAAATATTAATAGTTGATTTATCTTTCATTGTAAGAATATCACGTGAAGACAACATGTTGGATTTTGTCAATTTTTGGGTCAAAAATTAATTATAAATATTGATAGTTGATTTCTGTTTGATTTTTAAAATGTCACGTGAAGACAATATGTTGGATTTTGTGAAGGTTTTTGGTCGAAAATGAATTTAAAATATTAATAGTTGATTTATCTTTGATTGTAAGAATGTCACGTGAAGACAATATGTTGGGTTCTGTGAAGGTTTTTGGTCGAAAATTAATTTAAAATATTAAAAGTTGATTTATCTTTGATTGTTAGAATTTCACGTGAAGACAATATGTTTGATTTTATGAATGTTTTTAGTAGAAACTTAATTTAAAATATCAATAGTATATTTATATTTGATTGTAAGAACGTCACGTGAAGACAATATGTCGGATTTTGTGAAGGTTTTTCGTCGAAAATTAATTTAAAATATTAATTGTTGATTTATCTTTGATTGTAAGAATGTCACGTGAAGACAATATGTGGAATTTTGTGAAGATATTTGGTCGAAAATTAATTTAAAATATTAATAGTTGATTCATCTTTGATTGCAAGAATGTCACGTGTAGACAACATTTTGGATACTGTGATGGGTTTTGATCGAAAATTAATTTAAAATATTAATAGTTGATTTATCTTTGATTGTAAGAACGTCACGTGAAGACAATATGTTGGATTTTCTGAAGGTTTTTGGTCGAAAATTAATTTAAAATATTAATAGTTGATTAATCTTTGATTGTAAGAATGTCACGTGAAGACAATATGTTGGATTTTGTGAAGGTTTTTGGTTGAAAATTAATTTAAAATATTAATAGTTGATTTATCTTTGATTGTAAGAATGTCACGTGAAGATATTATGTTTGATTTTGTGAAGATTTTTGGTGGAAAATTAATTTCAAATATTAATTGTTGATTTATCTTTGATTGTAAGAATGTCACGTGAAGACAATATGTTGGATTTTGTGACGGTTTTTTTGTCGAAAATTTATTTAGAATATCAATAGTTGATTTATCTTTGATTGTAAGAATGTCACGGGAAGACAATATGTTGGATTGTTTGAAGGTTTTTGGTTGAAAATTAATTTAAAATATTAATAGTTGATTTATCTTTGATTGTAAGAATGTCACGTGAAGATATTATGTTTGATTTTGTGAAGATTTTTGTTGGAAAATTAATTTCAAATATTAATTGTTGATTCATCTTTGATTGTAAGAATGTCACGTGAAGACAATATGTTGGATTTTGTGAAGGTTTTTTTGTAGAAAATTTATTTAGAATATTAATAGTTGATTTATCTTTGATTGTAAGAATGTCACGGGAAGACAATATGTTGGATTGTTTGAAGGTTTTTGGTCGAAAATTAATTTAAAATATTAATAGTTGATTTATCTTCGATTGTAAGAATGTCACATGAAGAAAATATCTTGGATTTTGTGAAGGTTTTTGGCCGAAAATTAATTTAAAATATTAATAGTTGATTTATCTTTAATTGTTAGAATGTCACGTGAAGACAATATGTTTGATTTTGTGAATGTTTTTAGTCGAAAATTAATTTAAAATATCAATAGTATATTTATCTTTGATTGTAAGAACGTCACGTGAAGACAATATGTCAGATTTTGTGAAGGTTTTTCGTCGAAAATTAATGTAAATTATTAATTGTTGATTTATCTTTGATTGTAAGAATGTCACGTGAAGACAATATGTTGGATTTTGTGAAGGTTTTTTTGTCGAAAATTAATTTAGAATATTATTGGTTGATTTATCTTTGATTGTAAAAATGTCACGTGAAGACAATATGTTGAATTTTGTGAAGATTTTCGGTCGAAAATTAACTTAAAATATTAATAGTTGATTTATCTTTGATTGTAAGAATGCCACGTGAAACAATATGTTGGATTTTGTGAAGGTTTTTGGTCGAAAATTAATTGAAAATATTAATAGTTGATTTAACTTTGATTGTAAGAACCTCACGTGAAGACAATATGTTGGATTTTCTGATGGTTTTTGGTCGAAAATTAATTTAAAATATTAATAGTTGGTTAATCTTTGTTTGTAAGAATGTCACGTGAAGACAAGATGTTGGATTTTGTGAAGGTTTTTGGTTGAAAATTAATTTAAAATATTAATAGTTGATTTATCTTTGATTGTAAGAATGTCACGTGAAGATATTATGTTGGATTTTGTGAAGATTTTTGGTGGAAAATTAATTTCAAATATTAATTGTTGATTTATCTTTGATTGTAAGAATGTCACATGAAGACAATATGTTGGGTTTTGTGAAGGTTTTTGATCGAAAATTAATTTAAAATATTAATAGTTGATTTATCTTTGATTGTAAGAATGTCACATGAAGACAATATGTTGGGTTTTGTGAAGGTTTTTGATCGAAAATTAATTTAAAATATTAATAGTTGATTTATCTTTGATTGTAAGAATGTCACATGAAGACAATATGTTGGGTTTTGTGAAGGTTTTTGATCGAAAATTAATTTAAAATATTAATAGTTGATTTATCTTTGATTGTATGAACGTCTCGTGAAGAGAATATGTTGGATTTTCTCAATGTTCTTGGTCGAAAATTAATTTCAAATATTAATAGTTGATTTATCTTTGACTGTAAGTATGTCACGTGAAGACAATATGTTGGATTTTTTGACGGTTTTTGGTCGAAAATCTTTTTAATATATTCTTTGTTGATATACTGTTGGTTACAAAATTGTCATTAAAAGACAATAATTTGACCTGTAACTCAACAGACCTTTGCAGTATGACGCCCCATCCAGAGCAGAACCGTGCATCATGACCTGAGAAACCAAAATCTCTAATCTCTGATGATCCAGAACTTATAATAGCAGTAGAATTAGCTTGACATTGTCCATTACTTTAATAAAATCATTTTACCCCTTTTAAGGTGATAAAGCAACTACAACGCTGAGAGAAAATACATATCTGAGAAATAAGAAAAGAGGACAATAAAAGAAAAGACATTAATATGATAGAAGATGACGACAGACGTTGCATTTAAAGTTTTTGAAGACCGAACATTATTGCAAAAGAAAAAAAAATGAAGACTATTCAGAGTTCCATGAGCGAGAAGTGTGAGAGAAACTGTTTTCATAGAAATCAAGCAATTTCAAATTATAAAATGATGAGACCTAGCTGCCAATCTAGTACTGCGCTAAAATTCGTAAAGCCGAATTACCAAAGAGGGGAACTTCTCAGTTATCATAAAAATATTTTTGGAAATGCCATAAAACTGTGTTCCGGTGGTTAGAAACCAACTGATGCCGATATGCCAGTTCAGGACTAATAGCATTGCAGATCTTTTCTGTTTTGCCAAGAATTTCTAGATTCATAGCAGACACACCAGAATAGTTGTGAGAGTAATATTCAATGCGTGGACAAAATGGTATTCTTAAATGGTTGACAGTTGATAGCGTCTAACGATGAATTTTTGTAAATCCAACACTTTATGTAATAAAATCGAATGCAACAATAGAATAAGGAGATTGACCATAAATAGAAATTGATAAAATATAAGACATGCGGTTTTAAATTCATCTTCATTGCTCCAAACAAATGAAATGTCCTAAATCCGACACTTTATATGGACTGATACGAACGTTTTCTCCGCATTGACGTCATTTCCGGAAGGTAAATTTAAAAAAAAAACAAAAAAAAAAAAACAAAAAAAAAACGAAAAACAAGAAAATAATTTCATTCTTGCTTTTAATTAAAACCTGTGAAATTGAAGTAGCTTCGACCGAACAAGTGGCGACGACCGCAAACTACTCGAGGCTTTCGGGAAGGAGGTCAGCCATCACGTGACATTCGTTTTTTTTTTTGTTTTTTTTTTTAAATTTGGTTCGCGGCATTTTTAAGTTGTTGTCTGCTGTCGTCATTTAGTGTACAACGCAAAATGACGCCCGGGAATTAAAAAAAAAAAAAAAAAAATGGAAGTAAAATTAAAGACAAAGAAAACAAAAACAAAATAAAGAAAAAAAAAAAAACGCCATTTTTACATTAATTCGCTAGTAATCATTTTTATTTTTCTTTCTCTTCACAAATCAAGATTTGAAATTTGTACTCTGTCACTTCTTCAGACATTTTTACTTTAATTAAAAAAATATTCTTTAGTTGATTTGAATATTTGATTCATGTGAACTATTTTTCTGTTTAAGAAATTTGCCGAAAAGTCCTACTTCGTTTGTTTTATCAGCTACATACAACCGTTTTCTCTTCACAATGATTAAAAATGGCTTCGAGCAAATGTGTCCTCAAGTTCTTAAAGAAAACTTAAAGAATGAAATCATAAAGGACTTTAACAGACAACAAAACCGACATCACTTGAACAGCACCAGCAACAACAACAACTAAAATGGATAGCTGATGTAACTTCTTTTATGTGTCGCGTCATTTCAGGATATGGCTCTCTACAACTAACTCTCTTTTGTGCCCCTTAGCAGTTTGATAAGGTATTAGGTCCATTTGATTTCAAAAGTTCGTCCAGTAATTAACTCTTTCCTTTTCAGTTGTCTCTCTTGCACACAAAATGTCCTCTGAGAATTAAGCCCCACTTCTCATGTGTCCAAGGAATTTATTCTGCCTCTTTCTGATTCTGAGTAAAAGTTCTCTTTCTGTTGCCATTTTCGTTAAGATCTCCTCGTTGCGTACTTGTTTCGGCCATTAAATTCCCAGTATCCTTCTGTATCCACGTTGCCTGCAGATTTTTCTTCATCCATGGGGAAACTGTTCAAAATTCACTGTTATATAAGAGGATAGCAAGCCAGCATTGTTTTCTTTATTTCTAACAAAATTTTCAGATTTCTCATAACCTCGCCTGGCGTTCGGAATGCTTCTTTCTCGAGTTCAGTGCGAGTTCTGATTTCGGTGTCACATTGTCCATCCTCTGTTAAAACACTTGCCAGATATCTGTCTATATCTCTGACATGAGGTAGTATGATTACTTGCATTATTTACATTATTCAGACTGTTATCCTCATCTTCATTCTCATATTCACAACTTTTCGGCCTCTAAATCTCTAAGATGAGGTATTATGATTACTTGCATTATTTACATTATTCAGACAGTTATCATCATCTTCATTGTGATAATCACAACTTTTCGGCCTCTATATCTTTGAGATGAGGTATCATGATTATTTGCATTATTTACATTATTCAGACTGTTATCCTCATTTTCATTGCCATATTCACAAGATTTCGGCCTCTATATCTCTGAGATGAGGTATTAGGATTACTTGCATTATTTACATTGTTCAGACTGTTATCCTCATCTTCATTATCATATTCACAACGTTTCGGCCTCTATATCCCTGAGATGAGGTATTATGATTACTTATATTATTCGGACTGTTATTCTCATCTTCATTGTCATATTCTCAACTTTTCGGCCTCTATATCTCTGAGATGAGGTATTATGATTACTTGCATTATTTACATTATTCAGACAGTTGTCATCATCTTCATTGTCATATTCACAACGTTTCGGCCTCTATATCCCTGAGATGAGGTATTATGATTACTTGCATTATTTACATTATTCAGACTGAAATTGAACTCACAACTCTTTGGGTCTAGTCCCTAAATCTAACCAACGTCTTTATCCACTGGGCCATGTGCTCCTAGATATTTA
>OZ010594.1:18737322-18754822 GCA_963932145.1 Acanthosepion lycidas
AAGTTATCATCAGAATTTTTTACCGACTGTTTTTTATTGTGGATGAGGACAGATTTCCAACAATTTATAATAATAATTATCTCTTCACTTGAGATGTTAGAATAAACGTTGGCAAATTCTAATGCCAATGTAAAGAGGTCCTTAGATATGGAAGAGTAAAATCAACAATGTCAAACTGGATAAAGGTGTAGCTTTCTTTTATTGTCGATGCTTTTAAACCAGTAATAACTTCCGTGGTATTTATCCATTGAATAAGTCCAAGGTGTTTTGAATCTGTTTATTTACCCGTTCGAGGATAACTTTGCTTATTGTAGCAAACTTTGATTTATTTCAAAAATAACGTCTGAGTTCGCTACAATTTCAAATCTGTATTTTATGACCTCTTACTTCTCATAGGATATTTTGATTGGTTGAACTGATTATAAACATATCAAGTCCTGTTGTTTGCCACTCTCTATGTCTTCCTGCTCTTTTCCTTTTTTCATCTTCCTTTTCTCTGGAAAAAAGATTATATCTTGTGTCTTTCTTTCTTGCTCTTTTTCTTTTCTTTCTTTTTTTCACGTGAAAAGAGGTTCTATGCGATTGAAATCCTAATAAATTGAACTAACCAGTCATTTTCTAACGACTGATGAGATGTGTTGATACACATCGAAACATGATTGCATTTGTGTAGCGTTATTCACATATTTTGATGTAATATCATATAATAAAGAATATTGCTCTATTATTGGATTGGATTGAATCCTCATATAAATTAATGTTATGAACGTTGGAATTTATATTCGTTCTCATTTCATATATATATATATATATATATATATATATATATATATATATATATATATATATATATGTATGTATGTATGTATGTATATATAAATAAAAAGAAAGAACAGTAAGATATATAATCCGGTGTTCTTATATATATTTTTATTTTTACACAATAGTGCTCAATGTAAATTTACAGAGCATTAATATTATAAATTAATTGATTTAAAATATGTTTTTTCCGCTACACAGTTCTAACCATGTTTCAAAAATGGAAGGTCCGAATTTAATTTTGTAATTAAATTAAATTAAAGTTTAAAAAGTTTTAAAAGTTACTCCAAAATTCGCTTGAGGATGAAATGGAACTAATGTCTTTAATTTAGTTACAAAATTAAATTCGGACCTTCCATTTTTGAAACATGGTTAGAACTGTGTAGGGGAAAAACCATATTTTAAATCAATTAATTTATAATATATATATATATATATATATATGTATATATATTTATATATATATATATATACACACACACACACACACACACACACACACATATATATATATATATATATATATATATATATATATATATATATATATATATATATATATATAATATAAAAGGCTCAAACACTAATATTCCATGGTTATAATTTATTACATTGGAATCGTAATCACGATCCAATTCATAAGACCTGCAAATTCAAAAAGAAATCGGAAAATATAACTCCGGGTATAAAAAACACAATTTTAGTGAGAGTGTATGTGTGGGAGGAGGAAACAAGTGTGAGAGGGAAATGTATGAAAGCTCTAGAGAGATAATTATAATAGATAGTGTTTGAGCCTTTTATATTATATTCTTACTCTGTCCTAGACATTGAGTTCTACCTGGATTCTGTCCTCTTATATATATATATATATATATATATATATATATATATATATATATATATATATATATTGACCAGTAATATTATATATATATATATATATATATATATATATATATATATATATATGTAACTAAAATAAGAAGAAGCCAGGCAAACTTACCTAGGTCTCACCTAAACGGATCTACAGGTAAAACTGGCTAAAAAGGCAAATAATGGAACAATTTTCCTCCATGCATAGTGACCAAAATTTATCACCTGCCTTATATTTATAACATTTTTTTAATATTTCCCATTTTAAAAAGGGATCATTATTGTGTTCCTGTTTAATCTTCCATATATAAGTGGACAGGGTAGAACTATGTTTATAGGTTTCGTGTTTGAAACTACTCAGTTGGTTATAATAACATTTTTTTAAACTACTCTGGGTAGAACCTATATAAACTTTAGGGTTCTTATCAGTACTATTAAATTTATTTCTATATCCCTTTACCTGGTAGACGACGCACTCTTGTTAGCATTTCCCCTCAAGAGGTCATTCTTCCATTTTTCTACAGTTACACTTCGTGGTGTTGGTGTGTGGTTTGTCCTTGATTTTTTTCCTATTATACTTCCTTAATATATTAGGCATATTAGGCATAAAACTGTAACTTAGCTCAACGTAATTTATATTGAAAATTTTATGTAGTATATTTGTCTGTAGGAAGTTTTTTTGGTCATGTGGTTATGGTTTTATTTGGTTTTATTAATAAATATTCCATTATTTGCCTTTTTAGCCAGATTTGACCTAAAGATCCGTTTAGGTGAATCCTAGGTAGGTTTTCCTGGCTACTTAGGATTATTTTAATTTTTACTCTACTTAGTGTAGTACGTTTAGTCTTTTACTCGTTTTTTTTTTCTTTCAACTTGGAGCTCAAGCACTTGGCAAGAGGATTCGTACATTGTTACGTACTTAGTCCTTTCTTTTTTTATTTCCAATTTTTCCTCAGATATCAATTTGTTATATTACAAGTTGAGCTAACCTAGGTTTTTCAAAACGAGTATTACCATTCACACACACACACACACACACACACACATATATATATATGTATAAAAGTGAACATAGAAGTCAACACTTAGAGGTGACAGTCTGTTTCATGCTAGACGTAATCGTCAGGCCACACACACACACGCACACACACACACACACACATATATATATATATATATATATATTTGAGATGTGCTATATTTATGGGATAAAGTGCTCAATATCAAAGATAGAGCGTGTGTAAATATAAAAGTGACCATAGAAGTCAACACTCAGAGGCGACAGTCTGTTTCATGCTAGATGCAGTCGTAAGGCCACAGCACTCGTGACCTGACGATTGTATCTAGCATGAAACAGAATGTCGCCTCTAAGTGTTGACTTCTATGTTCATTATATATATATATATCTATATATATATATATATATATATATATATATATATATATATATCGCATTCTGCTCAAATCTATGTTCATACGGATACTGTATGCTTTTTTATGTCTTTGTATCTAAACAAAGTAAATACATGACTATTAGTATTCCACCTCACCGTTTTCACCCCCGAAACGTTAGACTTCTGATCAGTATGGTAGTTTATATTTGTAACGAAGTCGTTGATTTGACAAGGGTCAGTAATATTACAAATCTCCAGTATTTAATACTTAATATTACATTTTATTTCCCTTAAATGGTTCCATTCTTTTCGGCCAATGTGATTCAAATGTGATTCAAACCCAGATCTGCTGGTCGAAACACTAACTTTCTAATAACTCTATCACGATTTTGGACTGTTGTAGTGCTCTGTATACGTGGCCTTGTGCCAAACAAAGCTAAAAGTAAGCGGCAATATTTGTTTTTTGCGTAAGTTCATTTGTTTTCGTCTTTCACTCAACATTGACGCGGTATTACTGCAGACGAGAAACTGCTTTAGTCCTAAAGGTAAATATTAAATTAGAAGTATTCAAAAGATATTTTAGCAGATAAGTTGCCTCATTAAATGAATCTCCGTAATTTTAATTAAACACAATAATAATCTGACGTTTTGCTCTTTCATTCATAATATAATTAACGAAAGTAAATATTAATTATAGCTTAAAGCATTATTAAAACTTTTGATATTGAATCCATCAGTTTATTTGGATACACTGCGCATGCGTGCACACACACACACAAACACACACACACACACACAAAGCCATGCATATATAGTAAAGAAATCTAGACAATATTTACATTATTCGGACTATTGTCCTTATCTTTGTTGCCATATTTATTAAAACGTTTCGGCCGTTGTACGCTCAGGCCTCCTTCAGGTGGTTGGAATGTCGAAATGTACGTTTTATTTCGCTCGCTGGGGTAGATTGCTCTAGTTCCAAACGTCTAGAACGTGGAACTAGAAGAGTTTAACTCAGCGAGTGAAATAAAGAGTTCAGTTCGACATTCCAAACATCTGAAGAAGTCCGGAGCGTACAACGGCCGAAACGTTGTAATAAATATGGTGACAAAGATGAGGACAATAGTCCGAATAATGTAGATAGTGTACATAATACCTCATCTCAGAAATATCGACAGATACTGAAAGGCCGAAAAGTTGTAATACATATGGGGACAAAGATGAGGACAATAGTCCGAATAATGTAAATAGTGTACATAATACCACATCTCAGAATATAGACAGATACAGAAAAGCCGAAACGTTGTAATAAATATGGTGACAAAGATGAGGACAATAGTCCGAATAATGTAAATAGTGTACATAATACCTCATTTCAGAAATATAGACAGATACTGAAAGACTGAAAGTTTGTAATAAATATGGTGACAAAGTTGAGGAAAATAGTCCGAATAATGTAAATAGTGTACATAACACTTCATCTCAGAAATATAGACAGGTACTGAAAGGCCGAAACGTTGTAATAAATATGGTGACAAAGATGAGGACAATAGTCCGAATAATGTAAATAGTGTACATAATACCTCATCTCAGAAATATAGACAAATACTGAAAGGCCGAAAAGTTGTAATACATATGTGGCTAAAGATGAGGACAATAGTCCGAATAATGTAAATAGTGTACATAATACCTCATCTCAGAAATATAGAGAGATACTGAAGGACCGAAATGTTGTAATAAATATGGTGACAAAGATTAGGACAATAGTCCGAATAATGTAAATAGTGTACATAATACCTCATCTCAGAAATATAGACAAATACTGAAAGGCCGAAACATTGTAATAAATATGGTGACAAAGATGAGGACAATAGTCCGAATAATGTAAATAGTGTACATAATACCTCATCTCAGAAATATAGACAGATACTTAAATGTTCGAAACGTTGTAATAAATATGGCGAAAACGATGACGACAAAATTCCGAATAATGTAAATAGTGTACATAATACCTCATCTCAGAAATATAGACAGATACAGAAAGACCGAAAGTTTGTAATAAATATGGTGACAAAGTTGAGGAAAATAGTCCGAATAATGTAAATAGTGTAAATAATACCTCATCTCAGAAATATAGACAGGTACTGAAAGGCCGAAACGTTGTAATAAATATGGTGACAAAGATGAGGACAATAGTCCGAATAGTGTAAATAGTGTACATAATACCTCATCTTAGAAATATAGACAGATACTGAAAGGCCGAAACGTTGTAATAAATATGGCGACAAAGATGAGGACTATAGTCCGAATAATGTAAATAGTGTACATAATACCTCATCTCAGAAATATAGACAGATACTTAAATGGTCGAAACGTTGTAATAAATATGGCGAAAACGATGACGACAACATTCCGAATAATGTAAATAGTGTACATAATACCTCATCTCAGAAATATAGACAGATACAGAAAGGCCGAAACGTTGTAATAAATATGGTGACAAAGATTAGGACAATAGTCCGAATAATGTAAATAGTGTACATAATACTTCATCTCAGAAATATAGACAGATACTGAACGGCCGAAACGTTGTAATAAATATGGAGACAACGATGAAGACAATAGTCCGAATAATGTAAATAGTGTACATAATACGTCATCACAGAAATATAGACAGATACTGAAAGGCCGAAACGTTGTAATATATATGGCGACAACGTTGAGGTCAATAGTCCGAATAATGTACATAGTGTACATTATACCTCATTTCAGGAATATAAACACATACTGAAAGGCCGAAACGTTGTAATAAATATGGCGACAAAGATGAGGACTATAGTCCGAATAATCTAAATAGTGTACATAATACCTCATCTCAGAAATATAGACAGATACTGAAGGGCCGAAACGTTGTAATATATATGGTGACAACGATGAGGACTATAGTCCGAATAATGTAAATAGTGTACATAATACCTCATCTCAGAAATATAGACAGATACTGAAAGGCCGAAAAGTTGTAATACATATGTGGCTAAAGATGAGGACAATAGTCCGAATAATGTAAATAGTGTACATAATACCTCATCTCAGAAATATAGACAGATACTGAAAGGCCGAAAAGTTGTAATACATATGTGGCTAAAGATGAGGACAATAGTCCGAATAATGTAAATAGTGTACATAATACTTCATCTCAGAAATATAGAGAGATACTGAAGGGCCGAAACGTTGTAATAAATATGGCGACAAAGATGAGGACTATAGTCCGAATAATGTAAATAGTGTACATAATACCTCATCTCAGAAATATAGACAGATACTGAAGGGCCGAAACTTTGTAATAAATATGGTGACAAAGATTAGGACAATAGTCCGAATAATGTAAATAGTGTACATAATACCTCATCTCAGAAATATAGACAGATACTGAAGGGCCGAAACTTTGTAATAAATATGGTGACAAAGATTAGGACAATAGTCCGAATAATGTAAATAGTGTACATAATACCTCATCTCAGAAATATCGACAGATACTTAAATGGTCGAAACGTTGTAATACATATGTGGACAAAGATGAGGACAATAATCCGAATAATGTAAATAGTGTACATAATACCTCATCTCAGAAATATAGACAGATACTGAAGGGCCGAAACGTTGTAATAAATATGGCGACAACGATGAAGACAATAGTCCGAATAATATAAATAGTGTACATAATACCTCATCTCAGGAATATAGACAGATACTGAAAGGCCGAAACGTTGTAATATATATGGCGACAACGTTGAGGTCAATAGTCCGAATAATGTACATAGTGTACATTATACCTCATTTCAGGAATATAAACACATACTGAAAGGCCGAAACGTTGTAATAAATATGGCGACAAAGATGAGGACTATAGTCCGAATAATGTAAATAGTGTACATAATACCTCATCTCAGAAATATAGACAGATACTTAAATGGTCGAAACGTTGTAATAAACATGGCGAAAACGATGACGACAACATTCCGAATAATGTAAATAGTGTACATAATACCTCATCTCAGAAATATAGACAGATACAGAAAGACCGAAAATTTGTAATAAATATGGTGACAAAGTTGAGAAAATAGTCCGAATAATGTAAATAGTGTACATAACACTTCATCTCAGAAATATAGACATGTACTGAAAGGCCGAAACGATGTAATAAATATGGTGACAATGATGAGGACAATAGTCCGAATAATGTAAATAGAGTACATAATACCTCATCTCAGAAATATCGACAGATACTGAAAGGCCGAAAAGTTGTAATACATATGTGGACAAAGATGAGGACAATAGTCCGAATAATGTAAATAGTGTACATAATACCTCATCTCAGAAATATAGACAGATACTTAAATGGTCTAAACGTTGTAATAAATATGGCGAAAACGATGACGACAACATTCCGAATAATGTAAATAGTGTACATAATACCTCATCTCAGAAATATAGACAGATACTGAAAGGCCGAAACGTTGTAATAAATATGGTGACAAAGATGAGGACAATAGTCCGAATAATGTAAATAGAGTACATAATACCTCATCTCAGAAATATCGACAGATACTGAAAGGCCGAAAAGTTGTAATACATATGGGGACAAAGATGAGGACAATAGTCCGAATAATGTAAATAGTGTACATAATACCTCATCTCAGAAATATAGAGAGATACTGAAGGACCGAAACTTTGTAATAAATATGGCGACAAAGATTAGGACAATAGTCCCAACAATGTAAATAGTGTACATAATACTTCATCTCAGAAATATAGACAGATACTGAAGGGCCGAAACGTTGTAATAAATATGGCGACAACGATGAGGACAATAGTCCGAATAATGTAAATAGCGTACATAATACTTCATCTCAGAAATATAGACAGATACTGAAAGGCCGAAACGTTGTAATAAATATGGCGACAAAGATGAGGACAACAGTCCGAATAATGTAAATAGTGTACATAATACCTCATCTCAGAAATATAGACAGATACTGAACGGCCGAAACGTTGTAATAAATATGGCGACAACGATGCGGACAATAGTCCGAATAATGTAAATAGTGTACATAATACCTCATCTCAGAAATATCGACAGATACTGAAAGGCCGAAAAGTTGTAATACATATGGGGACAAAGATGAGGACAATAGTCCGAATAATGTAAATAGTGTACATAATACCTCATCTTAGAAATATAGACAGATACTGAAGGGCCGAAACGTTATGATAAATATGGTGAGAAAGATGAGGACAATAGTCCGAATAATGTAAATAGTGTACAAAATACCTCATCTCATAAATATATACAGATACTGAAAGGCCGAAACGTTGTAATAAATATGGCGACAAATATGAGGACAATAGTCCGAATAATGTAAATAGTGTTCTTGAAATCTGTGAATCATAGTAGGCTTTTCTATTTATGATTTCTATCCATCGTTTTTACTTAATATAATCTGACCGCTACAAATTAATTTTAAAAAAATATGAAAACAATTTGTTGTAAAAAATTATTATTCATATTTTTTTTTATTCTTAAGAAACACTCTCCATAATATATCTTATTCATGAAAGTTATTAAAATCTTTTTTAATTAAATAATGTCATATTTTTAAATTTACGATACAGATCAGATTTAACTCGGGTTCCTGTTTTGCAAAAAAAAAAAAAAAAATAATTTCTCGAAATTCCATAAAATTAAGTGAGTGTATGTGTGGGTGGGCGGTGATGTTAACAGTCAAAGACTTTCTAGAAAAGCGACATTTCTAAAATAATGTAATTTATATATGAATATGTTCTAAATGTTTCATTAACCCTAGAATACTAACCATGGGTATATAGTACCCAGCGCAAATTTTTCCTATTTTTAATTACAATTTTCATTAGCTGATTTTCTTTCCTAAATAATGTTTTTCAGTTCCTATTAATGTTAACTCAATGTACAAAGTTTGAAGTGCTTGCATGTAAAATATTTCAAATAAACATTTATATTTAATATTTTTTTTCATGTTTTCAAAATCGGGTATGATATACGCATGGTTAGTAGTGGTGTAAATTTAATTGATGGTTAGTGTTCTAGGGTTAAAATCTAACAATTATTTGATTTTTGCAAGAATTTCCAAATCATTGTGACGCTAAAGATGACGCTAAAATTCCCTATACTAATCTTTTACATCCCTCTACCGTTGGTGCAAAAAAAAAAAAAAAAAAAAAATTTAACAAAATTTCTATTCTAAAAATGATAAATGAACATAACATAAAAATTAAAAAAAAAATTCTTAGGTCATTCCTCTTAATAACAGCATATGGATTTTGAAGATAGAAATTGGTTTTTATTAAATCTGGGACATTTCTTCACAATGGTATGTTTTTTTTAGCGAATTAATGGAGATATCTAAAGTTCATGACATTTATATTTTAAAAAAATAATTTCAGTTTAAAATTCTCAGCGCGCCCTCATCTCTCTGCGCATGTGTACTACACATGCGCAGAAAGATGACGGCGCGCTGAGAATTTTAAACTGAAATTATTTTTTTAAAATACACATGCGCAGAAAGATGAGGGCGCGCTGAGAATTTTAAACTGAAATTATTTTTTTTAAATAAATGTCGTGGTATAGAGACTGCAGTAGATAGATATATCTGAAGAAACTGAGATAGATTGATTGATAGCGAGAGAGAGACACACACACACCGATAGAGAGAGAGAGAAAAAAAGAGAAAGAGAGTGAGAGAAAGAGAGAGAGAGAGAGAGAGAGAGATAAACACACTGAGGTGGATAGATAGATAAGAATTCTTAAGCAAGCATGGAATAATGCTAAGACTTTATCTGTGATTTTCAGTCTATGATGAAAGCTGTAGAAGGCCCGAAACATTGCATTTAAAAGAGAAAAGATAGGGATATTAGTCTGAATAATTCATAGAATATTTAGAAGAGTTTATTTATCATTACTGATCCTATCGGGTCTAAATTTTTCAGAAGGATATTTTTAGACACTGTCAAGAGTCCAAACAGATCGAACACCATTTTCCTTCCGATCGATCCACCGATAAGATGGCGTCATTTTCATCAACTTTCCTTCCAATAATCAGAGAAAATAAAAACGTTTTCGGCTGGAAAAATCAATAAAATTGTTGCACAAAATAATCTTTGCGATTAAAGTTTCCATTTTAGTTGAATTTTCCATGACTGCCTTTGCTACAATTTATACAGTTCGTCTTTCGGACGCCTATCTTAGAGCTTTGTTTAGCAAAGTTGTTCGGCTGGCCTAGCGTAGCGACATCGTTCCTCGGGAGTGCTTCACACTTGTGGCCGTGTGTCAAACTACCGTATTTATCGGCATATAAAAGCACTTTTTTTTTGCTAAAAAAATCTTTTAAAATTCTCCTGCGTCTTATATGTCATATGTAGATTTAAAATTCGCGATAGTCGGCCGAAATTATCTACCTGGCAACTCCTATTAGCTTAGAGTAACTTTCATATACCTATTGTTATTATTTAAAAGACTATTATGCAGATTAAAATTGTTATCATTGATAATTATTCATTATATTATTTTCATCACGTTTAATATTGGTACTTTGTTTCACTAAAATTATATGCAATAAATTCAAATTATATATTTGTAAAATATATTTGTTTCATTAATAGTTTTCTTTCGATAACTTCCGGTTGCATTTGTACAAATACAATCAGAATTTTTATATCCTAATTATTTCACTAAGACGTTTACAAGACGCAGGTTGTACAGATCATGTAAAAGAAAATTTTTGACTGAATTTTAATGGTAACTGTATTGTCTTGCTCAATTGTAATAATTGCTTGATTTTTATTTTGTTTTCTTACCTTTGGATATAATAAAGTTTTATAGGCTCGTGTTCTTTTTTCCTATTATTTTTCGTTTGTCATCATGGCTTGTTTATCAAAATAATAGCTCAGACCGAGGTTGTACCATTTACTAATAATTTTACTAATTACTAATTTTTTCTTGATTTGCCTTGCTAAAATTGGGTTTCGTCTTATACACCGGTGTGTCTTAAATGCTGTCAAATACGGTAATCAAAATTAAGTAAATACCTGCCAGGACCCCTATCGTGGATGTAGTTTGGCGAACCACTGTGTCTGATAATTACCTATATTTCAGTTGTGGAATTCCTTTCTGGCTTCAGGCTTTCCAGCCATGTTTAATGTTCAAAAAATCCAAATACAATGTTAATCGCTGTCTACTGTCTTCCTGATTACTCTTTTTCGCTGTGGTACCCAGATTTTTTAAAACTTAAGGCCAGTGCTAAACTGGCGTCGAGATCTCATCAATTTACAGTAGAGCTGGCTAGATTTAGCGGTAAGTTCTATGCTAAAAGTTTCTTTCCTTGCTCGTCTCAATTGTGGAACTCTTTTCAAGTTCCATGCTTTCCGACGAACTCTAATCTTCAAAAAATTAAATGCCATGTCAGTCGCTGTCCAATGTCCTGATTACTCTTCTTTTTTGTTCTTGGGCCTTTGTAATATTTCTGTTTTCTAATACTTTCCACACCCAGTAATCCCTTGTGTCTTAGTGGCTTTGTTGCCTTGCTTGGGGTGAACGCGAATATCGTGAGTTTAATCATCATAGGTGCTCCATTCTTGTAGCACTCTTTCAGATTATTGAATGATGTGTCGTTCAGGAAATTTAAGCTGCCAGGACGCAGAGAGTTTAGGAAACGAGGAAGGGAGTTTATTTTCAAAAGGAAGGAATTTTGTGAATGTATTGTGGGCCATCGAAAGAAAACAAGACCTTAGGAAATGCGTTTCGTTCATAGGATAGCCTTCTTTATATATCTATGCCTTTCTCTCTCAATATATATATATATATATATATATATATATATATATATATATATATATTGAAATTAAAATAACTGATCCAACGTGCAACTCTCGGATAATAAGTGTGACATTACTGTAATTAATGAACAATATAGTTCATGCCATATTCACGGAAAATCTACCAGTAAAAAAGAATTCCCTTGTTGCTATATTTGTACAAAAACGCACAACCTTAAAATTTAAATTCAAACTCAGCGTTGCGACCGCACGTTCCAAAACAATAACACATTTCTCATAGCATTTTTTCGGATTACATCTCTATTTTCGTTGTCCTCTTATTACTGACAAGTAAAAACAAGAACAAAAACAAAATCTACTTCCATACCTGATGATGTCTGTAGGAACAGACGAAAGCTTGTAAAAAATGAAAAAGATCTTATGCAACTGGAATTTATAAACGGGGATCATATTCATATACAGGTTCGGGGTTGATGTATCTTATTGAAATTGGTTGCGAAGATGTATTCTTGCCATTTAAATCATTAACCTCTATATTTGCTTTTTGTATGAATGATTCATGAATTTATATATATATATATATATATATATATATATATATATATATATATATATATACAAATGAGAAAAAGAACAGATGGAGTAAAAATATACAGTTCGTAGCATTTACTTTTTAATACAAAGTAGAGCAAAATATTTTTATAACATTTTTATTATAACAAATTACAATAAAAACATTTTACATCGCTACACAAAAAAATTCATATTTCAGTACTAAGATGGCACTTCCTCAGGAGATGGTAGATTTATCAAATTGGCAAGCCTTACCATTGAGCAAATCAAAGTACTATCGACTGGCTCGGAAACTTTCTTGATTTAAATCCAATCGAAAATCTGTGGACAATCTTCAAGAAACGACTTCGTGGAATGAACATACGAAGTACTAACATGTACACTGGGTCATGTTTCATTGAAAAACTTCGAAGAAATAGTAAATAATAACGGAATTATTCATTTTGTTTCAATTAATTTCCACAAGGATGTATATATATATATATATATATATATATATATATATATATATATATATATATATTATTACTCAAAATACAGCACAAATAGGGTTATGCTTCAAATTATACAAGTGCCTATTAAGTGGACATAATTGTGGATCTGGTTGCAGCTTTTTTGCCTATTTATAGTGTTGTTTATTAACTTTTTGTTTATTATTTTATTGTTGGGTGAAGCTATTAATATATTATTATTAATTATTATTAATATTAATTATTAATTATTATTATTGTTATTAATTATTAATAATTATTATTAATATAACATTATTAATTATTATTATTATTATTAATGTATTATTATTAATGTATTATTATTATTAATTATTATTTATATGTTATTATCAATTATTATTAATATATTCTTATTAATAATAATTATTAATATATTATTATCAATTATTATTAATATATTATTATTAATTATTATTATTATCATTATTACTTATTATTAATATATCATTATTACTTATTATTAATATATTATTATTAATTATTTTTATCAATAATTAATATTAATATATTATTAATAATTATTATTAATATATTGTTATTAATTATTATTATTAATTATTGTTATTAATAATTATTATTAATATAATATTAACTATTATTATTAATTATTATTATATTAATTATTATTAATATATTATTAATTATTATTATTACTTATTAATATATTATGATTAATCATTATTATTAATTATTACTATTATTAATTAATATTGTTAATTATTATTAATATATTATTATAATTTATTATTTATTATTATTAATTATTATTAATATAATATATTAAGTATGCTTATTTTCGAATATTTTACACATATTTTCGTTCTCTTCTGTCTATATGTCACTTCAGTAGGTAGAAAATGATGGCCCACCACAGCTTCTTTTCCTTTAAAGATATATAGGATAGAATGGTCGAAACTATGCTTAAAGACATTAAAATCGTTGTGACCGAGGGAGCATGCTCTCGGGAGTTTGTTTGGAATAGGAAATGCCTGAGGATGAGCCGACTTGAGGCATAGCCGTAAAGGTTTAGATTAGTGGAATTAATGAATTGCACTCGTCTGAATATCCACCACAAAAAAAAAAAAAAAATAGTGACAGATTCGCGAGAGTCAACGAACTTTTCGAGTGTGGGAAAAGTGGTTGTAGGGTGGAAAATAGTCGCCTACAAGACTGCGAATACACTTTTGATTTCTATCAAGGCTGTAAAGTGAGAATTTGGAAGCCCAAATATGATAGAATATAGTATTTTTAGCTGACCTGAACTTGTAAAGATAAAGCTGGTCCGGAGGAGTCTGGAACGTTACAAGGAAGAGTCCACTTTTCCTGTATTTTGAGCGATGGAACGTATATACAAGTTCTACTTGAGGACTGCGGGAGAGTTTCAGACACAAGAGGCGTTCAAGGCAATGGGCTCTTTGGGAAAACATCCATTCATCGTAACTATATTAGTTTGGATTTATTTTGTTTCATGGCATATCAACATCTCAATGGGTTATTTAATGCCGACAAGAATAGGTTCATATGAATAGAATATGTATTCTTTGTAAAAAATCAGTTTTGTAGATCAGGTTTCATTGACCTATTTTTTAAAGAGGACCTTTGTAGAGAGTCTGGTTTGGTCTGGTTTAATTTTGTTTTACGGCATATCAAAATCACTGGATTATTTAATGCCGACAATATTTTTAGGATAGGTTAGTATGAATAGAATATATATTCTTTGTAAGAAATCAGTTTGTAGATCAGGTTTCATTGATGTATTTTTGTGAAGAGTGTCTTTGTAAAGAGTCTGGTTTAATTTTGTTTTACGGCATATCAAATTGAATGGGTTATTTAATGCCGACAAAAATTTTAAGATAGGTTCATATCAATAGAATATATATTCTTTGTAAGAAATCAGTTTGCTATAAAGATCTTTTTTATACTTTTATAGTGTTTTGACCATAGTTTGGGGGCTAACTATTTGCCTATTTCTGCGACCCTGACAGGTGCTACCACCCTGGGTCAGGAAGGATCTGGGAACAACAGCAATCAAGAGGTAATTCCACGCTCCTTCAAAACCTCCCTATCAGAAGACTTGCTGCCGGATGTAGTTTATCGTCATACCCATGATGCTTTGTAACTGAAGAAAACTCAGAATCTGTTCGGTGATGATGAAATATTACTAGATTTGTTCTTGAAGTACGGAATGAACAAGCCAGAGAAAGCTAGGTTGGATAGAACAGCCGGCAGTCTCTGGTCATTTAGGCATTCTGGGGTGCGCCAATTAACCGTGATTTCATCGGCATATGTATTTACTAATGATCTGAGGATGCTCTAAAGGTGATCGTTAATATAAGACTGAAAGAAGCTACGACCTAGTAGAGAGGGCTGGCTAATAACAGCGTTCTTCAGGCGCCCACCTGACAGGAAAAAACTTGATAACTGAGAACACTCTTCCAGAGATGCCACAGAAGGAGAGTTTGTGTAGCAACTCTCTATGCCACACAGAGGCATCGTGATATCTAAGTCTATTTTCAAGCTCATCACATTACAATTTAAAGTGTAATACCATCAGCAGTGGAACTAAAGGAGCGAAATTCATACTGTTTGTCGCTTTGGATGTAGTTTTCTGTTAAGGTAATCGGGAACTTTCTTGTGGACGGCAGCCTTAAAAAAATTGCTGATGATACGATGAGGGGGATGAGTGCTCGTCCCTATTCTTTTAAACAGAAAAAAAGCTAACATATTTGGCTCGAATCAACAAATATATATTTATGTGGAAAAATATAAGGAGGGATTTTTCCAGTTGGTGCCCGGTAATTTTTGGCAGTATTTTGAAAGCGAATTTCAGGCAGAGTATTCCCTCTGAAGAATGGCTATATCTCAGGATTTAAAACCGGAAGGCCGACGAATATATCGGCAGAAAGATTTGAATGAAAAATGAAAAAAAACAAAAAAACTGAAAATAATACTCCGAAGTTAAAGCGGAATAATGGAAGGTCTTCATTTCATGAATTCGGAAATGCAAGTAATTTGGCCGGCTTTTCGACTAATTACATTGAATCAAGATTGCATCTGCGTTCAGCAGATTTCATCTTTTCACCGTAATTAAATGTTTCAAATGTAGCTAATTATATTGATATATTTTTAATTTGATAAACATAATTACAAGATTTATATCCAGAATAAATACGTACAAGCCATGCATATCCATGCAGGCCATTATAAAATGAATTTATTTTAAATGAATATATAATACATACATACATATACATATACATATATATATATATATATATATATATATATATATATATATATATATATATGTGTGTGTGTGTGTGTGTGTGTGTTTTGTGTTTGTGTGTATATAAATATAAACATATATATATATATATATATGTGTGTGTGTGTGTAATATATTTATATATATATATTATTATTTATATATTATATGCGCGGTACTTATTAGAAAGCGCTCAAAATCAGAGATAAAGCTGACATATTTCGTTGGATTGATGTGAGTTTGTGACCCTGAGTTTCACGCTTTTGCAATCGTCAGATAAACACACACACACACACACACACACACACACATATATATATATATATATATATATATATATATAGGCAGATGGATATATAGATAGATGGATAGATAAATAAACTATCTATCTATCTATATATATATATATATATATATATATATATACATTCATTTCTGTAGTTTAGTGCTAGCAGCAAGCAGAAATATTTCTCCTCCCGATGATGGCCATTTCGGCCGAAACTAGTCGAGGAATCTAAATGCAATAATAATAAAAAAACGAAAGAATATTAATCTACAACCCAGTGTGTCTGAGGATTTTAATTTTTTAATTTTTATTGTTCAAAATATATATATATATATATATATATATATATATATATATATATATATATATATATATATATATATATCTTTTCTTAGAGACACACACATACATATATATATATTTAAATGCATGTATATATCTATGCCTTCAGAGTTTTCTTATTCACGAAGACACACACACACACACACACACACACACACACATATATATATATATATATATATATATATGGGTGTGAATGTGTGTTTTTAGCCAGCAATTTCTCTTGTAGGCATGTCTGATTAAATAATTAAACATTATTTATTTTTAGCAAAATTCTTTCATATTCCTGAATATTTTTCAGTGTATTACAATTAAATGATGCGAGAAATGCAATGTAACTGTAAAAAGAACTTTTATTTTCCGTTATTTTAAATGGATACTTATGTTTCAGTAGATGCTCTCAGACATTCAGGCCGGTAGATTTTTTTTTTAAGCAAATCACCCCACTAGCACGCGAGGAGTTACAGAAAGTGAGAGTAAGTGTAAAGAGGAGTGTTTGGGAAAAGGATAAAGAGAAAGACAGGGATCAAAGTCCAAGCACCAGAAGATGTCGATTGACATTACATTT
>OZ010594.1:18759822-18792322 GCA_963932145.1 Acanthosepion lycidas
AAAGAAAATGGAGAAAAGATGGAAGATGACAAAAAGAGGAAAGGAAAATGGAGAAAAGATGGAAGATGACAAAAAGAGGAAAAGAAAATGGAGAAAAGATGGAAGATGACAAAAAGAGGAAAAGAAAATGGAGAAAAGATGGAAGATGACAAAAAGAGGAAAAGAAAAGGGAGAAAAGATAGAAGATGACAAAAAGAGGAAAAGAAAATGGAGAAAAGATGGAAGATGACAAAAAGAGGAAAGGAAAATGGAGAAAAGATGGAAGATGACAAAAAGAGGAAAAGAAAATGGAGAAAAGATGGAAGATGACAAAGAGAGGAAAAGAAAATGACAAAAGATGGAAGATGACAAAAAGAGTAAAAGAAAATGGAGAAAAGATGGAAGATGACAAAAAGAGGAAAAGAAAATGGAGAAAAGATGGAAGATGACAAAAAGAGGAAAAGAAAATGGAGAAAAGATGGAAGATGACAAAAAGAGGAAAAGAAAAGGGAGAAAAGATGGAAGATGACAAAAAGAGGAAAAGAAAATGGAGAAAAGATGGAAGATGACAAAAAGAGGAAAAGAAAAGGGAGAAAAGATGGAAGATGACAAAAAGAGGAAAAGAAAATGGAAAAAAGATGGAAGATGACAAAGAGAGGAAAAGAAAATGGAGAAAAGATGGAAGATGACAAAGAGAGGAAAAGAAAATGACAAAAGATGGAAGATGACAAAAAGAGTAAAAGAAAATGGAGAAAAGATGGAAGATGACAAAAAGAGGAAAAGAAAATGGAGAAAAGATGGAAGATGACAAAAAGAGGAAAAGAAAATGGAGAAAAGATGGAAGATGACAAAAAGAGGAAAGGAAAATGGAGAAAAGATGTAAGATGACAAAAAGAGGAAAAGAAAATGACAAAAGATGGAAGATGACAAAAAGAGGAAAAGAAAATGGAGAAAAGATGGAAGTTGACAAAAAGAGGAAAAGAAAATGACAAAAGATGGAAGATGACAAAAAGAGGAAAAGAAAAGGGAGAAAAGATGGAAGATGACAAAAAGAGGAAAAGAAAAGGGAGAAAAGATAGAAGATGACAAAAAGAGGAAAAGAAAATGGAGAAAAGATGGAAGATGACAAAAAGAGGAAAGGAAAATGGAGAAAAGATGGAAGATGACAAAGAGAGGAAAAGAAAATGACAAAAGATGGAAGATGACAAAAAGAGTAAAAGAAAATGACAAAAGATGGAAGATGACAAAAAGAGGAAAAGAAAAGGGAGAAAAGATGGAAGATGACAAAAAGAGGAAAAGAAAATGGAGAAAAGATGGAAGATGACAAAAAGAGGAAAAGAAAATGACAAAAGATGGAAGATGACAAAAAGAGGAAAAGAAAAGGGAGAAAAGATGGAAGATGACAAAAAGAGGAAAAGAAAATGGAGAAAAGATGGAAGATGACAAAAAGAGGAAAAGAAAAGGGAGAAAAGATGGAAGATGACAAAAAGAGGAAAAGAAAATGGAGAAAAGATGGAAGATGACAAAGAGAGGAAAAGAAAATGACAAAAGATGGAAGATGACAAAAAGAGTAAAAGAAAATGGAGAAAAGATGGAAGATGACAAAAAGAGGAAAAGAAAATGGAGAAAAGATGGAAGATGACAAAAAGAGGAAAAGAAAATGGAGAAAAGATGGAAGATGACAAAAAGAGGAAAAGAAAATGGAGAAAAGATGGAAGATGACAAAAAGAGGAAAAGAAAATGGAGAAAAGATGGAAGATGACAAAAAGAGGAAAAGAAAATGGAGAAAAGATGGAAGATGACAAAAAGAGGAAAAGAAAATGGAGAAAAGATGGAAGATGACAAAAAGAGGAAAAGAAAATGACAAAAGATGGAAGATGACAAAAAGAGTAAAAGAAAATGGAGAAAAGATGGAAGATGACAAAAAGAGGAAAAGAAAATGGAGAAAAGATGGAAGATGACAAAAAGAGGAAAAGAAAATGGAGAAAAGATGGAAGATGACAAAGAGAGGAAAAGAAAATGACAAAAGATGGAAGATGACAAAAAGAGTAAAAGAAAATGGAGAAAAGATGGAAGATGACAAAAAGAGGAAAAGAAAATGGAGAAAAGATGGAAGATGACAAAAAGAGGAAAAGAAAATGGAGAAAAGATGGAAGATGACAAAAAGAGGAAAAGAAAATGGAGAAAAGATGGAAGATGACAAAAAGAGGAAAAGAAAATGGAGAAAAGATGGAAGATGACAAAAAGAGGAAAAGAAAATGACAAAAGATGGAAGATGACAAAAAGAGTAAAAGAAAATGGAGAAAAGATGGAAGATGACAAAAAGAGGAAAAGAAAATGGAGAAAAGATGGAAGATGACAAAAAGAGGAAAAGAAAATGGAGAAAAGATGGAAGATGACAAAAAGAGGAAAAGAAAATGGAGAAAAGATGGAAGATGACAAAAAGAGGAAAAGAAAATGGAGAAAAGATGGAAGATGACAAAGAGAGGAAAAGAAAATGACAAAAGATGGAAGATGACAAAAAGAGGAAAAGAAAATGGAGAAAAGATGGAAGATGACAAAAAGAGGAAAAGAAAATGGAGAAAAGATGGAAGATGACAAAAAGAGGAAAAGAAAATGGAGAAAAGATGGAAGATGACAAAGAGAGGAAAAGAAAATGACAAAAGATGGAAGATGACAAAAAGAGGAAAAGAAAATGGAGAAAAGATGGAAGATGACAAAAAGAGGAAAAGAAAATGGAGAAAAGATGGAAGATGACAAAGAGAGGAAAAGAAAATGACAAAAGATGGAAGATGACAAAAAGAGTAAAAGAAAATGGAGAAAAGATGGAAGATGACAAAAAGAGGAAAAGAAAATGGAGAAAAGATGGAAGATGACAAAAAGAGGAAAAGAAAATGGAGAAAAGATGGAAGATGACAAAAAGAGGAAAAGAAAATGGAGAAAAGATAGAAGATGACAAAAAGAGGAAAGGAAAATGGAGAAAAGATGGAAGATGACAAAAAGAGGAAAAGAAAATGGAGAAAAGATGGAAGATGACAAAGAGAGGAAAAGAAAATGACAAAAGATGGAAGATGACAAAAAGAGTAAAAGAAAATGGAGAAAAGATGGAAGATGACAAAAAGAGGAAAAGAAAATGGAGAAAAGATGGAAGATGACAAAAAGAGGAAAAGAAAATGGAGAAAAGATGGAAGATGACAAAAAGAGGAAAAGAAAATGGAGAAAAGATGGAAGATGACAAAAAGAGGAAAAGAAAATGACAAAAGATGGAGGATGACAAAAAGAGGAAAAGAAAATGACAAAAGAGGGAAGATGACAAAAAGAGGAAAAGAAAATGGAGAAAAGATGGAAGATGACAAAAAGAGGAAAAGAAAATGGAGAAAAGATGGAAGATGACAAAAAGAGGAAAGGAAAATGGAGAAAAGATGGAAGATGACAAAAAGAGGAAAATAAAATGACAAAAGATGGAAGATGACAAAAAGAGGAAAAGAAAATGGAGAAAAGATGGAAGATGACAAAAAGAGGAAAGGAAAATGGAGAAAAGATGGAAGATGACAAAAAGAGGAAAAGAAAATGGACAAAAGATGGAAGATGACAAAAAGAGGAAAAGAAAATGGAGAAAAGATGGAAGATGACAAAAAGAGGAAAAGAAAATGGAGAAAAGATGGAAGATGACAAAAAGAGTAAAAGAAAATGGAGAAAAGATGGAAGATGACAAAAAGAGGAAAAGAAAATGGAGAAAAGATGGAAGATGACAAAAAGAGGAAAAGAAAATGGAGAAAAGATGGAAGATGACAAAAAGAGGAAAAGAAAATGGAGAAAAGATAGAAGATGACAAAAAGAGGAAAGGAAAATGGAGAAAAGATGGAAGATGACAAAAAGAGGAAAAGAAAATGGAGAAAAGATGGAAGATGACAAAGAGAGGAAAAGAAAATGACAAAAGATGGAAGATGACAAAAAGAGTAAAAGAAAATGGAGAAAAGATGGAAGATGACAAAAAGAGGAAAAGAAAATGGAGAAAAGATGGAAGATGACAAAAAGAGGAAAAGAAAATGGAGAAAAGATGGAAGATGACAAAAAGAGGAAAAGAAAATGGAGAAAAGATGGAAGATGACAAAAAGAGGAAAAGAAAATGACAAAAGATGGAGGATGACAAAAAGAGGAAAAGAAAATGACAAAAGAGGGAAGATGACAAAAAGAGGAAAAGAAAATGGAGAAAAGATGGAAGATGACAAAAAGAGGAAAAGAAAATGGAGAAAAGATGGAAGATGACAAAAAGAGGAAAGGAAAATGGAGAAAAGATGGAAGATGACAAAAAGAGGAAAAGAAAATGACAAAAGAGGGAAGATGACAAAAAGAGGAAAAGAAAATGGAGAAAAGATGGAAGATGACAAAAAGAGGAAAAGAAAATGAGAAAAGATGGAAGATGACAAAAAGAGGAAAAGAAAATGACAAAAGAGGGAAGATGACAAAAAGAGGAAAAGAAAATGGAGAAAAGATGGAAGATGACAAAAAGAGGAAAAGAAAAGGGAGAAAAGATGGAAGATGACAAAAAGAGGAAAAGAAAATGGAGAAAAGATGGAAGATGACAAAAAGAGGAAAAGAAAAGGGAGAAAAGATGGAAGATGACAAAAAGAGGAAAGGAAAATGGAGAAAAGATGGAAGATGACAAAAAGAGGAAAAGAAAATGACAAAAGATGGAAGATGACAAAAAGAGGAAAAGAAAATGACAAAAGATGGAAGATGACAAAAAGATGAAAAGAAAATGACAAAAGATGGAAGATGACAAAAAGAGGAAAAGAAAATGACAAAAGATGGAAGATGACAAAAAGAGGAAAAGAAAATGGAGAAAAGATGGAAGATGACAAAAAGAGGAAAAGAAAATGGAGAAAAGATGGAAGATGACGAAAAGAGGAAAAGAAAATGACAAAAGATGGAAGATGACAAAAAGAGGAAAAGAAAATGGAGAAAAGATGGAAGATGACAAAAAGAGGAAAAGAAAATGGAGAAAAGATGGAAGATGACAAAGAGAGGAAAAGAAAATGACAAAAGATGGAAGATGACAAAAAGAGGAAAAGAAAATGGAGAAAAGATGGAAGATGACAAAAAGAGGAAAAGAAAATGGAGAAAAGATGGAAGATGACAAAAAGAGGAAAAGAAAATGGAGAAAAGATGGAAGATGACAAAGAGAGGAAAAGAAAATGACAAAAGATGGAAGATGACAAAAAGAGGAAAAGAAAATGGAGAAAAGATGGAAGATGACAAAAAGAGGAAAAGAAAATGGAGAAAAGATGGAAGATGACAAAGAGAGGAAAAGAAAATGACAAAAGATGGAAGATGACAAAAAGAGTAAAAGAAAATGGAGAAAAGATGGAAGATGACAAAAAGAGGAAAAGAAAATGGAGAAAAGATGGAAGATGACAAAAAGAGGAAAAGAAAATGGAGAAAAGATGGAAGATGACAAAAAGAGGAAAAGAAAATGGAGAAAAGATAGAAGATGACAAAAAGAGGAAAGGAAAATGGAGAAAAGATGGAAGATGACAAAAAGAGGAAAAGAAAATGGAGAAAAGATGGAAGATGACAAAGAGAGGAAAAGAAAATGACAAAAGATGGAAAATGACAAAAAGAGTAAAAGAAAATGGAGAAAAGATGGAAGATGACAAAAAGAGGAAAAGAAAATGGAGAAAAGATGGAAGATGACAAAAAGAGGAAAAGAAAATGGAGAAAAGATGGAAGATGACAAAAAGAGGAAAAGAAAATGGAGAAAAGATGGAAGATGACAAAAAGAGGAAAAGAAAATGACAAAAGATGGAGGATGACAAAAAGAGGAAAAGAAAATGACAAAAGAGGGAAGATGACAAAAAGAGGAAAAGAAAATGGAGAAAAGATGGAAGATGACAAAAAGAGGAAAAGAAAATGGAGAAAAGATGGAAGATGACAAAAAGAGGAAAGGAAAATGGAGAAAAGATGGAAGATGACAAAAAGAGGAAAAGAAAATGACAAAAGAGGGAAGATGACAAAAAGAGGAAAAGAAAATGGAGAAAAGATGGAAGATGACAAAAAGAGGAAAAGAAAATGAGAAAAGATGGAAGATGACAAAAAGAGGAAAAGAAAATGACAAAAGAGGGAAGATGACAAAAAGAGGAAAAGAAAATGGAGAAAAGATGGAAGATGACAAAAAGAGGAAAAGAAAAGGGAGAAAAGATGGAAGATGACAAAAAGAGGAAAAGAAAATGGAGAAAAGATGGAAGATGACAAAAAGAGGAAAAGAAAAGGGAGAAAAGATGGAAGATGACAAAAAGAGGAAAGGAAAATGGAGAAAAGATGGAAGATGACAAAAAGAGGAAAAGAAAATGACAAAAGATGGAAGATGACAAAAAGAGGAAAAGAAAATGATAAAAGATGGAAGATGACAAAAAGAGGAAAAGAAAATGGAGAAAAGATGGAAGATGACAAAAAGATGAAAAGAAAATGACAAAAGATGGAAGATGACAAAAAGAGGAAAAGAAAATGACAAAAGATGGAAGATGACAAAAAGAGGAAAAGAAAATGGAGAAAAGATGGAAGATGACAAAAAGAGGAAAAGAAAATGGAGAAAAGATGGAAGATGACGAAAAGAGGAAAAGAAAATGACAAAAGATGGAAGATGACAAAAAGAGGAAAAGAAAATGGAGAAAAGATGGAAGATGACAAAAAGAGGAAAGGAAAATGGAGAAAAGATGGAAGATGACAAAAAGAGGAAAAGAAAATGGACAAAAGATGGAAGATGACAAAAAGAGGAAAAGAAAATGGAGAAAAGATGGAAGATGACAAAAAGAGGAAAAGAAAATGAGAAAAGATGGAAGATGACAAAAAGAGTAAAAGAAAATGGAGAAAAGATGGAAGATGACAAAAAGAGGAAAAGAAAATGGAGAAAAGATGGAAGATGACAAAAAGAGGAAAAGAAAATGGAGAAAAGATGGAAGATGACAAAAAGAGGAAAAGAAAATGGAGAAAAGATAGAAGATGACAAAAAGAGGAAAGGAAAATGGAGAAAAGATGGAAGATGACAAAAAGAGGAAAAGAAAATGGAGAAAAGATGGAAGATGACAAAGAGAGGAAAAGAAAATGACAAAAGATGGAAGATGACAAAAAGAGTAAAAGAAAATGGAGAAAAGATGGAAGATGACAAAAAGAGGAAAAGAAAATGGAGAAAAGATGGAAGATGACAAAAAGAGGAAAAGAAAATGGAGAAAAGATGGAAGATGACAAAAAGAGGAAAAGAAAATGGAGAAAAGATGGAAGATGACAAAAAGAGGAAAAGAAAATGACAAAAGATGGAGGATGACAAAAAGAGGAAAAGAAAATGACAAAAGAGGGAAGATGACAAAAAGAGGAAAAGAAAATGGAGAAAAGATGGAAGATGACAAAAAGAGGAAAAGAAAATGGAGAAAAGATGGAAGATGACAAAAAGAGGAAAGGAAAATGGAGAAAAGATGGAAGATGACAAAAAGAGGAAAAGAAAATGACAAAAGAGGGAAGATGACAAAAAGAGGAAAAGAAAATGGAGAAAAGATGGAAGATGACAAAAAGAGGAAAAGAAAATGAGAAAAGATGGAAGATGACAAAAAGAGGAAAAGAAAATGACAAAAGAGGGAAGATGACAAAAAGAGGAAAAGAAAATGGAGAAAAGATGGAAGATGACAAAAAGAGGAAAAGAAAAGGGAGAAAAGATGGAAGATGACAAAAAGAGGAAAAGAAAATGGAGAAAAGATGGAAGATGACAAAAAGAGGAAAAGAAAAGGGAGAAAAGATGGAAGATGACAAAAAGAGGAAAGGAAAATGGAGAAAAGATGGAAGATGACAAAAAGAGGAAAAGAAAATGACAAAAGATGGAAGATGACAAAAAGAGGAAAAGAAAATGATAAAAGATGGAAGATGACAAAAAGATGAAAAGAAAATGACAAAAGATGGAAGATGACAAAAAGAGGAAAAGAAAATGACAAAAGATGGAAGATGACAAAAAGAGGAAAAGAAAATGGAGAAAAGATGGAAGATGACAAAAAGAGGAAAAGAAAATGGAGAAAAGATGGAAGATGACGAAAAGAGGAAAAGAAAATGACAAAAGATGGAAGATGACAAAAAGAGGAAAAGAAAATGGAGAAAAGATGGAAGATGACAAAAAGAGGAAAGGAAAATGGAGAAAAGATGGAAGATGACAAAAAGAGGAAAAGAAAATGGACAAAAGATGGAAGATGACAAAAAGAGGAAAAGAAAATGGAGAAAAGATGGAAGATGACAAAAAGAGGAAAAGAAAATGAGAAAAGATGGAAGATGACAAAAAGAGGAAAAGAAAATGACAAAAGATGGAAGATGAAAAAAGAGGAAAAGAAAAGGGAGAAAAGATGGAAGATGACAAAAAGAGGAAAAGAAAAGGGAGAAAAGATGGAAGATGACAAAAAGAGGAAAAGAAAATGGAGAAAAGATGGAAGATGACAAAAAGAGGAAAAGAAAAGGGAGAAAAGATGGAAGATGAGAAAAAGAGGAAAGGAAAATGGAGAAAAGATGGAAGATGACAAAAAGAGGAAAAGAAAATGACAAAAGATGGAAGATGACAAAAAGAGGAAAAGAAAATGATAAAAGATGGAAGATGACAAAAAGAGGAAAAGAAAAGGGAGAAAAGATGGAAGATGACAAAAAGAGGAAAAGAAAATGGAGAAAAGATGGAAGATGACAAAAAGAGGAAAGGAAAATGGAGAAAAGATGGAAGATGACAAAAAGAGGAAAGGAAAATGGAGAAAAGATGGAAGATGACAAAAAGAGGAAAAGAAAATGGAGAAAAGATGGAAGATGACAAAAAGAGGAAAGGAAAATGGAGAAAAGATGGAAGATGACAAAAAGATGAAAAGAAAATGACAAAAGATGGAAGATGACAAAATGAGGAAAAGAAAAGGGAGAAAAGATCGAAGATGACGAAAAGAGGAAAAGAAAATGTAGAAAAGATGGAAGATGACAAAATGAGGAAAAGAAAATGGTAAAAAGATGGAAGATGACAAAAAGAGGAAAAGAAAATGGAGAAAAGATGGAAGATGACAAAAAGAGGAAAAGAAAATGGAGAAAAGATGGAAGATGACAAAAAGAGGAAAAGAAAATGACAAAAGATGGAAGATGACAAAATGAGGAAAAGAAAAGGGAGAAAAGATCGAAGATGACGAAAAGAGGAAAAAGAAAATGGTAAAAAGATGGAAGATGACAAAAAGAGGAAAAGAAAATGGAGAAAAGATGGAAGATGACAAAAAGAGGAAAAGAAAATGGAGAAAAGATGGAAGATGACAAAAAGAGGAAAAGAAAATGGAGAAAAGATGGAAGATGACGAAAAGAGGAAAAGAAAATGACAAAAGATGGAAGATGACAAAAAGAGGAAAAGAAAATGGACAAAAGATGGAAGATGACAAAAAGAGGAAAAGAAAATGGAGAAAAGATGGAAGATGACAAAAAGAGGAAAAGAAAATGGAGAAAAGATGGAAGATGACAAAAAGAGGAAAGGAAAATGGAGAAAAGATGGAAGATGACAAAAAGAGGAAAAGAAAATGACAAAAGATGGAAGATGACAAAATGAGGAAAAGAAAATGGAGAAAAGATGGAAGATGACAAAAAGAGGAAAAGAAAATGGAGAAAAGATGGAAGATGACAAAAAGAGGAAAAGAAAATGGAGAAAAGATGGAAGATGACAAAAAGAGGAAAAGAAAATGGAGAAAAGATGGAAGATGACAAAAAGAGGAAAAGAAAATGACAAAAGATGGAAGATGACAAAATGAGGAAAAGAAAATGGTAAAAAGATGGAAGATGACAAAAAGAGGAAAAGAAAATGGAGAAAAGATGGAAGATGACAAAAAGAGGAAAAGAAAATGACAAAAGATGGAAGATGACAAAAAGAGGAAAAGAAAATGGAGAAAAGATGGAAGATGACAAAAAGAGGAAAAGAAAATGGAGAAAAGATGGAAGATGACAAAAAGAGGAAAGGAAAATGGAGAAAAGATGGAAGATGACAAAAAGAGGAAAAGAAAATGGAGAAAAGATGGAAGATGACAAAAAGAGGAAAGGAAAATGGAGAAAAGATGGAAGATGACAAAAAGAGGAAAAGAAAATGACAAAAGATGGAAGATGACAAAATGAGGAAAAGAAAATGACAAAAGATGGAAGATGACAAAATGAGGAAAAGAAAATGGAGAAAAGATCGAAGATGACAAAAAGAGGAAAAGAAAATGACAAAAGATGGAAGATGACAAAAAGAGGAAAAGAAAATGGAGAAAAGATGGAAGATGACAAAAAGAGGAAAAGAAAATGACAAAAGATGGAAGATGACAAAAAGAGGAAAAGAAAATGACAAAAGATGGAAGATGACAAAAAGAGGAAAAGAAAATGGAGAAAAGATCGAAGATGACAAAAAGAGGAAAAGAAAATGACAAAAGATGGAAGATGACAAAAAGAGGAAAAGAAAATGGAGAAAAGATGGAAGATGACAAAAAGAGGAAAAGAAAATGACAAAAGATGGAAGATGACAAAAAGAGGAAAAGAAAATGACAAAAGATGGAAGATGACAAAAAGAGGAAAAGAAAATGGAGAAAAGATGGAAGATGATAAAAAGAGGAAAGGAAAATGGAGAAAAGATGGAAGATGACAAAAAGAGGAAAAGAAAATGACAAAAGATGGAAGATGACAAAATGAGGAAAAGAAAATGACAAAAGATGGAAGATGACAAAATGAGGAAAAGAAAATGACAAAAGATGGAAGATGACAAAAAGAGGAAAAGAAAATGGAGAAAAGATGGAAGATGACAAAAAGAGGAAAAGAAAATGACAAAAGATGGAAGATGACAAAAAGAGGAAAAGAAAATGGAGAAAAGATGGAAGATGACAAAAAGAGGAAAAGAAAATGACAAAAGATGGGAGATGACAAAAAGAGGAAAAGAAAATGGAGAAAAGATGGAAGATGACAAAAAGAGGAAAAGAAAATGGAGAAAAGATGGAAGATGACAAAAAGAGGAAAAGAAAATGGAGAAAAGATGGAAGATGACGAAAAGAGGAAAAGAAAATGACAAAAGATGGAAGATGACAAAAAGAGGAAAAGAAAATGGAGAAAAGATGGAAGATGACAAAAAGAGGAAAAGAAAATGACAAAAGATGGAAGATGACAAAATGAGGAAAAGAAAATGGAGAAAAGATGGAAGATGACAAAAAGAGGAAAGGAAAATGGTAAAAAGATGGAAGATGACAAAAAGAGGAAAAGAAAATGGAGAAAAGATGGAAGATGACAAAAAGAGGAAAAGAAAATGACAAAAGATGGAAGATGACAAAAAGAGGAAAAGAAAATGGAGAAAAGATGGAAGATGACGAAAAGAGGAAAAGAAAATGACAAAAGATGGAAGATGACAAAAAGAGGAAAAGAAAATGGAGAAAAGATGGAAGATGACAAAAAGAGGAAAAGAAAATGGAGAAAAGATGGAAGATGACAAAAAGAGGAAAAGAAAATGGAGAAAAGATGGAAGATGACAAAAAGAGGAAAAGAAAATGGAGAAAAGATGGAAGATGACGAAAAGAGGAAAAGAAAATGACAAAAGATGGAAGATGACAAAAAGAGGAAAAGAAAATGGACAAAAGATGGAAGATGACAAAAAGAGGAAAAGAAAATGGAGAAAAGATGGAAGATGACAAAAAGAGGAAAAGAAAATGACAAAAGATGGAAGATGACAAAATGAGGAAAAGAAAATGGTAAAAAGATGGAAGATGACAAAAAGAGGAAAAGAAAATGGAGAAAAGATGGAAGATGACAAAAAGAGGAAAAGAAAATGGAGAAAAGATGGAAGATGACAAAAAGAGGAAAAGAAAATGGAGAAAAGATGGAAGATGACGAAAAGAGGAAAAGAAAATGACAAAAGATGGAAGATGACAAAAAGAGGAAAAGAAAATGGACAAAAGATGGAAGATGACAAAAAGAGGAAAAGAAAATGGAGAAAAGATGGAAGATGACAAAAAGAGGAAAAGAAAATGGACAAAAGATGGAAGATGACAAAAAGAGGAAAAGAAAATGGAGAAAAGATGGAAGATGACAAAAAGAGGAAAAGAAAATGACAAAAGATGGAAGATGACAAAAAGAGGAAAAGAAAATGGAGAAAAGATGGAAGATGACAAAAAGAGGAAAAGAAAATGACAAAAGATGGAAGATGACAACAAGAGGAAAAGAAAATGGAGAAAAGATGGAAGATGACAAAAAGAGGAAAAGAAAATGGAGAAAAGATGGAAGATGACAAAAAGAGGAAAAGAAAATGGAGAAAAGATGGAAGATGACGAAAAGAGGAAAAGAAAATGACAAAAGATGGAAGATGACAAAAAGAGGAAAAGAAAATGGACAAAAGATGGAAGATTACAAAAAGAGGAAAAGAAAATGGAGAAAAGATGGAAGATGACAAAAAGAGGAAAAGAAAATGGAGAAAAGATGGAAGATGACGAAAAGAGGAAAAGAAAATGACAAAAGATGGAAGATGACAAAAAGAGGAAAAGAAAATGACAAAAGATGGAAGATGACAAAATGAGGAAAAGAAAATGGAGAAAAGATGGAAGATGACAAAATGAGGAAAAGAAAATGGAGAAAAGATGGAAGATGACAAAAAGAGGAAAAGAAAATGGAGAAAAGATGGAAGATGACAAAAAGAGGAAAAGAAAATGGAGAAAAGATGGAAGATGACAAAAAGAGGAAAAGAAAATGGAGAAAAGATGGAAGATGACAAAAAGAGGAAAAGAAAATGACAAAAGATGGAAGATGACAAAAAGAGGAAAAGAAAATGGAGAAAAGATGGAAGATGACAAAAAGAGGAAAAGAAAATGACCAAAGATGGAAGATGACAAAAAGAGGAAAAGAAAATGGAGAAAAGATCGAAGATGACGAAAAGAGGAAAAAGAAAATGACAAAAGATGGAAGATGACAAAAAGAGGAAAAGAAAATGGAGAAAAGATGGAAGATGACAAAAAGAGGAAAAGAAAATGGAGAAAAGATGGAAGATGACAAAAAGAGGAAAAGAAAATGGAGAAAAGATGGAAGATGACAAAAAGAGGAAAAGAAAAGGGAGAAAAGATGGAAGATGACAAAAAGAGGAAAAGAAAATGAGAAAAGATGGAAGATGACAAAAAGAGGAAAAGAAAATGGAGAAAAGATGGAAGATGACAAAAAGAGGAAAAGAAAAGGGAGAAAAGATGGAAGATGACAAAAAGAGGAAAAGAAAATGACAAAAGATGGAAGATGACAAAAAGAGGAAAAGAAAATGGAGAAAAGATGGAAGATGACAAAAAGAGGAAAAGAAAATGGAGAAAAGATGGAAGATGACAAAAAGAGGAAAAGAAAAGGGAGAAAAGATGGAAGATGACAAAAAGAGCAAAAGAAAATGGAGAAAAGATGGAAGATGACAAAAAGAGGAAAAGAAAATGACAAAAGATGGAAGATGACAAAAAGAGGAAAAGAAAATGGAGAAAAGATGGAAGATGACGAAAAGAGGAAAAGAAAATGACAAAAGATGGAAGATGACAAAAAGAGGAAAAGAAAATGGAGAAAAGATGGAAGTTGACAAAAAGAGGAAAAGAAAAGGGAGAAAAGATGGAAGATGACAAAAAGAGGAAAAGAAAATGACAAAAGATGGAAGATGACAAAAAGAGGAAAAGAAAATGGAGAAAAGATGGAAGATGACAAAAAGAGGAAAAGAAAATGACCAAAGATGGAAGATGACAAAAAGAGGAAAAGAAAATGGAGAAAAGATCGAAGATGACGAAAAGAGGAAAAAGAAAATGTAGAAAAGATGGAAGATGACAAAAAGAGGAAAAGAAAATGGAGAAAAGATGGAAGATGACAAAAAGAGGAAAAGAAAATGACAAAAGATGGAAGATGACAAAAAGAGGAAAAGAAAATGGAGAAAAGATGGAAGATGACAAAAAGAGGAAAAGAAAATGACCAAAGATGGAAGATGACAAAAAGAGGAAAAGAAAATGGAGAAAAGATCGAAGATGACGAAAAGAGGAAAAAGAAAATGTAGAAAAGATGGAAGATGACAAAAAGAGGAAAAGAAAATGGAGAAAAGATGGAAGATGACAAAAAGAGGAAAAGAAAATGACAAAAGATGGAAGATGACAAAAAGAGGAAAAGAAAATGGAGAAAAGATGGAAGTTGACAAAAAGAGGAAAAGAAAAGGGAGAAAAGATGGAAGATGACAAAAAGAGGAAAAGAAAATGAGAAAAGATGGAAGATGACAAAAAGAGGAAAAGAAAATGGAGAAAAGATGGAAGATGACAAAAAGAGGAAAAGAAAATGGAGAAAAGATGGAAGTTGACAAAAAGAGGAAAAGGACAAAAGATGGAAGATGACAGAGTGGAAGTGAAAAGAGAAATAATGGAAGAGGACAAAGTGAGAAAGAGAAACGGACCAATGGTGGAAGATGAGAAAGTAAGGATCATCGGAAGAGTAAAAAAATTCTCATCAGCACCGTAGGATATTAGGAATTTGTCTCGCCGTTTTTTGGTTCCAACTTGAGAAAGCTAATAGGCAGTGAATCAATTCGGAATGCTTACAGAAAAAGGAAAATGGATAAAAAGAAAAAATGAACGAAAAAAAGTGAAAAAATTACCTTTATATTGGCATAAACATTTAATTCTTGGGAACGTCGTTTTAATTTCCGATCGAGAATCAGCATATATATATATATATATATATATATATATATATATATATATATATATATATATATATATGACGCATCGAATTTAAATAAAGAATACGAGCTAAAATATATGTGGAGTACATTATATATAAGATGATAGAAACAAAATTATAGGGACAAGTAAAAGTTGCAGTTTATGTCTTGTACAAAGAGATGGACGATGTGTGCTTCAACTTTCTATGCGTCATTCTGCAAATTCGTCTTTCATTTGGTTATCGGCTGCATGATACATTCAATAAGGCCACTCTCTTTCGTCAATTCAGCTTCGTTTACGCGTTACAATAAAAGAATATCTAACACTCACTAATATCTGCATGCGAATCCAACCATGCACACACGCCTTCATATATATATATATATATATATATATATATATATATATATATATATATATTGTGTATATTTAGGCAGCAATTTTTCATTGATGCATGTTTCATTAAATAATATAGACAAGTTTTATCTATTTTAAGTAAGTTCCTTTCATGTTGTCTGATAAGATTAATAACATCATCATTGAAAGATGAAAGGAAATCACCATATTGATACCTGTTTAAATCCAATCTAAACTTTCGGCTTACATAAGCCATTATCAAAGATGACAATTACTTTTCAATATATCAAACAATACACGGACGGAACAATAATGATAGTCTGTTTTTGTTCCATAAAAAATTTCAGAGCAACGTCTAACTCATGTATACGAGACGCGGAAGCAAAAATCGCGGCGCAGCTCGTGACGTCACACATGACCACGTGAGAGCGAAAACGAGAAGTATTAAGTATGGGAAGCCGTTGGTATAAACCAATGGCTTCTGTTATCAATTATAGGCATTTAAGATTAAGGTTTCAACTATTTTTAAGTTTAGGTTTCAACTATTTTATGTATATAGCTTCAAGAATTTTTATTTTTTATTTATTGTTTTCATGTTTAAGCATAGTTGTGTTTTCAACAAGGGTTTTCCGGAATTGTGTACTCGGCCAGGCATGTTGTTTTAAATGCCTAAAAATGCTTATATATATATATATATATATATATATATATATATATATATAGGCCGGTAAATGTTAATACTGTTTATTATAAACAGAGCATTTACTTAAATATTTTATATCTATAAAATAGATTGTATGGACATAAAAATGTCTTAAAATGTATATACATTGTAACCCGGATATAAGAGACCCGGATATACGAGAAACCCGGATATAAGAGATATTTTATCTGGTCCCAAATTAGAGCCATACTTACCTAAACAAAATAGACCAAACCCGGATATAAGAGAAACCCGGATATAAGAGATATTTGATCTGGTCCCAAATTAGAGCCATACTTACATAAACAAAATAGACCAAACCCGGATATAAGAGAAACCCGAATATAAGAGACTTATTCTCCGGTCCCGACAACTCTCTTATATCCGGGTTACACTGTATTTGTATATATCTAATCATTTTGATTGTAATTAACAAAAATGTAAACATAGGCCCACATTCTTTCTTTTCTCTCATTCTCTCTCATTCCAAGACACACACACACATGCAAAAGCCTGCTCACGCGCGCGCGCGCACACACACACACACACACACACACACACACTACCCTCCCCCATAGATATTTACCCTCAAGTAATCCATGTAACAGTATGACATGACACATTTCATAATCTTTGCGAAGAGGTGAAATTAAGTTGAAAGAGTTGCCGTCACCAAAAATCAATCCCTAATTCTATTGAAAGTGACATTTGAAATCTGACAGATGTCACCTTTAGCTTTGTTAAGAGTGAGGGGTTTGATAAGAGTTGGTAAAGGAAGGAGACGTTTTGGATGTTGGGGGTAGGAGAATTTGGGATCAGGAAAAGGCTTTTAGGAGTTTCAGCGCTTTTCAAAAATGAACGAGAAACAACGAAAACAACAACTAAAACAAGTCTTTCGTTAAAGTCGTTTTGTCAAAAAAAAAAAAAAAAAATACAGTGTAACCCGGATATAAGAGAGCCAAACATAAGAGAAACCCGGATATAAGAGAGATAGTCTCTGGCCCCAAATTAGAGCCGTACTTACTTAAACAAAATAGACCAAACCCGGATATAAGATAAACCCGGATATAAGAGACTTCTTCGCCGGTCCCGACAACTCTCTTATATCCGGGTTACACTGTAAAAAAAAAATAAAAAAATAAAATAAAAATAAATAAAAAAAATCGTTCGTTCCTTACTAAGTTGAGCACTAGACCAAAATCATGGAGCACCCAGTGAGAACCATACTCCCTGCCTCGGCTGTAATGTAGCGTTGCAGCTCAGTCCAAACCCAAGTTTCCTTGTCAGGGTGCAGGTCAAACGCTTGTGGCTTAATTACATAGAAAATAATTCTTTGGCCGGATCGTTACCAACGAAATAAAACTATGAGTCGAGAATGTAGCAGTCGAACGGTTTTTTTTCGCTCCTAGGGACTACTGTCGTATAGCGAAACAGCATTCTTTGTACCGTCTGCTTTCATCTAAAAATAGTAATTCATCATGTCCACTCCGCTTAGCTAAACTTTTAAATGGTTCTGGTGGGGTCCACTTTACTACTGTCGTATAGAGAAATAGCGTTCTTTTTCCCGTCTGCTTTCATCTAAAAAAGTAACCCATCACCTCTATTTCGCTCAGCTGACCTTTTTTGTCAGGGTCGTTTGACATGTCTTGTGTGGTCAACTTTACTACTATCGTATAGAGAAACAGAGTTCTTTATCTCGTCAGCTTTCATCTAAAAAAAAAGTGATTCATCATGTCCACTCCGCTCAGCTGACCTTTTTTGTCAAGGTCGTTTGACATGTTTCTTGTGAGTTCCACTTTACTCAGCTAACCTTCTTTATCAAGCGATTACTGTCAAAATAATTTCTGTAACATCTTTCAGGTGTTTCCATCAACAAGGTATCAGCTGACAACAGAAATATCTTAGTGACTGATTGAAGGATCAAGCTTGTTAACTGTTACACCACATTGAACTGAATTCAAGATGTGGCACAAAATGAAAGTATGGAACTTATTTTTCTTTCTTTTTATTTGCCGTGTCCCTTCAGGACGTAGGCGGTCCGGGCTCTCCACTTCCCCCTATGCCTTGTAGCTCTCAATAAGTTTCGTCCATTTGACACCTCCCCCAGACGACGTTCTGTCATCCACTTAAGCCCGCCAGTTATATCATGCGTTGCTTTCTCTTGTCTCTCTTTTCCTCTATCCGCACTGTCAGTATCAGATTCTCCAAGCCTTCCTTCCTCATTACAGAGAAATTTCAGCTGCCTCTTCCTGATGTTATTTATAAGCTTCCTCCTTGTTTGCATCCTCTCTCAAAACTCATCGTTGATCACATGATCAGTTCATGGTATCCTTAGCATCCTTCTGAAGAAGAGACTCAAGACAACGGAGGTATGGTTATACTTCTGTTACCTTGAGCCTCTTCTTCATCTTTGAGGAGACTGTCCAACATTCGCTGCCGTAAAGGAGGACAGGTGTCATGTGGCAGTACAGTACCCTTTTCTTGTTACCAACGAAATCCTCCTGTCCTCGTAATACTCTGCCTAGCTTTTGGAATGCGTGTTTGACCATCCCAATATATCTTGATGTGAGTATCGTACCGTCCGCCGTCAAAACATTTCCCAGATATTTAAAATTCCCCACCTCCAGCAAATAAGTGCCCAAAGGTTATAATTAAACTAGCAGTAGAGCCTGGCGTTGCCCGGGGATGTAACAGTAAGAGATAGATCAAGTATCGACCATCATAAAGACTGAAAAATAAAATTGACAAAGATTATTGTTTAAGGTTGACGGACACGCATGTCTTAATTAGTTTTTTTTTTCTTTTGTTTTTTTTTTGTTTTTTTTTACGAATTGGTCAAACCCAAACTCAAACAAAAACATTGTTTTCAATCGTTATGAGTCTACCGATTGAATAGAACTTTATTATAAACAATTGTCTTGTAAATGGAATTTTTAAAGCATTCTGAATGTAAAAATAAAGAAAAAAGTGTGCAAGACAATAAGAAACACTACCTGCCAAAAAAAAGTGAAGTTTTGTTGAAATCGGTTGAAAAATGTAGGAAATCCGATCCCATATATAAACGAACACACACACACACACACACACACACACACAAACGACCTGGGTTTTTATAATAAGTATAACTCGATATGAGTTGTCCCCCTTTCATTCTGGCGACAGAATCGTGTTTTATCGTGTTTTCAGATTGATTTCATGCAAAAACAATTGTGTTTTTCCAATTTTTGGCGCTGTCAGAACCACCGCAAGGTAATTTTACGTAGTCCTGTGAAGTTTTGTTGAAATCAGTTGAAAAATGTAGGAAATCCGATCCAATATATAAACGCACACACACACACACACACATGTATAAAAACAAGAGAAGGTGCCTCAACAGCTGAAGACTTAAAATTTAGCGTTGGTAAAAATAATTTTTATATTTTGATAATGGAAAAATAACCGAAGGTGTTATTTCAATAAAAAAATATGTTTAGAATGGTTAACCATGGATTATCTGATACCATTGTTATTTTCCCAATGTATTGATGCTTACCGATTTTTCTATGTTTTTTTATATCATAAACTGTAAGTAAACCAATGGTGTTTACACCCTGGGAAAAAAGAGAAACTACATCAGCGTCCTGGGTAAGACGATAAACTATGTCCAACAGTAACCACTCTGTTCAGGAGGTTTTGAGGAGCGTGGAATCACCTCTTAATTGCTGGTGTTCCCAGGTCCACCCTGACCCGGGGTGGTAGTACCTGTCAGGGTCCCAGCTGTAGGAAAATAGTTAACCCCGAAACAGAGGTCAAAATACTATGAAAGTGTAAAAATAGGTTTTAATACCAGCAATAATTCTTTTGAGGAAAAATTATTACCAGCAATACATTTTTCAAGAAAATGAATGTTTCATATTACAAGAAATACACTTTTGGAAAAAAAATTACTATCAATAAAATCATAAAAAATTCATGTCGGCATTAAATAACCCATTGAGGTGTTGATATGTCGTAAACCATACCAAACCAAACCAATGGTGTTTAAATAGCACAGGCTTCGAAAGCTACTGTCAGGTTTTGTCAGAAGTACCACCCTTTCTCTTATGGACAACACACGCTTCATGATCCCTTCCTATAAAGTCCCTTTTAAAAGAAATTAGGGAATACGAGTTATGTAATATTTCGAGTACGTGTGCGAGAAAAGAAAAAGACAACAACATATAAGCCACTTACCGTACCCAGCCCGGTTTAATAAGACGATATCAATTGGAATTGCAACGAAAAGCGAAAATATAGTTAAACCTTTACTAAATACTTGTTTTTTGAAGCTTTAACTTTGTTCGACATTTAATTTTAACTTCAAATGAGTTTATATCTGTCTTAAAGGAGTCATATCTATAAATTTCTCCAGGTGGGACAGTAAGCTGGAGCAGGCTTTAGCGAAGGAGTCCCTGTCCATGTTGGCCAAGGCGTCCCTGACAGCTGTCTTAGGACCCCACTTGGGGCTGTAGGGCCTGCTGCTCACTTCCTCTTTCCCAGACGCACCACAAAGTAGTCGAGAGGATTGCAGTCTGGCGATGGGACGTGCATAAGTTGGCGAGTGAGTAAGTGGGGACTCTTAAACATACATGCTTTATAATTCAAGACGCATTTGACAATACGTCCGATTGTTCGCCTGCTGGTGTCCACTTTTTGACGATTTTCCTCACACTTTGGCTGGGGTTCTCCTTGGCAACCACGGCTTTTTATGGGTCTTGTGTTCTGGTCTGAAATTGTCCTTGTCATCGGAGCATCCTCAACGTCGTAGACAATGATTTTAGGGTATTTAAACCATTCATTTCCTTGGCGTTGTGACCTACACGAAAGCTCTCCTTAATAGAAACTCGATGATCATATCCTGGAGACATGTCGAATTCTAATTAACTCGTGCGTCAATGTCATGACATGTGCAATACATTCTGATGGCGCTTTCGAAACCCCGCTACACTGTGACGTCACGGCGCTTTTGCCAAATAAAATTTCAGCGTTTATCTGCGCCAACCACACATTAAACATCTATCTATCTATCTATCTACACTACATGTATACAACAGATCGACCTTTAATAATAAAGTTACTCATGAAACAACACGGTCATTTTATAATAGCAACATTTATACACTTACTGTCTACTTAGACTCTCTACAACAACACTTAGCATAAATCGTTGAAACTCTTATATACAGTTTCAAATCTTTGTAAACTGTTGTATACAGTTTCAAATCTTTGAAACTGTTATAGTACATTTTGTTGGTACAGATTTTAATACTCAACATTAAGTTAAAGAGAACTCCTTTCTTTTCTGTTAATTCACCCCAAAATAAAAAGAATTATTTACTAAAATTCACACCAAACTCTCCCAGAGCGAGACCCTTCTATCTCACTTGCACTCCGCTCCAAATGTGGGCGACTCCAGTGCGCTATTTCTATGTCCGCGCTCACCCTGAAACAAGCCAAAAAACAATTATTTTTAAATTGCATAAAAATTCCTTGTAAGTACCTTGAATATCATCCGCACTTACGAAATGTAAATAACTCCTTAATCTTTGGTAATTTTTTATTCTCAGGGTTGGAGTGGTTGCGAGTCAAGCTAAAAAGAAATTTTTATTTAAAATTTATAAATTTCAAAAGTGTGCAAAAAATTAATCAAAAACAAGCTTTGGTTTATATAATTTCAAAAGAATTCCAAACATTTAATAAAAAATAAATTTTGATTTAAAAATATTGATAATTTTTTTTTTGAGGAGTTGGTGGGGTGGGGGGGATATGTAACTTTACATTATTTGTGGTGAATTAGCAGAAAAGACCCGAACACTTATACACATTCAAGGAAAATAAAAAAAATAAAACCAAACTAAAGTCTCTTAGTTTTGTTCAACGAAACATGTTCTGAAGATACACATAAGTAGAAGTAAAAATTCAGATTACCTGTGGGGTCACCTATCAGCGTTATTCTCGATTGCCTTTTTCTAGAATTCTTAAAATAAAATCTGGTCCATTTTGAGACACATCATACCAAACATTTCGACTTAACTAAGATATATCGATGACGTCTTCATATTATATTCCCAAGATACAAATCTATTAGAAATAATAATAATAATAATAATAATAATAATAATAATAATAATAATAATATATGTATATATATATATGTGTGTGTGTGTGTGTTATAAATATAAACATATATATATATATATATATATATATATATATATATATATATATATATATACATATACATATATAATATATTATATATATTATTATTTATATATTATATGCGCAGTACTTATTAGAAAGCGCTCAATATTAGAGATAGAATTAACATGAGTATATGACCCTGGGTTTCACGCTTTTGCGATCGTCAGCAAAAGCGTGAAACCCAGGGTCACAAACTCACATCAATCCAACCAATATATATATATATATATATATATATATATATATATATATATATATATATATATATATATATATATATATATGAGGTCTGATTAAAAGTATAGGGACTGGTATTATAAAAATAAAACTACAACACATATAAATTCGGCATTCGATCTCCTTCGAAGTAGACTCCTTCTGAAGTCACACACTTTATCCGCCATCTTTTTCTTTTGATGTAAACATTTCTGGAACTCTTTTTGGGGGATAGCGAGTAAATGCCTCTTCGCAATCTTTTGTATTCCTTGGCGTCTTGAACTTTGCAAGTGGGAATTTCATCGCAAGCGGCGAGATCTGTGGGTGTGTATTGTGCTTGTCGAACCTGTGCAATATTGTTCTTCGCCCCAAATAGATACGAATGCCATGGTAACTGATAGAAATTCTCTGGTATGGCGAGACTACCACATTTTTGCTTATATCTTTATTTTCCTTCTTAATAACAAATGCTATCCGTTTCGGTTGCCGCTCTTATTTTTATTTTATTTTTTTATGTACCTTTTGATTCTCTTGTGAATTGTTAGGAAAAAAACTTTTAGTGAAGAATCAAGAAGAAGAGACATAGAGGAACAAAACTTTAGCCCATCACAAACAAGGGAATGGTTATTATCTGTACAAAGAGCATTAAAAAAAAAACTAATTAAAAGACTAAGGGAACAAAATTAAAGAAACAAGCAGAAAAAAAGAAGTTCAAAAATCATCCAGCAGACTTCAAAGAGTGTAACATTTTGGAAAAAGGAAATAATTAGACGAAAATTCATGCAAAATATCTCATTCCAAGAAGTCAGGAAACAGGTTGAATCTAATTCACTTCAAGCTTCATATACAAATATCGCTAAAAGATCAAATCAACAAAAAAGTCATCCAAGAAAACAATGCATTGAGAAGCCAATATCTTATAACTCTTATTAACAAAATTAAAAAGTTTAATAGAACTACTAAAATTTAGTATATCACTCATAAATCAAACTCCCATAGACAAAAAAAAAATTCTGTCCTGTCAGCCTCAAACAAAAAATCTCTACATGTTATCAAAAAAAAAAAAAAAAAAAAAAAGACACAGTAATAAACACCAAGACATATTTTAATATTCGACAAACCGACTCTACCAAAAGGAATAAAGATAGGTTATACAATAGCCAAGGTAGAGCCATACATTCCTAATCCTTGTAGATGTCATAAATGTCAAAAATTTGGTCATCTTCAAAATGTTTGTACGAGAACATCAGATGTGGCGATGATGAGTCACCTTGTGAAAGGCCCTCCTTTATATCCAAACTGTAAAGACAAAAATCCAGCAGACTCCAAAGAGTGTAACATTTGGAAAAAGGAAATGAAAATAATTAGAAGAAAATACCATCAAAATATCTTGTTCCAAGAAGCCAGGAAACAGGTTGAATCTAATTCACTTCAAGCATCATATGCAAATATCACTAAAAGATCAAATCAACAAAAAAGTCATCCAAGAAAAGAATACATTAAGAAGCCAAGATCTTATTAATCTTATTAACGGGTTAAAAAATTTAATAGAACTACGAAAACGTAGTTATATCACTCATAAATCAAATGCCCATAGACAAAAATCCTGTCCCCGAAACCTAAAAAAGGCTGTACAAAACAATTAAATCTGAAAATTCCAAACCAAACTACAAAAATCCAAGAAATAAAAACCTCTAAACATTCTCAAGAGAATCAAAAGCTACATAAAAAATAACTCTTCTTTTAGTGAAGAATCAAGAGATATGGACATAGAGGAAGAAAACTTTAGCCCATCACAAAAAAGGGAATGGTCATCATCTATACAAAGATCTTTAAAAGAACCCATTGGAAAAACTAAGGGAACAAAATTAAATAAACAAACGGAAACAAAAGGAGTCCAAAGAACAAAACAACAAGAAACAAAATGCTAATAGTGTTGTGGATTCCGGGATGAAATCCGGTCTCAAAATGAATGAAAAACGCAGGAATGAAATATAGCAAATAAATGTATTGACGTAATAATACAATTGGTAATACGGTTAGTAGATCCAGAAATGCGGTTAGTATAGGTTGGTGCAAAAATAATGTCGTTTTCTAACATATGTTACTTTTATATATGATTTCTGAATTAATTCATTGATATATATAGCCATGTTATATATCATTTTGAAGCGTGTTTTTCGCTCTATCGAATCGTGTTATTCGTTACCGGTCTCAATCTCTTCATTCATTTTTTTGCAGACTTTTCGACAGCATGGACAAAATTCAAATCCGCACGATTTTCTTGTTCCAGTTCAAACTAGGCTGAAAAGCTGCCGAGACAGCTCGTGATATCAATGATGCGTTTGGCCCAGGAACCACTAACGAACGTGTGGCACAACGGTGGTTCAAGAAATTTCGCAATGGTGACGAGAGCCTCGAAGATGAAGACGGTCGCGGCCGGCCGACTGCGGTTGATAACGAACATTTGAAAGCCTTAATTGAAGCCGATCCTCGCAAAACCACACGAGAAGTTGCTGTTGAACTCGAGGTCGACCACTCAACAGTCGTTCGCCATTTAAAGCAAATAGGGAAGTCAAAAAAGTTGGATAAATGGGTGAACGATAATCAAAAGAATCGTCAAAAAACGACATTATTTTTGCACCAACCTAATAGCAATAATAATATATATACAGTCTGGGAAATTCAGTATCGAAATATGACTTCCTTCTGAGTCTACGTGCTCGCAACTGTGACTCCTACAAAGCGGTTACCTCACACCCTTACTCTCTCTATTACTCGACTTCTCGGGTATTCACCGGCAGCAGTACAAATACACACTGGGCAAGTCCACTTGTATGAAAAGGTCATGAACATCTACTAAAAATTGATGAATCTCCAACGTGTGCCCTATGCCAGAAACGATATAGAGCCAAACATATGCTATTAAATTGCCGTAATTTCCGGCAAACCCGTATCAAACATTACAAATCAGATAACTTAAAGGATCTATTTGAAAATATCAATCTAAGTAACATTATAAATTTCATTAAAGGAATTGGTCATTACAGGAAAATTTAAAAAAATAGTTTATTAAATCTGCTTTCTTGTTTTCGTTACCTAGTTTAGAAAAAAACATATTTCCAACAATACATTTTTGGTTACCAGCAATAGTTTTATGAAGGAAAAATTATTAACAGCTATTCATTGTTGAAGAAAAATTATTACCAGCAAGGCATTTTTAAAGGAAAGTTATTACCTGAAGTACATTTTTGAAGAAAGACTTATTACCAGCAATATAGTTCTGAAGGAGAAATTGTTATCGGAGATAATAATATAATTTCTCCTTCCATTTTGAAGGAAATATCGTATTATCAGTAATACAGTTTCGTAAAGGAATATTACCAGCAATAGGTTTTGGAAAAACGTTACCAGCAATACATTCTTGGAAAATATTACTTACAATCGATTTTAAAAGGAAGGATATTGCTGGAAATCTTTATTGATGGTAATATTTTTCTATAAAAAACTATTTCCAGCAATATCCTTCCTTTTAAAATCGATTGTAAGTAATATTTTCCAAAAATGTATTGCTGGTAATATTTTTGAATTGCAAGGATTATTTTGTGCAACAATTTTATTATTTTTTCCAGCCTGAAACGATTTTATTTCCTCTGATTATTCGGAGGAAAGTTAATGAAAATGACACGATCTTATTGGTGAATCAATCGAATCTACTCCACCCAACCAATTGTGATGAAGGTCCGATCAAAGACCCTCCACATGAACTAGCTTAAAGGGCAGCTTTTAAGCTAGTTATTAATAAAACGATCCATCAAGTACCTGATTCCTGCTGCCTTCTGCCTTTACAAGAGCCAGATCAGACCGAAAATGGGGTACCGCTGACATATATTATCAGGATCTGCCCTGTCTTCACTTTCCAGTCTCTGCGTCTTTGTGGGTGATGAAATATTTTCCACCATACAATCTCATCCTCACAGACGAAACGTCGCAAGACACTCGTGGTTCTCTCCTTATTTCCATGGAAAGTCTTCAAAAGAACTATATTCCTTAGTTCCAACAGGTGTAACCTTCAGGTCTAAGACCCACTATGCCACGCCCATTGAAGTGAACTACACCCACTCCCTTTCAATTCTTTTGTGAGATATAAGTTTTACTCGAGCAGCTTCTTACCACGAACCACTATCTATCTATCTATCTATCTATCTATCTATCTATCTATCTATCTATCTATCTATCTCAGCCTGTTCCTATCTATCTATCTATCTATCTATCTATCTATCATATCTATCTATCTATCTATCTATCTATCTATCATATCTATCTATCTATCTATCTATCTATCTATCTATCTATCTATCTATCTATCTCAGCCTGTTCCTATCTATCTATCTATCTATCTATCTATCTATCTATCTATCTATCTATCTATCTATCTATCTATCCTGCCTTGTGGGACCGACTCCCAAGAGAATACGTTTCCGATCACTAAAGTCTAAACCTCTTCAAGTCCACGGTTAACGGTTATTTTTTACATTTATCGTCATAAGCTGTGACTAGTACTCTATTTCGATTGGCTCCCGAACTTTTTACAAAAAGGTGAACGACTACAAGAACGGAGCCCACGTGATAATCAAACTCACGACATAGGTAATTGTCAGAGGGAGTCGTTAGCCATTTTCATCTACGATGAGGTCTGAACAGGTATTTACTCAATTTTGATTAGTTTTGACACACGGCCCACAAGTATGAAGCACTCCCGAGGAACGATGTCGCTACGCTAGGCCAGCCGAACAACTTTGCTAAACAAAGCTCTAAGATAGGCGTCCGAAAGACGAACTGTATAAATTGTAGCAAAGGCAGTCATGGAAAATTCAACTAAAATGGAAACTTTAATCGCGAAGATTATTTTGTGCAACAATTTTATTGATTTTTCCAGCCGAAAACGTTTTTATTTTCTCTGATTATTGGAAGGAAAGTTGATGAAAATGACGCCATCTTATCGGTGGATCAATCGGATGAAAAATGGTGATCGAACTATTTGGACTAAAAAGATTGGATTGAAAGATTTAGACACGATAAAATCAGTAATGATAAATAAACTCTTCTGAATATTCTATGAATTATTCAGACTAATATCCCTGTCTTTTCTCTTTCAAATGCAATGTTTCGGGCAGGGCCATTGACAGCTTTCTTCATAGTCTGAAAATAACAAATAAAGTCTTACGAATATTCAAAGCATTGTTAACTTAAGAATTCTTTTCGTTACTTGCCCTAGTTCGTTATCCATCTATCTATCTATCTATCTATCTATCTATCTATCTATCTATCTAGGTCTCTATTCATTTACTACAGATGAATTCCAAACTTGTCGCTGCGTTTAAGTATTGCATTCATATTTAATCTTACCTTTTTAAAAGTTCAACGATAATTCTTCTGCCGCCACTTAATATAAAGACAATTTGATTTCAAGATTGCTGGTCTGGATATGACTCGGAATGGTTTTTATTTGCTTGCTTACTCACTCATCTATCTATCTATCTATCTATCTATCTATCTATCTATCTATCTATCTATCTATCTATTTCATTATGTTTATTTTCTATCTATCTATCTATCTATCTATCTATCTATCTATTTCATTATGTTTATTTTCTATCTATCTATCTATCTATCTATCTATCTATCTATCTATTTCATTATGTTTATTTTCTATCTATCTATCTATCTATCTATCTATCTATCTCGAAGTATTCCTATCTATCTATCTATCTATCTATCTATCTATCTATCTATCTATCTCGAAGTATTCCTATCTATCTATCTATTTAAACCTATTCCTATCTTTATAAGATTGAGATCTATCTATCTATCTATCTATCTATCTATCTATCTATCTATCTGTATATGCGTGGGTGTTTATCTATCTATCTATCTATCTATCTATCTATCTATCTATCTAAATTCTTTATTATTAATATTCTTCAAGTCGCACGATCGCAAACGGAAACCTCCTTTCGCAGTCTTTTTGCAAAGTCTCTGATTTTCTGAATGTAGGTCTTTAGGTTCGTTGCTATAGAACCCTAAATCTCCATTGATGACTCGGACAATAGTGGCCTGAACGTCTCCCCTTCTCTCAACCCCGATCTGGAGCTAAGCGTACTTTTTAAGCTTTCCAATTCCTTTGTCGTTGATATTATGGCCACCAGGGACAGTCACATTCGAGTAGGAGCCATTTTTTGTTTGTAATTTCTTTTTAAACACCAATGATCTTTATTTTATTGGCCTTTCGGTGTTGAAATGCCAAACTTTTCCGAAATTTTAACCGGACTGGAATTGGAACTATTCATTACACCAACCGCACATCCAAGCTTAGAGCACCGGGTATTCCGAAGCGGTCACCCATTTAGATACTGACCAAGCTCGACGTTGCTTAACATCAATTTCTCATTCCGAATTCTTACCCATTACACCATCCGCACATCCAAGTTTCGGCACCTGGTATTCTAAAGTGGTCACCCATCTAGGTACTGACCTGGCTAGACGTTGCTGAACTTCGATTTCTCTTTCCGAGCCGTTATCTATTACACCAGCCGCACATCCAACCTCACAGCACCTGGTATTGCAAAGCGGTTACCCATCTAGGTACTGACCAGGCTAGACGTTGCTGAACTTCGATTTCTCTTTCCGAGCCGTTATCCATTACACCAGCCGCATATCCAACCTCACAGCACCTGGTATTGCAAAGCGGTTACCCATCTAGGTACTGACCAGGCTAGACGTTGCTGAACTTCGATTTCTCTTTCCGATCCGTTATCCATTACACTAACCGCACATTCAACCTCACAGCACCTGGTATTGCAAAGCGGTTACCCATCTAGGTACTGACCAGGCTAGACGTTGCTGAACTTCGATTTCTCTTTCCGAGCCGTTATCCATTACACCAGCCGCATATCCAACCTCACAGCACCTGGTATTGCAAAGCGGTTACCCATCTAGGTACTGACCAGGCTAGACGTTGCTGAACTTCGATTTCTCTTTCCGATCCGTTATCCATTACACCAGCCGCACATTCAACCTCACAGCACCTGGTATTGCAAAGCGGTTACCCATCTAGGTACTGACCAGGCTAGACGTTGCTGAACTTCGATTTCTCTTTCCGAGCCGTTATCCATTACACCAGCCGCATATCCAACCTCACAGCACCTGGTATTGCAAAGCGGTTACCCATCTAGGTACTGACCAGGCTAGACGTTGCTGAACTTCGATTTCTCTTTCCGATCCGTTATCCATTACACCAGCCGCACATTCAACCTCACAGCACCTGGTATTGCAAAGCGGTTACCCATCTAGGTACTGACCAGGCTAGACGTTGCTGAACTTCGATTTCTCTTTCCGATCCGTTATCCATTACACCAGCCGCATATCCAACCTCACAGCACCTGGTATTGCAAAGCGGTTACCCATCTAGGTACTGACCAGGCTAGACGTTGCTGAACTTCGATTTCTCTTTCCGATCCGTTATCCATTACACCAGCCGCACATTCAACCTCACAGCACCTGGTATTGCAAAGCGGTTACCCATCTAGGTACTGACCAGGCTAGACGTTGCTGAACTTCGATTTCTCTTTCCGATCCGTTATCCATTACACCAGCCGCATATCCAACCTCACAGCACCTGGTACTCCCAAACGGTCACCCATCTAGTTTTTTTTTCTGTACTGATAATACACTTTTAAGTACATAAATAGTTCCCAACATAGCAACTTTATTATTCTCTTGTAATCAAGGCCAGCCAGTGATGGTGTTAAAGTTTTAGTATGTACCATACTTATCGTACCCAGAGATCACATTATTTTAATAAAGATTTCTAACGTACTGATAGCTTGCTTTTTATAAGTAAAATTGACTTTCTTTTTTATATACAGTAATGTTTTCTGTTTCAGATAAATTGTTTGGCAATGTTTTCTAATGTACTGCTAGCTTGCTTTTTATATACAGTGATGTTTTCTGATATAACCAAAATGTTTTTGTAGTATATTCTAATGTATAGCTAGCATGTTTTTTTATGTTTTTTCTTATAGCTTTTTATAATGTTTTCTCATGTACAGTTATCTTTCCTTTTTATATACAGTAATGTTTACTGGTTCAGTTAACGTAATTTTCAATGTTCTCTAATGTACAGCCAGCTTGCTTTTTATATACAGTGATGTTTTCTCTTATAACTTTTTTATAAGTACAATTGGCTTTCTTTTTTATATACCATAATGTTTTCTCTTTCAGCTAATTTGTTTTGAAATGTTTTCTGATTTGTCTCTAGCTTGTTTTTTTTATACAGTAATTTTGGTTGTTATATCAAAATTGTACTTATAATGTTTCTAATATGTGCTCACTTTGGTTTTTATATATATTAATGGTTTCTGTTTCAGCTAAAGTGTTTTGTAATGTTTTCCAATGTATTGCCTGCTTGCTTTTTCTATTCAGTAAGTTTTTATGTTGCAGCTAAAGAATTTTAAAAGGTTTTCTAAAGTACATTGCTTTTTATAGACAGTAATTTTATCTGTTTCAGCTGAAGTGTTTTTGTAATGTTTTATAATGTGTTACTAGCTTGCTTTTTAAGTACAGTAATATTATCTGTATCTTCTGAGTTTTTGTAATGTATAACTGACTTGCTTTTTATATACACAAAGGATTTTTCTTTCAGCTTATGTGTTCTTGTAATGTTTTCGAATATAGTTTTAGATTTCTTATTTATAGAAAGTTTTTTTTTATAGCTATAGTATTTTTGTAATGTTTTCAAATGTACTGGCTTTTTTGTAATGTTTTCAAATGTACAGTAATATTTTCTGTTTCAACGAATATGTTTTTGTATTTTTTTCTAATATACGGCTAGCTTGCCTTTTATATACAGCAATTTTTTCCGATATAGACAAAATGTTTTTGTAATGTTTTCTAATGTACTGTTTTTTTTTATATGCAGTAATATTTTCTGTTTCAGCTAATAAGCTTTTGTAATGTTTTGTAATGAAATGCTAGCTTGCTTTTTATATACAATAAGGTTTTCTCTATAGCTTCTTTCATAATGTTTTCTCGTGCGCAGTTGGCTTACTTTTTTTATATACAGTAATGTTTTCTGTTTTATCTAAAATATTTTGCAATGTTTTCTAATGTATTGCTAGCTTGATTTTATATACAGTAATCTTTTCTGATGTAACTAATTTATTTTCGTAATGTTTCTTTTAATTTACCGACAATTTCCTTTAAACCATACATGCTTAAATGCATTAAACATGATGACAGTCTGTAGCAATGGGGCTATCTTTTATTCCGTCAAATATTCTATCCATAAAACTGATGTGTAAGTTGAATTCACGTAAAGAAACCGAGATTTGTACTGTAACTCATTCAACATTTTCGGTTTACGTGCTAAAGGTTTTCAATAACTAATTCCATTGTGACTGTTAAGCAGAAGCACTAAAGCTAGAAGCATGATTACGATAATGAAGAAATCGAACTAAAGGTCGAATTCTAATTGCTTTCATCAGCACGAAGCAAATTGATAGATTATATCTGACCAGTTCTAGTTCAAGAATTGGTTAGCTGAGATTCTTAGCGATAAGAAACAGGCGACAGTCAACCCGTGACCAAGTAATCACACGCGGCAATATATAAAGAATGAAGAGACTCTTAATCGAGCAAGTAGTTTCACGAAGCCCACCCCACAATCAGAATTAGGTTTCATGGTCGCAATTAACTGGAATGGCCGGGCCGATGCAATTAAATATTCTGCAGCTGGTGACCATTTCAAATAGATGGATGTCTGAAGTCCATTTCAAGATAACGACAATCGGTAGAATTGGTATTATGAACATATCAAGTCTTTGATTAATGGTAAATTTGCGTGTCAGCCTGCTTCTTGGTTGATGTTTCACTGGCGTTCATGGCCGCTGTTTTCTTGTTAATTTCCATTGTCAGAGGGACAATTGGCATGGGGAGGCAGGTTCTTTATAGTATTAAGGTAGGCGCAACACAATCTTGTTACTTTCATTTCGTCTTGCATAATAGAAAAAATAAGAGAATAAATATAACTATCTGTTTTGACGTTCAGGTTTTCAGTGTCTCGAACCTAAAGCAATTATGACCTCTTAACTCGGATGTCTGGCGCTGCACGATCTTCATATCTCTATTTTGTCAGAAATAAACTTATATATTGGCCTGCTTCATTGACTGCTTAGTCTTTCCTCTTTTCGCTTATTAATATTTCTGTTCTTAATTCTCCTGAACCCATTAACCCCTTGTGTCTTAGTGACTT
>OZ010594.1:18797322-18814822 GCA_963932145.1 Acanthosepion lycidas
CACACACACGTGTAAATATATATGTATATCTGCTTCATCACACCGGCTATATTTTAATAAAGTATTGAAACGGTATTTACATTATGCGGACCATTGTCCTCATCTTTGTCATAACGTTTCGGCCGTTGTACGCTCCGACCTTCTTCAAGTGGTTGGAATATCGAACTGAACCCTTTATTTTGCTCACTGGGGTAGACTGTTTTAGTTCCACGTGCCATGTTTGATAGATGTCAGTTATCAGTTATCTCCTGCTAATTTCCCCTCTGAAAGTTCTCCACTGCCTTAACCGGCTATTGAACTCACACTCTTTGGGTTTGTCACTGGATCTAACCAACGCCTTTATCCACTGTGCCATGTGTCTTTGAGGACATCTGGGTATGAATTTCTGGGTATTATAAACCTAATGTTTTCAGCAACTATTTTTACCAGTGCTCATATTGCAATTTTGCTGTTATCATTGCATGTTTTTACCAGACCTCACATTGCTTTTCTCTGGCACTCCTTATTACTGGTTCCCATATTGTATTTATTTCTATGCTTGGTCGGCTCAGATTTTTCTGGCCTAGCATATGTGCTGATTCCTTAAGTTTACGAATTTTCCAATGGTGTTCCCTATCTATGATCTCAACATGATCCCACAGGGGGCAGTGATCTCCCTTCTCTCTCCATATGTGGTCAGCCACGTCTGATTTGTCTACTTCCCCTCGCGTTACAGCTTTCTGGTGTTCTTGAAGCCTTACCTTGAGGGAGCGATCTGTCTATCCTTTATATTCCTTTCCGCAACTGCACGAGATAGCGTACACACAGTCTTTAGTCATGTTCTCCTGTATGGGGGGGGGGTCTCACTCGAGAGAGATATCTGCGTAGTGTTGTCAAGCTCTTGAAGGTTGTCCTGATGTTATATGGACCGCAGATCCTTTGTATTTTCTCTGATAACCCCTTCACATAAGGCTGGCAGACTGTTTTCTGAGTGTTGTTGTCCTCCTCCTCCTCTTGTACCCGCCTATCCCAGTTTTGGGGGGCTGCTGCCATGTACCCGGGGTAGTTGTTACGTTGTAGGGTACTACTTATACTGACCAATTCTTTATCTAACGTCTCTGGGTCGCCACTTATGACTTTTGCTCGGTGTTGTAAGCAACGGACGATCCCTTTCTTTACGCTGTATGGATGGTGGGAGTTGAAATTTATGTATTGCTTAATATATTGTACAGTAATTGTCATCTTTGATAATGGCTTATGTAAGCTGAAAGCTTAGATTAGATTAAAAAATATGTATCAATATTGTGATTTTCTTTCTTCGTTTAATGATAATGTTATTAAGCTTATCAGACGATATAAAAAGAATTTACATAAAATAAATAGACAACACTTGTCTATATTATTTAATGAAATATATATATATATATATATATATATATATATATATGGATCTAGTAGAAGACTCAATAGTTAATATCCGACGGTCAGTTCTGGAAAATCGTACTGGAGTGGAAACGGAAAAATGTCCGATGCTCCAAACGAAAACTGATGCTAGTGGAAAATGATATCCACCCGGCGCGTGGCATTATCTAATGTCAGTTGGCAAATTCAGTGGACTTTGAGAAGAAACAGGAGGCAACGGCCGGCCGTCATGAAACAAAAGAGGCCCCGAGAAGTGGTGCTTTGCTCACCGGCTGCCATCTTTCTGCGTTCAGTGTTTCAACAGCGCACTAGGGTAATAGCGGTGATAAGGATTTGATTTCCGGATGATGGACGAGGCAGGGCCGAACATTCAACATGTCGAATGTGAATGGCAGAACTTTAGACTGCTTCACCAATGAAACCAGCTCCAGCAATACTTGTAAATCTGGATTTCGTATATATATATATATATATATATATATATGTGTGAGTGTGTGTGTGTGTATGTATGTGTGTATGTATGTGTGTGTGTGTATGTGTGATGCATGTGTGTGTGTATGTGTGCGTGTGTATGTGTGTGCGTGTGTGTATGTGTGTATTTGTGTGTGTATGTATGTGTGTGTGTATGTGTGTGTGTATGTGTGTATGTGAGTGTATGTGTGTGTGCATGCGTGTGTGTGTATATGTGTGTGTGTATGTGTGTATATGTGTGTATGTATGTGTGTATGTGTGTGTGTGTATGTGTGTATGAGTGTATGTGTGTGTATGTATGTGTGTGTGTATGTGTGTGTATGTGTGTGTGTCTATATGTGTATGTGTGTGTGTATGTGTCTGTATGTGTGTGTGTATGTGTGTGTGTATGTGTGTGTGTATGTGCGTGTATGTGTGTGTGTGCAAATATATAGAAAAATAGGAACGAAAAATATAGAATAAATTGAAAAGAAAAAATTCGAGAACTCTTATGTAGCGATGTAATCATATTTTTAAAAATAATTATAATATATATATATAAAGTGCTGCGATTAATTTTTCTTGTGCTGGTATAAGCTTTTGTTTTCTAGTCTACAAGAGAATTTGCTGCCTAAACACACACATTTTAAATTATATATATATATATATATATATATATATATATATATATATATATATATATATATATATATATATATATATTATTTTAAGACATTTTATGTTTATACATTCTTTTTATAGATACAAATATTAAAGTAAATGCTCCGTTTATAATAAACAGTATTAAACAACATTTACCGGCCTGAATGTCCAAGAAATTTTCACAGAAAATATTCGTCCTCCGACAGGATTCGAACCTGTATCCTATAGAGCTTGACGTGCCTTTACCGATTTGGCCACAGAGGAGCGTTCGGTCAGCAGCAGGGATTTAGCAAGACAGAAGATGGCGATTGGGGTTGCATTTAAATTTTTAAGATTGTAGCTGGCAGGGAAGCAACAAATCGGAAAGGAGATTCACAGGTGAAAAGCGCGCGAAAAGAAACTATTAGAATAGAACGTACGGTTACATCTAGCTATTTCAAAAGTAAAACGGCGAGACCTAATTTCTAATCTAGTAGGACGCTTAAATTCGCACTTTCCTAGTTTCTGAATATTTTTTTTTTACCATGCTTTTGTAAACGAGGCGTTGTTAATAACACGATAAAAATATTTGAGCCACTTTCAAAGCTATTGAGATTTTCTTAACTCTGCGTGATATATATTGTTTGAACCGTTGCTTCAACCAAATGTAGTTGATCAAATTGAATTCTTTTAATTATAGGAAAACATACAAAAAGGTAATTAATATCTACTATCTGAGAGATTTTGTTTTGTGTGTCAGTAAACTTATAGGAAACAAAAGAGTCGGAGAAAATTACGTCTTTTCAGGAGTTAACTCTTCTTGAGGATAAAAACAAACAAAAATAATATGGCGACTTGGGTTGATCCTTTCGAACCTTCCATTGAATTCCACCCCACCATCCATACCATAAGTCTAGATTCTGTTGTGTTTATTGTCTTTATAAAATGGATGCCGAGTTAAAATTCTGATCAATTCAGTTTCGTTCATTTGGTGGCTCAGATTGAGGAATCGGAGAGCCGAGTTCGAATTCCAATCGAATACATTCCATTCCCTTACGTGCTATTGCCCTTGGGAAAGTTATGAGTCCTTTCCTTCTCACCTCCCCGTAAATAGCAGGACAGGTCGAGTTCTATAGTCTTGGATGGCAACTGGACTACCGTAGAAAGAAATGGCTACTTACAGGTAAAGAAATCTGCCTCGTCAGTCATGTATCGAAAGATACAAGAACCCCTACGTGTGTATGACGCATTGCACATTACTGACTGACGGTGGAGTAATGGATAGCGGCTCGGATTGAGGAATCGGAGAGCCGAGTTCGAATTCCAGTCGAATCCATTACATTACGTACTAATACCCTTGGGAAAGGTATGAATCCTCTTCTTCTCGCTTCTTGGGAAAGGTATGAATCCTCTTCTTCTCCCCACCCCAGAAGGACAGACCGGGTTCTATAGCCTTGGATGGCAACTAGTCTACCACAGAAAGTAATTGTACGTAATGGGGAAATGGATAGCTCCTCGGATTGAGGAATCGGAGAGCCGAGTTCGAATTCCAGTCGAATCCATTACATTCACTTACGTGCTAATACCCTTGGGGAAGGTATGAATCCTCTTCTTCCCCCGCCAGCTATGGGTAAATAGCAGGAGATACCAGCAACTGGTCTACCGCAGAAAGAGATGACAACCTACTGCGGGAAAAAAAAATCTGCCTCGAAAGATACATGATCGCCTAAGCGTGTATCGCAGATTAATTGAAAATTCATGAACAATTGTGTAATATAAAATAGTTCGTTCTTAACATTAATATTAAACGGTGTACGATTTATAAACACCCCAGGGAAAATATCCGTATAAATATTACATGTTTACAACAGAATTTTTTTCTTTTACTGCAAAAATTTCCAAAGGAACAATATGTTCTATGTAAATTTTGGAAGTTCTGAGTAATCCTTGACAGTCTGTAGATTCAATCGATAATGTCTGAGTCTGAGAAAGAAGGACATTGTTAGACACACAAAAAAATGTAGTTAGAATTTACTTTGAAATTTGTCACCGTTGTTTGGAGTGGTCTCTTTCTCGTTTGTCAGCGCGGTAGATTTTTGCGTGTGGACGTAAATCGGGATCTTGACATTTGCGCGTGGTCATGTCAAAATTTTGCACACTACCCGTCAAATGTTACACACACAAAAAAAATATATATATGTGTGTGTATGTATGTGTGTGTGTATGTGTGTGTGTCAGTCTGTGTGAGTGTGTGTGCGTATAGCGTATTATACACACACACACACACACACACACACATATATATATATATATATATGAAGACAAATATACGTAAAAAACAAACAAAAATCCTTATATGCAATTATACAAGACTTATCCAAACAGATAACTGCGTCACCCACGTGACGACAACGTGACCATGTTTAAACGGAACGCTGATCATATAAAACTTTCAGTTATCTGTTTGGATAAGTCTTGTTCTTATGTCCATCGTCTTTGTCATGTCGAATTGATAATGTTAATTATATTTTATGAATATGTCCTGAAGATGGTTTATTAGACCGAAACGTCCGACGTTGACATTATATTAACATTAAAACAGGATTTTTGTTTGTTTTTTCCGTATATTTTTCTTCATACTGTCGGATCTATATCCATATATTTGCTTACATATATATATATATATATATATAAAGAAATATAGTCTTAAGGTTTGCTATATTTATGGAATAAAGTGCTCAATATCAGAGATAGAGCGTGTGTAAATATAAAAGTGGACATAGAAATCAACACTTAGAGGCGACAGTCTGTTTCATGCTATATGCAATCGTCAGGCCACATGTGCTGTTATTTTTGTCGGCTCTATATATATATACGGGTTAGTGGTGCATTGTGGGTATTCTATATATATATATATATATATATATATATATATATATATATATATATATATAGAGAGAGAGAGAGAGAGAGAGAGATAATATTAGTGGCAAATATACATATATATGCAAAATCCACAGGTGCATATACACACGTATATTTTTTTGAATAAAAAATTCCGAGAAGATAGAATCCAGGTAGAACTCAATGTCCAGGACAGAGTAAGGATTTGGTTTTTTTTCAGTTTTCTTTTTGAATTTGTAAGTCTGATGAATTGGATCGTATTTACGATTCCAATGGAATAAATTATGACCATGGAATATTAGTGTTTAAGCCTTTTTATTATATATATATATATATATATATATATATATATATATATATATATATATATATATAAGAAAAGAAAAAGAAACTCTCCATTTTCTTCTAGACAAAGGAAAGCGGAAAGCCCATGATGTGATCTATGAATTGGAGAGGTCCAAATGAAAGAATTAAATAAATTTAATTTTCTGTCCGTTTTATAAACACGCCAAGAAAAATATCCGTAATTTATCCACATAAATATTATGTTTACAACCGAATTTTTTTTTCTTTTACTGCCTCGTCAGTTATGTATTAAAAGATACATGATCGCCTAAGCGTGTATCACGTATGGCATATAACTGACTGCCATTTGGCGTTAATTTTCCCCTGCAAAGGGCATGAATCCATCTTCCCTCGCCCATGTGGCTTTATCCCCTTCCTTGGATGAGAAGATTAAAAAAATTCTATCCTAACCATTTTTGGAATAGCAAGACGTAATAGGTTACGGTCAGCTTAAAATTCTTAGAACAACTTTATTTACATTGAAGATCTTGAAATGAGGAACTCGATCTTAGAATCGAATTTTCCTTTTCTTGGAAAATATTTTCTTTTCCAAAAACGTCGTAATTTTGTTCTGTCTTTGCATTTATTTTCGGCATCACTGCTTGTGAAAAGGTCAGGTGATGAGCTGGCGATGTCTCGTTTGTTGGCTGTGGAACTTGAAGCTATCAATAAATGACTGACCAGCAAGAATTACGCAAGCGAATCAAATCGGTTAGGCATTCATAAAAAAAAAAAAGAAAAAAAAAAAAAGAAAGAAAGTATGGATTTGCCATTTTGCAACAAGGCGGGAAATGAATATAACCATCCATTTTTTTTTGTTTCTCTCCCTTTTGCACAAACTGATTCTATTGAAAACCATTTTGGTAATGGCACCTCTTTGTCAATATTTTGTTACCCGTGACATTTTTAAAGGTCAAACATATTTTTATAAGTCTTTATAAAGATTTATTTATTTATTCTGAAAGAGAGAAGTACAGAATTTCTCATGGAAAACGAAAAAAAAAATGTTGTTATTTGAGTCAGTGTTGCAGATTAAGCGCACGAAATACCGAAAATCCCTTAGTAGAATTTTTATAATTATATAATAATAATATAGAAAAGGCCATATAATTTATACAACCATATTTCATCCATATCGCGGAGAAACCTCGTTTTTTTGTCCGATCACTGAAGTTAAATAGTGTTGAGCTTGGTCAGTACTCAGTTGGGTAACCCTACACGACATGCCCAGTAAGTCGGCGATGGAGACAATCTCGTAGCTTACGCTAACAGAAGACATAAATATATGGAGGTTCACTATTTACATTATTCGGACTATTGTCCTCATCTTTGTCGCCATGTTTATCACAACGTTTCGGCCGTTGTACGCTCCAGCATTCTTCAGGTGGTTGGAATGTTGAACAGAACCCTTTATTTCGCTCACTGGGGTAAACTGTTATAGTTCCACGTGCAATGTCTAAGGCCGGAGAGTACAACGGCCGAAACGTTGTGATAAACATGGCGACAAAGATGAGGACAATAGTCCGAATAATGTAAATAGTGTACATATTAGGTTGGTGCAAAATAATGTCGTTTTCTCACATAATAACATATGTGAGAAAACGACATTATTTTTACACGAACCTAATAATACCTCTCAGAAATATAGACAGATACTGAAAGGCCGAAACGTTGTAATAAATATGGTGACAAAGATGAGGACAATAGTCCGAATAATGTAAATAATGTACATAATACCTCATCTCAGAAAAATAGACTGATATTGACGGGCCGAAACGTTGTAATAAATATGGCGTCAAAGATGGGAACAATAGTCCGAATAATGTAAATAATGTACATAATACCTCATCTCAGAAATATAGACAGATACTGAAAGGCCGAAACGTTGTAATAAATATGGTGACAAAGATGAGGACAATAGTCCGAATAATGTAAATAATGTACATAATACCTCATCTCAGAAATATAGACAGATACTGAAAGGCCGAAACGTTGTAATAAATATGGTGACAAAGATGAGGACAATAGTCCGAATAATGTAAATAGTGTACATAATACCTCATCTCAGAAATATAGACAGATACTGAAAGGCCGAAACGTTGTAATAAATATGGTGACAAAGATGAGGACAATAGTCCGAATAATGTAAATAATGTACATAATACCTCATCTCAGAAATATAGACAGATACTGAAAGGCCGAAACGTTGTAATAAATATGGCGACAAAGATGAGGACAATAGTCCGAATAATGTAAATAGTGTACATAATACCTCATCTCAGAAATATAGACAGATACTGAAAGGCCGAAACGTTGTAATAAATATGGTGACAAAGATGAGGACAATAGTCCGAATAATGTAAATAATGTACATAATACCTCATCTCAGAAATATAGACAGATACTGAAAGGCCGAAACGTTGTAATAAATATGGTGACAAAGATGAGGACAATAGTCCGAATAATGTAAATAGTGTACATAATACCTCATCTCAGAAATATAGACAGATACTGAAAGGCCGAAACGTTGTAATAAATATGGTGACAAAGATGAGGACAATAGTCCGAATAATGTAAATAATGTACATAATACCTCATCTCAGAAATATAGACAGATACTGAAAGGCCGAAACGTTGTAATAAATATGGCGACAAAGATGAGGACAATAGTCCGAATAATGTAAATAGTGTACATAATACCTCATCTCAGAAATATAGACAGATACTGAAAGGCCGAAACGTTGTAATAAATATGGTGACAAAGATGAGGACAATAGTCCGAATAATGTAAATAATGTACATAATACCTCATCTCAGAAATATAGACAGATACTGAAAGGCCGAAACGTTGTAATAAATATGGCGACAAAGATGAGGACAATAGTCCGAATAATGTAAATAATGTACATAATACCTCATCTCAGAAATGTAGACAGATATGGTGGTGTTTCTGAATTAGTATCTACTCAGTTCCAACCATTGAGATGAGGTGTAACGTAAGGTCAGGATTATTTAGGGGGCCCCGAGCGTTTCCGTCCGAGCCACTGGTCAAAATTTACTTAGTCCCCGCGAAAGACAATAAAAGACCAGATTTCAGGAAGACAAAAGATGACGAAAAAGCTACTAAAAGAGAAGGGGTTACAGAATGTGGAAGAGAATGAGATGACTTCCGTGAAAGGACAAAAAAGGAATTTGTTTTTTCCTTTGTTTTTTTTTTTTTGTTTTTTTTTTTTTTAAAGCAATTCATCCACAGCATGGCGGGGGTGCCACTAGAACGCAGGGGGTTACAGATGATTGAGAACAAGAGTAAAGAGACGTGTTTGAAGAAAGGATACAGAGAAGAACGGGGAAAAAGGTCAGGGTATCAGATGTCGATTGACATTACACTTGAATATTTGAAGATTATAGTCATTGGAGAAGCAAGTAAGGGGAAGGGAGTTCCACAGACAGGAAGTGCGGGAGAAGAAGCTGTTTGAGTAGAAAAGACGGTTGCATTTAACCGTTTTGAAAGTGAAAGGGTGGCACCGAGATGCCAGCCTGGTAGCTCGCTTAAATTCATGCAGTCTGGGAACCAGCGTAAGTAGCTCGTCGGAACAGTTGCCGTGAAAATATTTGTAGAAGGGACAGAAGGAAGCCATGGCACGTCTGCGGGAAAGCGATTGTAGACTAGATGCCAGATCAAGACCTATTATATTACATATTTGTTTCTGGATTTTGTGGATGACATCGAGACGTACATCGAGAGTACCAGACCATATATGACAGCAATATTTTATGAAGGGATGGATGGTTGATTTATAGATTTGAAGGATGGACTCAGACGAGAAAAACTTTCTGGCACGACATAGAGAACCAACTTTCCTTGCGGTAGATGAAGCTATTGATTCAATGTATCTATTCCACCTCATGTCAGTGGACAGCGTGAGACCAAGAACGTAACGAGGCGCTCTCGAGAAGTTGGGAATCAGACATTCTGATGGGAGGCGGGGAGTGTTCTCTGTCGTGGGTAAATGAAAGCTGTTTCGTTTTGGAGGCATTAAAGTTTACAAGCCATTTCCTGCTCCAGTCAACCGCAGATTGGAGGTCCTTTGTTTTAGGGAGACAGAAGATGGCGACTGAAGTTGCATTTCAATTTCACGTCAAGTAAGTCAATATTGGCGTTGTGCGTTGCTGCGAGTGAAAGAAAATTGTAAAACTTTTATGAGGACAATAAAAGAACAGGTTTCGGCAAGACGGAAGATGGCGATTGACGTTGCTTTTAAGTTTTTGATTGCAGATGGCAGGTAATAGAGAAATCCAAAGTGAGTAATTTTGGTCAGATCGCCATTTTTGTCGTCATATGTTTTGTTAGGTCATCACTCTTATCTGATTCAAAGTACTTGTTTTATCCGTCAGCATTTTCTGGGTGACCCCCCGCAAAAAAAAAAAACCAGTTGATTAAAAATGATTGTACACCTGGAAACCCACTAGACTGAACTTTGTGGTTTAAGTAAAAGAAACGGAAACAATATGATGAAAACTTAGAACTCCCAAAGGAGTTCTCAGTTTTGATCCTTGCAGACCTCGTAGAACTCATAGATACGATCCATTGCTGCTGGAAAAATGGCTGGTGGTTCCTTGTACTGTTATAATCACACAACACCCTTCCTGGGCGTCCAAGACTTCCAGCACCACGGTAGGTCACTGAAGTGACCGCTTCAATCCCGAGCTAACCTTATCCCACGTTGTAATTTGTTGATCATAAGGCAGCCAATATCGAATCGTCGAATGTACCTTCTTGTCCAAGGAGGGCTATGACATACAGGAAAAAATAACACTCGAATAAATTGAATAAAAGTAAATGCTGTTTTTATATCAGTCCTCCGTACAATAATTGGTTATATCAAAGTTCGCATGAAATTAATTATCAGCCCGACCTAAATCTAAATGCTAAGTGTTATTATTGTTGACCTGGTAAAATCTGGTTTACTTTTGTTGGCAAAGTTTGACACAAAGCTGAAATCGGAGGCTTTCGTCGGCAGATAATCACGTGGGCTTTTCTCCTGTCTCTGGCCTCGTCTTCGTCTCTTCTGCATCTCTTCTGTTTTCTGCGACTCGTCTGCCGAATTCACTTCGCACATTCGTATTTAAGGACATTCGCCCAAACCGGTGAAGTAAGAGAATTCAATAATTCTGGGGGATTCCTTTCTTCCACTCTCTCATATTTTTACCTATTACTAAATCTCCTCAGCGAGCGTGGGTGGCTTATGCACCCCCTCCTGATACTTCAACTCGACCAGGGGAATCAACTCCAAATCCTTTGTTTACGAGAAATGAAATTTTCGCTTTACAGCTTGCATTTGCAGCTGTGTGTCAATCAAAATTGTCCCCTAAGTCTGGATCACTTTTTCATTGTTCAAACTGCTCGACATACAATTCAAGTCGTTTATGTGTGAATTCTTCCTCAATTCTTCCCAGTGTTTTTGGTATTAACCCTTCTCATTTCAATGTCTCTCAGCACATAGCGCTTGCTATTGATAAGAAAACTTTCTTAGGTTTTAGTTTACCGAGGTAACAACAAATAGTATCACACTGGTCCAAAAGGAATCTGAGCCCTGCCATCACTTTTATGAAAAAAAGTCCACATCTGCCTAAACGGACTGTGCGCCTGTCTAATGTGTGACCCGCTTCAAATGATGCCAAAAATAGACTATACACACAATGTCCATCAGAGAAGCCAGGCGCATCAGTAGGTAAATTTGAGAGATAGCAGATGAGGTGGGGTGGTGTAATGTAGAGTTAACCATAAGCCAACATCTAATTTAAGTCAGTTTTTAGACATCACGCATGCCAGTCTACTTTCCAGTTATATATATATATATATATATATATATATATATATATATATTAAACACTTATTTTTCCTGTGCACAAACGAAAAACAAAAACGAAACGAACCGCCATCCATTACGAAGTGCTTCGGCTTGAGGAATCGGAGAGCCGAGTTCGAATTCAATTACATTCAATTACGTGCTAATACCCTTGGGAAAAGTATGAATTCTCTTCTTCTCTCCACAGCTATGGGTAAATAGCAGGACAGACCGAGATCTATGGGCGAAGAAAGAAATGGCAACATACTACGGGAAAAAATCCGCCTCGTCAGTCATGTATCGAAAAATAGATGATCGCTTAAGCGTGTATCGCGCAAGGCAACTGACTGTCCAGATAAGTCACAGCGGGTTAACCTGGCAGATAACCTCCAAGCTGCCAGGCGCATATCCGCGACTCACACAATCTCAGTGGCTTCTCCTGATATATAAACACGTGGTCAACCCAGCTGCACCTAAGATGTGCACGCGTGAGAAAAACTGTACGGCAGGTAGACATATAAACATTCAACCGAGGTTGAAAAGGGGAGAATCTCTCACATCCTGGGTGTATATAAGAATCAACGATCGGGCCATACACCCTCTCACCGACAGCAGTTGAAGAAATCCGGGGTTAAATAAACATTGAAACGTTACACATGAATAAATTTGTCTTGTATTTTATTAGCGTGTAATGTAACACCTCAAGATGACAGGAAAAAGGATCGACCAATATTTTGTGAAAAAAATATCGCCATGTTTTTAATGCACTTCGACTTGATGCAAGCTTGTCCCACTCGATCAATTATGAGTGACTAATGACTTCTATCCTGACTAGGTGCTCCACTCTTTCGGCCTTGTGCCACACATAAACTACAATTAGGGCACTTCGACATGGTGTAAGGGTTAGAAAGCTTTCCTCATTTGATCAATTACGACTGAGTAGTGAGTTTGGTCTTCACTGAGTGCTCTGTAGCCTCGACCTTGTGCCACATCTAAGCTACGCTTAGAAAGTCATGGAGCATTTCGATGTGATGTAATAGTTAGCAAGCTTGTCTCGCTAGATCAATTACGATTGAATAGTGAGTTCGATCATCACTGGGTGCTCCATACCCTTGGCCTTGTGCCACATCTAAGCTACGTTTAGAAAATAATCATATTAAAAATATTTGTTGTGGATTCCGCGTGAAAAATCGGTCTCCAATAAATGACAAACGCAAGTATTTAAGCAAAGAAATTAAATGTATTTACACAAAATACAAAAGGTATAATCCAGGAACGCCGGTTAGTATTAATCAAAGATCGCTATATACAGTCTCGAAGTAAACTTCCTTAGAGTTGGGCGTCCTTGTAACTGACTTCTAACGTCAACTCAATCACAGTGTCTATGTACTTTCCACCCTGTTTCTCTACCTTCAGACTCTCTGACTGACTGACTGTGGCTATTTTATGGCAGCAGGACGAGTCCATTTATATCAGAAAAGGGTGGACTCCTAAACACCCCCTCCTTAGATCCCTTTTGGGGGGGGAGTTAATATTGTGTCCATTGTTTGTTGAAAAATTGCAGGAGCAACTTTTATTCCGAATGGTAGTCTGTTGAACTTGTACAACCTTTGTGCGTATTAATGCAAAGGATTCTCGAACTCTCTTCTTGTGCTGGAATTTGTAGATAAGCCTCACTAAGATCTATTTTTGAAAATATCTTACCGCCGTTGAGCTTTGTAAATACCTCCTCTTGGATCGGTAGTGGGTAATGGTGGTCCTTTATTGCCTTGTTGAGTCCCGTCGAAAAATCTGCGCATACGCGAATTTCTCCTGACTTCTTTTTTACGTAAACCACCGGCGCAGCCCACTCACTAAACTCTGTTTTAGATAAAATCCCAGTTTGTTCAAGTCTCTCCAATTCTTTGTCTATTTTTTCTATAGTAGCAAACGGTACATTTCGCTTCTTTCTGAAAATTGGTTGGACGTTTTCATTTAATTCTATTTTGGCCTTAAATTTGTTGCATCGTCCCAACCCACTTGAAAATATCTCAGGAAATTGCTTGTATAATTCTTCCTTCAATTTTATGGTATCTGATGGTTCAACCTCTAACTTTTTGCAAAACGAGTTGATAGGTAGGTCCCAAACGTTGAATTTCTGCATCCAGTCGATACCTACTAAATTTTCAGTATCTTTCATGACGTATATCTTAAGTTTTTTTGTTTTGCCGTGAAATTTAACATTCACTATTATTTCTCCCTCAAATTTTATTCGTTTGCCTGTAACCGACTTGGCAATTTTTTGAGTGTGTAACATGGTAGGTTTGTTGAGTTTTTTCCATGTCTGTAAGTTGATTATCGTGAGGTCGGAACCCGAATCCAGTTGTAATTTAATCTTCTTGTAGCTCTTATTCTATTAGTATCTTTTCTATTTCTACACTGGGATGCCTTGTGGCCTTTTTTCCACATTCATGACAGTTTTATATCTGAAGCGGCAATCCTTGTTCCAATGTAATCCTCCACATCGATAACATGCTGATGGAGGGGGCTTATATTTGTTTCGATATTCGTCATAATTTGTCCTGTATGTTGTATTTTTCTCTTATCATAATATTTTATTTTTCTTTCCGGGGAGGGTGAGAATCTTTTTTCATTGTCGTAAAATTTTAGTTTTCATTCCGGGGAGGGTGAAGAACGTAGACTTTTATTTAACTTACGTATATGAGAAACAGCTAATCTTCAATGTCCATTGCGTCTTTCTTTATGCTTAAACATCTCTGGCAATCTTCCGATAATTGCTGTAATGTTAGACCCGGTTCATTTTGTAATTTTGCTAGCATTCTTCTACGCATTTCGCTATCTTTTGTAGAAACTAGCCCTTGAACAAAGATGAGACATTTAAAATTGTCCGGTGTTAATCCCGCTAGTTTGAAATCATCACAATCTTTATTTACGATTGCGACAAACGTGGAATAATCCTCATTATCGCAATTATTGGTAAGATATAATCCACGAATTTTGTATATTCTTCAGTTCCTAATTTTCTAACCAATAGACGTAGCTTTTTTGCTTCTGTCCAATTTTGACAGTCTATGTTAAAGATGCCTTCATGTCTTCTGAAGTAATCTCCAAAACTTTTGTCCTCATCTAGAGAATATTTGAAAATCTCTATGGTATTCCACACTGCGTCTTGCGAAAATGTTGCTTCTTTTTCAATATCTAATTGCTTGCTGCCCGCTACTTTCAATATTAGTTCCTGCAGCTCTGTTTGTCTATCTTGATTTTCCTTTTGCGTTTGTAATATTTGCTTTTGCCATTTTTCTTGTAGCTGTAACTGTTGATCATTTTGGTATTTCTGCATTTGTAATTGTTGCTCATTTTGGTGTCTTTTCAGTTCTACCAACATATTTTTAAAATATTCCATGATAACTCAATTTTATGTATTTTTACTCTTCGAAATTGTTTGTCTCTAATTTGTTGTTGAACGACGAGGGAAGGATTTTTCTTCTGTTGATTAGTTTTTCCGCGTGTGTTCGTCAAGTTGTTTGTTGTTAGGCGTACGAAAAGTTTTTCTTTCCGTGTGAGTTTCGGATCCTCGTTCGTCAAGTTGTTGTGGGTTATCCGCCTGAGTTTCGAATCCTCGTTCGCCAAGTTGTTGTGGATTCCGCGTGAAAAATCGGTCTCCAATAAATGACAAACGCAAGTATTTAAGCTAAGAAATTAAATGTATTTACACAAAATACAAAAGGTAACGCTGTTAGTAAAATCCAGGAACGTCGGTTAGTATTAATCAAAGATCGCTATATACAGTCTCGACGTAAACTTCCTTAGAGTCGGGCGTCCTTGTAACTGACTTCTAACGTCAACTCAATCACAGTGTCTATGTACTTTCCACTCTGTTTTTCCACCCTGTTCCTCTACCTGTTCCTCTACTCTCATCTCTGACCGACTGTGGCTGTTTTATGGCAGCAGGACGAGTCCATTTATATCAGAAAAGGGTGGACCCCATAACAATATGGTAGCGACTTTATCCAATACTACAAAACAACAAATATGTAAGAATGTTCCTGACATTAATCCATGAAATAATCCATGAAATAATCCATGAAATAACCTACAATTTCTTAAATCAAACTGTATTCCAAAATTTAGTAATTTTCCATGCGTAGCTCAGATATGCAACATGGCCGAAAGTATTGGACACCCAGTGAGGATCGAACTCACTACTCAGCCGTAATTAATCTAGCGTGACAAGTTTGCTTACTATTACACACACCTCGAGGTACTCATATAACCTAAAATATAACAGCAATATATCAGGTCATCCCATCAGTTCTGTCTGAATTTTGAATAAAGAAAACAAGTGACCAAATGTTACATTTAATTACAGATTCAATCAACAATGTATTTTCCCTGATTATCTATGACTTCCTTCCATCAATTAACAAGCTTACTAATTCCATTACTGTAAAATTCTTTGGCTTTGATTCGAAGAACTCACAAATGTCAGTTTTAACCTCTTCCTGTGTTACAAAAGCTGTTTCTTCCAAATGATTCTGTAAGCTACGAAACAAATGGTAGTCTGAAGGAGCAAGATCGGGAGAATAAGGTGGATGAGGAATTTTCTCCCAACCAAGTTCTTCGATCTTTTGTGACGTGATTCTTGCTGTGTTGGGTCGCGCATTGTCCTGATGAAACATCACCCCTTTTTGATTCACTAGAGCAGGTCTTTTTCCCCTCAAATCTTGGTTCAAACGCTCTAATTGCTGACAGTATATTTGAACATTAATTGTTGCATTAGGTGGTAAGAATTCAAAGTGGATTATTGCTTGGCGATCCCACCAGATTGAAAGAAGAACCTTTTGCCGATGAAGTTCCCTTCCCGGCCGTGGCTGGGGTCCTTCCCCTTTACCAAGCCACTGTCTACGACGCTTAACATTTTGATAAAAGATCCATTTTTCGTCTCCAGTCACAAGTCTATCCAAAAAAGGTGAAACAAGTTGGCGAGAATGGAGAGAATAGCAGATGTCAAATCGGGATTCGAGGTTGTTTTCAGACAATTCATGAGGCAACCATTTTCCAAGTTTAGGAACTTTTCCAAGTTGTTGAAGATGACGATGAACAGTTGTATGGTTTGAACTGAGAACCACTGCCAATTCCTCAACTGATAAAGCAGGATTTTCTTCAAGTGCTGCTTCAAAAAGCTTTTCATCAAACTCAACTGGACGTCCGGTTCGATCTTCATCTTCAAAGGTGAAATCTCCATCTCTGAATTTTGCAAACCATCTTCTGCAAGTTCTTTCATTCACTCTTTCCTCTCCATAAATTGAGTGAATGTTTCTAGCCGCTTTGGCTGCTGAGTTTCCTTTCTTGAACTCATAAAGCATTATGTGCCTCAAATGATTCTTGGGTACTTCTATGTTAGCAGGGTTTTAATCAAACAAAATTTAATTTTATTGTTCTCTGAAATAAAATTTGATCAGTTTAAATGCATCTAAACATAAAAAATAATGTTCAGCTCCATTAGACATTATAAAATACTCTTTAAATTTCGTTCATTTTTAAAAAAAGGTAAAATTCGGACAGAACTTATGGGATAATCTGATAAAACACGTATTACCGCTACTAGTAATCCGTATCTACACAAATATTTATATGCACAAAAGCAATCATCTGCCATTATTTTATTTTGGATTTTTTTTCTGTATTAACTGGTATTTCGATATTTTAGCATCTAGAATAAAGGCATAACATCGTCATGTTCAAAAGGGGTCTATTTTTCGATAGTCTTTCTTCCATTTTCGTTCTCTATTACATAATAGAAGTCTTTTGACTTTCATTTTATCTCTTTTTTTCTGTCATCAACTACTCGACTGTATAGGAATTATAATTAATTTTGACTAATTCTTGTTAAACGATTTACTTAGCAA
>OZ010594.1:18824822-18832322 GCA_963932145.1 Acanthosepion lycidas
CTTCCATTTCTCCATAGGAATCTCTTCCCATGTAGATTATCAAAAGTAATTGTGTTAGCATCAACCAAATATTTATGTAAACGTAATCATTTTAAAGAATATTTTTAGAGAGACTCATTAATATTCAGTGAACATTCTCGGATATTACCATCTTCGATGCTGTTTATTATACAATATGAAAACTTCTCGAACGAAATTGTCCAATTCATATAAAATAATAAAATTTGAATATTTCTTTATGTATGTAAGTGTATCATAATTCTAGTTTGTCTATAGGATTTAGATGATAATGTATATTCGTAATTGTGTGTTTGTATGCGTGTGATATTAGCAGGATTATTATGCCCTCTCATACGTACGGCGTATTCTTTCGAAGCTCCAAGAAATTTTATTTTTATTTTTTTGTTAGTTGAGCCGCATTAGTTAATGAGGTTTCACGCGTATTTTTCATGTTAAACAAAGTTTATATAATTTATGGCATTCCGAATTCAAGGAGAGACAACACGTCGTTTCGAAGCTCCAAGAAATTAACAGATCGCAAGTCTAACTGGAAAAAAAAAGCCGTAAATATTTCTTTGGGTCGACTAGGTTTTGGGGAGAGTGGAAACAAAGACGAAACTTATACTTAACATCAGGAAGAGGCAGCTGAGATTTCTGGGACACGTAATGAGGAAGGAAAGCTCGGAAAATCTGATACTCACGAGGTGGATAGAGGGAAAGAGTGTCAGCAGAAAGCAACGCATGACATACTCGATGGGCTTGAGCAAAGGATTTGGGAGAAATAACAAAAAGACAAAACCTATGAAGCACAACAAGGGGCAGGAAGATGTGGAGGGCCATGGACGCCTACGTTCTGAAGAGTCATGGCACATAAAAAAGCATTCTAGTTTGTCTATGTAGCATTCAAATGATAATGTATATTTGTAAATGTGTGTGTGTGTGCCTCGTGTGGAGACACACATATAGGTCAATTAAAATAAGAGACCATGGTTTCGACCTGACGATCTCTTCAGGCGATACTTTTAAAAAGCTCTACATGTTATTTTTATTTTTACTTATATTTTCTATATGGGAACATAAGTACTGTATTTGACGGCATATAAAACGCACGGGAGTATAAGACGTACCCCAATTTCAACCGGGCAGATCAAGGAAAAGGTATTAATTAGTAAAAGCAGTAAAATTATTAGTAAATGGTACAACCCAGGTTATATTTATGGGGTAATACAATTAAACGAAAAATAATAAGCAAAAAGAACATAAGCCTATAAAAATTTTATTATATCCAAAGGTAAGAAAACAAAATAAAAATCAAGCAATTATTAGAATTGAGCAAGACAATAAAGTTACCATTAAAATTCAGTCAAAAATTTTCCTTTACATGATGTGTACAACTTGCGTCTTGTAAACATCTTAGTGAAATAATTTGGATATATAAAAAATTTTGATTGTATTTGTACAAATGCAACCGGAAGTTATCGAAAGAAAACTATTAATGAAACAAATATATTTTACAAAAATATAATCTGAATTTATTGCATATAATTTGAGTGAAACAAAGTACCAATATTAAACGTGATGAAATTAACATAATGAATAATTATCAATGATTACAATTTTAATCTGCATAATAGCCTTTTAACTAATGACAATAGGTATATGAAAGTTACTCTAAGCTGAGAGAAGTTGCCAGATAATTTCGGCCGACTATCGTGAATTTTAAACCTACATATGACATATAAGACGCAGAAGAATTTTAAAAGATATTTTTAGTAAAAAAAGAGCATCAAATAAAGTAAATATCGTTTGCTTTCGATAAACATACGATAGATTCTTTAAAAATGTATTCAGTAAGGTTTCTTAACTAACCATTCTGTCGGATTTCAATCCATGTTTGATCTGCATTTGATCCCAATTCATATAAAATAATAAAACGTTTTATTCAGATATTTGGGTATTACGCTCATCAATATTGTTCTATGGATTACATCTTTTGGATTTTGTTATAGCTAAATATTTATTTGATTACTTAGTTTATTTGGATGTTAAACCTAACATCCAGAAATAAAATAAATGTTATTTTTTTTGAGAATAAAAATATATATTGACAGCTGTAACTAACATAATATAGAACTCATACAAATAAAAAAAATCATCTTAATTATATATATATATATTTCATTGGATCACATCAATCCAACCAAATATGTTAGCTCTATCTCTGATATTGAGCGCTTTCTAACCCCGAATATAATATATAAATAATAATAATAATAATAATAATAATAATAATATATAAATACATATATATATATATATATTATATACACACACATATATACATATATATATATATATTTATATACACACACTTTTCACACACACTAATAATAATAATAATAATAATATATATATATATATTTATATTTATACACACACACAGAGACGCGCATATATATATATTAGCAGGTCAATTAAAATAAGAGACCATGGTTTCGACCTGACGGTTCCTTCGGGCGATACTTTTAAAAAGCTCTACATGTTATTTTTTTTTCTCACGCGTATTGAACATTTTTTAATACTACTGTTCTGTGGTCTGATTCAACACTTACCATTAACCTTTATATATATATATATATATATATATATATATATATATATATATATATATATATTAAGAAATGGACAAAGTCCGACAATTTATTTATTAAAGACATTTTTTTTTTATAAAAAGAACGTTAAACATAAAAAAAATGTCTTTAATATATATATATATATATATATATATATATATATATATATATATATGAACAATAACTTTATAAATTGAACATTTCACTGGAATATTGAAGATAATTTCGATGATTTCATCTAAAGTCGAGACACAACATCTGACTCCTGATCGGTTCGATAAAGTCAAATTGGCAGCTGACCTAAAAATAACCTACAATCTGTTATCTGGGGCAATAAATGGCTTGTTAATTTCAACGCCCCAAAACGAAACTACTCTCTTTTAATCGTCTGAGAGAATCCTTTTTATTGCCTTTGATACGAATGGCTGATGCTAACCTCCAGGATGGTGACCGATTGAGTGTTCTCGAATTAAGGTTTTCCATTGACATGAAGTAGAACGATGACATTGAATCAACTGCTAGGTCTGCTGCCATGAAAATCGGTTCCCTGTGTCGTGCTAGCTAATTTTACTCGCCAGAATCTATCTTACTTTTTCTCGCCAGAATCTATCTTACTTTACTATTCGTCCTTGCTCTGAGAATTGTGGACAAATATAGTCTGGGGCGCAATAGAAGATTTTCGGAAAAGGTTTCATTTTACAGTTGAAGATGGCAAGAGATGTAACCGTAAGTTTTATGGTAACAGTTTCTTCTCCCGCACTTCTCACTTGTGGCATTCTCTTCCAGATTCTTGCTTTCCAGTCAACTTTGATCTTCAAACATTTAAAGGCAATGCCAATCGTCATCTTCTGTCAACTTAATATTTTTTCTTTTATTCTCCTCTCGTCTTGTTAATGTTTTCTTTCTTTTATTCTCTCGCACGTAGTAATCCCTTGCATCTTAGTTTGCTTTATTGCCTAGATTGGGTTAAAATGATTAAAACACGCATATCAGATTCGGAGTTGATACATTTATATTTGTTTTTATATCTAAGACTAGCAGTAGAGCCCGGCGTTGCCCGTGGATGTAACAGTAAGAGATAGATCAAGTATCGACCATCATAAAGACTGAAAAATAAAATTGACAAAGATTATTGTTTAAGGTTGACGGACACGCATGTCTTAACTAGTTCTTTTTTTTTTACGAATTGGTCAAACCCAAACTCAAACAAAAACATTGTTTTCAATCGTTATGAGTCTACCGATTGAATAGAACTTTATTATAAACAATTGTCTTGTAAATGGAATTTTTAAAGCATTCTGAATGTAAAAATAAAGAAAAAAGTGTGCAAGACAATAAGAAACACTATCTGCAATGAAGTTTTGTTGGAATCGGTTGAAAAATGTAGGAAATCCGATCCCATATATAAACGAACACATACACAAACAACCTGGGTTTTATAATAAGTATAACTCGATATGAGTTGTCCCCCTTTCATTCTGGCGACAGTGATGCCTCTTAATCGTGTTTTCAAATTGATTTCGCGCAAAAACAATTGTGTTTTTCCAAATTTTGGTGCTGTCAGAACCACCGCAAGGTAATTTTACGTAGTCCTGTGAATTTTTGTTGAAATCGGTTTAAAAATGTAGGAAATCCGATCCAATATATAAACGTACAGACACACACACACACACAACCTGGGTTTTAAAATAAGTATGATTTGGGATTGGATTATTAATTTTCTATTCGGTTTCAAGGTTTATTTTTGATTGATTTGACAATGCGTCCGAAATTTTTACAGTAATTATTAATATTGATTGATATTTTTCGAATATCCTCCAATAATTTTGAAAATATTTTGTCAGATTCATTGACCCAAATTCTTGTCAATAATAAAAGATGTTTATCAAATATTTTTCATTGCTTTTTTTAGGTCTTTTTTCATTGATTTTTAAAATAAATTATTGTTAAAATTCAATGAATTTCTCCAATATTGATTAATTTTATAAATATTTTATCTAATTCTTTCAGAGGAATTATTTTTAATATTGAAAGAAGTCAATCAAATATTTTTCATGGCTTTTTGTCAAACTTTTTTTTCTATGTGTTTCAATGTGAATTGATAATAATTATTTTTTTCTCATATCTTCCATGGATTTTGCAAATATTTTCATCTGATTGCTTTAGAAGAATTCTTTAGACAAATTCTTCTCAATATTGAAAGTGGCTCCTCAAATATTATTCCTTGTTTTTTAGCAGTTTTTTGTGAACCTTTTAGAAGAATATTAACAGAATATTCAAGGAATTTCTCCAATATCTTTCATTGATTTTATAAATAGATTTATTTTATTCATTGAGATGAATTCTTGTCGATATTGAAAGTTGTTTCTCGGAAATATTTCATTGTTTTTGGCAAGAATTTTTGCTTGAGTATTTCAGATGTATTGTTGTTAATATCCACCAAATCTCTCGAATATCTGTCAGTGATTTTACAAGTATTTTTTCTGATTTCCTGAAAAGAATTGTCGTCAATACTAAATAATCATACATATTTTTCCATTTTTTTTGCCAAGTTTTCTGAAATGGATTTTTCAGATAAACTGCCAATATTCAAGGAAGATTCTTGAATATGCACATGTGGCTCAGTTGAGCATTTCCATTGTTCTTTGCGAAAGAATCAGTTTGAAAACGTACATATTTATTTTATTTACATGATCAAAGTCTTCAGTTACAAAGAGAAAATTACTTTGCTTTTGAAATAAGACGCTTCGATATCTATCTATCTATCTATCTATCTATCTATCTATCTATCTATCTATCTATCTATCTATCTATCTATCTTCTTCTTTATCTCTGACAACTCTCATTCTGTTCATAGCTACCTAAGCATATTTTATCTATCTATCTATCTATCTATCTATCTATCTATCTATCTATCTATCTATCTATCTATCTATCTATCTATCTATCTATCTATCTATCTTCTTCTTTATCTCTGACAACTCTCATTCTGTTCATAGCTACCTAAGCATATTTTATCTATCTATCTATCTATCTATCTATCTATCTATCTATCTATCTATCTATCTATCTATCTATCTATGTCCTTTCAACTGTCTGTCTCCTTGTCTGTCATCTATCTATCTATCTATCTATCTATCTATCTATCTATCTATCTATCTATCTATCTATCTATCTATCTATCTATCTTCTTCTTTATCTCTGACAATTTTCATTCTGTTCATAGCTACCTAAGCAGATTTTATCTATCTATCTATCTATCTATCTATCTATCTATCTATCTATCTATCTATCTATCTATCTATCTTACATAAATGTATATGTGGTATATATATGAAAAAACAATTTTTTTTAAATATTACCTTCAAATATTACTCCATCTTAATTTGAAACCTAAACTTTAAGTAAGAAAGATTACCCATCTAAAAATAGTTACAAATTACATTCATTAATTAGATTCATACTGTTAAAGATGTTAACAGTTATTTTTACAATATTAAAAGATTACTATTTCCAAACTTTTATATTTTAAATCATATTTTTTTTTATTAATGTGTTTTTAAATATAGTATTCAACTCATATTAAATCCCTACTTTTTTTGTAGAGGAGTTGAATATTTAAATATTTAAATTGCTAACAAACATTAAATTAATTTCTTCGTTTAAAAAAAACATTTAAATTACTATCAAACGTTAAAATCTGTTTTTGTTTTATCTAAATTGCTAAAACTATATCACCCGTCTTTTTCCTCCGAAAACCCTAAATGCATCTCTTTTCTCTTTACTTCCCTCTTTTTCTCTTTTTCTTTTTCTCTTTTCTCTCCTTCCTTTTCCACATATCATTTCCGTTAAGTTGACCGATGAAATAAGGTCAATGTCTGATACTTAACCCCTCCTTCCTCAATATTAAGAATAGAAAGAAATATAAAAATAGATTTTAAAACTCTCCCTTCCCTGTCTAAACTCGACCATGTCTCTCACACCACTCCTTGCTACCTTCTCTGTTAAATTATATAAGTTTAATACTGTCCGTCAAAAGTGTAAATTTTCATCTCATTTTTCGTTTCACCTTTTGAAAGTGATGTCTGAAGATCCAGGGAACTTTAAAAGTCTCTGGAGAAATAAACTATTACAATGAAGCCTTAAAGTCGTCTGTTTTTCCTTAAATTATTAGCTCTGAATTTACATTGAGCTCTCAGGATTTCATTCCCCTTGAGACTACCCATACGGATTACCAAGTTTTTCGTTACTTATATATATATATATATATATATATATATATATATATATATATATATATATAACGTCATCCACAGACAGACTGTTTCGCTGTTTCACAGCTCATCAGTGCGACTAGACATCCGGTTGCCTCTAGCTCGGATCGGAACCCGACTGAACTCCGACAGCCGGAGATTCTACCACTAAGCCGTCGGCGCACGGCAGGGAGGTTGGTGCAAAAATAATGACGTAATAATGTCGTTTTTTGACGTATTTTTAACGTCAAAAAACGACATCATTACGTCATTATTTTTGCACCAACCTAATATATATATATATATATATATGTTTGTCTGTATATGTTTATCTCTCTATTTCTCTCCATCATAGATATTCTTACATTCTTTTTGCCAAGTTGTTTTTAATGAACTTGAAATAAGATGCTCAGATACGTATTCTCAGTTCTCTTGGTTAGGTTAATTTTTTTGATATTAAATAACCAGACCTGTTAAAAATCAAACTCGACACAACCTGGGGTGTTCTTTAATCTGTTACTCTGAATAATTCCGTTAGTCTAAGACATGCTGTATGGAAGCGAAGTTCCAAAAATGGAAATATTCACCAGAAGAATTGTTCATAAACCTTGCTT
>OZ010594.1:18842322-18852322 GCA_963932145.1 Acanthosepion lycidas
AACTATACTTAAACATGAAAACAATGATCAAAAACTAAAGATTCTTGAAACTTTATACATAAAACAGTTGAAACCTAACCTGAACAAAATAAACTATGAAATCTCCACAAATATTCTTAAATGGCTATAATTGGTAACAGAAGCCATTGGTTTATACTAACAGCTTCCCATACTCAATACTTCTCGTTTTCACTCTCGCGTGGTCATGTGTGACGTCACGAGCTGCGATGCTATTTTCGCTTCCGCATCTCGTATACACGAGTTTGTCGTTGCTTTGAAATTTTTCATGGAACAAAAACAGACTATCATTATTGTTTCGTCCGTGTATTGGTTGATATATTGAAAAGTAATTGTCATCTTTGATAATGACTTATGTAAGCCGAAAGCTTACATTAGATTTAAACATGTATCAATATGGTGATTTCCTTTCGTCCTTCAATGATAATGTTATTAAGCTTATCAGACAACATGGAAGGAACTTACTTAAAATAAATAGACAAAATTAGTTGAACAGAGAGAATGCTATGAGAAATGTGTTATTGTTTTGGAACGTGCAGTCGCAACGCTGAGTTTGAATTTAAATTTTAAGGTTAAAGTTCTGCGTTTATGTACAAATGTAGTGATAAGAGAATTCTTTTTTACTGGTAAATTTTCCGTCAAAGTGGCATGAACTATATTGTTCAATAATTACAGTAATGTCGCACTTATTATCCGAATTTTAATTTCAATAAAGGTGCAATTAATTTACAAATTCATGAATTTTTGTATATTATTTGAATTATTCACGAAGATGGATTTCTCGCCATTTAAATCATTAACCTTTGTATTTGTTTTATGTATGAATAATTCATGAATATATATATATATATATATATATATATATATATATATATATATATATATATATATATCAATAAAAACGAAAGACAAGGTACTTTTTTTTGGTGTTCGAACAAGTGTTTTCTTTTTGGGACACAGAGTCTGTAGAAACTGTCCAAATGTTTCGTAATTCCAAGCGTTTTCGGCTATACTTTTGCCCATTATCAATGCTGATTTTATTTTTGCTTTTTTAACTGGGTATATCGGTTATGTGTAAGTTTCTAGATTTAGAGGGATGTTTTATTTTTCGAACACAGCACATTCTGGCCGAATTCGTAGTTAATATTATTGATATTTTTTGTGCTGTGTGTGCATGTATATATATATATATATATATATATATATATATATATATATAATAGAAGTAAAAGGTTAGCAGATAGATGTTGCCTTCAGCATCCCGACTCCAGATTTCGTAGAAGAGGCCTCCCGGAATCACCCCGTCAATTCGTCATAGGTTTTCAGCAATAAATATATATATATATATATATATATATATATATATATATATGTGTGTGTGTGTGTGTGTGTGTTTGTGTGAGTACGTGTGCGTGTGTGAATGGATTTTTAATCGGTTATGATTTCTAATTACTAACTATATATATATATATATATATATATATATATATATATATACAGATAGATAGATAGATAGATAGATAATACTAGTAAAAGGTTAGCTGTAGATGTTACCTTCAGCATCACGGAATCACTCCGTCCATTCGACATCGGTTTTCAGTAATATATATATATATATATATATATATATATATATATATATATATATATATATATATATATATATGTGTGTGTGTGTGTGTGTGTGTGTGTGAATGGATTTTTAATCGGTTACGATTTCTCATTGCTATAAACTATTTTCTAGTGCCTACACATGTTTGAATTGCTATACGTGAAATTAATTACAACTGACCTGCACTGAAAAGTCTTACTAAAGAAAAAATTTGCCTCTTGCTAGGAATCTATCCACTTTGTCTTATTTTTCCATGACGGAAACATTTTTTTATCAGGATGATACCGGTGGAAAAACTGTTAAGCGTACAAAGCACAACAAACCGACACTTAAAGTCGCGATACTAGAAAAAATACGATGTGGCACCCGACTGTCGAACAGCATTGCGTGTGTCGAGAATATTGTAGAAACTGCTCTGCTGCAAGAAAATGGATATCTACTGTTCCCGAAACATTCTCAAGATATTCGAGAACTTCCCTGCCTACCTAAATCGCCAAACCTGTCTCACATTGAACATTTACGAGACATGATGGGACAACGGCTGACTCATTCAGTTAGCCCACCTACAACTCAACATGGATGAACGTGTGGGAAAACGTATCAAAGGGTGGTCTTCACCAGATGTACAATCGTATGAATCGTCAAGTAGAAGTCTTTGTTAATAACTTAGCATGCACATTGTATTAATATGGAACAACAATAACCATGGAAAATTATCGGCTTTGCAATTTGAATTTTCTGATGAATCATAATTCTTCAGTTAATGATTGTAAAAGTTTACTGCGAATTTTGCAGCTATAAAATACCCTTAGAAATTCCCCGATTGCATCGTTAAATATTTGAGATTAATGACTTTAATGAAATATTCCAATAACGTCAATACGGATGCAGGTCATTGTTTAAAGAATTAAGAGGGGAGAAACGAAAAGATCTGATAATGATAAGGTTTTCCATTTCACTGTTGCAGACGTTAAAAACAAACAAGTTATCAGCGTTCCTTTCTTTCTTTCTAACATAAATTTGATTGATTTTGTTTCCGAAATTTTCTTTCTTTCTTTCTTTCTTTCTAGCATAATTTCCATTCATTTTAACTTTCCCAAATCTTCTTTCTTTCTTTCTTTCTTTCTTTCTTTCTTTCTTTCTAGCATAATTTCCATTGATCTTAACTTTCCCAAATTTCTTTCGTTCTTTCTTTCTTTCTTTCTTTCTTTCTTTCTTTCTTTCTAGCATAATTTCCATTCATTTTAACTTTCCCAAATTTTATTTCTTTCTTTCTTTCTTTCTTTCTTTCTTTCTTTCTTTCTTTCTTTCTTTCTTTCTTTCTTTCTTTCTAGCATAATTTCCATTGATCTTAACTTTCCCAAATTTCTTTTTTCTTTCTTTCTTTCTTTCTTTCTTTCTTTCTTTCTTTCTTTCTTTCTAGAATAATTTCCATTGATCTTCACTTTCCCAAATTTTCTTTCTTTCTTTCTTTCTTTCTTTCTTTCTTTCTTTCTAGCATAATTTCCATTGATCTTAACTTTCCCAAATTTCTTTCTTTTTTCTTTCTTTCTTTCTTTCTTTCTTTCTTTCTTTCTTTCTTTCTTTCTTTCTTTCTTTCTAGCATAATTTTCATTGATCTTAACTTTCCCAAATTTTCTTTCTTTCTTTCTTTCTTTCTTTCTTTCTTTCTTTCTTTCTTTCTTTCTTTCTTTCTAGCATATTTACCATTGATCTTCACTTTCCCAAATTTTCTTTCTTTCTTTCGTTCGTTCTTTCTTTCGTTCTTTCTTTCTTTCTTTCTTTCTTTCTTTCTTTCTTTCTTTCTTTCTAGCATAATTTCCATTGATCTTAACTTTCCCAAATTTCTTTTTTCTTTCTTTCTTTCTTTCTTTCTTTCTTTCTTTCTTTCTTTCTTTCTTTCTTTCTTTCTAGAATAATTTTCATTGATCTTCACTTTCCCAAATTTTCTTTCTTTCTTTCTTTCTTTCGTTCGTTCTTTCTTTCTTTCTTTCTTTCTTTCTTTCTTTCTTTCTTTCTTTCTTTCTTTCTTTCTTTCTAGCATAATTTCCATTCATTTTAACTTTCCCAAATTTTCTTTCTTTCTTTCTTTCTTTCTTTCTTTCTTTCTTTCTTTCTTTCTTACTTTCTTTCTTTCTTTCTTTCTTTCTAGCATAATTTCCATTCATTTTAACTTTCCCAAATTTTCTTTCTTTCTTTCTTTCTTTCTTTCTTTCTTTCTTTCTTTCTTTCTTTCTTTCTTTCTAGCATAATTTCCATTCATTTTAACTTTCCAAAATTTTCTTTCTTTCTTTCTTTCTTTCTTTCTTTCTAGCATATTTTCCATTGATCTTCACTTTCCCAAATTTTCTTTCTTTCTTTCGTTCGTTCTTTCTTTCTTTCTTTCTTTCTTTCTTTCTTTCTTTCTAGCATAATTTCCATTCATTTTAACTTTCCCAAATTTTCTTTCTTTCTTTCTTTCTTTCTTTCTTTCTTTCTAGCATAATTTCCATTGATCTTAACTTTCCCAAATTTCTTTCTTTTTTCTTTCTTTCTTTCTTTCTTTCTTTCTTTCTTTCTTTCTTTCTTTCTAGCATATTTTCCATTGATCTTCACTTTCCCAAATTTTCTTTCTTTCTTTCTTTCTTTCTTTCTTTCTTTCTTTCTTTCTTTCTTTCTTTCTTTCTTTCTAGCATAATTTCCATTCATTTTAACTTTCCCAAATTTTCATTCTTTCTTTCTTTCTTTCTTTCTTTCTTTCTTTCTTTCTTTCTTTCTTTCTTTCTAGCATAATTTCCATTGATCTTAACTTTCCCAAATTTCTTTCTTTTTTCTTTCTTTCTTTCTTTCTTTCTTTCTTTCTTTCTAGCATATTTTCCATTGATCTTCACTTTCCCAAATTTTCTTTCTTTCTTTCTTTCGTTCGTTCTTTCTTTCGTTCTTTCTTTCTTTCTTTCTTTCTTTCTTTCTTTCTTTCTAGCATAATTTCCATTGATCTTAACTTTCCCAAATTTCTTTTTTCTTTCTTTCTTTCTTTCTTTCTTTCTTTCTTTCTTTCTTTCTAGCATATTTTCCATTGATCTTCACTTTCCCAAATTTTCTTTCTTTCTTTCTTTCGTTCGTTCTTTCTTTCGTTCTTTCTTTCTTTCTTTCTTTCTTTCTTTCTTTCTTTCTTTCTTTCTTTCTTTCTTTCTTTCTTTCTAGCATAATTTCCATTGATCTTAACTTTCCCAAATTTCTTTTTTCTTTCTTTCTTTCTTTCTTTCTTTCTTTCTTTCTTTCTATAATAATTTTCATTGATCTTAACTTTCCCAAATTTTCTTTCTTTCTTTCTTTCTTTCTTTCTTTCTTTCTTTCTTTCTTTCTTTCTTTCTTTCTTTCTTTCTTTCTAGCATATTTTCCATTGATCTTCACTTTCCCAAATTTTCTTTCTTTCTTTCTTTCGTTCGTTCTTTCTTTCGTTCTTTCTTTCTTTCTTTCTTTCTTTCTAGCATAATTTCCATTCATTTTAACTTTCCCAAATTTTCTTTCTTTCTTTCTTTCTTTCGTTCTTTCTTTCTAGCATAATTTCCATTCATTTTAACTTTCCCAAATTTTCATTCTTTCTTTCTTTCTTTCTTTCTTTCTTTCTTTCTAGCATAATTTCCATTGATCTTAACTTTCCCAAATTTCTTTCTTTTTTCTTTCTTTCTTTCTTTCTTTCTTTCTTTCTTTCTTTCTTTCTAGCATAATTTTCATTGATCTTAACTTTCCCAAATTTTCTTTCTTTCTTTCTTTCTTTCTTTCTTTCTTTCTTTCTTTCTTTCTTTCTAGCATATTTTCCATTGATCTTCACTTTCCCAAATTTTCTTTCTTTCTTTCTTTCGATCGTTCTTTCTTTCGTTCTTTCTTTCTTTCTTTCTTTCTTTCTTTCTTTCTTTCTTTCTTTCTTTCTTTCCTTCTTTCTTTCTTTCTTTCTTTCTTTCTAGCATAATTTCCATTGATCTTAACTTTCCCAAATTTCTTTTTTCTTTCTTTCTTTCTTTCTTTCTTTCTTTCTTTCTTTCTTTCTTTCTTTCTTTCTTTCTTTCTAGAATAATTTCCATTGATCTTCACTTTCCCAAATTTTCTTTCTTTCTTTCTTTCTTTCTTTCTTTCTTTCTTTCTTTCTTTCTTTCTTTCTAGCATATTTTCCATTGATCTTCACTTTTTCAAATTTTCTTTCTTTCTTTCTTTCGTTCGTTCTTTCTTTCGTTCTTTCTTTCTTTCTTTCTTTCTTTCTTTCTTTCTTTCTTTCTTTCTTTCTAGCATAATTTCCATTCATTTTAACTTTCCAAAATTTTCTTTCTTTCTTTCTTTCTTTCTTTCTTTCTTTCTTTCTAGCATATTTTCCATTGATCTTCACTTTCCCAAATTTTCTTTCTTTCTTTCTTTCGTTCGTTCTTTCTTTCGTTCTTTCTTTCTTTCTTTCTTTCTTTCTTTCTTTCTTTCTAGCATAATTTCCATTCATTTTAACTTTCCCAAATTTTCTTTCTTTCTTTCTTTCTTTCTTTCTTTCTTTCTTTCTTTCTTTCTTTCTTTCTAGCATAATTTCCATTCATTTTAACTTTCCCAAATTTTCTTTCTTTCTTTCTTTCTTTCTTTCTTTCTAGCATAATTTCCATTGATCTTAACTTTCCCAAATTTCTTTCTTTTTTCTTTCTTTCTTTCTTTCTTTCTTTCTTTCTTTCTTTCTTTCTTTCTAGCATATTTTCCATTGATCTTCACTTTCCCAAATTTTCTTTCTTTCTTTCTTTCGTTCGTTCTTTCTTTCGTTCTTTCTTTCTTTCTTTCTTTCTTTCTTTCTTTCTTTCTTTCTTTCTTTCTAGCATAATTTCCATTGATCTTAACTTTCCCAAATTTCTTTTTTTTTCTTTCTTTCTTTCTTTCTTTCTTTCTTTCTTTCTTTCTTTCTAGCATATTTTCTATTGATCTTCACTTTCCCAAATTTTCTTTCTTTCTTTCTTTCGTTCGTTCTTTCTTTCGTTCTTTCTTTCTTTCTTTCTTTCTTTCTAGCATAATTTCCATTGATCTTAACTTTCCCAAATTTCTTTTTTCTTTCTTTCTTTCTTTCTTTCTTTCTTTCTTTCTTTCTTTCTTTCTTTCTTTCTTTCTTTCTAGCATAATTTCCATTCATTTTAACTTTCCCAAATTTTCTTTCTTTCTTTCTTTCTTTCTTTCTTTCTTTCTTTCTAGCATAATTTCCATTCATTTTAACTTCCCAAATTTTCTTTCTTTTTTTCTTTTTTTCTTTCTTTCTTTCTTTCTTTCTTTCTTTCTTTCTTTCTTTCTTTCTTTCTTTCTTTCTTTCTAGCATAATTTCCATTCATTTTAACTTTCCCAAATCTTCTTTCTTTCTTTCTTTCTTTCTTTCTTTCTTTCTAGCATAATTTCCATTCATTTTAACTTTCCCAAATTTTCTTTCTTTCTTTCTTTCTTTCTTTCTTTCTTTCTAGCATAATTTCCATTCATTTTAACTTTCCCAAAGTTTCTTTCTTTCTTTCTTTCTTTCTTTCTTTCTTTCTTTCTTTCTTTCTAGCATAATTTCCATTGATCTTAACTTTCCCAAATTTCTTTCTTTCTTTCTAGACGCGGATGTAGTTTATCGTCTTACTAAGGATGCGTGGGGGAAACACGGAAGAAAGCAAAAATAACAACATATTAACGAAGAAGACATAAGAAACGTTTCCCGTTGTTTTCTTAGACTAGCAGACACTAATTTACAAAACTTACCAGAATATAGCACAGTGTTACATATGTGGGTCATCCAGCTAGAATCAAATTCACTACTGTAGTAGAGTTTAGAGTTGTTCAATAGACACTGTGAAGAGAAATAATCATTTTTTTTCGCAAAATTCTTTTTTCATATCACAATAGATAAAGAACATTGATGTTCTAATCAGGAAGACGTTCATTGGTCACCTTAATAGAGACAAGCAGTACGGATTTTGATCAGTTCGGTCCACTGCCATGACCCACTGAATCAGTAAAGCATTGGGCGATAAATACCGTATTTTCCGGCTTATAAGACGCATTTTTTCCTAAAATATCCCCTGAAAAATACATCTGCGTCTTCTAAGATGAATATAAGGCAACGGACAGGCTCAAGTAAGCTTGGACGGTCACCTAACTGGCTTGATTGATAGGGACGTAGATTTGTATGTTGGGTCATTACGCTATAATGTTATCTATCTATCTATCTATCTATCTATCTATCTATCTATCTATCTATCTATCTGATTTTGTTAATTATCTATCTATCTATCTATCTATCTATCTATCTATCTATCTATCTAATTCAGTCTTTTTATATGATTTAATCTCAGTACTTAGCTGTTCCAAGTATTTCCAAGATTATAAACCTTCCTGGAGCCGAGCCACAAGCTTAAAGATACTCTGTTTAGTAGCAGCGGCGGGAGCCTTTCTGGTCTTGACTAGTATGCCATTGCTATATAAACCAAATCGGACGAGTGATTAATGTAAATAATACGTGGCGCCAGTATGTGAGGGACGCATGGTGAATGGGTTGTATGAGAATGACAGAAGAAAAACAAGAAAAAGGTTAACAAAGAAGGAGCAAGAAAAGAAAGAAAAAATGAACGATAGAAGAAGAAGAAGACAGATAGGAGGAAAGAAAAATAAAAAGAAGCAGAAGAGGATAAAGAAGAGGAGGAAGAAGATGAGGAGGAAGAAGGAGAAGAGGAGAAAAAAGAAGAGGAAAAAGAAAATGAACTGAAGAAAAAGAAAGAAAGAAAGAAAGAAAGAAATAAAGAAAGGAAGAAAGAATGAAAGAAAGAAAAAATCCCAAAAGAAAATGAACTGAAGAAAAAGAAAGAAAGAAAGAAAGAAAGAAAGGAAGAAAGAATGAAAGAAAAAAAAATCCCAAAAGAAAATGAACTGAAGAAGAAGAAAGAAAGAAAGAATGAAAGAAAGAAAAAAATCCCAAAAGAAAATGAACTGAAGAAGAAGAAAGAAAGAATGAAAGAAAGAAAAAATCCCAAAAGAAAATGAACTGAAGAAAAAGAAAGAAAGAAAGAAAGAAAGGAAGAAAGAATGGAAGAAAAAAAATCCCAAAAGAAAATGAACTGAAGAAAAAGAAAGAAAGAAAGAAAGAAAAAATCCCAAAAGAAAATGAACTGAAGAAAAAGAAAGAAAGAAAGAAAAAATCCCAAAAGAAAATAAACTGAAGAAAAAGAAAGAAAGAAAGAAAGAAAGGAAGAAAGAATGGAAGAAAAAAAATCCCAAAAGAAAATGAACTGAAGAAAAAGAAAGAAAGAAAGAAAAAATCCCAAAAGAAAATGAACTGAAGAAAAAGAAAGAAAGAAAGAAAAAATCCCAAAAGAAAATGAACTGAAGAAAAAGAAAGAAAGAAAGAAAGAAAGGAAGAAAGAATGGAAGAAAAAAAATCCCAAAAGAAAATGAACTGAAGAAAAAGAAAGAAAGAAAGAAAGAAAAAATCCCAAAAGAAAATGAACTGAAGAAAAAGAAAGAAAGAAAGAAAAAATCCCAAAAGAAAATAAACTGAAGAAAAAGAAAGAAAGAAAGAAATAAAGAAAGGAAGAAAGAATGAAAGAAAGAAAAAATCCCAAAAGAAAATGAACTGAAGAAAAAGAAAGAAAGAAAGAAAAATTCTGTTGGAACATAAAAAATTCAATATGATTTCAAAGGTGAGGCAAAAAGATACTGAGCGAAGTAATTCCTGACCTGGTGTCACAAAGGTCGAAGGTCATTTGCCATTCAAGATGAAAGGAACCCGATTAATTGAAATATCTTTTGTGATAACATTTTATGCTTTCAGAAGGAAAATAAAAATATATTTGGGGCGCGAAGCAATTGGCAGAAAGTCAACCCATGAAGCGATCCCAGAAAAGTAAGACCGACATCACTCTGCTCGTTTACTATAGCCTCAAGCAGGAATGAAGTTCACAAATGATTGTACCAAAGAAGATGATCTAATCGCTGGAACGTTTGGCTAAGAGCAAAACGAAAGTGGGTCACTTGAATCATTTATTCCGCACATTTTACATTTCAGGATCCGAAAAATAAATTTCCAAGCACCGGCAAAATTCTCAAATGACAGACATCCATCGGATTAGATGATATTGATAGATGCTTTTGGATTTTGTTTAGCGGCATATCAACATATTTATGGGTTATTTAATGTCGAAATCTACATATTGTGAACATAGTTTTATGGCTTCAGCTACAGCAAAAAATTATTTATTGTTGGTCATTTTGCATTAAATTAAGAGGTGGTTCCACGCTCCTGAAAACCTCCAATCTCCCATGCAAAGACCTTGCTGTCGGATGTATTTTATCGTCATACCCAAGACAATATTCGTAGAAGATCTCAGATGATAATGATAATGACAA
>OZ010594.1:18857322-18867322 GCA_963932145.1 Acanthosepion lycidas
GAAGACATTCTCTTATAAAAAAAAATATTGTATAGACTTCAATCCTCATTGGGGAGTTAATTATTACATTTTGTCGGCACACTAATGAAAAGCTGGGGAGAAATTATTTACAGCACCTCGAATAATGAGAATTTGGAGACATTCTCTTATAAAATTTTTATTGTATAGACTTCAATCCTCATTGGGTACTTATTATATTTTGTCGTCAGATTAATCAAAAAGTGATCAGAAATTAGGTAGACCCTCATTCTCTCATACAACTGCTTGTGCTTGAATGTCTATCCTCTTTGGGAACTTATTATTTGACGGCAGACTAATAAAAATCTGATGAGAAGTTAGACCGCCTGCAATGATGATGGAGGATTTGAAGGCATACTCTTATAAAGTTTTATTGTATAGATTTCGATCCTCATAGGGCACTTATTATATTTTGTCGGCAGACTAATCAAAAAGAGAGGAGAAATTAGTTAGACCCTCATTCTCTCATACAACTTCTTGTGCATAAATGTCTATCCTCATTGGGAATTTATTTGATGTCAAACTAATCGAAAAGTGAATAATAATGTCATATGAGTTAGGAATAAAATTTCTCATACGCGTTTGGTCTTCATTGACTTCTCAATCTAGGAGAAATCGTTTGTAAGATCTGTGGTTAGAAACGAAGTATACTGCGCACGTTTCATTCTTTTGTTTCCACCATTTTTAAAAAAAAAAATTCCTATCAGGTTATTGCCTCCTCGCTAAACAAATAAATTTCGATAACGTACAAAAAAGATATGCTTTTTGTCTAACGACTACACAAGGAGGTCGTGAGATAGGCTCACTTGCCTCGTCAAACGGTGACCTTTGTCGGGTCACCCTGTCCCACGCCAACAGAATATTCCACGTGGAATGTTTCGTTGATCCTGTTCAGGCAAATTCATTCACTTTCCGAATAATTAAACATTTATTATTCACAATACGTTGTCACGCGGACGATGTATTTGATCACCAAGGAGTTGATTCAATTAGAAGAATATTTCTATTAAATTAACAGCAGCAAAAGGACAGATATTAAAAATTGAGAAAACAAGGATCTCATTCTCTCAATCTTTACACACACACACACACACACACACACACATATATATATATACATATATATATATATATATATATATATATATATATGTATGTCTAAAGTTCTATGGATATGAGTTTGTGACCCTGGGTTTCACGTAGATCTATTTGTTTGTTTGACAAAGTTTGGTGGGGGAGAATGGGAATCTACTTCTTTCTTTAGGGTAGCACAATCATATGCATAGACACATATATGCAGGTGTACGCATTTAGTTTACACCAACATATATATATATATGAGTGTGTGTGTGTGTTTTTTTTTTATTTATATAAATAGATATTAGGTTGGTGCAAAAATAATGACGTAATAATGTCGTTTTTCGACGTTAAAAAATACGTCAAAAACGACATTATTACGTCATTATTTTTGCACCAACCTAATGTCACTACTGCTGAAAATTAGAGGCGTTACTAATATTATGAGCGTGGGATTTGGGTTTTAGTAGTAACATTAAAAAAAGTGAAACAAATTACAGTATCTTTAACTATCTAGTTCCAAACTGTTGCAGAAGAGCCCTAGGTGTTAATGTTGAAAATTAATTAGGAGGAAAAACATAGAACAGATAATACAACAGGGTACTGAGTTGATGCGTCTTAACATTTTAATGCAATTTTATGTTGGCAATAAATTTACAAACGTGATTTATTTGGTGTGTGTTAAATTTTAATACGTAACACAGTATATAAACTTTAATTGATTGGTAGATTTTGTTTAGCGGCATATCAACACTTCTATGGGTTATTTAATACCGAAATCTAAATATTTTGATTGGTTTGGTCGGTTGATTTTGTTTAGCGGCATATCAACACCTCTATGGGTTATTTAATGTCGAAATCTAAATATTTTGATTGGTTTGGTCGGTTGATTTTGTTTAGCGGCATATCAACACCTCTATGGGTTATTTAATGACGAAATATAAATATTTCAATTAGTTTAGTTGCCTGATCTTGTTTAGCGGCATATCAACACCTCTATGGGTTATTTAATATCGAAATCTAAATATTTTGATTGGTTTGGTCGGTTGATTTTCTTTAGCGGCATATCAACACTTCTATGGGTTATTAAATGCCGAAATCTAAATATTTTGATTGGTTTGGTCGGTTGATTTTGTTTAGTGGCATATCAACACCTCTATGGGTTATTTAATGCCGAAATCTAAATATTTTGAACACGATTTTACGGCTTCAACTAAAGTTATTTTGACCGCAATTATGTAGCTTCAACTATAGATAAAATGTATTATCCATCATTTTGCTAAAAATATATTGTTGGAAATTCTATTACGTCATTATTTTTGCACCAACCTAATATATGAATTGATATATATATATATATATATATATATATATATATATACATATATATATATATATATATATATATATATATATATATATATATATAACATATATATATATATATATATATATATATATATATATATACAGAATGAATTGTTACCTATCTATCTAATTATCTCTCTCTGTCTGTCTCTCTCTCTCTCTCTCTCTCTATATATATATATATATATATATATCGTTTTATGACATACTTATCTATCTACTATCTATTTATTTCAGTGTTCTTTATTACGTGCTTTTTAATCTATCTATCTATCTATCTATCTATCTATCTATCTATCTTAATTATCTATCTATCTATCTATCTATCTAAGCCTGTTCGTATCTATCTATTTCGCTACGTGCATAGTTCAGAACCAATCCAGTCGTCGCGTTGGGAAATATGTCACAATATACCCCTCCCCCAACAACAGCTGTAGGTGTTCGAAACCCGGAGATGACCTTGTTACAATAGCTGATTTGTCACCCTGCATGAATCTCCCATTTTCCCTATGAAATCTTTACACTTTCCCAGCTGAAGCAGTCAGGGGTTGTGCGCAGTTGGCAAAAAGGCGTCTCTGAAACTATCGATTTCCCTTTATCAATTCTAAAAGGAGACGCTAGATAGATAGACATATCTTTTATAAGATAGATAGAGAGAAACAGGCTGACATAGATAGATAGATAGATATGAACAGGCTGCGATAGATAGATAGATAGGAAAAGGCTTAGTTAAATAGATAGATAGATACATAGATAGGAACAGGCTTAGATAGATAGATAGGAACAGGCTTAGATAGATAGATAGATAGGAACAGGCTTGGATAGATAGATAAGGACAGGCTTAGATAGATAGGTAGATAGATAGATAGATAGATAGATAGATAGATAGATAGATAGAAACAGGCATACATAGATAGATAGATAGATAGATAGATAGATAGGTAGGAAGGAACAGGCTAATATAGACAGACTCGTACATAGATAGCAACAGGTTTAGGTCGATAGATAAATAGAAAACGAAAAGCGAGAATAGCCTTAGATAAATAGATAACGTTTTTTATTTTTTTATATAGTAATTATTAATTGAAGAAATAAGATAGTGTCATTTTCCATTTAGTAAAGGCTTTTCATTTTAAATTATCTTATAAAATTAAGTCTCAAGTTAAGCTGTTAAAAAGTGTTTTATATACCATGTTGGGTGCTGGAAAAAAAAAAAAAAAAAAGCCAAACTCATCAGAATTAAATTTTATCATTTAGGCTGATCTTGGGAAATGGGTTAAACAAAGAATGTTTCAGTAGACCCTTGTAGATACACAGCCGAATTTTACTTTGACAATACTTTCGCAATAAAATTGATATTAGCCAAATAATGTTGTTAAGATGTATGAGCAATAAATGATATGAATTCCAGCTGATAAATGTCCTTATTAAAATATAGAGCATAGAAACATTTGATTAATAGAATATTCCATAGACTTTTTATCTTCATGTTAATTTGGCATAACCTCATTACTATTAATTTTTTTTTTTAAATTTTCTACTGTTTCAACTTTAGCCTTACAGTAGTTTTGTTTCTTGTGGATATTTACTTAAATATTTTTCCAATCTCATACTTTACAAGTTTTCTATTGGATTAATGTATGGAGTGGCTTGTGGACATTGTAATGATATGGCATGTTTAAAACCTTTTTTAGGCAAGGTGGGTAATATTCAAATTGCATAATGTGAAATTGTCAGTGATTAATTTTCATCAAGTGAGAATTTTAATCAACTCCTGAATGTGACATACCTTAGGTATACATGAATGGTGAAACGAATTAGAATAAAACACTGTTTTAACAATTTTTCATGTATGTTTATTGTAATATTGGAAAAAATATTTAGAGGAAACAATTTTTTGCTATATTCGAATTTGAGCAAAATTTTGTCAATTTTATTTATTACTTCAAGGTTTACAAACTTGCAAAATCCCATTTTCTTATCTATCTGTCTGCTGTCTATCTATCTATCTATCTATCTATCATAGTCTATTCATATTTATATGTTTATATCTATCTATCTATCTATCTATCTATCTATCTATCTATCTATCTATCTATTTCAGTCTAGTCTATTCGCATCTATATCAGTCTATTCGTATCTATCTATCTATCTATCTATCTATCTATCTATCTATCTGTCTGTCTGCTGTCTATCTATCTATCTATCTATCTATCTATCTATCTATCTATCATAGTCTATTCATATTTATATGTTTATATCTATCTATCTATCTATCTATCTATCTATTTCAGTCTCGTCTATTCGCATCTATATCAGTATATTCGTATCTATCTATCTATCTATCTATCTATCTATCTATCTATCTATCATAGTCTATTCATATTTATATCTATCTATCTATCTATCTATCTATCTATCTATCTATCTATCTATCTATCTATTTCAGTCTAGTCTATTCGCATCTATATCAGTCTATTCGTATCTATCTATCTATCTATCTATCTATCTATCTATCTATCTATCTATCTATCTATCTATCTATCTATCTAGCTAGCTAGCTAGCTAGCTAGCTAGCTCAGTCTGTCATCTGCCTGTCTGTCTATCTATTTCCTACTTTTATACCAACATACATATAAATAGAATATTTTCTGACTTAAACACAAATCATAATTAATAAGTCAAATTTCTCCAGACTTTAAGGAATAAAGAACAATCTTAAATTCAGCTAAAATTAATTATAGAAACACGTCAACTTGTTCCCATCCGCCATTTGGCTTGTCAGGCTGCGAGAACCGTTATCATTAATAATTCTGGAACTCGAAGAACACACACAGAGGGTGTGGCAGAATTACCCCACATATGTCTCCCACATAATGGTAAAACATTATTGGCATTGGTGTCTTCCTCTAGCTAATGTCTTACCAGATTTCTTCTGAACCGTGTATGAATTCAAAGCATAGAGGAATGGTAGACTTATACATATGTAAGATAGATTCAGGAGAGGAAAAATGTCGAATACGTCTAAGTGAACTAAACTTCTTAGCAGAGGACCTAGCAATCGATTCCATATAACCATTCTAATGTGTGTCAGCCGACAATGTTATACCGAGAACGGGTAACGAGTCACCCGTCATGCTGATGGGAGGCACGACGGGGGTGCGGGAATGATTAATAGAGAGACGATTCGTTTTGGAGGCGTTAAAATTAACAAGCCATTCCTTGCCCCAGTAAACAACAGATTTTAGGTCACTTTTGAGATCAGCTACTAATTTCACCTCAGCAATTGGAGCTCTAACCAATTTGACCACTTTTATCGAAGGTGTTATAAAAGAAACTGTTAGCATAGAATTTACGGTTACATCGAGCTAGCTCAACTGTAAATTGATAAAACCTTCAGTATCTATCTATATTTCTGAGATGAGATATTATGTACACTATTTACATTATTCGGACTATTGTCCTCATCTTTGTCGCCATATTTATTACAACGTTTCGGCCTTTCAGTATCTGTCTATATTTCTGAGATGAGGTATTATGTACACTATTTACATTATTCGGACTATTGTCCTCATCTTTGTCGCCATATTTATTACAACGTTTTGGCCTTTCAGTATCTGTCTATATTTCTGAGATGAGGTATTATGTACATTATTTACATTATTCGGACTATTGTCCTCATCTTTGTCGCCATATTTATTACAACGTTTCGGCCTTTCAGTATCTGTCTATATTTCTGAGATGAGGTATTATGTACACTATTTACATTATTCGGACTATTGTCCTCATCTTTGTCGCCATATTTATTACAACGTTTCGGCCTTTCAGTATCTCTCTATATTTCTGAGATGAGGTATTATGTACACTATTTACATTATTCGGACTATTGTCCTCATCTTCATCGCCATTTTTAGTTTTCACCGGACCATATGTGGCAACAATATTCTACGCATGGACGAGAGGTAGACTTATAGATATGTAAGATAAATTGTGGAGAGAAAACTCGTCTAGCACGACACAGGGAACCAACTATCTCAGCAGTAGACCTAGCAATTGATTCAATATAATCTTTCCGCTTCGTATCAGCCGAGAATGTTAGCTCGGGAAGGTGCATCGAGTCACTCTACTGGAGGTTAGCATCAGCCATGCTGATGGAAGGAAGAAAGGACTATCGGTGATTAATAGAGAGCAGTTTTGTTTTGGAGGCGTTAAAATTAACAAGCCATTGCTTACTCCAGTGAACAACACACTGTAGGTCATTTTTTAGATCCGCTATCAATTTGACCTTATCGAACCGATCAGACTTACTATCGAAGCAGGAGGGTGTGCCGAGCTGCAATTAGGTACCCTGGGATGTTTTATTTTGAAGAGAAACGTGGTTAGGTTACAGCAATATCTTGCTATCTATCCTACCACTGAATCGACTCGGAATTGTAGAGATCAGAAAACTGTGTTCCAATTCCAGTCTGGTTCGTTATATTCACCTGGAAAAGGTATGAGATCACCTCTTCTCCCCAAGCTATGGGTTAATTATTAAGGCCTGTATCAGAAAATTATTATTATTTCAAAAGGATTCTTACGATCTAAAATATTGTCTGGAATTAAATAACTTACAAAAGGTTGATAACCCGTAAAAATATAATTACTTCTTATATGTGTCGTGTCGCTTTGTGTTATAGCGGAACACACCTATTCTATTGTTAATAGACTCTCCCACCTATTCTATAGTTAATAGACTCTCCCACCTATTCTATAGTTAATAGACTCTCACACCTATTCTATAGTTAATAGACTCTCACACCTATAATAAGTAGGAGTAGTAGTAGCAGTCGGCAGAGAGTTGGTCAGTCAGACGATGTCGGTCGACTGGCTGATCGGTTGAACTCCTTGCCTTCGGGCGGGGAGGAACCCAAACGAGGCTACGCCGAAGGGCGGATTCTCTTTCGGGGAGGTAAACCGACCCTGAACCCGTTTATACGCGTTCACTGGGGATATTTTTGGCCGAGCCCACGGGCTCGGAGATCCCACAGGCTCGGAGATTCCACGGGCTCGGAGATCCCACGTTAAACCGGCCTTGTGCCACATGACGCCCTCGTAGGTGGGGGTGACTAAATATCGTTGTTCAGTCAGTCGATGTCGGACGACCGTTAGTCGGATATTAAAGTATCAGCCACCACAACTAGATTACTGCGTCATTACCTATTATATGAAGTTCCTAACGTTTTGTACATCGAACCTATTTTAGGACCGACTTAGAACAAATACAAGCCTCCACCGTGAAACCACTCTACAGCACTTGGTCAGTGCCTAGATGGGTGACCGCTTGTGAATAACAGGTGCTTTAAGCTTGGGCGTGTGAATGGTATAAAAGATAACGGTATTAACAAGAAGGTCTTTCGGTTCCGTCTTTTGTGAATAATACAACGTACGTTCTGACTTCGCGCGTAGCATGTGATTCTCCCCGCCCCAAACCACATGCAAAGATTCCTTTTTGTGCGTTATTACCACTGCACAAACGCATGCAAGTGCATTTCGCGGAGATATGTAGGTGTTCTTTTTTTTTTTTGGTAGGAAATGCAGTTGTACGTGAGCAACAACGCCCCCGAGCGCCCTGCATGCTGCGAACAATGCATGGGAACTTTCCTTGGCTTAAAACCGCGCAGAGTTTTGTTCCGGCTATGAAGGGCGATTGAACGCGAAAGACTCATTCTTTGATGCAAAAGAAAGTAAAAGCGCATATTATTATAATAATTAATAGCGTATTACCCATAAAAAATGACAGGATATATTACGTATGGACTGGTATTTTGCGAAATCAATGTGTTAATGTGTTTAATATCGTTGCATTCTGTCCAAAGTGTCACGCAAACAGGAATGAACCACTGGCTGGAGAAAAAAAAAACAAAAAACAAAAATAATGACATAATGGGAAGGCAATACATGTAGGGATATTTCATTTGTCTCGTTCTGATTGTAAGTATAATTGTTTTTTCGTTTCCATTTTCCTTAAAACTTTTTGCTGTCCGTGGAATTCTCAGCATCCCCCAGTCTCTTCTTCATCTGTGGTGATATTGTCTAGCATCCACTACCATATAGGAGAATTGATATTACATAGCTGTCCACCACTCTTCTCTTTGTTTCTAAAGAAATTTTCCTGTTTCTTAATATTTTGCTTAGCTGCTGGGAGGCATCTTTTGCTTTGAGTGCTACAGTTATTATTATTTTTTTAGTTTCATTATTATTTTTCTATTATTGCTGTCATTGTTATTACTTTTTTGCTACTATGAAGCTCCTTACTATCATTCTTCTCCTCTCCTTTATGAGAGTACTATTTATCAATATCTCTTATTATTTTTGGCCAACACTTAATGGATTATGACCGGTCACACCCTACTGCAGAATGGGATACCTGCCGGGCGCGCACCTTAACCCTGTTGGTTTTAGTCCTGTTCACACTGTTACTTAAATTATTCCTAACTAGCAGGATAGCCCGGCGTTGCCCGTGCTTGATTCAAAAATCGTACGACTCATACAGCAATCGCTATCACTTGACTTAAAATATTTTTGCCCTTCTTTGCCTTTAAAAGAGTGCCCTTTGCCGTGCTGATGTTGCTACATGCCTTACTTCTTGCCTATCTCACACTGCGAATTTTTTCTAAGCTCTACACTAAACATTAAATCTGTTACGAAAAAAGAACTAAACAAAATGAACACAAAACGATCAGATTTAAAAAAGGACTCGTAACTGGAAAACCCGAATGAAAAAAGAATGTTAACAACAAATTCCTTTTCACACCCAACCCAGTTCTGCGGAATCAAAATCAACGTTGTGTTTAAGCAAGCGAAATAGCCAATTGGAGTAAAGTGCCATGCAGATTTAAATTTTTCTCAGTTGTGACGAATGCAGCTATCGATTTTTTTTTTGCATGCTAGCATGCTAGTTAACATTCGTGTCAGTCAGCTGTTGGCTCTCACGCTGGCCAATATAATCTTCCTGCCTATTCGTGACAGCCAGTTATGGGTTCTCACTCTGGCCAGTAGAAAATGGCCGCAAACTACATGAAAACTGCCGTAGAAGCATGAATAAATCGATTATTTCGACTATCGATAGAAGTTGGGAAATGCAATGTCGGTCTTGATCTTAGCGCTGTGCATGTAAATTTTGGTGCAAATCCGTCGAAAATTGCGGCCGTGCATTCGTTACACACACACACACACACACACACACACATCCTGCTTTTTATAGATAGAGATTACATTTCAATCACAAATAGAGTATTTTAAGGTCATCACCAACCATTATTTAAAGAAAACCTTACAGCTACTCTTGAAAATTACCCAATCAATTGTTAACGTGACCACAAATACGTTGTACATTTTAACGCCTCTAAAACGAAATGCTATATTTTAATTACACAGTAAAACTGGCTGATGCTAACACCCCACCCCCGGGGGTCGCCTTCTTCGTCTCACATTTTCCACTGATATGCGATGGATTAAATATATTGAATCAATTGCTAGGTCTGCAGATAGGAAA
>OZ010594.1:18872322-18909822 GCA_963932145.1 Acanthosepion lycidas
GCAAGCAACGTTTGTAGATGTAAGCGCTCTGAAAGCAAAGGAAGTATTTGTCGCAGATTACTTCCACAACACAAAGAAAAATCACTGTAAGTCCAGACTCGAATATCGGGGGCAGAAAGAAATGCTGATTCGCCGGTACTATCTCAAATCACAATGTGTGTAACCAGTCAGAAAAATAACTCACTCTCTAACAAACGCCGTAGCCAAAAATGCCTGAATTTTGCGCTGCCGAATCGAGAACACCAACTGCTTTTATCGGCAGAACCTATTTTCTTTTTCATTCGTCGACAGCTGGGATAGGATGTTCCGTAATTTGCATATCAAAATACTTTTATAGCGACTCCTACGACTGACTTGTTTTTTTTTTTTTTCTTTAATTCAATTATTCCATTTTCAGTATGTTATGCGGAATACGTGCCCTTCTGTTTGGTAAGTAATTTTCTTTTTCGCCACTTTTTCCGTCGTAGAATACACGCGACACGCTGTCACTTGGTTTGACGAGGTAAGTTGCCGTTTTCTTCGCTATAGTAGAAAGATTTTTATAATTCTTCGTAGATTTTTATATTGTTATACTTGTATACAATTTTTTATTTTTTATTTTTTTTTTTTAAGCATTTCACCCCAAGCAAGGCGGGAAGCCACTAGGACGCAAGGGGTTACAGAAAATTTAGAGCAAGATCAGATAGGAGTGATAGAAGAAAGGATGAGGGTAGTGGATAGATCAAGGCAACTGAAGATGTCGATTGACATTACACTTGAATAGATGGAGATTATAGCTCACAGGGAAACAGGAATAGGAAAAGGAGTTCCACAGGCGAGAGGTGCGAGGCACGAAGCTATTAGAGTAGAAGAGACGGCTACATTTAGGAGTTTCGACAGTGAAGGGGTGAGAGCGGGATGCCAGCCTCGTAAGGCGCTGGAACTCATGTCGTCTGGGAACCAGCGAATGCAGCTCCTCGGAGCAATTTCCATGAAAGTATTTGTAGAACAGACAGAGGGAGGCGACGGCGCGTCTGTGAGAAAGTGACTGTAGACGAGACGCCAGGGCAGGGCCAACTACATTGCATATCCGCCTAAGGAGCCTTTCAAGAACCCCGAGTCAAACAGAAGGGGCACCAGACCATATATGACAGCAATACTCTATGCAAGGGCGAATTGTTGATTTGTAGATCTGGAGGATCGACTCCGGGGAGAAAAACTTCCTGGCGCGGCTTAGGGAGCCAACTTTCCTTACAGTGGACGAGGCAATTGACTCAATGTATTTATTCCATCTCAGGTCAGCAGTGAACGTGAGACCGAGAAGCCGCAGAAAGTTGCTCTCGAGAAGTTGAGCGTCAGACATTCTAATGGAGGGAAGGGAAGGATCTCTGTAGTGATTAATAGAGAGCAGTTTTGTCTTCGAAGCGTTGAAGTTGACCAGCCAATTCGTGCCCCTATTCACAATCGATTGGAGGTCCTTTCGAGACGGACGGCCAGGCGTGTTTTGTCAGCGAGTATAACGTGAAGAAGACATACTGTCAAAATATTTTTGAACATTGTCAAACAATCGAAATCGTTCTAAGTATATTATTATTATTATTATTATTATTATTATTATTATTATTAATATTATGAAACGGATAACTAATTATTAGGTTGGTGCAAAAATAATGACGTTTTTGACGTTAAAAAATACGTCAAAAAACGTCATTATTTTTGCACCAACCTAATATTATCATTACATGTTTGCTATAATCATTATTATTCAAAATGCAAATAGTTGCTATCATTAATCTTCTATGTACCGTGTCCCTTTAGGAGATAGATGATCATAGCTCTCCACAACTTCCTGTTCTTCGTAGCTCTTAATAAATATTGTCTTTTTGTTAATTCTCCTAAACCCTGTTCCCCCATCCATTTACTCAAGCTCATTTTTCTTCTTCTATGTGTTGTGTACCTTCAGGGTGTAGGTGATCACGGCTCTCCACAACTTCCTGTCCTTTGTAGCTCTTAATAAATATTGTCTTTTTGTTAATTCTCCTAAACCCTGTTCCGCCATTCATTTACTCAAGCTCATTTTTTTTCTTCTATGTACTGTGTACCTTCAGTGTGTAGGTGATCATGGCTCTCCACAACTTCCTGTCCTTTGTAGCTCTTAATAAATATTGTCTTTTTGCTATTTCTTCTAAACCCTATTCCGTTATCGATTTAAGCAAGTTCGTTAGGCAGGTGATGCGCTGTTTTCTCTGATATATATATTTTCTCCCATCTTTCCTCGCAATAAAAAAGGAATGGTTCATTATTTATCTGAGGTAATGGCAGGCTTAACGCACGCGCTAACTTACTAACGAAGAAGCAAGCAGAATTATATTATGATTATTAATCGGTTGGGTTTAGGCTTGTTTTATTTTACGGCATATCAACATCTCAATGGGTTATTTAATGCTGATAAGATTTTTAGAATAATATATATTCTTTGTAATAAATCAGTTTGTGGATCAGGTTTAATTGAAATATTTTTGTAAAGAGGTTTTTTTTCCCAGTCATATGTATTGCTGGTAATTTTTTCCAAAATATATTGCTGGTATTTTTACTATAAAAATTTATATTTACACTTTCATAGTGTTTTGAACCCAGTTTGGGGGTTAACTATTTGTCCCTATCCGAGACCCTAACCAGTGCTACCACCCAGGGTCAAGGTGGACCTGGGAACAACAGCAATAGACAGGTGGTTCCACGCTCCTCAAAACCATCTGATCAGAAGCCTTGCTGCCGGGCATAGTTTAACGTCATACCCAGGACGATTTTCAATCAGACCATTATTATTATTATTATTATTATTATTATTATTATTATTATTAATTTGACTTCTATAATTATTTCTTTTAAAATTGCTAATAATTTTTATTATTATTAGCAATATTTAATTAAAATTTTTCCTTATATTATTATTATTATTATTATTATTAACAGTATTTAAGTAATATTTTTCCTGGTATTAATAATAATAATAATAATAATAATAATAATAATAATAATAATAATAATAATAATTGATATTAAAGACCACAAACAAAAACAGTGCCTCCTTATTGATATGGCAATCCCTGTTGACTGCAATGTATCTTTGAAGATTTTCAAAAAGCTGTCAAAATACAAGGACCTTGAAATAGAAATCTCGAAAATGTGGCATATGGGAACATCAACAATCCCTGTTGTAGTTGGAGCCCTAGGACTGGTTGGAAAAGATTGCAGTAGACGAATTGAAGGGATTCCTGGAAGTCCATGCCTCAAAGAGATACAAAAAATTGTTCTGACAAGTACAGCGCACACTTTACGAAGGGCTTTATCTATGTAATTTTTTTTTTTTTTTTTTGTCAGTGGAAAGTATCATGATGCCATTTCTAACCTTAGGTCCCTGGGCGGGACCCGGAAAGAAATGTGTAAACGCCAGAAATCAAAGATAATAATAATAATAATAATAATAATAATAATAATAATAATAATAATAATAATAATATCCAAACTTGCAACCAAAACGGAATGGCTCATTATTTATCTGAGGTAATGGCAAAGCTTAACACAAATGCTAATTTACTAACAAATGAGCCAGCAGAATTATAATAAATTTATTAATTGGATTCTTCTTGTTATTATTTGTATTAATTTGATTACTATAATTATTTCTCTTAAAATTACAAATAATTTCTATTATTATTAATATTAGCAATAAGTTATATTTTTCCTGATATAATAATAATAATAATAATAATAATAATAATAATAATAATAATAATAATAATGAAAAAATCGTTTCCTTTCATGCGGGCATTAAAATATGACAAGACGGAAAGAAAACGAAGGGTAATATCTTTTATTTTCGCAACGGAGCAAACCGTGAATAGACGATAATGAGAGAGAAATTGACAAGTGTCGATTGGAAGATTTTTTCATCAATGGACAAAGAGTGAGAGAGAAAGGACAAAAAAAGTGTTCATTTCAGAAAAGGAGCTGGAACTCTTGGGAACCAAAAAATAAAAAATAAGGAAACAAAACAGATGGGAATGAGAGTAACAGAAACGTTAATGGGGTTATGAGTAGTTACAGGTGCTTGTGAACGGCTGGGAAGCGAGCGCGTTCAGCGCGGAAGGTTGGCACAAATGACGAATAAAAGCGTGCATAAAAGTGATGGATTGCGGGTTCTGCACAAATGTTCGAGATAATGATTGTCCGGTGTTAATACAGTCTTTCATTCATATAAATTCATAGCATCGTTATTCAGTTATCAAGGTGTTTTGTCGTACCTTTCTATGGCTTTCCCCCCACCTTTCAGGTAAATCGTACCTTCCATCATATTAGATTGACGGAAAAGATATTAGCATTTATTTGACCAAATCTTTTAGCCTTATTAATTCATAGCATCGTTATTCAGTTATCAAGACATTTTGTCGTAGCTTTCTATGGCTTTCCCCCCACCTTTCTGGTAAATCGTATCTTCCATCATATTAGATTGATGGAAAATATATTAGCATTTATTTGACCAAATCTTTTAGCCTTATTAATTCATAGCATCGTTATTCAGTTATTAAGGCGCTTTGTCGTAGCTATCTATGGCTTTGCTCCCACCTTTCAGGTAAATCGTACCTTCCATCATATTAGATTCATGGAAAAGATAGCATTAATTTGACCAAATCTTTTACACTTATAAATTCATACCATTATTATTCAGCCAAAAAGGTATATTCCTAATCTTTCTATAACCTTTCGTCACCGTTCAGCCAAATTGTGTATTCATTCGCATTATATCCAGGTGAGATTCTTCACGATTTTAGGAAAATCTCTTATAAATTCATACTCGTAGGTTTGACAAAATCTATTATTCACATCAAACGATATCTCCAGTTGCCTTCATCTTTACACTACCCTCCTACTCATCATTTCTTCTATCACTCCTATCTGATCTTGGTCTAAATTTTCTGTAACCCCTTGCGTCCTAGTGGCTCCCCGCCTTGCTTGGTGTGAAATGCTTAAAAAAAAAAAAATTCATAGCATCATTATTCAGCTATCAACTTATTTTCCCAGGCTTCCATTCAACTGCTAACCTATTTAGCTGGTATTACATAATGTAAGAGTAACGCAAAAGTTACCAGTAGAATTTTATTAATATATTGGTCCTTGATTTGTAAGTTCTATATCAAGAGTTTCTTCTCTCGCACTTCTCGCACGTGGAACTCACTTCTGGCCTCCAGCTTTCTTAGTAACTCAATTTTAGTCATCAAACTATTTTCCAGACTTTCTACAACCTTTCGTCATCTTTCAGCTAAATAGAGTCTTCCATCATATTAGATTGACGCAAAAGATAATAGCTTTTATATTATGAAAGCTTTTATTTATATAAATTCATAGCGTCATTATTCAGACGTCAAAGTGTTTTTCATGTTACCCCCGAACTTTCGTCAACATTTAACTAAATCGAGCTTTCCATAATATTGTCCTGAGGTCAAATATAATAACATTTATTTGGAGAAATCTTTTGTTCATAAAACATTCATAGCATCATTATTCAGTCATCACTGTATTTTCCCAGGTTTTCTACGACCTTTCGTCATTTTTCAGCTAAATCATATCTTCCATCATATTGGATTGAGGCCTAAAGTGAATATATTTGATGAAATCGTTTGTTCGTATAAATTCATAGCATCGTTACTCAGTTGGCAAAGTATTTTCTCAGGCTTTTTGTGACCTGATGTTACCTATCAGCTAAATTATTTATTTTTTTTTACAATGATGTTCACTCTGTATAAGACTCAAGAGCCACTCAAGGTAGAGGCACAGGTTATTGCGATATGTGGGGATGATAAATGTTGACATTAGACTTGAATATTTTAACCTCTTCCCGCCAATTAGTTTGGGAAAATGGTTCATTTTCGGATGAACTTTTTTTAATTTGTTTTTAATATAGTAACTAAGAAAGTGAGGTACCCTGAACACCAGAGCGGTAGCTAACACCTCTGCAAGAGGCGTTAGCTACCGCATGAGGTGTTAGCTACCTTGTTGACAATTGGACTCATTTCAAGCTTAGAAGGGCATAAAAAGAATCAGGATAGACGTATAAACACGTTTTTAGCTGGTTTTTGAGCGTTATAGTTTGGACTTGTTTATTCGTTCGTGTCGAAGACGGATAGACACGTCTACGACTGGAAAAGGGTTAAGATTGCAATGATCTTTCATATTATTGATGCGAAACTTTCCAGCATTTACTTGACTCAAATCTTTTATTCAGATAAACTCATAGCATCATTATTCAAACATCAAAGTATTTTACCCGGCTTTCCCTACGCCATATTTGAACTTTGTTGTTTATTAAATTATATTATATCCATTAATGTAATGGCAATAATAATAATAATAATAATATTTGCCTGATCGAAGACACAATTTAGCTGAAAGGTGGTGAATATTCTCAGAAAGCCAGAGAAAATACTTGCATGACTGAATGATGATACTACAGCTTTATATGAATAAAATAATTTGTCAACTTTTCCCTCAACGTAATATGGTGGATTACACAATTAAAAAAAAAATAATGTGAATTAGGACGTTAATTAGATCAGCTTATGTGATCCCTGCTGGCCCCAGCTTCATACGCCGCCATAATATAAAAAGGATAGAATGAACAAAGACACGATGTTTGTCAAAATTAACTTAATTAATTTATGAGTTCTATGAAATAATTTTAAATTGAGTACATATTTTGATGCGATGACCTTGGCCAACTTTCCAGTATGGCGACCATTATCCACGTCATTTTATAAGAATCTACACCCATATTCAACGCCTACTCCTCAACCACAAGAAGCAAGGACCCCCGCTTCAAAATGAACGCTAGCCCTTCTAACATCCGACCATACCCATCCTGCCAGACGACAGTAATTAGTTTTAGAGATGGGTAAATAATTACTCTCGCATAGCCCAATTTATTCATTGGCCGACGAACAAAGCCATTAGATAAATTTAATCAGACAGCGACAGGGTTAGGGTTAACAAGCCGACGTGAAATGAACTGGCGTCATATCGACAACCCTCCCACGCCCGGAAGACGTGTTGTGACAGTCTTGTTACCGTTTTAAAAAAGTGCTTGCTTTATGAACAGGAAACGTCGACTGTCATTTGATGACTAGTAAGCCAGCTTCATAGATCATTGTTAATACCGTGGTAAGGCCAATTCAAGTTTTCTTCATTAAGCGATCATGGCTCTCCACAATTTCCTGATCTATGTAGCTTTTAATAGTTTTTTTTTCTTTGGGCTATTTCTCCCAAACCCTGATTCGCCATCCATTTATTGAAGCTCACTAAGTAGGTTATGCATTGTTTTTCTTTGTCCCTCTTGCCTTCAATCTGCCCTGTGAGTATCAGGTTTTCCAAGCTTTCTCTCCTCATTATATGCCCTAAGATTTTTATCAAGAATCTATGACTACATAGCAGAAACACCAAATCAGAAGAGACAGTAATATTCAATGCATGGATGAATTGTATACTTACCTTTTATCTATCACTCCTAAACCCTACTTTGTCATCAATTCACTTAACCTCGCCAGGTAGGTTATGCGTTGTTTTCCTCTGTCCGTCTTGCCTTCAATCTGTCACGTGAGTATCAAATTTTTCCACGCTATCTTTCTACTTTGTACAATTTATTTTGGAGATATTAATGATTTAGTGATACAGGTTTTACTCGTTAACCCATAGCTGAGGGGAGAAGAGGTGGATTCATACCTTTCTCAAGTCAGTGAATATAACGAGCTCAACTGGAATTAGAACACTGGCCCACGATTAACGATTCGATGTGGATTAACTTCAGTAAGATTACGAGATATGATGAGAAACGGTGTTTCAACGTGAGGTAGGATTAGTACGATATTATCTATTAAGTTTTAATCTGTACAGGTTGCGATGGTGGAAATTTTCGCCATTTTGTATATTGAATTTCGCGCATCTTTGAGAAAAAGAACACAATTATGTAATTTACTCCAGCAGAAATCTGGAAACAGCATATTATAATGCTTGCCATTCACGCCGGAAGCTCCAATATGAACATTTCAGAGTGTTAATCTGAGGACAGTGCAGATGATTCGAACAGAGTTGGATGAGTCTAATGGTGATTACGAAGGTGTTTAGAGTGATGGCGAAATGATTCCCCCATTCCCCTTCTCACAGGGCCTCAGACTCAACAGGGAGGCCTACATCAAGTGCTTTGAAGAGGTAGTGCTGTCCTGGGTCAAGAGGGTGCTGCTGAGAGACCTTATGTCTGGCAACAAGACTCTGCACCATGCCACACAAGCAGGAGAACACAGTCATGGTTATCAGACAATTCCTGCGACCACATCACCCCTTACATCTGGCCACCTAACTCCCCAGACTGTAACCCTCTTGATTATTATGTGTAGGGCGCAGTTGATGGAGAGACGAACAAAACTTCTTGTAACAACAAAGATGAACTGAAGGCTAGGATTATGGCAGCAGTCACTAAGTTAAACAAGGAGACCATCAAGAAGAGTTGCAGGAGATTTCGAAGTCGTCTGGAGGCCGCGGTAGAAGCTAATGGCGATTTTATTGAATATATTTACTCCTTAGTATTTTAAGATATTTTTGTGTAATTATATCTGTTAAAATGAGATGTCGATGTTATTTTCATTGTTGCGTCATTCAGACGACAATTTATCCATCGCACTCTGTATATCTGTTAAAATGAGATGTCAATCTTATTTTCATTGTTGCGTGATTCAGACGACAATTTATCCATCGCACTCTGTATATCTGTTAAAATGAGATGGCAGTGTTATTTTCATTGTTGCGTCATTCAGACGACAATTTATCCATCGCACCCTGTATATCTGTTAAAATGAGATGGCAGTGTTATTTTCATTGCTGCGTCATTTAGATGACAATTTATCCATCGCACCCTGTATATCTGTTAAAATGAGATGGCAGTGTTATTTTCATTGCCGCGTCACTTAGACGACAATTTATCCATCGCATCCTGTATATCGATTAAAATGTCTGCTGTTTTCATTTTGGCGTCATTTAGACGACAATTTATCCATCGCACCCTGTACTAAGTTCTAATGTCTCTTAACAGAATACATTTTCTCTAAAACTTCATCATTGCTAACATATTCAGTTCATGGTATATTCAGCATCCTTCTGTAGAACCACGTTTCTATTGCTTCGAGTGCCTTCTTCATCTTTGCGGAGATGGTCCAACATTTACTGCCATATAAGAGGACAGATATCACGTAAAATTTCAGCCCACTTTTCTTTGTTTCTAACGAAGGTCTTTTTCCTCTTTCTTAATACTTTGCTTAGCTTTTAGGATGCATCATTGTCTATCGTAGTATGAATAAAGATAAGGAAAAAAAAACATAGTTTCGTCCTCTGATGGACTCTATCAAGACAAATATAAGGGTTTTATTTTGTAACAAGTATTTAGAAACGAAAGTAAAACTGTTGTTAATTTTTCATGACGTAAATTTCAGAGACGCCTATCAGGATTCATCAGGTTAACAGAAGTCTACGTAAGTTATGGATGACGCGAAGTGATGTAATTTAATGTCTAATAAACGAAAGTAAATAAACGACGTTGTTGAATTTTTTTATGTAATTAATATTGAAAGTATGTATCATATATTCGAACTATTGTCTTTGTTGCTATCGCAACGTTTCAACCGTTGCGACCTCCGGTCATCTTCAGGCCTATATCGCTCTAAGTAAACTACAGGGAATTATGAACTGAATCCACTAGGCCATGTTATACACCTGGGGAAGGCCAGAGTGCCCAACGGGAGGAACGGTGTGATGAAAACAACAAGAATGAGGAGAATAGCCCAAATAGATATAAGACCCTCTTCTTCTTCCTCCAGCTATGGGGAACTCAAAATAAATAAATATCTATCTATCTATCTATCTATCTATCTATCTATATATATATATATATATATATATATATATATATTTAGTTGGATTGACGTGAGTTTGTGACCCTGAGTTCCACGCTATTTGCGATCGTCAGAAAAACAGTTCAATCCAACTAAATATGTTAGCTCTATCACCGCGCATATATATATATATATATATATATATATATATATATATATATATATATATATATATATACGCATTGTGAGATGAGCTCACTGTTAGATTGGTTGAACTTTTAGATCTTGGTCTCGCTTCTTGAAGATGATTCAGACAAGCAGATTGAAAACTGCTGAGTCCACTAAAACACGTTGATCTCCATTCTACCCTCTCCAAAGCTAAGCGCTCAAGGGTGTTATGTGGTATATTGACTGCTGACAAGTTGCTTTTCAGCTTGTCTTTGTATCTTAGCCATGGGCGTCCTACATTCCTGTAGCCCTCATCTAACTGGCTGTATATTAGGATCTTGGGTATCCTGTCATCAGACATTCTCAAGACATGACCAGTCCACCGTAACTGAGACTGTATGAGAAAAGTCTCGATTCCTCCAATATTACACTTGTTAAACAGGTCTACGTTAGATGTCCTATCTTGAAGGTTAACTCCACAGATTGCACGCAGACAGCTTTTATGGAAAACATCTAGCTAGCGTATATGGTACCTGTATGGAGTCCACGACTCTGAGTCATACAAAAGGATGGCAAGTACAACAGCTCTGTATACCCGAATTTTCGTATCCAGTCCAATATCCCGCTCATTCCACAGGCGATGGCGAAGTTTGCCGAAAGCACTGGTAGTCTTAGCAATCCGATGTATGATTTTATCATCTAAAGTTCCACTGTAACTGACTTTGCTACCAAGATAGGTGAAAGACTTTACATAGTTCAGGGGTTTGGCTTCTACTTTCAATGGTCTTTCTGGAAATTTGTAGACTGGTGGTTTTTGTTTCTCACCACGCAATTGCTTCGGAGTAGGACAAGGTTGGTGCACAACTTCAGTTTTCTTTATGCTAAGTGTAAGACCAAATGCTTTACATGCAGCAGAGAAACGATTTATTAGATGTTGGGCCTCCTCAAAGGATGTCGCAACAAGAGCCGCATCATCAGCAAACAACAAATCACGAATAATATGCGTACGAAGGTGGTTCTTGGCTTTGAAGCGCTGATGATTGAAGAGACCACCAGTTATTCGAAACTGAAACTTGACGCCACTCTCTGTGTCTGCAAATGCATATTTCAGCATCACCGAGAAGAAAAGGGCATAAAGGACAGGGGCCATGACACAACCTTGCTTGGTGTCATTTGTGACATTAAAGGATTCCGACATCATACCATAAGACACTATATTAGCTTTCATTCCTTCATGAAAGGAGATGATGACCTTTAGCATGTTTTCTGGGATGCCGAGTTTCCTCAAGACTTGCCAAAGAGCCTCTCGATTCACAGTGTCAAAGGCCTTCGTCAAGTCCACAAACACCATGTATAACTCCTGGTTTTTCTCACGAACCTTCTCTGTAACTTGACGAAGAGAAAATATAATGTCAATGGTGCCACGACCCGACCGAAAACCACACTGCGATTGTATAATGATTCTGTTTAGAATCAGTCTCGCTAGGATTTTGCCTGCAATTGAAAGTAGAGATATCCTCCGATGATTATCACACACACACCTGGAACCCTTGTTTTTGTAAAGGTGTTTGATAGAGGCGTCTTTATAATCCTGTGGCACACAGCCTACCTTCCATATCTCCACAAAAAGGAGATGTAACTTTTTTACCAACTTTTGGCCACCATGCTTATACACTTCGGGTGGAATAGGATCCTTAGGACTAGGTGATTTTCCAAATGAGATTTGCTTGATGGAGTCAATTACCTCTTGATAAGTAGGTTCAAAAGACAACTCCGGAATTTCAGGATTTTGCTCAATTGATGTAATGGCTTCCTCATCAGTAACCGAAGTAGTGTTTAACACAGTTTCGAAATGCTCTTTCCAGCGATCTAAAATGTCTGACTTATCCGTCAAGAGAGTTTCACCATCTGCTGTGGAGATAGGAGCAACACCACTTTTCTGAGGACCAAAAATCCTCTTGAGGCCAGCATAGAAAACCTTTAGATCCTTTCTATCTGAAGCCCGTTGGAGTTCAGTGGCCTTTTCAGACCACCAACGCTCTTTCATGGCCCTGAGAGCTCGTTGAACCTGACTTTTGCACTTCTTGAAAGCGATCTTCTTATCGGACGAGTTCTTGTCCTCACTCCATGCTTTATGAGAAAAGTGCAATTGATCTATAAGATGCTGAACTTCTGTATTATTGTCATCAAACCAGTCTTGATGTTTACGATGTGGCAGACCGAGAACCTCCAAGGATGTAGAATATGTTGCATCACGCAGAGCTTTCCAAGATGATTCGATATCATTGGTAATATTTACAGAATCAAGTGCAGCATCAAGTTTGTCAGAGAGCTCAATTTTCGTTTCAGTCGATTTAAGAGGCAGTACATTAATGCACTTGGGCACTGTAGATTTCATAATCCTTCGCAGTGTAGCTTTACTTCGAAGTAGAGCGTGATCTGACAGATAGCATGTTGTGTGGAACGAACGCGTTATCTTAAAATCTTTTATGTCCCGTCTTTTGGTGATGACGTAGTCGATCAGATGCCAGTATTTCGAACGAGGATGCATCCACGTGGTCTTACGGCAGCTGGGTTGCTGGTAAAAAGTATTAGTGATACTGAGGTCAAATTCCTTGGACATAGTGAGAAGGCGTATCCATTAGAATTCACATGACCAATACGATGGCGACCTAAAACGCCCTTCCAGGAATGATAATCATTGCCAACACGAGAATTGAAGTCACCTGTAAGGACTAATTTATGCTTATGCTGGACTTTGGAGATGACATCGCGAAGAAGATTGTAAAAATCATCTTTTTCTTGATATGAACTACCTAAGGTTGGCGCGTAGGAGCTAACCATCGTCATACGGGTGTTGCACTCCAGATTGAGGGCTAATTCCATTATGCGATCGGATACACCTTCATATATATATAAATTATATATAAATATAATTATATATATATATATATATATATATATATATATATATATATATATATATATTAGGTTGGTGCAAAAATAATATCGTTTTTGACGTATTTTTTAACGTCAAAAGATATTATTTTTGCACCAACCTAATAATATATATATATATATATATATATATATATATATATATATATATATATATATATATATATATATATTCCAATTCCAGTAGAATCCATTACATTCACTTATATGCTAATACCCTTGGGAAAGGTGTGAACCCTCTTCTTCTCCCTCCAGCTATGGGTAAATAGCAGGACAGACTGGGTTCTATAGCCTTGGATGGCAACTGGTCTAGGAGAAGGACAACTCTGAATTCAAAACCTGCGGAGGGTCATTTGGGGACCTTGAGGCACTTACTGCAGCAGGTCTCTGTATTCGGCCCTTCAAAAAGTGTGGATGGTCCTGCAAGAAACCTTCACCACTATAATGAAATCTCATGTGCTGTTGTCGGGCTGTCGGTTTCCTAGGAACTGATCTGCTTGACCCTCATACGTCGAACTCGACGGGAGAGTCGTGTATATATATATATATATATATATATATATATATAGATAGTATTACTCGCTTGTCCACTTGAGGGCAGGTGCCATCAGGAGTGTGTAAATAGCAGGACAGACTGGGTTCTATAACTTTAGATGGCAAATGGTCTACCGCAGAAAGAAATATCAACCTAGTGCCGGAAAAAGTCTGCCTCGTCAGTCATGTATTGAATGATACATGATCGCGTAAGCGTGTATCACGCATGACACATGACCGACTGAATGGAGGCACGGTAGAGTAATGGATAGCGGATTATGGAATCGGAGAGCCGAGTTCGAATTCCAGTCGAATCCATTACATTCACTTACGTGCTAATACCCTTGGGAAAGGTATGAATCCTCATCTTGGTAAATAGCAGGAGATATCGGGTTCTATAGCCGTGGATGGTATCTAGTGTACAGCAAAAAGAAATGGCAACCTACTGCGGGAAAAAATTACCTCGTCAGTCATGTATCGAAAGATACAGGATCGCCTAAGCGTGTATCACGCATGGCACATAACGGACTGATTTTGGTTTAGGAAAAACGTAATTCTTCCAGTAATGGAGATATTGGGAAAAAATCCTGGTCGCAGATATATATTTCGAGAAATTTCGATAGCGGCCTTCTCGAAGACTCTTCAATCTAATTTACTTAGAATTCAAGGAATTTTAACTGGAATAGTACTTTTCTGGGGAAACCCATATTTGTATTTGAAGCAAATTCATATTTATTTTTACGACTAATAGAAAGAATTTTCTATTTTCATTTAGAAAGCGGCATTGGAAATTAGTATGTGTCCATTTCTTATGGGATAAATAAATACTAGGGTAATCTGAGATCTCTAAAATTGGATGGCAACCAATCCAAGAGAAAGAAAATCTCTGAATTCTAAACCGTAGAATTCATGGTAATTTAAATCTAATAACAGAAAAGAAACGTGTCGAGAGCCATGATTGCCTTACATCCAGAAGGGACATGACATTCATTAAAATAAGTTAAAATAAAGTACAAAATGCTTTCAAGGGGGGCAGGGTCTAATTATTGACTAAACAATTAAGTTCCAATGAAATGTGACATGCATGATTTTTATGAGATTCATTCTCTGCCAGGATTTTAACACAAAATCAGTTCTATTGACTTATCAGAGTTTCGGTACGGCCATGAGTCAGCCATATTTATCATCGAACGGGCTTCTAAGATGACAATGACAACCTCTCTTTGGCACGTACTCGACTAACTCTGTTCTTTCTCTCAAAAAAAAAAAAAAATTTTACAAAGTTTTTTTTTCTTTTTACGTGTTTTCTTTATTTTCAGGCTCTTTCTTTCTTTTTTCTTTCTTTCTTTCTTTCTTTCTTTCTTTCTTTCTTTCTTTCTTTATAATTACACGTCTTCTTTCTACATGTCTTTTTGTTTGTTTGTTTGTTTGTTTGTTTGTTTGTTTCTTTCTTTCTTTCTTTCCAGTTTCTTTCTTTCTTTCTTTCTTTCTTTCTTTCTTTCTTTCTTTCCAGGCTGTTTGTTTGTTTGTTTCTTTCTTTCTTTCTTTCCAGGCTCTTTCTTTCTTTCTTTTTGATGCTCAGTATTTCCATGTTTTTCTTTCTTTATAATTACACGTCTTCTTTCTACATGTCTTTTTGTTTGTTTGTTTGTTTGTTTGTTTGTTTGTTTGTTTGTTTCTTTCTTTCTTTCTTTCTTTCCAGGCTGTTTGTTTGTTTGTTTGTTTCTTTCTTTCTTTCGTTCTTTCTTTCTTTATACTTACACGCTTTCTTTCTACATACCTTTTTGTTTGTTTGTTTGTCTGTCTGTTTGTTTGTTTGTTTGTTTGTTTGTTTGTTTGTTTGTTTCTTTCTTTCTTTCCAGGCTGTTTGTTTGTTTGTTTCTTTCTTTCTTTCCAGGCTCTTTCTTTCTTTCTTTCTTTCTTTCTTTCTTTCTTTCTTTCTTTCTTTCTTTCTTTCTTTCTTTCCAGGCTCTGTTTTTCTTTCTTTATAATTACACGTCTTCTTTCTACATGTCTTTTTGTTTGTTTCTTTCTTTCTTTTTTCTTTCCAATTTCTTTCTTTCTTTCTTTCTTTCTTTCTTTCTTTCTTTCTTTCTTTCTTTCTTTCTTTCTTTCTTTCTTTCCAGGCTGTTTGTTTGTTTGTTTGTTTGTTTGTTTGTTTCTTTCTTTCTTTCTTTCTTTCTTTATACTTACACGTCTTCTTTCTACATACCTTTTTGTTTGTTTGTTTCTTTCTTTTTTTCTATGATTTTTCTTTCTGTATTTACAGGCTCTTTATTTCTACTTATATGCCCCCTTTCTTTCTTTCCAATGTTTCGACCTGTGAGTTTATCCGCTTCCTTTACCCATAATTCTTCACACTTCGCTATTTAAACGATAATTCCAGTTCCTATCAGATGTAACCCTCTTGACCTGCTATTGTCGAGATTAATCTCTGTGATTTATTGCTTTCTAAAAGTGGCCCAATCTTATCCGGCCACGCACATTTGTAACCGGAACATTGAACACAAAATAACATATAAACATTTTAGTAAATTTGGCTAAACGTCATTAAAATAAAACAACGTGTTACGTTATAGCTTTGAAAGTTTTATTTGAAGAACTTTCAGTTAGAAACTGAAGCAATCTTTTTTAATCATTTCAATCCATGTAAAGGAATAAAGCCACTGAGACACAAGGGGGTCATTGAGTGTGAATGAATAAGAACAAAGAAAGACATTATCAAGAAGCGAGAACAATAGAAGAGTAATCAAGAAGGTAGATAAGGATTGACATTGCATTTAAATTTTTGAAGATCAAAATTGGCTGGAAAACATGGGACCGGAAGAAATTTCCACCAGAGAGAAGCACGAGGGAAGAAACTATTAGTATAGAACATGCGGTTACATCTGGCCAAATTCAGTTTTGGATTGATGAAACATTGCCGCTAATCTAGTACTGCACTTAAATTCATAAAGTCTACATTTCATAGTGAGGAGAGATTTTTATTTTGTAAAAATTAAAAAAAATATGACACAAGGCCAAAAATGGGGAATATGGGAAAAAATAATCATCTTCTTCTGTCTTAAATTTAAACTTAGTGTTATGCGACCTTACCGATAATAACATAATGGACTATTCCATACGTAATAAATACTGCACCTCAAGAGAAAACAGAGAGGTCAGTCCGAAGTCGGGCGACCGGCTGACCGGCTGATCGGTTGAACTCTCTGCCTTCGGTCGGGGAGGAACCCGAACGAGGCTACGCCGAAGGGCGGAGTCTCTTTCGGGGAGGTAAACCGGCCCTGAACCCGTTTATACGGTTCCAAAGGGCATATTTTTGGCCGAGCCCACGCGCTCGGAGATCCCACGTTAAACCGGCCTTGTGCCACATGATGCCCTCGTGGGAGGGGGGTGACTAAATACCGTTCGGTCTGAAGTCAGGCGACCGGCTGACAGGCTGATCAGTTGAACACCACCTTCGGGCGGGAAGGAACCCGAACGAGGTTACGCCGAAGGGCGGAGTCTCTTTCGGGGAGGTAAACCGACCCTGAACCCGTTTATACGGTTCCGTCTGAAGTCTGGAGTTCAGTCTGAAGTCAAGTTCGTCAGTTTGGAAACAAAAGCAAATATAGCAGAAAAAAATTAGAAAATTTCGGACAGCTTTTCTCTATGCGATAATGTGCTACTTTACAACGAAAGGGTTGTAATCCTCAAAACTTTACAAAAACGGTTACTAAAGCATTTCTACAGAGGACACCCGGGTAAAAATAGAATGAAGTCTCTATATGCGAAGGTATGTATATTGGAAGAATATGGACCAGGATATTTCTCAAATGGTGGAAATGTGCAAGGGTTGTAATTTGGCAGCCAAAGCACCGCCAATCATACATAAGCCTTGGCCTGAAACTGATCGTCCATGGTCAAGAATACACGCAAATTATGCAGGACCAATTGACGGGTTCTACTATTTAATCATAATTGATAGCTACAGTAAATGGCCGGAGGTGTTTCGGTGCAAAAATCTTACTACAGAAACGACCATAAATTTCCTCCACGAGCTATTCGCTCGGTTTGGCGTAGTGGACTGTTTAGTAACAGATAACGAAACGCACTTCACGTCAGCAGATTTCCAAGAGTTTTGCGTAATCTATCAAGTAAAACATATAAAATTCCCGCCTTACCATCAAAGATCAAATGGACAAGCGGAGAGATTCGTGGATACTCTCAAAAGAGTATTACGAAAAGCGTACGATGTGCCTACGGAGAGAGCGTTATAGCAATTACTACAGGTATATAGAATAACGCCAAATAATGCGACACCATCAACATTATCACCAGCAGATATCATGTTTGCTAGGAAAATCAGATCAGCGTTCGATAAATTACTACCAAGTAAAACAAAACAAGTAACACAATCCTACACACCAAAAAGAAAATTCCTCGCAGGGGAAACAGATTTTTTTAAGGCATACAAAAATAATACCTCTTGCTGGGAACAAGGGATAATAGAGAAAAGAATTGGCAATATGATGTACATAGTTCAAGGAAAAAAATTCTCACACAGAAGACACGTAAACCAAATAAGGAAGAGACCGTTACAGGAAGATAACGGTCCACCTCAAGAAGAGGTATTGGACACGATTTTCGACACATTCGATATAAAAAGACCGCAAATAATGACAGAACCAAGAAAATCGCATAGAAAAAGAAAATTTACTGAACCTTTGGAAATAGATCCAAAGAAAAAAAGTTATTAAAAAACCCCTGGAACAAAAAAATTTCAGAAGGAGGGTGTTATGGGACCTTACCCATAATAACATAATGGACTATTCCTTCCATACGTAATAAATACTGCACCTCAAGAGGAAGCAGAGAGTTCAGTCCGAAGTCGGGCAACCGACTGACCGGCTGATCGGTTGAACTCTCTGCTTTCCGGCGGGGAGGAACCCGAACGAGGCTACGCCGAAGGGCGGAGTCTCTTTCAGGGAGGTAAACCGACCCTGAACCCGTTTATACGGGTTCAAAGGGCATATTTTTGGCCGAGCCCACGGGTTCGGAGTTCCTACGTTAAACCGGCCTTGTGCCACATGATGCCCTCATGGGGAGGGGGTGACTAAATACTGTTCCGTCTGAAGTCTGGAGTGAAGTCCGTCACTTTCTACTTCTCTGTATATATTCCTGTTTGTAATATATCTGTGTTATTCCATATCCGTATTCGAGTTTTTCTTTATTGGACTATCACCGTGGTACAAGGAACCGGACCATAACACTTAGCTAGCCACATTCACTGACTCAAACATACTACAGTATCCCTTACACCAAAACAACGCATTCTTAATTACCATTCTTACTACACCCACTGTAATACCTCAATGTCTCTATGAAGTCCTAACTATGATCCCATATGTACAATTCTTGTCTGTGAGGGGAGTGGAATATAATAAGAGTCTTACAAGAAACTAAATAAAATCGTGTTAGTAATAACCCCCGCCCTGCAAAAGTCCTTAATTGTGACAGAAACATCAGTTAACTGGACGAAATCAATACGGGACTTTAATAATATAAACTCTCATTCGTCCAAATACTTACTCAAGCGATAATGAAGAGCTATATTTAATTGTATAAAAATACAAAATGTGGCACAAGGCCAAAATGGAGAATGAGGAAAAGGAATGGTCTTCTTCTGTCTTATTAAACTTAGCTAGGCACAAACACTGACCCAAACATACCACAATATTCCTAACACTAATACAACACATTCTTACTTATCTTTCTTACAGCAGCCACCTTAATACCTCATTGTCTCTATGAAAATCCTAAATAGTCCTCATATGTACAATTCAATGTCTGTAATGGAAGGGGAATAAAATAACAAATAAAATAAAAAAAAAACTAATTCCAATGCGAAGAGCTCACCTGAACAGTTATCATAAAAGTATTTATGGAAAAGGTAGAGGAAGGCTACATTACGGCGCGGGGCGGGGGTGCCTGAAGCCGAGACTCCACGTCAGGACGAATAATATTGCAGATTTTGTTTTTGGATTTTATCAATGATCTTTAAATATAAAACAGGAGCACATAACCGTATGTGGCGACAATATTCAAAGAATGGATGAATTTTAAAATTATAAATATTCAGGAGAGAAAAAAAATCAGCCATTCCAACTGTAAAATGATGAGATCTTGCCGCAAATCTTGTACTTTGTTTAAATTCATAGACTCTAGTTATCACAGATGAGAGATCATACGATTAATTCTCATGAAAATATTTATATATATTAAAAAAAAAAAAAAAAACACAGGCAAGCAACTTTACGGCGATAGAAAAGTAACGGAAGCCGAGATGCTAGGTCAAGACCAATAATATTGCTGATTCTTCTTTGGATTTTATCAAGGATCTCTAAATATAAAACTAGAGTATCAAACCATATGTGGTAGCAATATTCAAAGACTAGAAGAATAGTAGACTTATAAATATGTAAGATCGATTCAGGAGAGGAAAATGGTTTTACATGACACAGTGAATCAGTTTTCTTACCTGTGGATGACTCAATATAAGCATTCGACTTTATATCAGCCGAGAATGTAAGCCCGAAGACGCGCAACGAGACACGGAATCATGGCGGTTATTATTAGATTGGTGCAAAAATAATGACGTAATAATGTCGTTTTTTGACGTTAAAAAATACGTCAAAAAACGACATTATTACGTCATTATATTTGCACACCAACCTAATGTCACTACTGCTGCAAATTAGAGGCGTTACTAATATTATGAGCGTGGGATTTGGGTTTTAGTAGTAACATTAAAAAAAGTGAAACAAATTACAGTATCTTTAACTATCTAGTTCCAAACTGTTGCAGAAGAGCCCTAGGTGTTAATGTTGAAAATTAATTGGGAGGAAAAACATAGAACAGATAATACAACAGGGTACTGAGTTGATGCGTCTTAACATTTTAATGCAATTTTATGTTGGCAATAAATTTACAGACGTGATTTATTTGGTGTGTGTTAAATTTTAATACGTAACACAGTATATAAACTTTAGTTGATTGGTAGATTTTGTTTAGCGGCATATCAACACCTCTATGGGTTATTAAATGCCGAAATCTAAATATTTTGATTGGTTTGGTCGGTTGATTTTCTTTAGCGGCATATCAACACCTCTATGGATTATTTAATGTCGAAATCTAAATATTTTGATTGGTTTGGTCGGTTCATTTTGTTTAGTGGCATATCAACACCTCTATGGGTTATTTAATACCGAAATCTAAATATTTTGATTGGTTTGGTTGGTTGATTTTGTTTAGCGGCATATCAACACCTCTATGGGTTATTAAATGCCGAAATCTAAATATTTTGATTGGTTTGGTCGGTTGATTTTCTTTAGCGGCATATCAACACATCTATGGGTTATTTAATGTCGAAATCTAAATATTTTGATTGGTTTGGTCGGTTGATTTTCTTTAGCGGCATATCAACACCTCTATGGGTTATTTAATGACGAAATATAAATATTTCAATTAGTTTAGTTGCCTGATCTTGTTTAGCGGCATATCAACACCTCTATGGGTTATTTAATGACGAAATCTAAATATTTTGAACACGATTTTACGGCTTCAACTAAAGTTATTTTGACCGCAATTATGTAGCTTCAACTATAGATAAAATGTATTATCCATCATTTTGCTAAAAATATATTGTTGGAAATTCTATTATAAAATGTATTGCTGGTCATTTTTTTATATAAAAGTGTGTATTGTTTGCCATTATACTATAAATATGTATTGTTGGTTATTTTTATATATAAATACAGAGATGCAAAAGAATAGGAAAAGGTCTGTGTTCAAAAGCACTATTCGATATTTGCCTTGACCGGTAGGTTCTTCGTGGTCGAGAGGCCAAAAGCTCATCAGATCCAACGACAGTTTTCGCTAGACGAACGCAGTTTCAAATCCTGCTGAAAAACGCATATTTTTTCTAATAAGATTTTTCAGGCCGGTAGATGGAAATAAATAAATATACTGTTTAATAAATAAACATATTCAAATATGGGTAATCACTAAAAATGACGTTTAAGCAATGAATAATAAAAATGAATTCCTTATTTATAATATCTATAAAAAAGGCGAATACTACTTTGAGAACGTGTTTCTTCTTCCCACTAGGAGAAAGAAAAGATTGCAATGAAAATGAGATTGATGATTTTTATGAAAAGGTCACATCCAACGTGTAAGCGATGCTGAAGAAGTCTGATGAAATTGGAAATATTACGATTACACAGCAGTGGACTGGCCAGGGTACTAGCTTGCCCGGGGTCAAGCGAGCCACTGATTGAGTGGGCCGCCTATATCAAATAAAAATGTAATCATCTAGTGAACACAAACGATTGCTCTTAATATAGTGGACTGCATGCAATGTGTAAATTGTGCAGGAAACTATTTAAAAATATCAACCAATTACTTAAAATCAAAAATAAATAAATAAAATATTCAATTATAATATTCTGTATCTACTGCCAGTATTATGTACAACTAGCAGCATGACCCGGCGTTGCCCGTGCTTGATTCAAAAATCGTACGACTCATACAGCAATCGCTATCACTTGACTTAAAATATTTTTGCCCTTCCTTGCCTTTAAAGGAGTGCCCTTCCGTGCTGATGCTGATACATGCCTTACTTCTTGCCTACCTCACACTGCGAATATTTTCTAAGCTCTAAACATTAAATCTCTTACGAAAAAAAAGAACTAAACAAAATGAACACAAAACGATCAGCTTTAAAAAAAGGAGTTGTAACTGGAAAAACTGAATGAAAAAAGAATGTTAACAACAAATACTTTTTCACACCCAACCCAGTTCTGCGGAATCAGAATCAACGTTGAGTTTAAGCAAGCGAATGAGCCAAGTAGAGTAAAGTGCCATGAAGATTTAAATTTTTCCCACTTGTGACGAATGCAGCTATCGATTGTTTTTCATGCTAGCATGCTAGTTAACATTCGTGTCAGTCAGCTGTTGGCTCTCACGCTGGCCAATAGAATCTTCCTGCCTATTCGTGGCAGCCAGCTATAGGCTCTCACTCTGGCCAGTACAAAATGGCTGCAAACTACATGAAAACTGCCGTAGAAGCATGAAAAAATGGATTATTTCTACTATCGATGGGAGTTGGGAAATGCATAGTCGGTGTTGGTCTTCCCGCTAACTTGGAGCATGTGCATGTGCATGTGCATTCGTTGCACACACACACACACACACACACACACACACACACACACACACACACACACACACACACACACACACACACACACACATCCTGCCTTTTATAGATAGAGATATTCTAAAAACTAATAAAATTAGAACTAATGGAATGCAATATTTATCATTTACCATTTGGGTACCTCGATGGTGGTGTGATGGTTAACAAGCTTTTCACGCTAGATCAATTACGACAGAATAGTGAGTTTGATCTTCACTGGGTGCCCCATGCTTCCGGCCTTCTGCCGCATCTGAGATACGCTTGGAAGATTCCTTTTTCATTTACCAACTTATAAAGAAATAAATACAAAACAATTTTTTTTATTTATAAACATTTGCTAAATTATTAAAATATGTAAGACAACTATGAGCAAATCTTTATCATTTACCATTTTATAAAGTTCGAATCACCTGGCAGTTAAGCGATTTTTTTGCCAACCATAGCAATTCACAATATAATAAATAAATGAATAGGGTTTATTATTTTTGCTGTCAATTCTCAAAAATGAAGAAAATTAATAAATTCACTTTCATATGTTTCGATTTTGTTACAATCCTAATCTTTGCTTTTAAATCAATAAACACATCCTGTGTATGACGATAAACCACGTCTGGGTCCCGGGTATAACGATAAACCTTATCCAGCAGCAATACCTCTGATCAGGAGGTTTCCGGGAGGGTAGAACGACATTTCAATTGCTGGGGTACCCAGGGTCAGAGCGCCGTAGCACCTGTTAGGGTACCAGTTATATAGTTAACCTCAAAACCGTCCTCAAAACATTATGAAAATATAAAAATGGATTTTAATTCCAGCAATAGATTTTTGGAAAAAAAATTATTACCAGCAATACATCTTTGGAAAAAGTTACTACCAGCAATACAGTTTTGAAAAAAAAAAAAAACTATTACCAGCAATACATTTTTGAACTAACGCAGTGTAGAACTTTCAGAGGGAAATTAACAGGTGATTACTGATAACTGACATCCATTAAAACAGGTCACGTAGAAATAGAACAGTCTACCCCAGTGAGCGAAATAAACGGTTCAGTTCGACATTCCAACCACCTGAAGAAGGCCGACGGTACAACGGCCGAAACGTTGTAATAAATATGACGACAAAGATGAGGACAATAGTTTAAATAATGTAAATAATGTCCATAAAAAGGAATCAGAACTTTATAAAGTCATCTGCCCACTATTAGTTACTCAAGTCCAACATGAGAGGACATTTTCAAAACTAAAAACCATAAACACAAGATTAAGAAATTCGCTATCTGAGAAGAATTTGGAATCCTACAAATTCATACATCGTGTTTTCAAACTTAATTTCATTAAGCGAAAAAGAAATTTACTAAGACGAAAGTGTATAGATTGCTAGGTCTAAAAATATAGCAGGAGCACTGGACCATATGTGGCAGTAATATTTGAAGCATGGGCGTTGTTTCAATCAGAATATCTTGCTAATTCAAACATTTCTATTCATTAATTAGGATTTTATATACCTTTAATTGTCAATCTAATCCTATACAGAGTTTAAGACAAAAAAGTTTTCATTTGTTAAGAGACGTGTTCAATGTTTTGGTTAGTGGAAAACACACTCCTGATGGAGTGGGACTTGTATATCAAATAAAAATGCAGTAAACACATCTGACTGTGTAGGGTCGATGGTAGATACCGTCTCCTGCTTTTGTCATATATATATATTTCTGAATGTTTTAATTATGCGTTATGAAAAGTTCACTGCTGGTTGCCTTAATTCATGACCATTGACAATCCCTTTCTTCCTCATTTGCAATTCATTTTCTATAACAAAAGTTACTGGGTGTTAAGGAATTAGAAAACAGAAACATTATTAAAGAGTGAGAGCAATAGAAAAGTAATCAGGAAGATATGGATTGACATTGCATTTAAATTTTTGAAGATAAAAGTTGGCTGGAAAGCATGGGGCCAGTTCCACAAGCAACAAGTGTGAGAAAAGAAACTGTTAGCATAGAACTTACAGCTACATCTAGCCAATTCAACTGTAAACTGATGAGACTGACGAGAAAGATGACAGCCCAGGACCTATAATATTGTTGATTCTTTGTTGAATTTCTTGGGACTTGCATATCAAATAAAAATGCAATAAATAAAGAAACACAGACAAGTGTTTTAGTAATAAAAAAGAATCAGAACTTTATAAAGTCATCTGCCGACTATTAGTTACTCAAGTCCAACATGAGAGGACATTTTCAAAGCTAAAAACCATAAAAACAAGGTTAAGAAAAACACTGTCTGAGGAGAATTTGGAGTCATACATGTTGCTATTCATTGAAAGGGAAGTTTTAGATGAATTGGAAGCAGAAGCAACTATTGACGGATTCGCAGTCAAAAAAGACGAATTCTAATTTGAGAATTCGGTCCTTCCTATGAGAAAGAACAGATATTATGAAATGGACAAAGTCCGACAATTATTTTAAGACATTTTTTATATTTATACATTCTTCTTTTTATAGATACAAATATTTAAGTAAATGCTCTGTTTATAATAAACAGTATTCAGGCCGGTAAATGTCGTTAATACAGTTTATTATAAGCAGAGCATTTACTTAGATATTTGTATCTAAAAAAAGAACGTATAACCATAAAAATGTCTTAAAATAATTGTCGGACTTTGTCCATTTCATAATATGTGACGTCATTTGTTTACATTTGGATACGCATCGAGCAGATATGAATGTACGAGAGAAAATCATAGAAAATAGTAGTTTAAAACAGTAAAATCGACCTTGCTAACCGAAACGCTCTTCTGTGGCTCAATCGGTAAAAGCACGTCAGGCTATATGGTGGTTCCGTATAGGATACAGGTTCTATTCCTGTCGGACGATGCATTTTCTATAATGATTTCTCGGACATTTAGGCCGGTAAATGTTGTTAATACTGTTTATTATAAACAGAGCATTTACTTAAATATTTGTATTTATAAAAAGAACGTATAAACATAAAATTTCTCTAAAGTACAGATAGAAATGAATGAAAGATTGATGATTTTTATGAAAAGGTCACATCCAACGTGTAAGTGATGCTGATGAAGCCTGATAAAATAGGAAATATTACGATTACACAGCGGTGGACGGGCCAGGGTGCTAGCTTGCTCGGGGTCAAGCGAGCCACTGATTGAGAGGGCCGCCTATATCAAATAAAAATGTAATCATCTAGTGAACACAAACGATTGCTCTTAATGTAGTGAACTATATGCAATGCTCTCTGGTGCTTTTGGACTATCTGTCCACGTGTAAAATGTGCATCAAACTATTTAAAAATATCAACCTTGCATGGAGTATTGCTGCATAATATGGTCTGGTCCCCCTTCTGTTTGCCTCGGGGTTCTTGATAGGCACCAGAGTCGGATATGCAATATAATTGGCCCTGCTCTGGCATCAGCGTCTACAGTCACTTTCTCACAGACGCGCCGTCGCCTCTCTCTGTCTGCTTTACAAATACTTTCATGGTAATTGCTCCGAGGAGCTGCATTCGCTGGTTCCCAGACGTCATGAATTCAAGCGTCCTACGAGGCTGGCATCCCGCTCTCACCCCTTCACTGTCGAAACTCCTAAATGTAGCCGTCTCTTCTACTCTAATAGCTTCATGTCTCGCACCTCTCGCCTGTGGAATTCCCTTCCCTATTCCAGTTTCCCTGAGAGCTATAATCTCCAGCTATTCAAGTGTAATGTCAATCGACATCTCCAGTTGCCTTGATCTATACACTATCCTTCTCCTCATCCTTTCTTCTATCACTCCTATCTGATCTCGCTCTATATTTTCTGTAACCCCTTGCGTCCTAGTGGCTTCCCGCCTTGCTTGTGGGGAAATGCTTAAAAAAAAATCCTTAAAATTAAAAATAAATAAATAAAATATTTAATTATAGTATTCTGTATCTAGTACCAGTATTATGTACAGTGCATATAATTACCAAGACATACGCATATTTTCGACCACGAAATGTAAAATCTAATCACATAGAGTTTAAGACAAAAAATATTCATTTTTTTAACTGTCATGTTAATGTCTTCGTTAGTGGCGTATTGGCCAAGGTGTCAGCTTGTCCAGTGGAAAATGCACTCCTGATGGAATGGGACGTCTATATCAAATATCTAGTAAACAGAGTATGTTTAAGCTTGTGGCTCGGCTCCAGGAAGGGTTATGATCTTGGAAATACTTGTAACAACTAAGTACTGAGATTACATCATATAAAAGGCTGAATTAGATAGATAGCTAACATTATAGTGTAATGACTCAACAGCAAATACACGTCCCTATAAGTCAAGCCAATTAGATGACCAGTAGTAAGTGCTACTATTGGAATGTGGGTTCTCGCGTAAGTCTGTGTCGTACTCAACAGATCCAAGCTAGTAATATTTACCAACCTTCACACGGGGTAGGATATGGCACATGGTCGTATTTAATACTGGGTATCCGAGCTCGTAGGCTCGGCCAAAAAATTCCCGGGTAAACCCCACATAAACTGGTTCCTCTCTGCCCGAAGGTAGAGAGTTCGACAACAACTAAGAACTAAGTAACAGATCCCAACTAGTCGGTATTTACTAGGCCTCCCCACTACGAGAGTAGATGTGAAACAAGGCCGGGTTTTATATCGGTCTTCCGAAACCGTAGGCTCGGCCCAAAAAATGCCCGTAGAACCGGCATAAACGGGATCGTGTTGGTCAACCTCCCCGAACGAGACTCTGCCCTTCGGCAGAGCCTCGTCCGGGTTTCTCTCTGCCCGAAGACAGAGAGTTCGACCGTCTAGCTGGAACAGATCCCAACTAGTATATTTATCCACCCCCACGATGGTTGCATGTGGCACAGGGCCGGGTTTAACGTGGGTTCTCCGAGTCTGTAGGCTCGGCCAAAAAAATGCCACTAAAAGCCGCATAACGGGATCGGGTTGGTACTATACCCTTGGAAAAGGTGTGAATCCCCCAGCTATTGGTAAATAACAGGACAGACTGGGCTCTATAGCCTTGGATGGCAATTAGTCTTGGAGAAGGGCAACGCTGAATTCAAAATCTGTGGAGGGTCGTTTGGGGACCCTGTGGCACGTAGTGCAGTAAGTCTCTGTATTCGGCCCTTCAAAAAGTGTGGATGGTCCAGCACGAAAACTTCACCACTATAATCAAATCTCACGTGCTGGTGTCAAGCTATCAGTTTCCTAGGAACTAATCTGCTTGATCCTCATACGTCGAAAATCGACGGGAGAGTCGAGTGAGTATATATTAGAGCTAACACCTAAAAACTATGAAGTGATAAAAAATAGTCAACGAAAGAAGAAGGTTCAAAGTTAATAAATGTAACTTTAGGTAAGCAAAAGCAAAGTAAAAAAAAGGCAAAATTCTTCAAGATCGTTGTACAAAATCAAATCAAGAAAAACGCGGTCAGTTTAAAGAAATAACGACAGACGCTACACATATAACTTCAAAGAAATATAATAATCGTAATAAATAAAATCAAATCAATAACAATTTCAAATTATATTAAATTATTATATTACTTTAAAAAAAATACAATATTTACATTTATCAGTTAAACTTAAAATCTGTTAATTTCTGGAGCTTCGAGCTTCAGTTCAGCAATATCGAGAAGTATTTAAATAAAAGAGCAAAATGCTGTCACAATGTCGGAGGAGTTCTTCAATAATTTAATGATAATCTAAATGGAAAAGAGTTGAAAAGCGGAAATGCGAGAAACTGAAAATAGATATAAATGAATGAAATATTTTAACAGGGATACAAAATTTAATCTAATCAGATTTTGGTGTTTATTTATTATCTTGAAGTCTTAATCAGTGAGCTCACTTGAGGGGAAAGACCGCGGGACTTCCCTCTTCGAAGATCCAAGGACCGACTTAAAACATTGAAAGCTACTAGACTTGAGTCTAAATCGTTTGAAATACAAACACAAGACGGTAGCAACTGGCGGTGTTCCATCACCATCAGGGCAAAATCTTCGAAGCAACCCAAGAGAGAGAGAAAAGGAATGTCAAACGACAAGAAAGAAAGGCTCGACGAAATCAACCTCGTCCTCCGCAAAAGTATGATCCCAATATATATATATTAAAGACATTTTTATGTTTAACGTTATAGATACAAGTATTTAAGTAAAAGTTATGTTTATAATAAACAGTATTAAATAACATTTACCGGCCTAAATGTCCGAGAAATTTTCATAGAAAATATTCGTCCTTGGACAAGACTCGAACCTGCATCCTATACGGAACCGTCATTTACGCTGACGTGCCTAACCGTTTCGGCCACCAAGGATCGCGCGGTAGACAAAGTCGAATTTACTGCTTATAAACTTCAATCTTCCATGAATCTCGTACATTCATAACTGCTCATGGCGTATCAAATGTAAACAAATGACGTCATACATTAAGAAATGGACAAAGTCCGGCAATTTATTTATTAAAGACATTTTTTATGTTTAACGTTCTTTTTATAGATACAAGTATTTAAGTAAATGCTCTGTTTATAATAAACAGTATTAAATAACATTTACCGGCCTGAATGTCCGAGAAATTTTCATATGCAGGTTCGAATCCTGTACAAGGACGAATATTTAAGTGATTCCAATATATATATATATATATATATATATATATATATATATATATATATATAAGTATGATTGAGAGAAATATGAAGTATGATCCCAATATATATATATATATATATATAAGTACTAGCAGTGAAACCCGCCGTTTCCCGGGGATGTAACAGTAAGAGATAGATCAAGTATAGACCATCATAAAGACTGAAAAATAAAATTGACAAAGATTATTGTTTAAGGTTGACGGAGATGCATGTCTTCATTCTTTTTTTTTTTTACGACTTGGTCAAACCCAAACTCAAACAAAAACATTGTTTTCAATCGTTGAGTCTACCGACACAGACTCATAAACAACCTGGGTTTTATAAGTCTAACTCGATATGAGTTGTCCCCCTTTAATTAATGCCTCTTAATCGTGTTTTCAAATTGATTTTGTGCAAAAGCAATTGTGTTTTTCTAATTTTTGGTGCTGTCAGAACCACCGCAAGGTAATTTTACGTAGTCCTGAGAAGTTTTGTTGAAATCGGTTGAAAAATGTAGGAAATCCGATCCAATATATAAACGCAGACACACACGCACACACACAACCTGGGTTTTATAATAAGTAAGATGATTGAGAGAAAATTATTAAATAAACCCTCTCTAACCTCGACCATGTCTCTCAAACCACCCCTCATTACCCCCTCTGCTAAATTACAAAAACTTATACTACCCATCAAAAGTATGAATTTCTATTTCATTTCGTTTGGTTTCATCTTTTGTAAGTGCTATCTAATGATCCAGAATCCTTTAAAAGGGCTCTGGTGAAATAAATTATTATAATGGAAACTTAAGTAGTCTGGTTTTTCTTTTTATAATATATGTATATATATATATATATATATATTATATATATATATATATATATATATATATTGTTGGAAGTTTGGGGTACCCTGTAAGTACTAGTGAGCTAGCCAAAATAAACTGACTCATTTTATAGTTCCCCAATAAAAGGGTTAACCAATCAGAAAGGTCAAAATATTCAATGCGACGTGTATAAAGGTGGCCATTTTGTTTTTTCTCCCCAAATATCTTCACTTTTAACCTGATATCGAGGACATAAAGAATTAACAGCCGCTACTTTCTGCGAATCTACACTGCCAACCTCTGATATTGAAGAGATTACGGACTTCACTGGATTCCATATTCAGAGACTACGGCAAACATGGTCGACATATATATATATATATATATATATATATATATATATATATATATATATATATATATATATATATATATATATGGTATTCCAATAACTTGGACCGAATTTAAATTTGAATTAATTTTAAGCGGCTAATGATTTATTTTCTTTTTCATTCAAATTTAATAATTCTTTGGCTGTTTCAACCATGGAAAGATTATCAAACAACGTATTAAAAGTTAGTTGTACAAAAACAAATTTAGAAAAACGTTAGATAAAGAAAAGCAAAAGAAATTACGAAATAAAAGTATATAAATAGAGAAAGAAAATATTGAAAAATTTGTTAATTTTAGAAAAAAAAAGCTGAAACAAAAGATAAAAATATATATCAAGATTTACGCTTAAAATACTGGCAGATTATAAAGTTATTTAAAATACACTGAAATCATTTTGTTATTTAGTTTCTGTAGTCGTATTAACAAATAACAGTCTTTACAAAACCGTAATCTCACGTCTGCTCGCTTCCATTTCCAATTTTTCTCTCCCTTTTAACACCCTTGTATACTGTCATTTTCCAGCGGATAGTCGTTGACCTATGTTTTCAAGATGGCTGATCCCCAAACGCTCAATATCAAGCTTTCACCTTGGACCTCTCGTAAATGGCGGTTCGCCAGCCCAGACACCTCGGTCGCTTTGGATCAGGTAAGTGTGAATATCTATCGTTACACATGCAGAGAGCCATTTTGACAGTACTAACAGCTAAACTTTCAACTGATAAAAAATAAACGAGATTAGTCATTATATTGTGCAATTAAAGAAAAGTCACACATTGCTTACGTCATAACACTCACTGGTTTTACAAACTTAAATTTAAAAACGCGATCTACACGCTTTTGTCCCATGACATCTAACGTTTTACCACGAACAGCTTATTTAAAATAAATTGCATCGTGACACGTGTAAAAAAGAGTAAAAATAATGGAAACATTATTAATGGAAAAAAAAGAAGACGCCAGTATTTATTACATCAACTACAAACACGGCCACAATATGCTGACCGTCTTTGGAAAAATCCTATAACTCTAGTTAGAAAAAATAGAAAAAAAAGACTAAAAACTAAAATCATCATCAACAATGGCTAAAAGAATAGACAAAAAGCTCGGATATACAGAATATTTGGACAATTTTATATACTTTAAGTCCAGAAAGGGAAAACATTATAAGAACATACGAAAAATTAAATAAAAAAAACTTAACCGCAGTACCTTGTTAGTCCTTTTAAGCGATACTTGTATATACACCCTTGTGCAAATTAATTGAAACAACCGCTTTAGTTTAATTACTTTCAACATACGGTCAGTTTTAGACCCCCTGGAGTGACAAGGTGTAAACGATTTCTATTTTTTCCTCAGATTAGGGCATTTTCAGTGGTGTGCAGTAATATGAATCTATTTTCGGGGTGTATAATGAAATTTAGTTGGTCATGAAAATTATTGCATCAGATTTTCATCACGCCCAGTTACTATTGTCTCGACTGTCGATCAGTTGTCCTACGGCCATTGTCTACGATGGACGTTACTGCAATTAATATTGTAACACACTGGCAAGCCTTAGCAGTGAGCAAAATAAAGTACTATCGACTGGCCCGTAAACTCTCCTGTTTTAAATCCAGTCGAGAATCTGTGGTCAGTCTGCAAGGGACGACTTTGTGGAAAATCGCAAATTTTTACATTTCCATAACGATTAATCACCGGCGCATTCCGCCGAAGAAAAAATAGTTTTATAAAGATTCCAATACACCACAAACGGGGTTGTCCTAAAAAAATTGTTTTAAAAAGAGTATTTCAGTTTTCGGAGAAAATTTTTTCTTGTGTTGAAATCTTTAAACATTTTTTAAAAATTTTTTAAGCGATCATTTTCTCGGTTTTATCTTTCTAGAAATGTAAAAAATATTGACTATAAATTTTATTTTAATTACTAACCGTGGGTATCTGTTTAGTATTACTATTAATAAAAAAAATCAAACATCCTCCTTAGCGGATGATCTCGGAATAAAAAATGATTTTACTAAGATATATTACCCTCGTAATTGATTTAAAAGAACTGTTCAGAAAGAAAATAGCAATTTAAAAAAATAAACGCTACTGAAGTTAGCACTCTTGCTCCCCATCCACTCCTCGGTATGCATGGGGCCACCACGCGGTTAAGAGGTTCGGGGTAGTAAACACCGGCCCTGTCGATTTTATTATAGTTGATGATTGACAAAATAATTTATCTTCCTTTCATATCTCATATGAGCGAGACGTTCGAGAACCGAGGTTTCTCTATATCTACTTATATACAAAATACTCCTTTATTATTTTAAATAGATATCAGTCACATTATTCTAATTGCGATCTTATTCATGCTATACGTACCTTTATTAAAAAAATATATGTACCTTTATTAAAAATATCCTTCATTCAAGACATATTTTTTATTAAAAAAGTATTATTATTAATGTGCCTTCAATATCTGTCTATATATCTGAGATATGTACATTATTTACATTATTCGGACTATTGTCCTCATCTTTGTCACCATATTTATTACAACGTTTCGGCCTTTCAGTATCTGTCTATATTTCTGAGATGAGGTATTATGTACATTATTTACATTATTCGGACTATTGTCCTCATCTTTGTCACCATATTTATTACGTTTCGGCCTTTCAGTATCTGTCTATATTTCTGAGATGAGGTATTATGTACATTATTTACATTATTCGGACTATTGTCCTCATCTTTGTCACCATATTTATTACAACGTTTCGGCCTTTCAGTATCTGTCTACATTTCGGAGATGAGGTATTATGTACACTATTTACATTATTCGGACTATTGTCCTCATCTTTGTCACCATATTTATTACAACGTTTCGGCCGTTGTACCCTCGGCCTTCTTCAGTTGGTTGGAATGTCGAACTGAACCCTTTATTTTGCTCACTGGGGTAGACTGTTCTAGTTCCACGTGCCATGTCTAATGGATGTCAGTTATCTCCTGCTAATTTCCTTCTGAAAGTTCATTGTCTTAACCGGGTATTGAACTCACACTCTTTGGGTCCTGTCACTGGATCTAACCAACTGAGGACATCTGTGTATGAATTTCTGGGTATTATAAACCTAATGCCTTCAGCAACCATTTTTACCAGTGCTCATATTGCTAAAGATATCATGGACCGAGCGTGTGAGCAACGATAAGGTTTGGGAGAGGATGAAAACAAGGAGGAGGCTTATACTTAACATCAGGAAGATGCAGATGAAATTTCTGGGACACGTAATGAGAAAGGAAGGATTGGAGAATCTGATACTCACAGGGCGGATAAAGGGAAAGCTCGACAAGGGAAAGCAAAGCATGGCATAACTAGCGGGTTTAAGCAGGTGGGTGAGAGAACAGGTTCTGGAAGAAGTAGCAAAGGGATAAAACCTATTGAAAGCTACAAGGAATAGTGGGGATGTGGAGGGCCATGATCGCCTACGTCCTGAAGGGACGCGGCATATAAAAGGAGAAGAATTCAGATAGTTATCTATGTATGTTCATAATGTACAATTCTTGCGTCCATAAACCAATTCTGTAAAGCTCTACCTTGAGTGGTGTTTGAGACTTCTATTGGTTGAACAATAGCGTAAATAAATCAAATCACTTAATATAATCTAAAAAGACATTCGTCCCGATTGTTAAAAAATCCATTTGATGATGGCTGGAGAACACAACACAATGTCATCTGCATATCTTATATTGTTAAATTTAAGACTATTGATAATTATTTCCTGCTAGGACCTTAAGTTAACGTCGGTGTAAAACCGATAAGACACACCTTGTCTCACTCCCTTTTCTTCTTTTGTGTTGCTATTCAATTCATTTTCACGTCCTGGGTATGACGGTAAACTACATCCGCGTCCTGGGTATGACGGTAAACTACATCCGCTTCCTGGGTATGATGATAAACTACATCCGCGTCCTGGGTACGGTGATAAACTGCATCCAACAGCAAGGTCTCAGATAATGTTTTCAGAAAAATAATGTCGCCAGCTGAAAGTTTTTGAAACAATGTTGCCAGCTCAAAGTTCTTTTGTAAAAAAGTAATGTTGCCAGCTAAGCGTTTTTTTTTATGAAGGAATAGTGTTGCCAGCTATACGTTTTTTTTTTTTTTTTTTTTTTTGAAACAATAATGTTGTTAGCTATATATTTTTTATTCCATACAAAATAGGCATTTAAAATTCATATAAACTGGATTTGGCATTAAATAACCCACAGTGGTTGATATGCCATAAAACTCAAATAAACACACAAACAAAAATCAATTCATTTTCTATCTATATGCAGGTGGTTTGCTTTTAGTGTAAGTTTTGGATTATTCTGACAGCTTTTCAAAATGGTGGAGCAATGAATATCGGCTCGGATTGAGGAATCGGAGAGCTGAGTTCGAATTCCACTCAAATCCATTACATTCACTTACGGGCTCATACCCTTGGGAAAGGTATGAATCCTCTTCTTCCATCTAAGTTATGGGTAAATATCAGGCCAGACCTGGTTTTATAGCCTTGGATGACAACTGGTCTACCGCAGAAAGAAATGGCAACCTACTACGGAGAAAAAAATCTGCCTCGTCAGCCATGTATCAAAAGATACATGATCGCCTAAGCGTGTATCACGCATGGTACATAACTGACTGAATAGTTCAAATACTTTTCTAGCCTATATATGTTCATAATGTGCAGTTCTTGCGTCTATAAATCAATTTTTATTCAGTAACGCTCTACCTTGAGTGGAGTTTGAGCCTTCTGTTGGTTGAACAATAGCGTAAATAAATCACGTAATATAATCTAAAAAGACAATCGTCTTGATTGATAAAATTTCCATTTGAAGATGGCTGGAGAATACAACACAGTATTATCTGCGTATCTTATATTGTTAAGTTTAGGCCCATTGATAATAAAACCATCTGAAGATGGCTGGAGAATATGCCGGTCGGATTTTAGTGGGAGGGCGTTAAATGATAGATGAAGACAGTGAAAAATTCATGAGTGATGAGAAGAATATTAAGTTAACAGCTCGTGTGCGAAGATAGTGTAAAAAAAGCAGTTAGGAAGAAGAAAGACGAGTCCACAAATAACACAACTAGGCAGCAAAAAAAAAAAAAGAAAAAAAAAGAAAAAAAAAATAGAAAAAAAAAAAGGAAATTATTGTCGACGGAATGTGTCAGATTCAATTTGAAAATTTCCAGAATCAAGACAACTGATGGAGGAACCATAGAAAATTGATAAAGGAAGATGAGAAAGTTTTCCCGCCTCTAAATTTCCCGCCTATCCTGTCAGCCATTACTCTCATAGGATTTTCTTTTGTTTTTTGCTTTTTTTTTTTTTTGCAGGTTATTTTTAATTTTCTGTCACTTCTCCCTTCTTTCATTTTTTTGTCTTCTTCGGTACTTCTTATTTCTCTGCAAGTCTTTCTTTCTTCTTCGCATCTTTCTTCTTCTTTTCTTCACCTCTTTCTTCTTCTTCACCTCTTTCTTTTCTTCTTTTACCTCTTCTTCACGGCTTTCTTCTTCTTCTTCTTCTTCTTCTTCTTCTTCTTCTTATTTCTCTTCACGTCTTTCTTCTTCTTCTTCTTCTTCTTCTTCTTATTTCTCTTCACGTCTTTCTTCTTCTTCTTCTTCTTCTTATTTCTCTTCACGTCTTTCTTGTTCTTCTTCTTCTTCTTATTTCTCTTCACGTCTTTCTTCTTCTTCTTCTTCTTCTTATTTCTCTTCACGTCTTTCTTCTTCTTCTTCTTCTTCTTATTTCTCTTCACGTCTTTCTTCTTCTTCTTCTTATTTCTCTTCACGTCTTTCTTCTTCTTCTTCTTCTTCTTCTTATTTCTCTTCACGTCTTTCTTCTTCTTCTTCTTCTTCTTATTTCTCTTCACGTCTTTCTTCTTCTTCTTCTTCTTCTTCTTCTTCTTCTTATTTCTCTTCACGTCTTTCTTCTTCTTCTTCTTCTTCTTCTTCTTATTTCTCTTCACGTCTTTCTTCTTCTTCTTCTTCACGTATTTTTTCTTCACCTATTTCTTTTCTTCTTTTACCTCTTCTTCTTCCCCTTTTCCTTCTTCTTCTTCTTCTTCACCATTTTTATTCTTGTTGTTCTTCACCTCTTTCTTCTTCTTCTTTATCTTAGCGTCATTCATTCTTCTTCATTCCCTTTAATTTTACTTCTTCTTCTCTCACTTTTTCTTCTTCTTCATATATTATTCTTTTTTCTTCTTCGTTACTTTGCATTTTTCTTTTGATCCTTCTTTAAAGCCTCAGCTTAATTGGAACAATTAAGCTGAGTCTTTTAAAATTTTTTCTTTCACTTTACTTTTCTTTCAAATTCTTCCTTCACTTCTCCTACTTTTCCTCCTTTTCTTTCTTTCTTTCTTTCTTTCTTTGTCCCTATTTTCTATTCTTTTTTTCTTTCTTTATTCATTTTCACTTGTTTCCGTTTCCCTTTTCCTTTGTTCTTTTTTCATCTTCCTTCCTTCTTTATATCGCTTTTTTCTTCGCGCTTCTCTAGTTTTTAATCTTCTTCCACCTTTTTCTCTTTTTTCAATTCTTCTTCTTCTTCCTTTTTCTATTCTTTCATTTCTTTCCATTTCTTCTTTTCTTCAATTCTTTTTCTTTTTCTTCATCTGTCTTTTCCTATTCTCTTCAATTCTTCTTCTTCTTCTTCTTCTTCTTCTTCTTCTTCTTCTTTTTTCTATTTTTTGAAGACTTTCATTTTCTCCCTTCACTTTCTAAACTCTTCCTCCTTTTTTTTCTTCTTCTTCTTCTTTAGTCTTTCTTCATTCATATTGTGAACCGTTTCCAGCGCTTCAAAGATGACTGACACGACTGTCAACCTCATTTCCCACAACTCCT
>OZ010594.1:18912322-18939822 GCA_963932145.1 Acanthosepion lycidas
TTTGAAGATTGTAGTTTTCAGGGAAGAAAGAAATACGAAGGGAGTTTCACAGGCGGGAAAAACTCTGCTCCCCGATTAACAATTCCGACCCATTATTCATTACACCACCTGCACAACCAAAGCTTATAACACCTAGTATTCCCAAGCAGTCACCTGTCTAGGTACCGACTAGGCTTGACGTTGCTTAACTTCGGTTACATTGGTGGCAAGCGTGGTAGCGGAAACACTGAGTAACTCGCGTAACGAGCTTATGTAAAGGTAGGTACCTTCATGCGATCGCTAAAAACAGAGCATAGTCTGATGAAAAAGACGCCAAACTTGACGAAAACAAAATTTTATCGTCTAAATGCTTATGTTATTATTAAGAGGAAGGACCAAAGTTTTTTTTTAATTTTTAAAAAAAAATTTTCCTTCTTTTTAGAACATTCTAAATTTTGATTAAAAAAAAACTTGATTCTCTTTGTATCATCGGAACTAGTAAAATAACATATAAACTTTTAGCATGTTTTTTTCCTGTATGACACAGCTATTCATCTGTTTTTATCGATCTCATGAAGGTACCTATGTAAAGGTATTGCAGAGTAGGGGACTGGGAGGGGCAGTATTGAGAAAAAATATTATTAGAAATACAAAAGACAAGAGATTTATTTTACATCACTTATCACTGAATAGATAGCCTAAGAGCCACTGAAGGTAGAGGATTATTGAATAAGATTGTTTTATGCGCGTAAGAGAAGGAATAGGAATAGGTAAAGATGCTGAAGAGTTGGTATTTACTTGACTCCCACAAGGTCAAGATGTGACACAAGGTCGTTTAACGTGGGAGACCCGAGTGTTTTCACTCTAAGGGCCACTGGTCCAAAACTGGTCATACCATGTTCAAGCTGGTCAGAGCTTAGTCAAAGCTGGTCATGGCTTGTCTTAGCTAGTCCAAGGCCGAAGCCAGTCCAAGCTAGTCGTAGCCGTGATCGAATCTCAGCCAAACGCCAAAAACCGTTGGTAAGATGCTGAAGAGTTAGAATGGTTATTTGGTTGATTTTGTTAAGCGGCATATCAACCTGTATGGCGTATTTGATGCTGGATTCTAAATAATTTGAATACAAATTAATGACATCAACTAAAGATAAATTGCATTGCTGGGCATTTTGCTATAAAATTTAATATTGGTATTTCTGCTATAAAAATCTACTCCTGGTCATTATACTAAAATATATATTGCTTGCCATTTTAATATAAAAGTGTTCGTCATTTTATTGCTCATTTTATTATAAAAATATATTGCTGGTCATGTTGCTATAAAAATGTTTTGCTTGTCATTTTGCTTTAAAAATGTATTGTATGACATTTTGCGATAAAAAATATATTGCTTGTCATTTTGATATAAAAAAAGTATTGAATGACATTTTGTTAAAAAAATGTGTTGTTTGTCATTTTGCTATTAGATTGGTGCAAAAATAATGACGTAATAATGTCGTTTTTTTGACGTTAAAAATACGTCAAAAAACGACATTATTACGTCATTATTTTAGCACCAACCTAATATAAAATATATCGCTAGTCATCCTGCGATAAAAATCTATTGCTGGTCATTTTTCTATAAATATGTATTGCTTGTCATTTTGTGATAAAATGCATTGCTATTATTTTTCCTATAAAAAAATATTGTTGTTTATTTTACTATATATATATGTATTGTTGGTAATTTTAGCATAAATGTGGAAATTTTAGAATCTTAGAATTTTATAGTATTTTTGTTTTTTTTGTGGATTCACTATTTGCCACACGTAACAGGTGCTACTACTTCGCGTGAGGGTGTATCTGGGAACAGCAGTAATTAACAGGTGGTCCCAATCCTCTGATCAGAGGCCTTGCTGCAGTTTGTACCTTATCGTCCAATCCAGGACTAGATAACGGTCGAAACTAAAACTGAAGAGGTTAAGATTATAGTGATCGGTAACGCATCCTCAAGCGAATATGCTCCACAAGTAACGGTTATCGCGTAAAAACTGTCCGAATGGAGCGTTCATCTTAGCAACGGAATATATGGTATTTAAAATTTGAGTGTTTGGTGTATGGTATGGTGGGTGCGCAGTAACCAATTACAGATGGATCCTACATACAGAAACTTGGATATCTACTAAGGACCTTTCACTCTCCTTATATATATAAAATAATAATACTAATATGATATGTAATATGATATACAATAATAATACTAATATGATATACATTGGGTCGACGAAGAATGAATTTAAAGCCAGATGGAGGCAGCATAAGTGCTCTTTCAACAATATAAATAAAAGAAATCAGACTTCTCTATCTAAATATTTTTGGCATTTGAAGGAAATGAATAAAACACCAAAAGTTAAATGGAAAATTATAAATAAGACTAGAACCTGTAAAACTTGCCCTTTATGCCTACATGAAAAGTACATATTATTAAGTTTCTAAATAATAAAAATCTATTAAACAATAGACATGAGTTAACGGTTTATCAAATTTTTGCATTGAATAATTAACATAAAAACAGACAAACAATAAAATAATTTTTAAAATACATAGTCCTAATAAATAGTTTAAATGCCCTACAAAAAAAGATAACCCTTTATGAAGTCGTCAAAAAACAAATGTTAGCGATTTAGGACAGTTTTTATATACACAAAACACTTTCAGAAAAAATAAAAAATAAAATAAAAAAATAAATAAATTTCCATAGACGCTTAACCAGACTAGACGATGTCATCTTCCGCTTTTAATTTTAGACATCCCAACCTTACCCTGACTTGACATCTGTTGAATGTAACTGAGATATTGAAACAAATTATTAACACCATACGCCCCTTTTTCTTTAAACAATTGCTCTAGCCGTTACCATAGAAATTTTGGTTTCAATAATGAATATGCTTATAAAACACGTAAATTTCAGATATAAGTTATTCCAAAAAAAATTTTGCTTGAAGATGGAACAGAGCTTAGTACTTTAATTCAATTTAATTCAAATAATTATACAGTGTAACCCGGATATAAGAGACCCGGATATAAGAGAAACCCGGACATTTTCTCTGGTCCCAAATTAGAGCCATACATACCTAAACAAAATAGACCAAACCCGTATATAAGAGAAACCCGGATATAAGATACTTCTTCCCCGGTCCCGACAACTCTCTTATATCCGGGTTACACTGTATTGAAGTTTTCAGCTCTTGCTTTGAAACATGAGAACTCTTATGTAGCGTGTTGGAATCATATTTTTAAATAAATAATTAATTTTATGTTCTACTTTTGTATCGACCACTATTTTTTAAAAATAATAACAAAAATACTAAAGAACTTTGGATTATTTACCTAACGGGTTCTTTCCTATTTTCTATATATTCTTCACACACACACACACACACACACACACACACACACACACACACATATATATATATATATACTCTAGTGCAACAAAGTTCTCAATCTCTGTTTGATATGTCCGTTTTCTTTTTGGTCCCGAAATTAGGTTATGTAATGATAGGAATTGTTACAATGGTCGCATTCAAGTCAACCTTGCACATAGTTGGAACGACCAAAGGTAGACTTTTCTTGCTTCATTGGCTGAGTGTCGGCAAAGTCCGACAATTATTTTTTAAAGACATTTTTATGTTTATACATTCTTTTTATAGATATAATTGTCGGACTTTGTCCGTTTCATAATGTGTGACGTCATTTGTTCACATTTGGATACGCTTGGAGCAGATATGAATGTACGTGAGAGATTGATGGAAGATCGTAGTTTAAAGAGAGTAAATCGAAATTGCTGACTGAGCGATTCTCCGTGGCTCAATCGCTTAAGGCACGTCAGGCTAAATGACGGTTCTGGATAGGATACAGGTTCGATTCCTGTCGGAGGACGTATATTTTCTATGAAAATTTGGCGGACATTCAGGCCAGTAAATGTTGTTTATTATAAACAGAGCATTTACTTAAATATTTGTATCTATAAAAAGACTATAAACATAAAAATGTCTTAAAATAATTGTCGGATTGTGCATTTTATAATATACATCCCTACCCCCTACCAAAACGTAACTGATAAATCAAAATATAGACATAATGAACACCCATACACCCCTTGTCTTGTTGAATTGGATTTTTCTGTAGCCTTGGAAACGTCAATTATGATTTTTGGTGTGTCTTTAAAACCCAGTAATTTTAAAAGTTACTCCAAATTCGCTTGAGGATGAAATGGAACTAATGTCTTTAATTTAATTACAAAATTAAATTCAAGGCATTTAGCTTCCATTTTTGAAACATGGTTAGAACTGTGTAGCGAAAAAACATTTTAAATCAATTAATTTATAATATATATATATATATATATATATATATATATATATATATATATATATATATATATTATTCAGACTATTGTCCTCATCCTTAACTGGGTATTGAACTCTTTGGGTCCTGTCACTGGATCTAACCAACGCCTTGAGAACACATGACAGAGTGGATGAAGGCGTTAGATCCAGTGAAGGACCCAAAGAGTGTGAGTTCAATACCCAGTTAAGTCAGTGAAGAACTTTCAGAGGGAAATTAACATGATATAACTGATAACTGACATCCATTAAAAACATGGGACGTGGAACAAGAACAGTTTACCCCAGTAAGCAAAATAAAGGGTTCAGTTCGACATTCCAACCACCTGAAGAAGGCCGGAGCGTACAACGGCCGAAACGTTGTAATAAATATGTCGACAAAGATGAGGACAATAGTCCGAATAATGTAAATAGTGTACATAATACCTCATCTCAGAAATAGAGACAGATACCGAAAGGGCGAAACGTTGTAATAAATATGGCGACAAAGATGTGGACAATAGTCCGAATAATGTAAATAATGTGCATAATACCTCATCTCAGAAATATAGACAGATACTGAAAGGCCGAAATGTCGTAATAAATATGGAGACAAAGATGAGGACAATAGTCCGAATAATGTAAATAATGTACATAATACCTCATCTCAGAAATATAGACAGAGACTGAAAGGCCGAAACGTTGTAATAAATATGGCGACAAAGATGAGGACAATAGTCCGAATAATGTAAATAATGTGCATGATATCTCATCTCAGAAATATAGACATCTATATATATATATATATATATATATATATATATATATATATATATATATATATATATATGTATGTATATATATATATATATATATATATATATATATATTAGAATATTACTATAATAACAGTCGTGTTTCAAGAGATAACGATATTTTTGTTGTAATATTCTAAAATAAATAAAATATTTGAGAGTTCAGTAGTCAGTGGGTTATGGAAACCAATGTGTCTCAGAGGGGACGTCTTTTCCCCACGTTCGGTTACGTCTGGGAGCAAAAAGAGAAATGCTCCTCTCAGCATAGTTGTATAAATCAGAGGTGGGCTATGTGGGGGTTGAACAAACACAAATATGCCTGGGATTAGCTTAGCCGCCCTAGTAGATGGGCATCGTCGGATAGGAGAGGCTGAGTCATTTAGATTTACTGATCTTATTTCATTTTCTCACGAATACGAATCGAATGCAGAAGATTCTTCCCCGATTCTGTAGAATGGTGGGTCTGGGCTATAAAGGTCTGAATTAAATGTAGCTTTTCTGGACATTGTCCGTGGAATAGCGATTGACTAAAGCAAAGGCGGCAAGGAGTTGTGTGTTGGTAAGTAATTCATCGCCGACAAGGCAGCATAGATATTTTTAAACTCCGTCAGGGCTAGAAAGAGAGGATTGGGTAGCTTCAGTTCAGATATAGCAGCAATTCTCAGTTTTGGCAGAAATTTTAGGATAGCGATGATCTCTCACGTCCTGAAGGGACACGGCAGATTGAAGAAGAAAGAACCGATTTTTAAATCGTGTTTACACAAGAAACGTTTTCTTGTGATGTCTAAATCCGCTAGCAACTGGTATTGTGAGGCTGATATGAAAGCTTAGAATCGTGTTGTTTGAAGACATTTCTCTTTCGTAAAGAGCGTCGTTGGCTTGAAGAAGCAGCGGACCGGTTCACATGTGCAAGATTCGAGTTTTACGGCGGGTAAGAATTTGGAGATTAGACGAAGATGGTTTGGGAAATCTGCAGGGAAGATTGTAAAAAGTGGAAGGATAAGTTTTGTCGGAATGAGAACAACAAAAAACATCAGAGGAATCGGCGCCAGCAGAGGGAAAAATGTCGGAGACAAAAAAAGGCGCCATTAGTGTTTTGTTTCTTTCCTTTTCTTACTTTGAAAGTGTCTGACACATCAAAACATTTTTCTTCTGTCGTATAATTTTCTTTCTTTCTTTTTATTCCTTTCTTTTTCCTTTCTGTCTTTTTCTTTCTTTCTTTCTTTCTTTCTTTTTTTATTCCTTTGTTTTTCTTGTCTTTTTCCTTTCTGTCGTTTTCTGTCTATTTTCTTTCTTTCTTTCTTTCTTTCTTTCTTTCTTTCTTTCTTTCTTTCTTATTCCTTTCTGTCTTTTTTCTTTCTTTCTGTTTTATTCCTTTCTTTTTCCTTTCTGTTTTTTTTACGCGCTGTCTTTTTTTTCTTTCTTTCTTTTTTATTCCTTTCTTTTTTCTTTCTGTCTTTTTCTTTGTTTTTTAAACCCTCAATTTATTCTTTCTTTCTTTTTCATCATTATTTATTGTGTTTTATTCTTTCTTTCTTTTTCCAGTATTTTCCAAATCATCTTTCTTTCTTTCTTTCTTTCTTTCTTTCTTCGGATTTTCTCCCTTTTTTCTTACGTCTTTTCTTCATTCCTTCTTTCTTTCTTTTTCGGGATTTTTTTTCCTTCTATTATTTCTTTCTTTTTCTAGTACTTTTCCAGATTTCTTTCTTTCTTTCTTTCTTTCTTTCTTTCTTTCTTTCTTCGGATTTGCTCCTTTTCTTCTTTATTTCCTTCCTTCCTTCTTTGTTACTTTTTCGGGATTTTTTATTCCCTTCTATTCTTCGTTTGCTTTCTTTCTTTCTTTCTTTCTTTCTTTCTTTCTTTCTTTGCGATCTTTTCATTTTTTCAGGTTTTCACTTTTCCTTAATTCTTCCCCCCTTCTTTCTTTCTTTTTTAAGATTTCTTTTTCCTTTTATTCTTTCTTTCTTTTTCTATCATCTTTCCAGATTTTTCTTTTCTTTTCTTTCTTCCTCTCCTATCATTTCATTTTTTGTTTCCTTTCCTTCCTTCATTTCTTCCTTCTTTTTCAGGATTTTTTCTTTCCTTCTGTTCTTTCTTATTTTTTAAATACTTTTCCAGATTTTTTCTTTCTTTTTTTCTTTTTTTCTTTCTTTCTTTCTTTCTTTCTTTCTTTCTTTCTTTCTTTCTTCGTTTTTTCTTCCTTTATTAATATTTCTGGATTTTTCTTTTTTTTCCGTTCTTTCTTTCTTTCTTTCTTTCTTTCTTTCTTTCTTTCTTTCTTTCTTTCTTTCGTTTTTACTTCCTTCGTTAATATTTCTGGATTTTTCTTTTTTTTCCCGTTCTTTTTTCTTTTCTTTTTTTCATTCTTTCTTTTCATATATTTATTTACTCTCCCGTTCTTTCTTTCTTTCTTTCTTTCTTTAATATTTCTGGATTTTTTTTCCGTTCTTTTTTCTTTTCTTTTTTTCTTTCTTTCTTTTCATATATTTATTTACTCTCCCTTTCTTTCTTTCTTTCTTTCTTTCTTTCTTTCTTTCTTTCTCAGTTTACCGAAATGACTGCGATAATGCAAATAATACAAGGAGTTACTGGAAGTGAAAGAGACTGAAAAGAATTTCAAACGAACAGGAGACTACATCCTAAACGGATAACAAAGGATAAAAGAACTTTTCAAAAGACTGGGAAGGAGTTTGAACTGGACAATAGGCAAACTTATCTATTCTTCTTTCCTTCTTTCGTTCTTTCTCTCTCTTGATTTTCATTCTTTTCCCTTCTTTCTTTCTTTTTTTTCTTGTTTGGCTGTCTGTCTGTTTGTTTTATTTGTTTGTTTGTTTCTTTCTTTCTCTTTCTTATTATTCCTTCCTTATTAATTTACTCTGCATTGTTTTTTTTTTCTTATCTTGTTCCATTCTTTAACTGGGTTTTTCATTCTTTCTTCATTTCTCTGTATTTTCTTTCTTTCTTTCTTTCTTTCTTTCAATTAATTCTTTCCTTCTTTCTTTCTTTCTTTCTTTCTTTCTTTCTTTCTTTCTTTCTTTTAGTCATTCTCTATATCTATCTCCGGATTTCCTTTTCTTTTCTTTTTGTTCTTTCTTTGTCCGGGTATCTCTTTCTTTCTTTCTTTCTTTCTTTCTTTCTTTCTTTCTTTCTTTCTTTCTTTCTTTCTTTCTTTCTTTTTTTCGTTTCTTTCTTTTACTGGATTTTTGTTTCTTTCTTCATTTCTCCGAATTTTCATTTGTTTTCTTTTGTTTTTTTTTCTTTGTCCGGATTTTCTTTCTTTCCTTCTTTCTTTTTTTCTTTCCCAATTCCTTTTTGTTTATTTACCTCACGTACCAAGACATATTACTCTTCCATTTAGTAGCTGACCATTTCAACACGCCCCCACCATCATTCAATGTAGATATTTTTCTTCATTGGTTTCTTTCTTTCTTTCTTGCTTTCTTTCTTTCTTTCTTTCTATTGCTTTCATCTTCTTTCAGTTTTGAAATGTTTGCAACGTCACAACTTTCCCTATCAAGTGGTTATAAAGAACCATCGCTACCTGGACCGCTTCATTCACGCTCAAGATCAAAGCAGAGTAAGATAATGGCGGAAGGGACTGTTGAACCTGTACTTTCCCGCCAAAACTGACCCGCTTTTCGTGAACTGGCAAGAAAGCGTTCCACCAAACAACATCACCTTTCAACACGAAACGGAGTTTAGTTCAAAGCTGTTTCTCATCAGCCATGTTTTCTGTACGATTTAGCTTTGGGTAGGATTCTGTCCGATGCAGCAGTCTCTCGCCTTTGTAAGAATCGGTTTTGAAATCAAAACAATATGAAAGAAAACGTTTGCAAAGCACTCTAATTCTACTGGAAGATGTTTTAATTAACTCGGCAGGGAAAGTTGTCGGATTTCATGCTATCATAGGAAATCTAAAATAGCAATAATCAAACATAACAAAAATCTGATTGTATTTTATCCTGACGCGCAGTTTCGTTTTACATTCTAACCTGAAGAAGGCGACACCAACGCGTTGTTTTTCTTCTTTGTTTTGTCATCATTTTTTGTTTCGGACACTATTACACATCTTAACCCCCCCCACACACACACCGGGTGTAACAGCAAAATTGTCCAAATCGTGTAACAGCAAAATTGTCCAATTTTTAGATTAAGCTCCGAAACGTTGTATCTTAGAAATGATTAAAAATATCTTACTGGAATTCTCCGAACATTTTATAACACTATTGGACCCTACTGAAGAATCGTGATGAAATCGATCAGGAACAAAAATGACATGAAGCTCATGAAGTATTAAAATAATGTTCAATATATATATATATATATATATATATATATATATATATATATATATATATATATATATATATATTATAATCTACCAGTAAGAAAGAATTCTCTTATTGCTATATTTGTACAAAAACGCACAACCTTAAAATTTAAATTCAAACTCAGCGTTGCGACCGCACGTTCCAAAACAATAACACATTTCTCATAGCATTTTTTCGGATTACATCTGTATTTTCGTTGTCCTCTTATTACAGAGAAGTAAAAACAAGAACAAAATCTACTTCCATACCTGATGATGTCTGTTGGAACAGACGAAAGCTTGTAAAAATTAAAAAGACCTTATGCAACTGAAATTTATAAACGGGGATCATATCATTCATATACAGGTTCGGGGGTTGATGTATCTTATTTATATTGTTTGCGAAGATGTATTTTCGCCATTTAAATCATTAACCTCTATATTTGTTTTTTGTATGAATGATTCATGAATATATATATATATATATATATATATATATATATATATATATATGAAGGATCATTTTCCAACTAATTCACGATGGTTTTTGCTCTCTCTAACATTGTAACTTTCTGTCCTGGAGTAAAAAGTTGCCTCATACGTTTTACGTACGATTTCATTTTAAAGTCGTTTGTTCACTTCTCTTTGGACTGTCATAACTGAAACTTCTCTCTCACATGCCAGACGTCTTATGAATTGAGTTGGATCTTTTCTAATTGATCTGTTTAGCTCTAAGTTGAAACGATGATCCCTCTTCCTTGTCATGTCCTCTTGATCCAGTTTTGCTTTCTGCTGTTCTCTCTTCGTTAAACACTCACCATTCTCTTGAGTGGACTTTGAAGATGGAAGCCAGAGTATGAATGTTGATACCATTACTGAAGGCCTGAATGATCTTTTTCCTCTCAGCAGTGCTCAGTTGGGAAGACATAGTGGGGCTGACACCAAGATGTTCTCTTTCAAGCTTAATAACTAAAAGGGCTTTTCAATGATTCTTACGAAAAATTGTATCAAGATGGCTAAACGTCTTATCTGAAAACCTGGAAATAAGAAACTCAATTATGCGGTAGCTGGGTTGCTCGGGACTCAGGGTTGGACATTGAGGATATGGGGACAGCAGTGCAGGGCTGAATAGTGAGGAAAGGGGTTGTCAGTGGAGTTCCGATCCGCCATAGGGTGGTCGAAGGATAATGATGATTCCATTTGTAAGAAAGAAGATCAATTTGAGAAGCGTCTTTCTACTTTGGGAAACAAACTCCCGAGAGGATGCTTCCTCGAGCACTATCATCTTAACCTCTTCAAGTCTAAAGTCTACCGTTATCTATCTACATATCTATATATATATATAATATCATATATATTATATATTAATATGTATTATATAATATATTTTAATATATATATATTATATATAAATATTATATATAATATATATTATATCAATATATATATTATATTATATTATATTATATATATATATATATATATATATATATATATATATATATATATATAGAAAGAACAGTAAGATATATAATCCGGTGTTCTTATAGATATTTTTATTTTTACAAAATAGTGCTCAATGTAAATTTACAGAGCATTAATATTATAAATTAATTGATTTAAAATATGTTTTTTACGCTACACAGTTCTAACCATGTTTCAAATTGAAACATAGTTAGAACTGTGTAGCGCAAAAACATATTTTAAATCAATTAATTTATAATATTTATATATATATATATATATATATATATATATATGTATATATATATATATAATAGTAACTTCTTACCTCCTCCTCTTTCGTCCATAAAATAACTTCATTTAGTGAACCTATATTTATTGTGTAGCTCTTAAGACTTTTATTTCGTGTGCATTGAATAAAAAATATCAATTTTATATTATCATTAAATTTGTTTTGTTGGCTTTTATAGTTTTAAGTCAGAGTTCAGCTAAAAGTTTTATTGTGTATTCCATGTTAAAAGAACGATTCTGGCACTGATTCAGTTAATTATGTATGTATGTATATATGTATGTATGTATGTATGTATATCTGGCTAATCGTATTCGAGGATACCCGTTTACTAGGGCGGCTAGCCAGTCCCTATTGCAGACGCTTTCTCAGGCGCATTTGTTTTTATTCAACACCCAGTAAGCCCGCCTGTGGTCTATACTGCAACTATGCTGAGCAGACCTTAGTTACAGTTTCTGTGAAAGAGTGTGTTATCTAGCGTGATCAACAGTTTGAACAAAACCAGCACGTTCAAGCCCTCGGCCACGATGACTTGTGCACAGCTATCGACGGCACCTAATTTCACTCAAAAGATATGGTTTACGGGCACTTTCCAAATGTGACCCCCACTAGTACGATAACATCAGGAAGTCTCCTTCCTGAGAAATCGACTATGGTGAGATTCGAACCCTGGTCTCAAGTTAACTGTACATGGTATTAGGTTGGTGCAAAAATAATGTCGTTTTTTCACATAATGTCGTTTTCTCACATATGTTAATATGTGAGAAAACGACATTATTTTTGCACCAACCTAATATATATGGATATTTTTATTTTGTAATTATGAATGGAAATTTTTTTTAATGTCTTTTACTTGTTGGTTTATCGGTTCTAAATTTTGAAAGGTGTCGCGAGATGACGACCCCCCATCCCCCCCCCCCAAAAAAAAAATTCCTCATGGATTGGATAGAAGAAATATGCAAACGAAACAATGAAGAAAATATAGATCTACTCTATGACACATCTCTTTATGATATAGGCGATCATATCGCTCCACAACTTCCCATCTTGTGTGACTTTTTCTCCCTTTGCTAAGGCTTCCATCACCCGTTGCGTCTTCGATTCACATCTCGCTTTCTCTCCATATGCCTTGTGAGGGTTAGGTTTTCCAGGCACATTTCCTCATTATGTGTTCAAAGACTTTCAGCCGTCAACCCCTGATTCTGAGTAGTTTTGTTGCCATATACTTTTTCAGCTCTGACGGATTTTTTTTTTTTTTATCGAGACAGAAGAAATTGGTAGTGCCATTTCCATAACTATCTACTTGGGAACTGATGGTGCCAAGAACATCATTGATGAAGATCAGAAACAGCGTAGGACCCAGGATAGAACCATAAGGGTCTCCAGCCTTTTAACTACTGATTTGAGGTCCTTTTCAAGCGCAGCGGTTACGTTTACTTTGTCAGCTCTGGCGGATTTGTCATTGAGACATGAGTAAATGGTACTGTCATCTCCATTAACACCTACTTGGTAACTGATGAAATCAGGTAGATCATTGACGAGCAGAAAAACGTAGCACCCAGGATAGGGTCTTGGGAGACACCGGCTTTTGTGTGAAAGGAACTGGAAGGGAACCCATTCAAAACGAGCTTCTTTTCACGATTTGTTAGGAACGATAGGATTAAATCAAATTATCGTCCTGTAATAGCGTTGGCCTGGAGTTTTTTGGTTTGTATTAGGTTGGTGCAAAAATAATGACGTAATAATGTCGTTTTTTGACGTATTTTTTAACGTCAAAAAACGACATTATTACGTCATTATTTTTGCACCAACCTAATAGAAGACCATCATCAAACCTTTGAGATTTCTAGAGACACATTTCGAGTTTCGACGTTAGGGACACCTATAAACTGTTATTTCAAGTTTCCGAAAAGCATCTTTTGTTCTGTCAAAGTAGTTTTGGCTTGAAGCAGTTAAACAATTTACTCCGTTTTTATATGTGTTTGTAGTAGTAGTTCAGAGAGTTATGATCCAAACTGATACTTGATATTTCATCATTGTAAAAATAACCTTGCGTTCAGTGATGATGGAAAATAAGGATATTTCATCATCCCTCAAATAAAGATTAAAAAAAATATTCATTCTGAAAGCAACCTTGCCACCAAATAAAAAATATATTTCATCATTACAAAATCTGATTATAAAAACGACCCTTCCACCACAAGAAGGTCCAGTAGGAATAGTAAAAAGACCCAACACTCAGGTATCCTGATCCCTCCTTGAAAATCGAAAACTGACGATATCAAACGTTATCCTCAACAACAAAATTCTCGAAACAATGAAAAAAATAAGTACAAAATAAACCGTAGTGATAATTTTTTTTAATCTTTATTCCAGGGATGATGAAATATCCTTATTTTCTATCATCACTGTTGGCAAGGTTATTTTTACAATGATGAAATATCAAACATCATTTTGGATTATAACAGAATCTTACAAGTTCGTTTGTAACTCTGAGAGTTCTTGACTCGATAGTTTCTAAATAGAGTTCTTGTCTAAAGATTCTGAACTTGTAGAATTAAATAAAAGAACAAATTAAAATTCATTGAAACAAAACAAGTTCAGTTGACCACTGATGACAATTCCAGAACAAAGTAACTATAAACAATTTTTTTTCTATCCTCTGCCAGCCGCATTGATGGAGAAAGCATTACCTCGAACCATCGCCAGTGAGACAGACACGCTGCAAGAGCCACTCCGTTTCGCGAAGGCTCGTCCCTTAATCGAGACGCAATCGCACCAATCCTCCGAAGGAACGCCATCGAACGAGGGCCAATAACCCCTGAAGTTTCCACTGCCACAGGAGTAAAAAAAAATCTATCAGCAAGAGAAGAATATTTAACTATTTTTTAAATCTCTGCGTCCCAGGGCGACGGATCCTGGCTCAACCAGGGACCTGATCAAATTACCGTCCGAAAATGTTTCCGCACAGGTCACATCCCAAATCAACGACTTCCCCATTTTAAAAGAGAAAATCGTAATACCATCCGGCCGCTTTCCATCACCACGGTCGAGGCCTACGGGTTCGATTTGGGAAGAGAACCCAGCTGCATCCAAACCTCTCTTGATGATGTCGCTTATTAAATAAAATAAACCTTTGTTCTCTTTGCAGACATAACATGAGAGTTGTTTTTTTTTTCTTTTCCGTGATGGGAATTACAGTTATTGGTATGGTGTGTGTCAAAAATATTCCCAGTGTTAGTCTCTTTTGTTTTTTTTAAAGTTTATGCTTACTTACTTTTTTTGCTTGTTCCGAGTAATTCGTTGTTGAGGATAACGTTTGAGATCATCAGCTTTTGATTTTCAAGGCGGGATGTTGTTATGGTGAAACACCCCTATTCTATAGTTAATAGACTCTCCCACCTAATATAACTAGGAGTAGTAATACAAACTACGGTCAGTCGATGTCGGACGACCGGCTGAACGGTTGAACTCTCCGCCTTCGGGCGGGGAGGAACCCGAACGAGTCTACGCTGAAGGGCGGAGTCTCGTTCGGGGAGGTAACCGACCCTGAACCCGTTTATACGGGTTCAAAGGGTATATTTTTGGCCGATCCCACGGGCTCGGAGATCCCACGGGCTCGGAGATCCCACGGGCTCGGAGATCCCACGTTAAACCGGCCTTGTGTCACATGATACCCTCGTGGAGGGGGTGACTAAATACTAGTCGATGTCGGACGACCGGCTGAACGGTTGTACTCTCTGCCTTCGGGTGGAGAGGAACCCGAACGAGGCTACGCCGAAAGGGCGGAGTCTCGTTCGGGGAGGTAAACGGACCCTGAACCCGTTTATACGGGCTCAAAGGGTATATTTTTGGCCGAGCCCACGGGCTCGGAGATCCCACGGGCTCGGAGATCCCACGTTAAACCGGCCTTGTACCACGTGATACCCTCGTGGGGGTGACTAAATACTACTCGATGTCGGACGACAGTAGTCGACAGTTAGTCGAATACGAAAGTAATCAGCGACCACAACAAGATTACTCTGCGTTATACCTATTATATCAAGTTCCTAACGTTTTGCACGGCGAACTATCTAGGAGCGATTTAGTACAAATACAAGCCTCTACTGCGAAATAACTCCACAACAGATGTCATTCAACATGTGGGTATTAGGTTAACGCTTTATTAAATTTGTTAGCGAAGTGAATTCCCCATTAATTACATTAACTTTACTGATTTATTATTTGTATGGCTACTTCTTTGTTATATTAATTATACTGCACCCTTTAATCGATTTAAAAAGACCGATCTACAGTGCAAAATTGTAAAATAAAATCAATTTTTCTTCTCTTTGCAGGCAAAGCATGAGAGTTTTTTTGCAGACAGAAATTTGTGCATCATTTCAATGAAGAATAATCCCGGAAGAACACATTCTGTTATCATTTGGAATAAACATCACTTCATAACATCTGTCTGAGAATTAAAACCAAGACTTACAACTTCTATGTCTCACGGCGTTTTTCATACCGCAAGCGTAATTTACAACGATCCTTAAATGGCAATATCAAAACATATACCTATATTTATCTATATACTTATTTTAATTTGAGCACCGGCTACTCTTGGTACTGGTTGGTAAACGAGCAGATTGCTTCGTTTAGAATTTCTTCGACAGTTGTTGCTAATACGTCCAGCAAAAATGATGTCTAATTTGGAAGCCTCACACAACCACGACTGTTTTTATTGGCTATAATTTCCCTTGCGGACTGAAGGATCTACCAATCAAAACGCAGAACATAGTCCATTTGATTATTGATTGACCAATCATAAACGCCGATTTTTAAGAAGATAAATGCATAATCTTGAACAGCATGTAAACCACAAGAACTGTACAGTGACACACATAGATATAAATAGAATTAGATAGATAGATAGATAGATAGATAGATAGATGCATGCAATGTCGTCTGAGGGCCAGCTTTACAAACAGAATCAACAAACCGAGTTCGAATTTCGAGTGAGGCTCTTTATGTTCACTTTGCAATAATATCCTCGGGAAGAGCATGAACCCACCTCTCCCTGCATTTTATATATGTAAATGGAGACGCGAGGTCGAATAACATTTATCAACACCTGAAAACGGAATTGGCAAACGAAGTTCAAATTCCGACCTGAACATGCTAACATTCGCTTGATGAGTATTTCCTTGTGAAAGGCATGAATCTATTTCTCCCTGGATTTTATATATCCACTACATGGACGTGGATGGTAACATAACTGTTACAGACACGAAAATAGAAAGCAAATCGTCTTTGAATTTTGGATGCTGTTGCTTATTTTCACTAGCTACTGTTGGGCAAGGCATGAATCCACATCTCCCTATATTCTATATATAATATATTTGCTAAATGGAGATGCAAGGTAACATAATAATAGTCTCGGGAACCCACCTCTCTAACCAATCGAATCACAAAACATTTGATTATTGATTGGCCAGTTATTGCGTCCAATCATAAAAGCCGACTTTCTCATTTTTCCTCACTAGTAGCAAAGTTGTTTTTAGGATGATGATATTTTTTTTAAAATCTTTATTTCATTGTATATCCTTTTTTTCTCTATCATCACTGATGTCGATTTTATTTTTAGAATCATGAAATATCAACACTGGATCATGGCTCGTCTTATGCCATACAAATAAGGCAGTTACATGCCTGTCTTTGCCTGATAGTGACTTTTCCAATTCATTGCTCGCGTCTTTGGTAGTCTCTCCCTCTCTTTGGTGACCACATATTCTGTCTTTTCAGTGTTAATAGTTAACCCTTTCTTCACGCTTTTCTTTTTCTTTTATTTTCGAACGTCCTCTGGAACAGGATCTCACTGATCAGCTGCCCCGAGTGTATTCGGGCGGGGCTGGTAATACTTTTGGTGATAATTTTTTTGCGTGTGAGAGCATATATGCAATCTTTGTCATCCATCACTCTTGAAGCCTGTTTCAATAGCCAAACATTCTGCGTTGCTCGACGCCGTGTTCTGTCGGAATCGTTCGGGGAAGCCGCTTCTTTGTCCGACATGCCCAAGGTGTGCTGTGCGGAATTGGATGATTATGGTAATATTAAGAAAATAGATAAAAAAACAAAACAAACAAAAAACGCAGTTTAGAGGGGGACAAATAAAGTAAAGTGGGAAAAAGTTAAGATGGTAGCGGGAGGGGGGTAATTTGGGAGGGAAAAATAATAAAGAAAAGAAAAGAAAGGGAATAAAAGATGAATTAAGAGAAAAACGAAACCGTGAAGTAAAGAAGAAGAAGAAGAAGAAGAAGAAGAACAAAAAAACTTAAAGTAAATATAAAAAGAAAGAAAGACTGAAAAAAGAGAATAGAGGAAAGAAAAGAAAAATAAGAAAGAAAACAATATTGGAAAGAAAAAGAAAATCATGAGAAAGAAAGAAAGAAAGAAAGAAAGAAAGAAAGGAAAAAGAAAGAAAGAAAGAAAGAAAGAAAGAAAGAAAGAAGGAAATAAAAAGAGAATAGAAGAGAGAAAAAATGAGGAAAAGTCTGAAAGTAGAAAGAAAAACAATATCGGAAAGAAAAAGAAAATTATGAGAAAGAAAGAAACAAGGAAAGAAAGAAGGAAAGAAAGGAAAAAGACGGAAAGAAATAAATAAAGAAAGAAAGAAAAAAAAATAAAGAAAGAAAGAAAGAATGAAAGAAAGAAGGAAAGAAAGGAAAAGACGGAAAGAAATAAATAAAGAAAGAAAGAAAGAAAAAAAATAAAGAAAGAAAGAAAGAAAGAAAGAAGGAAAGAAAGAAGGGAAGAAAGGAAAAAGACGAAAAGAAAGAAAGAAAGGAAGGAAGAAGGAAATAAAAAGAGAATAGAAGAGAGAAAAATAAGGAAAAGTCTGAAAGTAGAAAGAAAATATCGTAAAGAAAAAGAAAATCATGAGAAAGAAAGAAAGAAAGAAAGAAAGAAAAAAAGAAAGAAAGAAGGAAAGAAAAAAGAGTACAGAAAGATAGAAAGAGTTTATGGAGAAAGAAAGAAAGAAAGAAAGAAAGAACGAGGGTATGGAAGAAGAAACAAAAGAAAGAAAGAAAGAAAGAAAGAAAGAAAGAGGGTATGGAGGGAGAAACAAAAAAGAAAGAAATAAAGAAAGAAATAAAGAAAAATGACAGTATAAAAAGAAGGAGGGTATTGAGGTACGAAGAAAAAAGAAAGAAAGAAAGAAAGAAAGAAAGAAAGGAGAGAGTATAGAAAGAAAGAGGGCATGAAATTAGAAATAAAGAAAAGAAAGAAAGAAAGAAAGAAAGAAAGAAAATTACAGCAAGAAAGAGTGTGTGGTAGTAGAAAGAAAGAAAAAAAAGAGTATAGAAAGGAAAAGAGACAGATTATGGAATAAGTTTGAAAAAACCGAAGTGTTTCTGAATTTTCGAAAAGATAGCAACAAAGAAGGAGAGAGAAAAAAATTTCCGAGAGTAATCTCTAAGATAATCTCTAAGATAAGTGGTGTAAAGGAATAAAAATCGACAGATGGATTAGAGAGATAGCAAAACAAAATGGTGTCGATTCAATGTAAAAGGGTTGCAAAGGAAATGTTTTTCAATGACTTGCTCGTACCCTCTTAAAAAAAAAATAAGGAAAAGAAAAAAGGTCAGACCAATTAGAATGACAATAGTTCCAAATGAAGAACGAACCTTTGTGTCTTCGAGCATGCGCGTATCAGTATTCGGTAGCAGACGAGAAGCAGGGAGGCGATGATGTGTCCGCTTGTTTACCGAAAAATGAATTGCGTCAAGGAAATCAGAAAGTTGGCTTCGAAATTTCCTGGTTTCTTTGAAATGACAAACAATACCATTTGTTTTAGCCTCTTTTTTTGCCGAGAAAAACCGGCTGTTAGATTTCCGTGGTCGCAGATAGGGACAAGAACAAAGGTACTTTGCGGGTGACAGTCGTTATCAATTGGCGCTAATGATTAGCTGGCGAAGAACAAATCGAAATGACAGCTATGAGATTTCAATAACAAATCTCACTCAACAATCAGTAGAAAAAGATGCTTCCAGTTTTAGAGGCGATGAACAGGAATTATTTGTTTTCATCCATGAGAGTAGTCACTCATTTGAAAGCGGTGGGATATTTTTCAATCATAAAGCATTTAACGCTTAACATTTTTATCAGCACTTGCAGAGGTTAATGCAGTCTTTGTGCACTTCCTTATTTTTTATGGAATCAAGTGGAACTCATACATACAGTTCATCTCTAAAGATGCTGGAAAAATGGTCGGTTATTTCTATCTCAACAGTAAGTACTTTACTGCTTGTACTATCCTTTGCCTTTTTATCATCATTATCCTTCGACCTCCCTGTGGTTTGGTCGGAAATCCATTGGCAATCCCTTTCTACACTGTTCGGTCTTGTACTTTTGGCCCCAGATTCCCGGACCATGGTGTATAGGAAAGTCAATTTTCATGAGAAGACACTTCCGTAAGGATGCAATACGAGTAAGGACGAGACGATTTCCCTATCCGCTCGCTAGATAGATAGATAGATAGATAGATAGATAGATCATTATCATCATCATTATCCTTCGACCTCCCTGTGGTTGGTCGGAACTCCATTAACACTCACTCTCCACACTGTTCGGTCATGCATTGCTGTACCCAGAGTCCCAAAGTCCAACCCGGACCATGGTGCATAGGAAAGTCAATTTTCGTGAGAAGACACATCCAGAAGGATTCCATAGGAGTAAGGACGAGATGATTCCCCTGTCCGCTCACTGGATAGATCGATAGATAGATAGATAGATCTGGACAGACAGACAGACAGACAGATAGATAAATAGATAGATAGATAGATAGATAGATAGATCATCATCATCATCATCATCATCATCATCATCATCATCATCATCATCCTTCGACCTCCCTGTGGTAGGTCGGGACTTCATTGACAATCCCTTTCCGAAATGTTTGGTTCTGAATTGCTGTCCCAGATCTCATGTCCAACCTGAGTCACGAGTTATGCTGTCTGGAAAAGTCAATTTTCGTGAGAAGGCACTTCTAGAAGGATGCGATAGGAGTAAGGATGAAACGATTTCCCTGTCTGCTCGGTCGATAGATAGATAGATAGATAGATAGATAGATAGATAGATAGATAGATCCTCACCATCATCATCTTCCGATTTTCCTGTGGTAGATCGGAACTCCACTGACAATCCCTTTCCGAACTGTTAGGTCCTGTATTGCTGCCCCCAGATCCCCAATGACGAACCCTCAGTCCCGACCATGGGGTATAGGAAAATCAATTTTCGTGAGAAGACACTTCCTGAAGGATACCATACAGGTAAGGATGAGACAATTTCCCTGTACGCTCCGTAGATAGATAGATAGATCCTCACCATCATCTCTTTAGATTTTCCTATGGTAGATCGCAACTCGACTGACAATCCCTATCCACACTGTTTGGTCCTGTATTACTGCTCCCAGATCCATAATGTCCAACCCTGCGTCCTGAGCTATGGTGTCTGGGAAAAACAATTTTTCCTGCGAAAACACTTCCAGAAGGATACCATAGGAGCAAAGATGAGACGATTTCCCAGTCCGCTCGGTGACAGTGGCCGGTAAACTGTAATCGTTTTTGTTTGCCCTTTAGTGAGATTGATTTCACTTCTCCGTAAATTGTGCCAAGCTCTGCATGGGATCTCCAACTGATGTTCTGGATTTTTCTAAGTAGATTTGTATATGTTCCATCCAGTCGTCTTTCAAGACAAGCAGATAATGTCCAAGATTCTGTTCCATAGGGTAGAACTGTTTCAAAAGGTTTGGAATTTTAAGGAGGAGATAAGATTCGAGGGCCAAATCTTTTGAAGTTTGTTACACGCATCTCTTGCAAGAGCTTGGCGGATGTTGAAGTCTTTTTGGGAATCTATTATGTGAGATTCAAGATATTTGAAGTATATTTATATAATATCCCTACTCTTAAGTACTCTTTCCTTTTATGAAGTTAGGGATCATGTCTCTCCACAACTTCATATCCTTTCTATCCCTATATATTGATTGACGCGTTTTCTCTGGCTTATAAACATTGCAGATTATTTAAAGCCAGAAAATATTTTTAGATTGTAAGAATTCTTTTTTTGGAGATACTAATTATTTCGTGTTAAAAGGCTTGGGTATTTCCTTATATTCACCTTATTTATTGAATGACCCTCGTATTTCTAAAGAAAGCTAGTTTTATTCAATTCTTCAGGACGTGGGCGTTCATGGCTCCCCACATTCTCCAATCATTTTTATCTCGAAGCTATATTTGTTTTGATATTTACTACTCTTCTCAGTCGCTGTTTAATTTATTTTGTTTTACAGCATATCAACACCTCGATGGGTTATTTAGTGCCGATAAGATTTCTAGGATAGGTAGAATATGTACTATTTACATTGTTCAGACTATCGTTCCCATCTCTGTTGCCATATTTATCACAACGTTTCGGCTGTTATACGCTCCAGACTTCTTCAGGTGGTTGGAATGTCGAACTAATCCTTTTATTTCACTCACTGAGGTAGACTGTTCTAGTTCCACGTGCCATGTCTAATGGATGTTAGTTATCAGTTATCGCCTGTTAATTTCCCTCTCCAAATTCTCCACTGCCTTAACCAGGTATTGAACTCAAAACTCTTTGGGTCATGTCCTTTATCCTCAGGGACACATGGCACAGTGGATAAAGGCGTTGGTTACGTCAAGTGACAAGTGCTTGGCGGATGTTGAAGTCTTTTTGGGATTCTATTATGTAAGATTCAAGATATTTGAAGTATATTTATATAATATCCCTACTCTTATGTACTGTTTCTTTTTCTGAAGTTGGAGATCATGGCTCTCCACAACTTCCTATCCTTTCTTTCCTTATATATTGATTGACGCGTATTCTCCGGCTTATAAACACATTGCAGATTATTTAAAGCCAGAAAATATTTTTAGATTGTAAGAATTCTTTTTTTGGAGATACTAATTATTTCGTGTTAAAAGGCTTACTAATTAACCCACAGTTGGGGAGAGAAGAGGCGGATTAATATCTTTCCCAATGATATTTGAGCGGAAGTGAATATAAAGAACTCAACAGGGATTGAAACTTGGCCCACCGTTTAATAATTCTAAACCATTATCCGTCACACCATCTGCACACCCAAGCTTACAACACTTGATATTTTTTGGGTTTGGTTTATTTTGTCTTACGGTATATCAATACATAAATGGGTTATTTAATACCAACAATATTTTTAGGATAGGTTCGTATGAATATAATATGTATTCTTTGTAAAAAGAATTAGTTTGTAGATCTGGTTTCATTAACGTATTTTTGTAAAGAGGCTTTTTGTCGGGAGTCAAATTTATTGCTGGTATTTTTTTCTCAAAAATATATTGCTGGTATTTTTACTATAAATATCTATTTTTATAATTTCATAGTGTTTTTCGCCAATTTATGAGTTAAGTATTTGCCCATAGCTGGGACCCTAACAGGTGATACCACCCCACTTTGTATTCCCAAGCGCTCACTCATCTAGATAATGTCCAAGTTGCTGATCCATACAATAGGACTGGTTCAGTAAATGTTCGAAAGGTTTGGACTTTTATGAAGGATGGAAGGTTCGAGCGCCAAATCTTGTGAGTCTTGTTACACGCATCCCATTCAAGAGCTTAGCGGATGTTGAAGTCTTTTTGGGAATCTATGATTTGAGATCCATGATCCTTGAAGTCCTCAACTCTTTTGATGGTTGAATTATTGAGTGATTTCAACACAGGTGGTTCAGGGAAGGTTGTGATATATTCTGCTTTAGTTGGAATAGAGCCCTACATGGTTAGCTGTTTGCTCAATTAATTTTAGAAGATTCAGATCTGGACTAAAATGGACTACTGTTGCCATATTTAGGTAGGACCTACATAGATCTCACTTTCTATGCTCCGCGGCCTTGTGGGTGACAAATTATTTTTAACCGTACAACCCTTCTCTCACGGACGAAACGTCCTACGCCTCTCAATGCTCAGACGAACTACATTCTTCCTTTCCACCAGTTTTAATATTCACGACAAAAACGTGCCATGCCACGACCATTTTAGCAAACCAAAGAAGCCCTTTCGTATTTCATTGGTGAGAGGTAAGTCTCACTCGAGCAGCTTCATCCCGCGAAGTGCTGCTCTGTGAAACTAACTCCTAAGAGAGTATATTCCCGATCACTGAAATCTGAACATGTTCAAGACTAACTTTAACAGAAATCTTCCTCCACATATAACAGTACCTCTTACTTTATAATCCCATACCTTGAGGCTTCCCGAGTCTTGTACAAGGTGATCCTCACTGTAGAAAATTAAAGGTAAAACTAATTTCTAAGCCGATTAAAGCGAATTTACTTTGGCCATTTAATATTGAGATTTATAAAATGTAAGTTTTTTTTATAATTTTTATTGCACAACTGCAGAAAAGAAAAAAGAAAAAAATCACGTCAAAAAAGTAAATCAATGTATTTTTCGACGACTTAGATCTGTATCTGTCTATATTTCTGAGATGAGGTATTATGTACACTATTTACATTATTCGGACTATTGTCCTCATCTTTGTCACCATATTTATTACAACTTTTCGGCCTTTCAGCATCTGTCTATATTTCTGAGATGAGGTATTATGTACACTATTTACATTATTCGCACTATTGTCCTCATCTTTGTCGCCATATTTATTAAAACGTTTCGGCCTTTCATTATTTGTCTATATTTCTGAAATGAGGTATTATGTACACTATTTATATTATTCGGACTATTGTCCTCATCTTTATCGCCATATTTATTACAACGTTTCGGAGTTTCAGTATCTGTCTATATTTCTGAGATGAGGTATGATGTAAACTATTTACATTATTCGGACTATTGTCCAAATCTCTGTCGTCATATTTATTACAACGTTTCGGCCGTTGTACGCTCCGGCCTTCTTCGGTATATGTCTATATTTCTGAGATGAGGTATTATGTACATTATTTACATTATTCAGACTATTGTCCTCATCTTTGTCACCATATTTATTACAACGTTTCGGCCTTTCAGTATCTGTCTATATTTCTGAGATGAGATATTATGTACACTATTTACATTATTCGGACTATTGTCCTAATCTCTGTCGCCATATTTATTACAACGTTTCGGCCGTTGCACGCTCCGGCCTTCTTCGGTATATGTCTATATTTCTGAGATGAGGTATTATGTAGACTATTTACATTAGTCGGATTATTGTCCTCATCTTTGTCGCCATATTTATTACAACGTTTCGTCCGGTGTAGGCTTCGGCCTTCATCAGTATCTGTCAATATTTCTGAGGTGAGGTATTATGTAGACTACTTACATTATTCGGATTATTGTCCTCATTGTTGTCGCTATATTTATTACAAAGTTTCGGCCGTTGTACGCTCCGGCCTTCTTCAGGTGGTTGGAATGTCGAACTGAAACCTTTATTTCGAGTAGACTTTTTTTTAGTTCCACGTGCCATGTTTAATGGATGTCAGTTATCAGCTATCTCCTGTCCGTAAGGACACATGGCACAGCGGATAAAAGGATTGGTTAACTCTAATGACAGGACCCAAAGAGTGGGAGTTCAATACCCTGTTAAGTCAGTGGAGAACTTGCAGAGGGGAATTAACGGGAGATAACTGATAACTGACTTCCACGCCTATTTTACCCCTTCGTGTCCTCGGCTAACTTCGATTGAATAAATACAGACTACTTCTGTTATATCAGTAGCTGCACTAATTCAAAATGTTTTTAATAAAAGTACTTTAAAGTAACAGAAGAAAATAGACTCTGTTATATCTGAAAATGATGCTGTTTTTGCTCCATTCTAATTGAACGCTTTTTCTGATCAACCAGCTGAGTATGGCTGCTACTTTTATCGTGAAATGTAGCGTTGATTTTTGTTTGTGGTGTTCACTAGTTGCCCATAGCTGGGAACCTTAAAGTTGCTACCGCCCTGGGTCAGGATGAACGACAGCAGTTAAGAGGTGATTCCAAATTTTTTCCAAAACTTCAAATTCCAGATCAGAGATATTTTGACTAATTCTTATTTTTCGTATTGCTCAGTTATTGCTCCAACCCGTTTTCTACTCAGTCCGAGTAGACGCTGCCCGTCCCAGTGACTGAACACATAATTACTCTGTCCCCAAATACATGAACCATGTACGTTACCAGAATATCGATATATATCTGATGAAGGTCGAAATGTTGGGACGCTTACCTGAATGTAGTATATATATATATATATATATATATATATATATATATGTTGATTTTCTCTCGTCTTTCAATTTTAATGTTATTAAGCATATATGACAAAATGAAAGGAATTTACTTAAAATAGACAAAACTTGTCTATATTATTTAATGAAACAAGCATCAATATATATATATATATATATATATATATATATATATATATGCATATACATACATATATATATATATATATATACATATATATATATATATATATATATATATATATATATATATATATATAATTAACGACGACAATATATGTCTAGAAAACTCAAAGTCAAAATGGCTACAGTTGAAAGAAAAGCTTTCGCTTGGGTGTTGTACTTTCCGACCTTCATCTATAACAATATTCTTGTAACTTACATGGTTCATCAATTAATTTATAATATTAATGCTCTGTAAATTTACATTGAGCACTATTTTGTAAAAATAAAATAAAATATCTATAAGAACACCGGATTATATATCTTACTGTTTTTTCTTTATATATATATATATATATATATATATATATACAATTATCTGTTTATAAGGGATAGAGCTTCTGTAGATGTCAGTTATTGTAATCTTTATATTTGGTTGATTTTGTCCAGGTTTGAAATGTTATTTGGAGCTCCCGCCTAATTTACCAACACCCTGGACAGCACAGACGTTATGTACGCCGCTGCTTCCTGATGTATTCCTGACGAGGAAATTTGTGGGACAGATTCCGGTTCATCCATTGGCTTGAAACCTGCTCTAATATGTCTGTCGACCCCGGGGATGATTTCCACCAGAACGCCTAACACGACAAAAGCATGTCACTATCAAAAACGAAACATTTCCTGATAGACAATTACCAGAAAAATATAAGTACCTAAATCGATATTTGATTTTAGTCACAGAAAACAATGTCCAAGGAGAGCGAAGCGACCTAGTTTTTTTGTGCGCATGCCCATTCTTGCTAACTTCCGCTAACGTACACATTTTCTTTGATGACGAAAGGAACACTACGCAAATCCCGGGCGCGATAAGAACGGGGCTGTAATAAAAGAAGAAGCACTTAAATGTCATATGAAAAGCTAGACGAAGGCTGATGCCGAAAGTTCTAAGATTTCGAAAATCAAAGCTTTCTTGGCTCTTCTGGGTTCGTTCATTTCCGGCTCATTCCGACGATTATCTTAATCGCTCGTGCATATTCGCGATTCCTAGCAACAGACACCTCACTTTCTCGTTGAATAGCTTCACTGACTTTAGTTTCTATTTCCACTCCCTCCCCCGCCACCAGTTTTCCCTTTCTTTATCTTTTCCGACAATTTTCGACTTTCTTGAGGATTCTTTTAGGCAATTTTTTTTTTATTCTATCTTCGGTTCCGCTCTCTTTATCCAGCTTAGATACGCTTCCACGCCCGGTTTTGGGTGCCACAGTATTTGCAGGGTGTTAAGGGTTCTTTTTATTTCTCATCTTCGTTTCCTTCTACTGCTGCTGCTGCTGCTAATGTTCCTCCTCCTCTTACATATTCTTTCATTACCACTCTTTCTTCTCATTCTTAATGAAACATTTTTCCCTTCTCTCCCGTTTTCCCTTTTTCTTCTTCCTCTTCTTCTTCTTTTATCTCTCTTTCTCCTCCTTGTTGTTCTTTCTCTCTTTTCTTCTTCATCACTTTCTTTTTTTGATATTACTTCTTTTCTTTCTCCCTTCATCTTTCTTCTTCTCCTCCTCCTCTCCTTTATCTCTTCATCCTTCTTCTTTTTCCTTAATTCCACATCCCATTTTTCTTCTTCTTCTTCTTCTTCTTTCTCCCATTCTTATTCTTCTCCCTCCTACTTCTTATCTTTTCCTTGTTTCTTTTTTTTCGTTCTTTCCTTCCTTCCTTGCTCTTTTTTCTCAAATCCTCCGTTTTCTCCTACTACTCCTCATCCTCCATCATCATCATCATCATCATCATCATCTTCTTCTTCTTCTTCTTCTTCTGCTTCGTATTTTTCCCTTTTTTCTTTTTATTTCCTTCTATCTTTCTTTCT
>OZ010594.1:18942322-19134822 GCA_963932145.1 Acanthosepion lycidas
TTCTAACTTTTAAACTCCTTTTATCTTTCTTTATTTCATTTCTTTTTCATTCGCGAAAATCATGCCGTCTTCAGGGCGTTTGTACGCGCATTTTAAGTGACAGGCTCGGGAATTTGCGCATGCGTGCACACAGACGCATGCGCACGTGTGTTTGAATCAGGGAATTTTTCAGGGCAGGTCTAATTTATGATTATCTCCGTTACGAAAAGGATTTTTTTTTTTGTCTGGCTTCGCCCCGAAGAGCGCCTAATTTCTCATGCGAGAGCATGCAGAGCGACCTTACCTTGGAGAGTACAACAAAATATTAATCAGTGTTCGAGTGGGCGAACACAACAGATGAAAAATAACTCTTTATGAAGAACATATGCAGATCCAGAAGGCGTGTATTGCTATAGCTGTCAACCAGCTTGGGGACTCTTACTATCTGTCCTTCTATTGAGGGCGTCAGCATTTAGATAGATGGATAGACAGAAAAGAAAACGAAATAAATAGATACATAGATTGATAGATATGAATAGCCTGAGATAGATAGATAGATAGATAGATAGATAGATAGATAGATACGAATAGATTGAGATAGATAGATGTACATACATACATATAGGCAGACAGACCAACAGACTTAGATACGAACAGCATGTGATAGACAGATTCGAAGAGACTGATATATATATATATATATATATTCATAAACGTTTCATTAAATAATATAGACAAGTGTTGTCTATTTATTTTATGTAAATTCTTTTCATAACGTCTGATAAGCTTAATAACATTATCATTAAACGCTGAAATAAAATGACAATATTGATACATACTTTTTAATCCAATCTAAGCTTTCGGCTTACATAAGCCATTTTCAAAGATGACAATTACTGTACAATATATTAAGCAATACACGGACAAGAATGTGTTGATAGTCTGTTTCTGTTTACATGGAAGATTTCCAAGCACATGTTTATCGTTGCTTGGAATCATGGCACAGTAGATAAAGGCGTTGGTTAGATCCAGTGACAGGACCCAAAAAGCTGTGATAAATTTGTTGGGATATATATGTGTAAATAGTGTACATAATACCTCATCTCAGAAACATAGACAGATACAGAGTTAACCATTAGGAATGATTTGCTTAGATGGATAGGGTTTTGGGGATGATATATCCAGTTCCTCACAAAGTAATCTTTCGTAGCTCTGAGATTCTGGTGCGTCCAGTAATTTTCTTTAAAGGATTATCCTAATTATGTAAAATTTTTTAATTATGTAAAATCCTTATTTGTCAGTGTTCTTGCTTTGTGGGTGTTCTCCATTTGTGAGGATTGGAAAATTACACATTATTATTATTATTATTATTATTATTATTATTATTATTATTATTATTATTATTATTATTTCCTTTGATTTCTGGTGTATACTCATTTCTTTCCGGGTCCCGACCAGAGACCCAAGGTCATAAATGAAATCATGATATTTTTCCCGGAGCGTTTTTGAAAAAAAACAAAAAAACAAAAACAAAAACAAAACAAAACAAAAAAACTTACACGTAATTTACATAGATTACATAGATAAAGCCCTTTGTAATGTGTGGGCTGTACTTGTCAGAACAATTTTTATATTTCTTAAAGGCATGGGCTTCCAGGGATCCCTTCAATGAATCTATTGGAATCTTTTCCAATCAATCCGAGGGCTCCAACTACAACAGGGATTGTTGATGTTCTCATGTGCCACTTTTTTGAAAATTCGATTTCAGGGTCCTTGAAACAGATTCTCGATTGGATTTAAATCAGGAGAGAATCCGGGACAGTCTATAGTACCATTTGTGCCAACGTTAGGAAATTCAAAAAAGGACGTTGTACCTTCTAACAAAAGATACCACAAATTTGAGAATTGCATCAACAAAAGTCTTAGTTTGAATCCGAATATTATTTCTAGATAGATTCTTTTATAAAACTTTTATCGTTGCATTGGGTCGAAACAACAGTCCTTAGTCTTTCAAAGTCAATATTTGGATCTTTGTGCATAGATTTAGTCAATCGCATTTGTACCATTGTGGCTCAATTAGATTTGCTCACTGGTAAGGCTTGAAACTCTATTCGTCCAGCATTTCAATTTTCGTACACTTCCTTGGAGTAACGGTCATCGCAGAGAATGGCCGTAGGACAACTAATCGACAGACGAGACAATAGTGTCTGGGTGTGATGAAAATCTGGTGCCATCACGGATGACGCAATGGTTTTCAAGGCCAATATTGCAGATAACTTGAGTTCAGTTCCTCCCCTTATTACAACAGCAAGCGGTCACTTTCAGTCTCACTGTCTCTCTCTCTCTCTCTGGCGACTTCGACTGACTTCAACTCGACTGATTCGACTCCAAATCTAAATGTTTGTTTTCGCACAAACACGTACTTAAATAAACGCGGTGGTAGCGACAAAAAACCCCCGGGGTGTTGGTAACTTAGAATACAACCGATTACTGACTTATACCCCTCACAATTAAATGTACAGTCTCTTCTTCCCAATTGATATTCCATAGTTCATATTGTTTTGAAATTTGATATTAATAATTCCGACGAAGCACAGATTCTCTGGGCACAAACTTCAGCGATTATTTTTCTCATCTATAAACAAAATTCTATATTACTATAATTATTAATATTTCTAGGGTGACCATTGCAATGGTGCATATGCAGTTGACTAAATCTATGCACAAAGATCTAAATATTGACTTTGAAAGACTAAGGACTGTTGTTTCGACCCAATTATAAAAGAATCTATCTAGAAATAATATTCGGATTCAAACTAAGACTTTTGTTGATGCAATTCTCAAATTTGTGGTATCTTTTATTAGAAGGTACAACGTCCTTTTTTGAATTTCCTAACGTTGGCACAAATGGTACTATAGACTGTCCCGGATTCTCTCCTGATTTAAATCCAATCAAGAATCTGTTTCAAGGACCCTGAAATCGAATTTTCAAAAAAGTGGCACATGAGAACATCAACAATCCCCGTTGTAGTTGGATCCCTCGGATTGATTGGGAAAGATTCCAATAGATTCATTGAAGGGATCCCTGGAAGCCCATGCCTTTAAGAAATATAAAAATTGTTCTGGTAAGTACAGCCCTTAATTTTGTTGATTTAATTCTCAAATTTGTGGCAACTTTTGTTAGAAGGTACAACGTGCTTTTTTAAACTTCTTGACGTTGTTCCATATTTTTTTAACTAATTTTCACCCAACGCAAGGCCCAAGAGCCACTCAAACTAGTGGCTTACTCCAAGGTTTTATATTAGTGTAAGAAAGGGCAAGAAATGAAGTTCTTGGAAGCTATGCAAGAAAGACGATAAGTATTTCCAGACTTGAAGAGGTCAAAATTGAATTAATAAATAAAGTAAAATACTATAAAATGAGGAAACTGATTTAAAATTCCGTTCGAAGACAAAGAATTTTATTTGTGGACTGCCATGTTATGAGAGATTCTGATTCTGTGATTTAAAAAGAGATATTACCAAAGTTTGAGAAAGGAGAACAGGTTAGGAACAGGATAAAAAAAAAACACTTGAAAATTCAAGTGACAGTAAGTCTTTACTACTCCGCGGTTGATCCTAGTCGTCTCGCTACTGTCGGTAATACTGTCTTTTGATTGGTTCCAGCTGTTACCATAATTTCTGTTTGCTCCGCCCTTTTTTTGAGGCCATATTTATTTTTGCCGAACATTCTCAACATTTTTAGCGATGACAAAAGTCCAGCTTAAAACTAATTCGTCTTATTCCTTGTTAAAAGAATATGTGATTTCCTCCAAAATAAATCTTGAACAGGATGAATAGATATTTTCTCTAGATTGAAAGTTTTATCCTTAAGACAACATTCCAGTGATCTTATTAAATCCAAAATCTTAAGCTACTTAGACGTTCGTGTAAGAAGGATGCGTTCCGAATATTCCAGAATAACGATTTGACCTCCTTCTGCAGAAAACATCAGACGGCTGGAGGAATTTAAAAGAAGATCAATTCAGAATTATGGGAATAATTGGAAAAGTTCCGCAACTGCCACTGTGATCAGAAATAACCATTTTTCCAAGATATTTTTCATATTTCTACAGATTAAGGAAAACAAATAGTATTCTTTTATTATTTAAATAAAATTTAATGAAAATAATTGCTCCAGTTTTCTATGTAAATTAAATGTAAATTGATCCCCCCTACGATAGCCAACCCCCACACAAAAATGCTCATACGACGTTAGCTACATATAACATTTTGTGACTTCCGTAAAGAAATATTTACGCATGGCCAGTTGTATGTTGCATGCTTAAGAGTAAGAAATCATAAGAATTTATTCTTCGCTGTTAAAAAGGAAAAAAAGTAATTTTCTCAAAAAAATATTGTTTACTATGAAGTCCTACAAAATTAAATTAAATTCAGGAAATTATTAATCCACGACTTAAGGATTTTATCCAAGAATTTTTCCAAACAAATCAGCTTACTCAAATTTCATCGATTGGTTTGCGAAATTGAATGGAACGTAGTTTGTAAATCTCAATACAACATGTTAGCGATGAATTCAATAATAGTAAGTGCTGTGACGATTTCAACACGCGTTAGAGGGTTGCAAAAGAATTCTAGCATATAAACATTTACATGTTCAGTTAAAATAAAACTATAATCCTTGATAGTAGCTAACAGAATAGCCGAAAGCGCCGAGAAAGAGAAAAATTGAACAATTTTTACACATTTTATATCCAGAAAAGGAAACACTTATACGAACACAAGAAAAAGTACTAAACGCCTCAAAAACTTGGAATTTGGCTCCAGAAAGAAATATTTACGCATTGCCAGTTGTATGTGGCATGCTCAAGAGTAAGAAATGCTAAGAACTTATTTTTCGCTGTTAAAATAGAAAAAAGGAAAAAAAAAAAGAAATGCACTTAAAAAATATTGTTTACCATGAAGTCCTATAAAATTAAAATGAATTAAAAAAATTATGAAAACGTGACGTAGGGTTTTTGTCAAAGTATTTTTCCAAACAAATCAGCTTATTCAAATTTCATTGATTGGTTTTCGAAATTGAATGAAACGTACAGTTTGTAAACCTCGACATGTTAGCGATTAATTCAACAATACTAAAACTGCGAGACTTTCAAGAATTTTTTCTTTGAATTCTAGTGTCATGGGTCCTTACCTATAACTACAGAATGAGCTCTTCCTAACACTATCTATTCTACGCCTCTCAAGAGAGAGGTTGAATCAAGTCGAGCCGTTTCGGCTTGACGGTCGAACTCTCTGTCTCTGAGCAGAGAGGAACCCGAACGAGGCTCCGCCGAAGGGTAGAGCCTCGTTCGGGGAGTTTGACCAACTCGATTCTATTTTTAAAGTTTTTCGGACATTTTTTGGCCGAGTCTACGGGCTCAGAAAACCCACGTAAAACTCGGCCTTGTGCCACATCTTTCCCTCGTGGGCGGGGGGAGCAAATATCGAATCGAGTCGAGAAGATAGTAGTTCACTCCAAACCAGACTGACAGTCATACTAACACCTTCCACATCTTGTATTATTATTTCATGTAATATACCTTCGTTATTTTTACTCTTGTGTTCGTGTTGTTCTTCCTTGGTCCTAACCTTGGACCATAACATCTAGTTTCAGATTTTATAAAAGTTAACAGAGACTCCAGTTTTCTATGTAAATTAATTGTATATTGGTCCCCTTATAGTAGCTCTGCCACAAAAGATGCCCATACGAGTTTATCTACATATGAAATTCTGTAATTTACTCCGCCCTTCCCCCCGTCCGTCTCTCCGTTTGTCACACCCTCTGAAATAACCATACAGTGACTGATCGAAACCAAATTTGGGGGAGAAGTGCAAACAGGAGGGTTTTACTGATTACGTAACTTAGTACAGTCATTCATTTTTTTCGGAAAAACTATAAGTTTTATTATTTAACATACAAAATACTCCCAGTATTTAAAGAAAAAAAAAAAACCCAGAAACAATTTAACAATTTAATGATACAAGAATTCAGTTTCCAGTTCGCCCTATATAAACAAGTCACAAGGTCAAACGCTTCAAAAAGTGGCAATTTGAATCCAGAAATAAATATTTACATATGGCCAGTTGCATGCTCAAGAGTAAGAAAGCCTAAAAATTTATTCTCTGCTGTTAAAAAGGAAAAAAAAGAAATTTTCTTAAAAATATTGTTTACCATGAAGTCTTAAAAAATTAAATTCAAGAAATTATTAAAACGCGAAGTAGTGTTTTTTGTCAAAGTATTTTTTACAAGCAAATCACCAAATTCAAATTTCATTGATTTTTGGAAATAGAACGAAATGTAGAGTTTGTAAATCACGACAGAAAACGTGTCATAGAATAACAAAAAACAAAAATATTAATGTAATACAATATTTAACATAGCGTACGGTCGAGGGTTAAGAAAATGATTTACATTATTCGAACTATTGTCCTCATCTTTGTCGCCATATTTATCACAACGTTTCGGCCGTTGTACGATCCGACGTTCTTCAGGTGGTTGGAATTTCGAACTGAACCCTTTATTTCGATCACTGGGGTAGACTGTTCTAGTTCCACGTGCCATGTTCGATGGAGGTCAGTTATCAGTTATCTCCTGCTAATTTTCCCTCTGAAAGTTCTCCACTGCCTTAACCGGGTTTTGAACTCACACTCTTTGGATTTGTCACTAGATCTAACCAACGCCTTTATCCACTGTGCATGTGTCCTTGAGGACAACTGGGTATGAATTTCTGGGTATTATAAACCTAATGTCTTCAGTAACCATTTTTACCAGTGCTCATATTGCAATTTGTTGCTGTTATCATAACATGTTTTTACCAGAGCTCATATTGCAACTTTTGTTGTTATTATCGCTTTTCTCTGGTTATTATCGCTTTTATTTATTTGCACGTTAACAAAACGAGATCATTGCTCGTTAAACTGGTATTTATTCGCGCGCTCATGTTTCGAACAATATTGTAGAGAGTAAAAGTGCAGAGCCTAACGAATTTATCTTAAATATACAAGATGTCCCTAAAGCTTGGATACATAAGAAATCTCATGAAGTAGATTAAATTGTGTTTAGTCAAGAGAAGAGAGAACTGACTTCTTGATATAATGGAATATGCATACAAACAACATGTTTCAATACTACAAAACACTTTATTTACATTAGTATTTCTTCGCGCGCCCACGTTGCAAATGATGTACGAAACAAAAGTACAGAGCGTAAAGAATTTTGAACTTCATCAAGGCTGGGAAGTATGGACCGATCAGCTGCAGCCCAGATATGAGCGTGATTTCTAGTCACATCTGACTCTTGTAAAATACTTAAGTATTCCGGAACTAGACCAGCCATTGTTAACAGGAGTGATTGTTTCTCTGAGGGAGTCGATAAGTTTCCTCAAGCAAGTTCTTTTCTTTCATAGTAAGTGGAAACATTCGTTAATAAGAATTACGAGTTTACGTTTTAATAAACTTTTCTAAATTTATGCTTTCTCATCTTTTTAGGAAATTAAGTTTTTAACGATTTAAGGACAAAAAATATTTTTAATGACAGCGTCCAGCAGAAATACTTTTTTTTTCGTATAACTGTTAAACATCTCTAAATGTTTCAACTGAACTAATGATTTTTAGACATTTCATTTAGTATCTGATAGCAAGAGTCGTCTGCTATCATTCATTACGATTTGCTCTGCAGTGTTTGAACCGCCAACTCAGCACCAGAACAACATAGCACAGGTCGCAGCCAGCACAATATTACTTTTTAATTTTGAAATTTGTATTTTTGAGATTTTGACATGATTACATTAATAAATTATTTTAATTTTTATAAAAAATCAAGCAAAATTATGATGCGATTTTTTACTATTTTAATTTATATAAATTTAAAGAGAAAGCGTTGGCAATAGGGATTGGCTAGCCGCCATAGTAGACGTGTATCCTCAAATACGATTGGTCAGCTATTTGTGTGTGTGCAAATTATTTACAGATATAGTGTATCTGTTGGCGATTGTTTCTCTGAGGATGGGGCTATAAGTTATTTTCTTTCATCGTAAATGGAATAACGAGTTTATATTTTAATAAACGTTTGTAAATTTATGCTTTCAACTGAACGAATTATTTTCAAACATTTCAGTATTCTGATAGCAAAAAAATCTTGAATAAAGAAAGAAATAAAATTGATATATATACTCGAGGAGACATACTACTTACAAAATTCAAACCAAATATTAAATTTCTACCAGCAAAGCATAACCCAGAAGGAGCACATTAAAAAGTAATATAAGTAACATATTTTAATTTATAGTTTTAAAAATGGGCATGTTATGTTTTACTCCAGTGAATGAAGATAACACAATGATGAAAGGTCGCTTGGAGTCGACGTAGTCTTACCGAATTCTGTACTAAGGATATAAGGCTCGTTTCCCGCTAGCGGTATTTACCAACCTCGCCACAAGGCAGATCATAGCACAAGGCCAATTTTTATGTGGGGCAAATTCGAGCTTGTAGTCTCATGAAGAATTTCCCCGTAGACCCCGCATACACGGGGTCGGGTCTGTTTACCTCCCCAGATGAGACTCTGTCTTTCGCTATAGCCTCGTCTAGGTTCCTCTCTGCATGAAATCAGAAACTGCAACAAGATCTGAAGTTCATACGCTGCCAGCTCGCGCTGTCGGCAAACTCTGCTGACGATTCATGTCGTCAGTATATATTATATTTAGACAAGTTCAAGTCATATTCTGGAAAGTCGACGTAGCCTTACCGAATTCTGTAGTAAGGATATAAGGTTCGCTTCCAGCTAGCGGTATTTACCAACCTCCCCAGAAGGTAGATCGTGGCACAAGGCCGATTTTTATGTGGGGCATATCCGAGCCTGTAAGCTCGGGAAAAATCCCCTTTAAACATACAGTGTGTCAGGTTTGTCTACCTCCCCAGACGAGACTCCGCTCTTCGACATAGCTGCGTCTTGGGGAAACAGGTGTATCCAAACATGTGGTCTGAAATGGCTAAAATACTGATATGCTTCCTATTGGTTCAATGTGAATTAAAGAAGAGATCGGTTAGTATTATTAGAATTCTTATCTTCAATGCCATTGAGAATATAATATCGCCTTTTAACGACAGGAACGAAATTAAAAACATTCACAGTATAACAAAGAATAAAATTATATCCAGAAGAACATGATCAATTTGAATTTGCTTTCTAAAAGTAATGTAGGTCTGCTAGAGAACTTCTTTTAACTTCAGCTATGTGGCTTTGTTTAAAGCAATATAAAAGGTGCGAAATCCAATTCTCTCTCATTCGTGTTTTGTCCTGCAACCAATGGATGCCGTTGGGACATGACGTGTCTTGTTTCCCTTCTTATGTCCCAGATGAATCACATGGTTGCTCTCTCCTTTTTTAGCATCTCAGCTTCAGTCACATGGCCACCGCCATAACATAACATAACTTCCCTCTGCTTTTTCTATATATATTTTCATGGTAATCGTTCCGATGATCTTTCCTTTTAAATTGTACAAATGAGAACGAGTTAAGACTTCATAGAGACTCCGAGGTATGATGGTGGCTGTAGCAAGAATGCTAAGTATTATTTACATCGTCTCCACACTGAGACGTGATCTGACACAATATCGGTTTTAACGTGAGGATCCCGAGCGCGTACACCCGGGCCAAGGACACAAATTACCCAGCCCCCGAAACCGTTTGATTGCGCTGACCTAGGTAGCGACTACTACCGACACTCTAGTGCAATTAGGACGGTTCAGCCTCGAGCAGCTTTTTTCCAGGGCCAGGCATTTATTTTCCTCAGATTCATCTCTATTGGCGGACATAGGCAATACTGAGACAGACTGAAGCCCAGCCTTCCCTTACCCGCTATTTTAGCCTTGTGACACATTTTTGTACTCTTAAAATAAATATTAATTTCTGCTATGGTACCTAGACGTTACAAATTTCAGCGCAGTACTAGATTGGCAGAAAGGTCTCATAATTTTACAGTTGAAATTACTAGATGTAACGGCATACAATCGGTGAGGCTACTCTTGCGAATAAGAGTTTCCCAATTTTCAACGAGGCTAAATGTTTAAACAAATCTATTCATTCAAATCTGTAAATATTTTCATGATAATTTTCTTGATGAGCATTCCTCGTTCGTACGTAGACTTTATGAATTTAAGCCTTCTACTAGATTAGCTGAAAGGTCTCGCTATTTTCCAGTCGAAATGGCTTGATGCAACCGTTTTATGCTAACAGTTTTTCGCTTGTGGAACTTTATTCCGGCATTTTGCATTCCAGGCAAATGTGATCTTCCAAAATTCAAATGCAATATCAATCTTTATCCTCTGTCATCACAATCTCTGTTCTTTTATTGTCCTCTGTCCTTCATAATGCTTTCTCTCTCTATCATATTCTCTTACCCTCAGTAACTGCTTGCATCTTAGTGGCTTCATTGCCTTACTTGGGATCAACTTACTAAATATCAGAACATAGATTTTCCTTTCTCGTTTGATTTGTTTTGTTGTACGGCATATCAATATCTCAATGGGTTATTTAATGCCGACAAAATTTTTAGGATAGGTTCGTATGAATAGAATATGTATTCTTTGGAAGAAATCAGTTTATAGATCAGGGTTTGTGTTTATTTTGTTTTACGGCATATCAACCTCAATGGGTTATTTAATGCCGACAAGGTTTTTAGGATAGATTCGTAAGAATAGAATATGTATTCTTTGGAAGAAATCAGTTTATAGATCAGTGTTTGTGTTTATTTTTTTTTACGGCATATCAACACCTCAATGGGTTATTTAATGCAGACAAGATTTTTTAGGATAGGTTGGTATGAACAGAATATGTTTTCTTTGGAAGAAATCAGTTTGTAGAAATTCATACGTATTGCTGGTAATATCTCTCTTCCATTTTCTTTCTTTCTCAATATGCGTTTGTGTGTGTGATTCTGTTATGAGGGAATACAATCAGTGATCCTACTCTTGCGAATGAAAGAGTTTCCCAATTTTCACCAAGGCCAGATGTTTAAAGAAATGTATTCATTCAAATTTATAAATAATTTCATGATAATTTTGCAGATGAGCATTCCCCTTTTGTACGTAGACATTATGAATTTAAGCGTCCCACTAGATTAGCTGAAAGTTCTCGCCATTTTTCCAGTCGAGATGGCTAGATGTAACCGTAAGTTCTATGCCAACAGTTCCTTCTCTCGCACTTCTTGTTTGTGAAACTCTCTCCTGTAATCTAGCTTTCCAGGCATTAAAAAATGGAATGTCATTCGTTATGATCTGTCTTCTTAATTACAGTTCTTTTATTGCTCTCTCTTAATGTTTTTCTTTTTATCATATTCTTTCACACTGAGTAAACATTTGCATCATAGTGACTTTATTGCCTTACATGGGTGAGAGTTAATAACAGATGTAGCTGCATATTTACCCATTAAGGATAAAAAGTATATATTATTTTTTGTTTTAAGCTTTGTTTGAATTTGTATCGCATGACACACTAAAAACATTGATAGCATTAATGAATGTTTTATTTCCTCCTTTATGCTTCTTCATACAGTTGAAAATACAGAAATATATGTCTAACATCTGCTGACCTAACTATATTTACATAAGGTTATTTTAGGGCTGATTTCCATCATTTGGCATTATCTGTGGTCCGGCGTTGGCCTAGTTTGAAGATGAACGGTTTAAAAAGTTCGAACTGTACACCCGAATACACCCAAAATGTTAGCAGTGTCAGAAAACGTGTATCTTAATTTCTAAAAATTTCAAAAAATACACTCGATTTTGTTTTTTTTTTGTAAATTCTATATGGGAATTCGTGTGAGAGAAATGAAAAATGCCGTTGATTTAAAAAAGCACACGAAGATACAATGGACAAAAATAAGGAAATAAAATAAAACAGATTTGAATAAACAACTCAATTTTGTTTTTATCTTTGGACAAGAAGACGAGATCAAAATGTCTTCGGTTCAAAGAAAGCAAGTGAGAAAATCATATAAAAAAACGAAATGAAGGCAGCTGCAATGTGATTAAATCTTTAAAAGTGAAATGGTTCCTGTTGCTGCCAATGTAAAATCAAGAAAAAGACCAAAGTCTAAGAACTTCAGGTAAAAGAAAATAATTCTAAAAAAAAAAAAAAATAATAAATAAAAAACGAACATCGAGTTTAAAACGAATGAGATGACTGTCAATTTGATAATTGAACATTAACATGAGGTTTGGGATTTAAAAAAAAATCAAAAAATTAGCGAATTCAAAATGCCGGTTTCAAAATAAGTTAGGCTAAAGTAGATTTCAACTATTGTTCATATTTAAGTGCTACAGAAAATGTATTCATTCTTTCTTTCTTTTATTTTTCTACCGACTTATTCATCATTGCCTCATTCATTGCTTTTCCCTCCTTTTCTTTAGTCCTTGCTTTCATCCTGTCTTTCTTTAGTCATTTCGTTCGTTCTTTCTTTCTTTTTATTTTTCTTCCGTCTTCTTCCTTATTGCCTCATTCATTGCTTTTCCCTCCTTTTCTTTCGTCCTTGCTTTCATCCTGTCTTTCTTTAGTCATTTCGTTCGTTCTTTCTTTCTTTTTATTTTTCTTCCGTCTTCTTCCTTATTGCCTCATTCATTGCTTTTCCCTCCTTTTCTTTCGCCCTTGCTTTCATCCTGTCTTTCTTTAGTCATTTCGTTCGTTCTTTCTTTATTTTTATTTTTCTTCCGTCTTCTTCCTTATTGCCTCATTCATTGCTTTTCCCTCCTTTTCTTTATTTCTTGCTTTCATCCTGTCTTTCTTTAGTCATTTCGTTCTTTCTTTCTTCCTTTTTATTTTTCTTCCGTCTTCTTCATTATTGCCTCATTCATTGCTTTTCCCTCCTTTACTTTCGTCCTTGCTTTCATCCTGTCTTTCTTTAGTCATTTCGTTCGTTCTTTCTTCCTTTTTATTTTTCTTCCGTCTTCTTCCTTATTGCCTCATTCATTGCTTTTCCCTCCTTTACTTTCGTCCTTGCTTTCATCCTGTCTTTCTTTAGTCATTTCGTTCGTTCTTTCTTCCTTTTTATTTTTCTTCCGTCTTCTTCCTTATTGCCTCATTCATTGCTTTTCCCTCCTTTTCTTTCGCCCTTGCTTTCATCCTGTCTTTCTTTAGTCATTTCGTTCGTTCTTTCTTTATTTTTATTTTTCTTCCGTCTTCTTCCTTATTGCCTCATTCATTGCTTTTCCCTCCTTTTCTTTATTTCTTGCTTTCATCCTGTCTTTCTTTAGTCATTTCGTTCTTTCTTTCTTCCTTTTTATTTTTCTTCCGTCTTCTTCCATATTGCCTCATTCATTGCTTTTCCCTCCTTTACTTTCGTCCTTGCTTTCATTCTGTCTTTCTTTAGTCATTTCGTTCGTTCTTTCTTCCTTTTTATTTTTCTTCCTTCTTCCTTATTGCCTCATTCATTGCTTTTCCCTCCTTTACTTTCGTCCTTGCTTTCATTCTGTCTTTCTTTAGTCATTTCGTTCGTTCTTTCTTCCTTTTTATTTTTCTTCCGTCTTCTTCCTTATTGCTTCATTCATTGCTTTTCCCTCCTTTACTTTCGTCCTTGCTTTCATTCTGTCTTTCTTTAGTCATTTCGTTCGTTCTTTCTTTCTTTTTATTTTTCTTCCGTCTTCTTCCTTATTGCCTCATTCATTGCTTTTCCCTCCTTTACTTTCGTCCTTGCTTTCATTCTGTCTTTCTTTAGTCATTTCGTTCGTTCTTTCTTCCTTTTTATTTTTCTTCCGTCTTCTTCCTTATTGCCTCATTCATTGCTTTTCCCTCCTTTACTTTCGTCCTTGCTTTCATTCTGTCTTTCTTTAGTCATTTCGTTCGTTCTTTCTTTCTTTTTATTTTTCTTCCGTGTTCTTCCTTATTGCCTCATTCATTGCTTTTCCCTCCTTTACTTTCGTCCTTGCTTTCATTCTGTCTTTCTTTAGTCATTTCGTTCGTTCTTTCTTCCTTTTTATTTTTCTTCCGTCTTCTTCCTTATTGCCTCATTCATTGCTTTTCCCTCCTTTACTTTCGTCCTTGCTTTCATTCTGTCTTTCTTTAGTCATTTCGTTCGTCTTTCTTTCTTTTTATTTTTCTTCCGTCTTCTTCCTTATTGCCTCATTCATTGCTTTTCCCTCCTTTACTTTCGTCCTTGCTTTCATTCTGTCTTTCTTTAGTCATTTCGTTCGTTCTTTCTTTCTTTTTATTTTTCTTCTGACTTCTTCCTTATTGCCTCATTCATTGCTTTTCCCTCCTTTACTTTCGTCCTTGCTTTCATTCTGTCTTTCTTTCGTCATTTCGTTCGTTCTTTCTTCCTTTTTATTTTTCTTCCGTCTTCTTCCTTATTGCCTCATTCATTGCTTTTCCCTCCTTTTCTTTCGTCCTTGCTTTCATCCTGTCTTTCTTTAGTCATTTCGTTCGTTCTTTCTTTATTTTTATTTTTCTTCCGTCTTCTTCCTTATTGCCTCATTCATTGCTTTTCCCTCCTTTTCTTTCGTCCTTGCTTTCATCCTGTCTTTCTTTAGTCATTTCGTTCGTTCTTTCTTTCTTTCTTTTTATTTTTCTTCTGACTTTTTCCTTATTGCCTCATTCATTGCTTTTCCCTCCTTTACTTTCGTCCTTGCTTTCATTCTGTCTTTCTTTAGTCATTTCGTTCGTTCTTTCTTTCTTTTTATTTTTCTTCCGTCTTCTTCCTTATTGCCTCATTCATTGCTTTTCCCTCCTTTACTTTCGTCCTTGCTTTCAACCTGTCTTTCTTTAGTCATTTCGTTCGTTCTTTCTTTCTTTTTATTTTTCTTCCGTCTTCTTCCTTATTGCCTCATTCATTGCTTTTCCCTCCTTTTCTTTCGTCCTTGCTTTCATCCTGTCTTTCTTTAGTCATTTCGTTCGTTCTTTCTTTCTTTTTATTTTTCTTCTGACTTTTTCCTTATTGCCTCATTCATTGCTTTTCCCTCCTTTACTTTCGTCCTTGCTTTCATCCTGTCATTCTTTAGTCATTTCGTTCGTTCTTTCTTTCTTTTTATTTTTCTTCTGACTTCTTCCTTATTGCCTCATTCATTGCTTTTCCCTCCTTTACTTTCGTCCTTGCTTTCATTCTGTCTTTCTTTAGTCATTTCGTTCGTTCTTTCTTTCTTATTATTTTTCTTCCGTCTTCTTCCTTATTGCCTCATTCATTGCTTTTCCCTCCTTTTCTTTCGTCCTTGCTTTCATCCTGTCTTTCTTTAGTCATTTCGTTCGTTCTTTCTTTCTTTTTATTTTTCTTCCGTCTTCTTCCTTATTGCCTCATTCATTGCTTTTCCCTCCTTTTCTTTAGTCCTTGCTTTCATCCTGTCTTTCTTTAGTCATTTCGTTCGTTCTTTCTTTCTTTTTATTTTTCTTCTGACTTCTTCCTTATTGCCTCATTCATTGCTTTTCCCTCCTTTACTTTCGTCCTTGCTTTCATTCTGTCTTTCTTTAGTCATTTCGTTCGTTCTTTCTTCCTTTTTATTTTTCTTCCGTCTTCTTCCTTATTGCCTCATTCATTGCTTTTCCCTCCTTTTCTTTCGTCCTTGCTTTCATCCTGTCTTTCTTTAGTCATTTCGTTCGTTCTTTCTTTCTTTTTATTTTTCTTCTGTCTTCTTCCTTATTGCCTCATTCATTGCTTTTCCCTCCTTTTCTTTCGTCCTTGCTTTCATCCTGTCTTTTTTAGTCATTTCGTTCGTTCTTTCTTTATTTTTATTTTTCTTCCGTCTTCTTCCTTATTGCCTCATTCATTGCTTTTCCCTCCTTTTCTTTCGTCCTTGCTTTCATCCTGTCTTTCTTTAGTCATTTCGTTCGATCTTTCTTTCTTTTTATTTTTCTTCCGTCTTCTTCCTTATTGCCTCATTCATTGCTTTTCCCTCCTTTTCTTTCGTCCTTGCTTTCATCCTGTCTTTCTTTAGTCATTTCGTTCGTTCTTTCTTTCTTTTTATTTTTCTTCCGTCTTCTTCCTTATTGCCTCATTCATTGCTTTTCCCTCATTTTCTTTCGTCCTTGCTTTCATCCTGTCTTTCTTTAGTCATTTCGTTCGTTCTTTCTTTCTTTTTATTTTTCTTCCGTCTTCTTCCTTATTGCCTCATTCATTGCTTTTCCCTCCTTTTCTTTCGTCCTTGCTTTCATCCTGTCTTTCTTTAGTCATTTCGTTCGTTCTTTCTTCCTTTTTATTTTTCTTCTGACTTCTTCCTTATTGCCTCATTCATTGCTTTTCCCTCCTTTACTTTCGTCCTTGCTTTCATTCTGTCTTTCTTTAGTCATTTCGTTCGTTCTTTCTTCCTTTTTATTTTTCTTCCGTCTTCTTCCTTATTGCCTCATTCATTGCTTTTCCCTCCTTTTCTTTCGTCCTTGCTTTCATCCTGTCTTTCTTTAGTCATTTCGTTCGTTCTTTCTTTCTTTTTATTTTTCTTCCGTCTTCTTCCTTATTGCCTCATTCATTGCTTTTCCCTCCTTTTCTTTCGTCCTTGCTTTCATCCTGACTTTCTTTAGTCATTTCGTTCGTTCTTTCTTTCTTTTTATTTTTCTTCTGACTTCTTCCTTATTGCCTCATTCATTGCTTTTCCCTCCTTTACTTTCGTCCTTGCTTTCATTCTGTCTTTCTTTAGTCATTTCGTTCGTTCTTTCTTTCTTTTTATTTTTCTTCCGTCTTCTTCCTTATTGCCTCATTCATTGCTTTTCCCTCCTTTTCTTTCGTCCTTGCTTTCATCCTGTCTTTCTTTAGTCATTTCGTTCGTTCTTTCTTTCTTTTTATTTTTCTTCCGTCTTCTTCCTTATTGCCTCATTCATTGCTTTTCCCTCCTTTTCTTTCGTCCTTGCTTTCATCCTGTCTTTCTTTAGTCATTTCGTTCGTTCTTTCTTTCTTTTTATTTTTCTTCCGTCTTCTTCCTTATTGCCTCATTCATTGCTTTTCCCTCCTTTTCTTTCGTCCTTGCTTTCATCCTGTCTTTCTTTAGTCATTTCGTTCGTTCTTTCTTTCTTTTTATTTTTCTTCCGTCTTCTTCCTTATTGCCTCATTCATTGCTTTTCCCTCCTTTTCTTTCGTCCTTGCTTTCATCCTGTCTTTCTTTAGTCATTTCGTTCGTTCTTTCTTTCTTTTTATTTTTCTTCCGTCTTCTTCCTTATTGCCTCATTCATTGCTTTTCCCTCCTTTTCTTTCGTCCTTGCTTTCATCCTGTCTTTCTTTAGTCATTTCGTTCGTTCTTTCTTTCTTTTTATTTTTCTTCCGTCTTCTTCCTTATTGCCTCATTCATTGCTTTTCCCTCCTTTTCTTTCGTCCTTGCTTTCATCCTGTCTTTCTTTAGTCATTTCGTTCGTTCTTTCTTTCTTTTTATTTTTCTTCTGACTTCTTCCTTATTGCCTCATTCATTGCTTTTCCCTCCTTTACTTTCGTCCTTGCTTTCATTCTGTCTTTCTTTAGTCATTTCGTTCGTTCTTTCTTCCTTTTTATTTTTCTTCCGTCTTCTTCCTTATTGCCTCATTCATTGCTTTTCCCTCCTTTTCTTTCGTCCTTGCTTTCATCCTGTCTTTCTTTAGTCATTTCGTTCGTTCTTTCTTTCTTTTTATTTTTCTTCCGTCTTCTTCCTTATTGCCTCATTCATTGCTTTTCCCTCCTTTTCTTTCGTCCTTGCTTTCATCATGTCTTTCTTTAGTCATTTCGTTCGTTCTTTCTTTCTTTTTATTTTTCTTCTGACTTCTTCCTTATTGCCTCATTCATTGCTTTTCCCTCCTTTACTTTCGTCCTTGCTTTCATTCTGTCTTTCTTTAGTCATTTCGTTCGTTCTTTCTTTCTTTTTATTTTTCTTCCGTCTTCTTCCTTATTGCCTCATTCATTGCTTTTCCCTCCTTTTCTTTCGTCCTTGCTTTCATCCTGTCTTTCTTTAGTCATTTCGTTCGTTCTTTCATTCTTTTTATTTTTCTTCCGTCTTCTTCCTTATTGCCTCATTCATTGCTTTTCCCTCCTTTTCTTTCGTCCTTGCTTTCATCCTGTCTATCTTTAGTCATTTCGTTCGTTCTTTCTTTCTTTTTATTTTTCTTCTGACTTCTTCCTTATTGCCTCATTCATTGCTTTTCCCTCCTTTACTTTCGTCCTTGCTTTCATTCTGTCTTTCTTTAGTCATTTCGTTCGTTCTTTCTTCCTTTTTATTTTTCTTCCGTCTTCTTCCTTATTGCCTCATTCATTGCTTTTCCCTCCTTTTCTTTCGTCCTTGCTTTCATCCTGTCTTTCTTTAGTCATTTCGTTCGTTCTTTCTTTCTTTTTATTTTTCTTCCGTCTTCTTCCTTATTGCCTCATTCATTGCTTTTCCCTCCTTTTCTTTCGTCCTTGCTTTCATCCTGTCTTTCTTTAGTCATTTCGTTCGTTCTTTCTTTCTTTTTATTTTTCTTCCGTCTTCTTCCTTATTGCCTCATTCATTGCTTTTCCCTCCTTTTCTTTCGTCCTTGCTTTCATCCTGTCTTTCTTTAGTCATTTCGTTCGTTCTTTCTTTCTTTTTATTTTTCTTCCGTCTTCTTCCTTATTGCCTCATTCATTGCTTTTCCCTCATATTCTTTCGTCCTTGCTTTCATCCTGTCTTTCTTTAGTAATTTCGTTCGTTCTTTCTTTATTTTTATTTTTCTTCCGTCTTCTTCCTTATTGCCTCATTCATTGCTTTTCCCTCCTTTTCTTTCGTCCTTGCTTTCATCCTGTCTTTCTTTAGTCATTTCGTTCGTTCTTTCTTTCTTTTTATTTTTCTTCTGACTTTTTCCTTATTGCCTCATTCATTGCTTTTCCCTCCTTTACTTTCGTCCTTGCTTTCATTCTGTCTTTCTTTAGTCATTTCGTTCGTTCTTTCTTCCTTTTTATTTTTCTTCCGTCTTCTTCCTTATTGCCTCATTCATTGCTTTTCCCTCCTTTTCTTTCGTCCTTGCTTTCATCCTGTCTTTCTTTAGTCATTTCGTTCGATCTTTCTTTCTTTTTATTTTTCTTCCGTCTTCTTCCTTATTGCCTCATTCATTGCTTTTCCCTCCTTTTCTTTCGTCCTTGCTTTCATCCTGTCTTTCTTTAGTCATTTCGTTCGTTCTTTCTTTCTTTTTATTTTTCTTCTGACTTCTTCCTTATTGCCTCATTCATTGCTTTTCCCTCCTTTACTTTCGTCCTTGCTTTCATTCTGTCTTTCTTTAGTCATTTCGTTCGTTCTTTCTTTCTTTTTATTTTTCTTCCGTCTTCTTCCTTATTGCCTCATTCATTGCTTTTCCCTCCTTTTCTTTCGTCCTTGCTTTCATCCTGTCTTTCTTTAGTCATTTCGTTCGTTCTTTCTTTCTTTTTATTTTTCTTCTGACTTCTTCCTTATTGCCTCATTCATTGCTTTTCCCTCCTTTACTTTCGTCCTTGCTTTCATTCTGTTTTTCTTTAGTCATTTCGTTCGTTCTTTCTTCCATTTTATTTTTCTTCCGTCTTCTTCCTTATTGCCTCATTCATTGCTTTTCCCTCCTTTTCTTTCGTCCTTGCTTTCATCCTGTCTTTCTTTAGTCATTTCGTTCGTTCTTTCTTTCTTTTTATTTTTCTTCCGTCTTCTTCCTTATTGCCTCATTCATTGCTTTTCCCTCCTTTTCTTTCGTCCTTGCTTTCATCCTGTCTTTCTTTAGTCATTTCGTTCGTTCTTTCTTTCTTTTTATTTTTCTTCTGACTTCTTCCTTATTGCCTCATTCATTGCTTTTCCCTCCTTTACTTTCGTCCTTGCTTTCATTCTGTCTTTCTTTAGTCATTTCGTTCGTTCTTTCTTTCTTTTTATTTTTCTTCCGTCTTCTTCCTTATTGCCTCATTCATTGCTTTTCCCTCCTTTTCTTTCGTCCTTGCTTTCATCCTGTCTTTCTTTAGTCATTTCGTTCGTTCTTTCATTCTTTTTATTTTTCTTCCGTCTTCTTCCTTATTGCCTCATTCATTGCTTTTCCCTCCTTTTCTTTCGTCCTTGCTTTCATCCTGTCTTTCTTTAGTCATTTCGTTCGTTCTTTCTTTCTTTTTATTTTTCTTCTGACTTCTTCCTTATTGCCTCATTCATTGCTTTTCCCTCCTTTACTTTCGTCCTTGCTTTCATTCTGTCTTTCTTTAGTCATTTCGTTCGTTCTTTCTTCCTTTTTATTTTTCTTCCGTCTTCTTCCTTATTGCCTCATTCATTGCTTTTCCCTCCTTTTCTTTCGTCCTTGCTTTCATCCTGTCTTTCTTTAGTCATTTCGTTCGTTCTTTCTTTCTTTTTATTTTTCTTCCGTCTTCTTCCTTATTGCCTCATTCATTGCTTTTCCCTCCTTTTCTTTCGTCCTTGCTTTCATCCTGTCTTTCTTTAGTCATTTCGTTCGTTCTTTCTTTCTTTTTATTTTTCTTCCGTCTTCTTCCTTATTGCCTCATTCATTGCTTTTCCCTCCTTTTCTTTCGTCCTTGCTTTCATCCTGTCTTTCTTTAGTCATTTCGTTCGTTCTTTCTTTCTTTTTATTTTTCTTCCGTCTTCTTCCTTATTGCCTCATTCATTGCTTTTCCCTCATTTTCTTTCGTCCTTGCTTTCATCCTGTCTTTCTTTAGTCATTTCGTTCGTTCTTTCTTTATTTTTATTTTTCTTCCGTCTTCTTCCTTATTGCCTCATTCATTGCTTTTCCCTCCTTTACTTTCGTCCTTGCTTTCATCCTGTCTTTCTTTAGTCATTTCGTTCGATCTTTCTTTCTTTTTATTTTTCTTCCGTCTTCTTCCTTATTGCCTCATTCATTGCTTTTCCCTCCTTTTCTTTCGTCCTTGCTTTCATCCTGTCTTTCTTTAGTCATTTCGTTCGTTCTTTCTTTCTTTTTATTTTTCTTCTGACTTCTTCCTTATTGCCTCATTCATTGCTTTTCCCTCCTTTACTTTCGTCCTTGCTTTCATTCTGTCTTTCTTTAGTCATTTCGTTCGTTCTTTCTTTCTTTTTATTTTTCTTCCGTCTTCTTCCTTATTGCCTCATTCATTGCTTTTCCCTCCTTTTCTTTCGTCCTTGCTTTCATCCTGTCTTTCTTTAGTCATTTCGTTCGTTCTTTCTTTCTTTTTATTTTTCTTCTGACTTCTTCCTTATTGCCTCATTCATTGCTTTTCCCTCCTTTACTTTCGTCCTTGCTTTCATTCTGTCTTTCTTTAGTCATTTCGTTCGTTCTTTCTTCCTTTTTATTTTTCTTCCGTCTTCTTCCTTATTGCCTCATTCATTGCTTTTCCCTCCTTTTCTTTCGTCCTTGCTTTCATCCTGTCTTTCTTTAGTCATTTCGTTCGTTCTTTCTTTCTTTTTATTTTTCTTCCGTCTTCTTCCTTATTGCCTCATTCATTGCTTTTCCCTCCTTTTCTTTCGTCCTTGCTTTCATCCTGTCTTTCTTTAGTCATTTCGTTCGTTCTTTCTTTCTTTTTATTTTTCTTCTGACTTCTTCCTTATTGCCTCATTCATTGCTTTTCCCTCCTTTACTTTCGTCCTTGCTTTCATTCTGTCTTTCTTTAGTCATTTCGTTCGTTCTTTCTTTCTTTTTATTTTTCTTCCGTCTTCTTCCTTATTGCCTCATTCATTGCTTTTCCCTCCTTTTCTTTCGTCCTTGCTTTCATCCTGTCTTTCTTTAGTCATTTCGTTCGTTCTTTCATTCTTTTTATTTTTCTTCCGTCTTCTTCCTTATTGCCTCATTCATTGCTTTTCCCTCCTTTTCTTTCGTCCTTGCTTTCATCCTGTCTTTCTTTAGTCATTTCGTTCGTTCTTTCTTTCTTTTTATTTTTCTTCTGACTTCTTCCTTATTGCCTCATTCATTGCTTTTCCCTCCTTTACTTTCGTCCTTGCTTTCATTCTGTCTTTCTTTAGTCATTTCGTTCGTTCTTTCTTCCTTTTTATTTTTCTTCCGTCTTCTTCCTTATTGCCTCATTCATTGCTTTTCCCTCCTTTTCTTTCGTCCTTGCTTTCATCCTGTCTTTCTTTAGTCATTTCGTTCGTTCTTTCTTTCTTTTTATTTTTCTTCCGTCTTCTTCCTTATTGCCTCATTCATTGCTTTTCCCTCCTTTTCTTTCGTCCTTGCTTTCATCCTGTCTTTCTTTAGTCATTTCGTTCGTTCTTTCTTTCTTTTTATTTTTCTTCCGTCTTCTTCCTTATTGCCTCATTCATTGCTTTTCCCTCCTTTTCTTTCGTCCTTGCTTTCATCCTGTCTTTCTATAGTCATTTCGTTCGTTCTTTCTTTCTTTTTATTTTTCTTCCGTCTTCTTCCTTATTGCCTCATTCATTGCTTTTCCCTCATTTTCTTTCGTCCTTGCTTTCATCCTGTCTTTCTTTAGTCATTTCGTTCGTTCTTTCTTTATTTTTATTTTTCTTCCGTCTTCTTCCTTATTGCCTCATTCATTGCTTTTCCCTCCTTTTCTTTCGTCCTTGCTTTCATCCTGTCTTTCTTTAGTCATTTCGTTCGTTCTTTCTTTCTTTTTATTTTTCTTCTGACTTTTTCCTTATTGCCTCATTCATTGCTTTTCCCTCCTTTACTTTCGTCCTTGCTTTCATTCTGTCTTTCTTTAGTCATTTCGTTCGTTCTTTCTTCCTTTTTATTTTTCTTCCGTCTTCTTCCTTATTGCCTCATTCATTGCTTTTCCCTCCTTTACTTTCGTCCTTGCTTTCATCCTGTCTTTCTTTAGTCATTTCGTTCGATCTTTCTTTCTTTTTATTTTTCTTCCGTCTTCTTCCTTATTGCCTCATTCATTGCTTTTCCCTCCTTTTCTTTCGTCCTTGCTTTCATCCTGTCTTTCTTTAGTCATTTCGTTCGTTCTTTCTTTCTTTTTATTTTTCTTCTGACTTCTTCCTTATTGCCTCATTCATTGCTTTTCCCTCCTTTACTTTCGTCCTTGCTTTCATTCTGTCTTTCTTTAGTCATTTCGTTCGTTCTTTCTTTCTTTTTATTTTTCTTCCGTCTTCTTCCTTATTGCCTCATTCATTGCTTTTCCCTCCTTTACTTTCGTCCTTGCTTTCATTCTGTCTTTCTTTAGTCATTTCGTTCGTTCTTTCTTCCTTTTTATTTTTCTTCCGTCTTCTTCCTTATTGCCTCATTCATTGCTTTTCCCTCCTTTACTTTCGTTCTTGCTTTCATCCTGTCTTTCTTTAGTCATTTCGTTCGTTCTTTCTTTCTTTTTATTTTTCTTCCGTCTTCTTCCTTATTGCCTCATTCATTCCTTTTCCCTCCTTTACTTTCGTCCTTGCTTTCATCCTGTCTTTCTTTAGTCATTTCGTTCGTTCTTTCTTTATTTTTATTTTTCTTCCGTCTTCTTCCTTATTGCCTCATTCATTGCTTTTCCCTCCTTTTCTTTCGTCCTTGCTTTCATCCTGTCTTTCTTTAGTCATTTCGTTCGTTCTTTCTTTCTTTTTATTTTTCTTCTGACTTTTTCCTTATTGCCTCATTCATTGCTTTTCCCTCCTTTACTTTCGTCCTTGCTTTCATTCTGTCTTTCTTTAGTCATTTCGTTCGTTTTTCTTCCTTTTTATTTTTCTTCCGTCTTCTTCCTTATTGCCTCATTCATTGCTTTTCCCTCCTTTACTTTCGTCCTTGCTTTCATCCTGTCTTTCTTTAGTCATTTCGTTCGTTCTTTCTTTCTTTTTATTTTCCTTCCGTCTTCTTCCTTATTGCCTCATTCATTGCTTTTCCCTCCTTTTCTTTCGTCCTTGCTTTCATCCTGTCTTTCTTTAGTCATTTCGTTCGTTCTTTCTTTATTTTTATTTTTCTTCCGTCTTCTTCCTTATTGCCTCATTCATTGCTTTTCCCTCCTTTTCTTTCGTCCTTGCTTTCATCCTGTCTTTCTTTAGTCATTTCGTTCGTTCTTTCTTTCTTTTTATTTTTCTTCTGACTTTTTCCTTATTGCCTCATTCATTGCTTTTCCCTCCTTTACTTTCGTCCTTGCTTTCATTCTCTCTTTCTTTAGTCATTTCGTTCGTTCTTTCTTCCTTTTTATTTTTCTTCCGTCTTCTTCCTTATTGCCTCATTCATTGCTTTTCCCTCCTTTACTTTCGTCCTTGCTTTCATCCTGTCTTTCTTTAGTCATTTCGTTCGATCTTTCTTTCTTTTTATTTTTCTTCCGTCTTCTTCCTTATTGCCTCATTCATTGCTTTTCCCTCCTTTTCTTTCGTCCTTGCTTTCATCCTGTCTTTCTTTAGTCATTTCGTTCGTTCTTTCTTTCTTTTTATTTTTCTTCTGACTTCTTCCTTATTGCCTCATTCATTGCTTTTCCCTCCTTTACTTTCGTCCTTGCTTTCATTCTGTCTTTCTTTAGTCATTTCGTTCGTTCTTTCTTTCTTTTTATTTTTCTTCCGTCTTCTTCCTTATTGCCTCATTCATTGCTTTTCCCTCCTTTACTTTCGTCCTTGCTTTCATTCTGTCTTTCTTTAGTCATTTCGTTCGTTCTTTCTTCCTTTTTATTTTTCTTCCGTCTTCTTCCTTATTGCCTCATTCATTGCTTTTCCCTCCTTTACTTTCGTTCTTGCTTTCATCCTGTCTTTCTTTAGTCATTTCGTTCGTTCTTTCTTTCTTTTTATTTTTCTTCCGTCTTCTTCCTTATTGCCTCATTCATTCCTTTTCCCTCCTTTACTTTCGTCCTTGCTTTCATCCTGTCTTTCTTTAGTCATTTCGTTCGTTCTTTCTTTATTTTTATTTTTCTTCCGTCTTCTTCCTTATTGCCTCATTCATTGCTTTTCCCTCCTTTTCTTTCGTCCTTGCTTTCATCCTGTCTTTCTTTAGTCATTTCGTTCGTTCTTTCTTTCTTTTTATTTTTCTTCTGACTTTTTCCTTATTGCCTCATTCATTGCTTTTCCCTCCTTTACTTTCGTCCTTGCTTTCATTCTGTCTTTTTTTAGTCATTTCGTTCGTTTTTCTTCCTTTTTATTTTTCTTCCGTCTTCTTCCTTATTGCCTCATTCATTGCTTTTCCCTCCTTTACTTTCGTCCTTGCTTTCATCCTGTCTTTCTTTAGTCATTTCGTTCGTTCTTTCTTTCTTTTTATTTTCCTTCCGTCTTCTTCCTTATTGCCTCATTCATTGCTTTTCCCTCCTTTTCTTTCGTCCTTGCTTTCATCCTGTCTTTCTTTAGTCATTTCGTTCGTTCTTTCTTTATTTTTATTTTTCTTCCGTCTTCTTCCTTATTGCCTCATTCATTGCTTTTCCCTCCCTTTCTTTCGTCCTTGCTTTCATCCTGTCTTTCTTTAGTCATTTCGTTCGTTCTTTCTTTCTTTTTATTTTTCTTCTGCCTTTTTCCTTATTGCCTCATTCATTGATTTTCCCTCCTTTACTTTCGTCCTTGCTTTCATTCTGTCTTTCTTTAGTCATTTCGTTCGTTCTTTCTTCCTTTTTATTTTTCTTCCGTCTTCTTCCTTATTGCCTCATTCATTGCTTTTCCCTCCTTTACTTTCGTCCTTGCTTTCATCCTGTCTTTCTTTAGTCATTTCGTTCATTCTTTCTTTCTTTTTATTTTTCTTCCGTCTTCTTCCTTATTGCCTCATTCATTGCTTTTCCCTCCTTTTCTTTCGTCCTTGCTTTCATCCTGTCTTTCTTTAGTCATTTCGTTCGTTCTTTCTTTCTTTTTATTTTTCTTCTGACTTTTTCCTTATTGCCTCATTCATTGCTTTTCCCTCCTTTACTTTCGTCCTTGCTTTCATTCTGTCTTTCTTTAGTCATTTCGTTCGTTCTTTCTTCCTTTTTATTTTTCTTCCGTCTTCTTCCTTATTGCCTCATTCATTGCTTTTCCCTCCTTTACTTTCGTCCTTGCTTTCATCCTGTCTTTCTTTAGTCATTTCGTTCATTCTTTCTTTCTTTTTATTTTTCTTCCGTCTTCTTCCTTATTGCCTCATTCATTGCTTTTCCCTCCTTTTCTTTCGTCCTTGCTTTCATCCTGTCTTTCTTTAGTCATTTCGTTCGTTCTTTCTTTCTTTTTATTTTTCTTCTGACTTTTTCCTTATTGCCTCATTCATTGCTTTTCCCTCCTTTACTTTCGTCCTTGCTTTCATTCTGTCTTTCTTTAGTCATTTCGTTCGTTCTTTCTTCCTTTTTATTTTTCTTCCGTCTTCTTCCTTATTGCCTCATTCATTGCTTTTCCCTCCTTTACTTTCGTCCTTGCTTTCATCCTGTCTTTCTTTAGTCATTTCGTTCATTCTTTCTTTCTTTTTATTTTTCTTCCGTCTTCTTCCTTATTGCCTCATTCATTGCTTTTCCCTCCTTTTCTTTCGTCCTTGCTTTCATCCTGTCTTTCTTTAGTCATTTCGTTCGTTCTTTCTTTCTTTTTATTTTTCTTCTGACTTTTTCCTTATTGCCTCATTCATTGCTTTTCCCTCCTTTACTTTCGTCCTTGCTTTCATTCTGTCTTTCTTTAGTCATTTCGTTCGTTCTTTCTTCCTTTTTATTTTTCTTCCGTCTTCTTCCTTATTGCCTCATTCATTGCTTTTCCCTCCTTTACTTTCGTCCTTGCTTTCATCCTGTCTTTCTTTAGTCATTTCGTTCGTTCTTTCTTTATTTTTATTTTCCTTCCGTCTTCTTCCTTATTGCCTCATTCATTGCTTTTCCCTCCTTTTCTTTCGTCCTTGCTTTCATCCTGTCTTTCTTTAGTCATTTCGTTCGTTCTTTCTTTATTTTTATTTTTCTTCCGTCTTCTTCCTTATTGCCTCATTCATTGCTTTTCCCTCCTTTTCTTTCGTCCATGCTTTCATCCTGTCTTTCTTTAGTCATTTCGTTCGTTCTTTCTTTCTTTTTATTTTTCTTCTGACTTTTTCCTTATTGCCTCATTCATTGCTTTTCCCTCCTTTACTTTCGTCCTTGCTTTCATTCTGTCTTTCTTTAGTCATTTCGTTCGTTCTTTCTTCCTTTTTATTTTTCTTCCGTCTTCTTCCTTATTGCCTCATTCATTGCTTTTCCCTCCTTTACTTTCGTCCTTGCTTTCATCCTGTCTTTCTTTAGTCATTTCGTTCATTCTTTCTTTCTTTTTATTTTTCTTCCGTCTTCTTCCTTATTGCCTCATTCATTGCTTTTCCCTCCTTTTCTTTCGTCCTTGCTTTCATCCTGTCTTTCTTTAGTCATTTCGTTCGTTCTTTCTTTCTTTTTATTTTTCTTCTGACTTTTTCCTTATTGCCTCATTCATTGCTTTTCCCTCCTTTACTTTCGTCCTTGCTTTCATTCTGTCTTTCTTTAGTCATTTCGTTCGTTCTTTCTTCCTTTTTATTTTTCTTCCGTCTTCTTCCTTATTGCCTCATTCATTGCTTTTCCCTCCTTTACTTTTGTCCTTGCTTTCATCCTGTCTTTCTTTAGTCATTTCGTTCATTCTTTCTTTCTTTTTATTTTTCTTCCGTCTTCTTCCTTATTGCCTCATTCATTGCTTTTCCCTCCTTTTCTTTCGTCCTTGCTTTCATTCTGTCTTTCTTTAGTCATTTCGTTCGTCCTTTCTTTATTTTTATTTTTCTTCTGACTTTTTCCTTATTGCCTCATTCATTGCTTTTCCCTCCTTTTCTTTCGTCCTTGCTTTCATCCTGTCTTTCTTCAGTCATTTCGTTCGTTCTTTCTTTCTTTTTATTTTTCTTCTGACTTTTTCCTTATTGCCTCATTCATTGCTTTTCCCTCCTTTACTTTCGTCCTTGCTTTCATCCTGTCATTCTTTAGTCATTTCGTTCGTTCTTTCTTTCTTTTTATTTATCTTCTGACTTTTTCCTTATTGCCTCATTCATTGCTTTTCCCTCCTTTTCTTTCGTCCTTGCTTTCATCCTGTCTTTCTTTAGTCATTTCGTTCGTTCTTTCTTTCTTTTTATTTTTCTTCTGACTTTTTCCTTATTGCCTCATTCATTGCTTTTCCCTCCTTTTCTTTCGTCCTTGCTTTCATCCTGTCTTTCTTTAGTCATTTCGTTCGTTCTTTCTTTCTTTTTATTTTTCTTCCGTCTTCTTCCTTATTGCCTCATTCATTGCTTTTCCCTCCTTTACTTTCGTCCTTGCTTTCATCCTGTCATTCTTTAGTCATTTCGTTCGTTCTTTCTTTCTTTTTATTTTTCTTCCGTCTTCTTCCTTATTGCCTCATTCATTGCTTTTCCCTCCTTTTCTTTCGTCCTTGCTTTCATCCTGTCTTTCTTTAGTCATTTCGTTCGTTCTTTCTTTCTTTTTATTTTTCTTCTGACTTTTTCCTTATTGCCTCATTCATTGCTTTTCCCTCCTTTACTTTCGTCCTTGCTTTCATTCTGTCTTTCTTTAGTCATTTCGTTCGTTCTTTCTTCCTTTTTATTTTTCTTCCGTCTTCTTCCTTATTGCCTCATTCATTGCTTTTCCCTCCTTTACTTTCGTCCTTGCTTTCATCCTGTCTTTCTTTAGTCATTTCGTTCGTTCTTTCTTTATTTTTATTTTCCTTCCGTCTTCTTCCTTATTGCCTCATTCATTGCTTTTCCCTCCTTTTCTTTCGTCCTTGCTTTCATCCTGTCTTTCTTTAGTCATTTCGTTCGTTCTTTCTTTATTTTTATTTTTCTTCCGTCTTCTTCCTTATTGCCTCATTCATTGCTTTTCCCTCCTTTTCTTTCGTCCATGCTTTCATCCTGTCTTTCTTTAGTCATTTCGTTCGTTCTTTCTTTCTTTTTATTTTTCTTCTGACTTTTTCCTTATTGCCTCATTCATTGCTTTTCCCTCCTTTACTTTCGTCCTTGCTTTCATTCTGTCTTTCTTTAGTCATTTCGTTCGTTCTTTCTTCCTTTTTATTTTTCTTCCGTCTTCTTCCTTATTGCCTCATTCATTGCTTTTCCCTCCTTTACTTTCGTCCTTGCTTTCATCCTGTCTTTCTTTAGTCATTTCGTTCATTCTTTCTTTCTTTTTATTTTTCTTCCGTCTTCTTCCTTATTGCCTCATTCATTGCTTTTCCCTCCTTTTCTTTCGTCCTTGCTTTCATCCTGTCTTTCTTTAGTCATTTCGTTCGTTCTTTCTTTCTTTTTATTTTTCTTCTGACTTTTTCCTTATTGCCTCATTCATTGCTTTTCCCTCCTTTACTTTCGTCCTTGCTTTCATTCTGTCTTTCTTTAGTCATTTCGTTCGTTCTTTCTTCCTTTTTATTTTTCTTCCGTCTTCTTCCTTATTGCCTCATTCATTGCTTTTCCCTCCTTTACTTTTGTCCTTGCTTTCATCCTGTCTTTCTTTAGTCATTTCGTTCATTCTTTCTTTCTTTTTATTTTTCTTCCGTCTTCTTCCTTATTGCCTCATTCATTGCTTTTCCCTCCTTTTCTTTCGTCCTTGCTTTCATTCTGTCTTTCTTTAGTCATTTCGTTCGTCCTTTCTTTATTTTTATTTTTCTTCTGACTTTTTCCTTATTGCCTCATTCATTGCTTTTCCCTCCTTTTCTTTCGTCCTTGCTTTCATCCTGTCTTTCTTCAGTCATTTCGTTCGTTCTTTCTTTCTTTTTATTTTTCTTCTGACTTTTTCCTTATTGCCTCATTCATTGCTTTTCCCTCCTTTACTTTCGTCCTTGCTTTCATCCTGTCATTCTTTAGTCATTTCGTTCGTTCTTTCTTTCTTTTTATTTATCTTCTGACTTTTTCCTTATTGCCTCATTCATTGCTTTTCCCTCCTTTTCTTTCGTCCTTGCTTTCATCCTGTCTTTCTTTAGTCATTTCGTTCGTTCTTTCTTTCTTTTTATTTTTCTTCTGACTTTTTCCTTATTGCCTCATTCATTGCTTTTCCCTCCTTTTCTTTCGTCCTTGCTTTCATCCTGTCTTTCTTTAGTCATTTCGTTCGTTCTTTCTTTCTTTTTATTTTTCTTCCGTCTTCTTCCTTATTGCCTCATTCATTGCTTTTCCCTCCTTTACTTTCGTCCTTGCTTTCATCCTGTCATTCTTTAGTCATTTCGTTCGTTCTTTCTTTCTTTTTATTTTTCTTCCGTCTTCTTCCTTATTGCCTCATTCATTGCTTTTCCCTCCTTTACTTTCGTCCTTGCTTTCATCCTGTCTTTCTTTAGTCATTTCGTTCGTTCTTTCTTCCTTTTTATTTTTCTTCCGTCTTCTTCCTTATTGCCTCATTCATTGCTTTTCCCTCCTTTTCTTTCGTCCTTGCTTACATCCTGTCTTTCTTTAGTCATTTCGTTCGTTCTTTCTTTCTTTTTATTTTTCTTCTGACTTTTTCCTTATTGCCTCATTCATTGCTTTTCCCTCCTTTTCTTTCGTCCTTGCTTTCATCCTGTCTTTCTTTAGTCATTTCGTTCGTTCGTTCTTTCTTTCTTTTTATTTTTCTTCTGACTTTTTCCTTATTGCCTCATTCATTGCTTTTCCCTCCTTTACTTTCGTCCTTGCTTTCATTCTGTCTTTCTTTAGTCATTTCGTTCGTTCTTTCTTCCTTTTTATTTTTCTTCCGTCTTCTTCCTTATTGCCTCATTCATTGCTTTTCCCTCCTTTACTTTCGTCCTTGCTTTCATCCTGTCTTTCTTTAGTCATTTCGTTCATTCTTTCTTTCTTTTTATTTTTCTTCCGTCTTCTTCCTTATTGCCTCATTCATTGCTTTTCCCTCCTTTTCTTTCGTCCTTGCTTTCATTCTGACTTTCTTTAGTCATTTCGTTCGTCCTTTCTTTATTTTTATTTTTCTTCTGACTTTTTCCTTATTGCCTCATTCATTGCTTTTCCCTCCTTTTCTTTCCTCCTTGCTTTCATCCTGTCTTTCTTTAGTCATTTCGTTCGTTCTTTCTTTCTTTTTATTTTTCTTCCGTTTTTTCCTTATTGCCTCATTCATTGCTTTTCCCTCCTTTTCTTTATTTCTTGCTTTCATCCTGTCTTTCTTTAGTCATTTCGTTCGTTCTTTCTTTCTTTTTATTTTTCTTCCGTCTTCTTCCTTATTGCCTCATTCATTGCTTTTCCATCCTTTTCTTTCGTCCTTGCTTTCATCCTGTCTTTCTTTAGTCATTTCGTTCGTTCTTTCTTTCTTTTTATTTTTCTTCCGTCTTCTTCCTTATTGCCTCATTCATTGCTTTTCCCTCCTTTTCTTTCGTCCTTGCTTTCATCCTGTCTTTCTTTAGTCATTTCGTTCGTTCTTTCTTTCTTTTTATTTTTCTTCCTTCTTCTTCCTTATGGCCTCATTCATTGCTTTTCCCTCCTTTTCTTTCGTCCTTGCTTTCATCCTGTCTTTCTTTAGTCATTTCGTTCGTTCTTTCTTTCTTTTTATTTTTCTTCCGTCTTCTTCCTTATTGCCTCATTCATTGCTTTTCCCTCCTTTTCTTTCGTCCTTGCTTTCATCCTGTCTTTCTTTAGTCATTTCGTTTGTTCTTTCTTTCTTTTTATTTTTCTTCCTTCTTCTTCCTTATGGCCTCATTCATTGCTATTCCCTCCTTTTCTTTCGTCCTTGCTTTCATCCTGTCTTTCTTTAGTCATTTCGTTCGTTCTTCTTTCTTTTTATTTTTCTTCCTTCTTCTTCCTTATGGCCTCATTCATTGCTTTTCCCTCCTTTTCTTTCGTCCTTGCTTTCATCCTGTCTTTCTTTAGTCATTTCGTTCGTTCTTTCTTTCTTTTTATTTTTCTTCCGTCTTCTTCCTTATTGCCTCATTCATTGCTTTTCCCTCCTTTTCTTTCATCCTTGCTTTCATCCTGTCTTTCTTTAGTCATTTCGTTCGTTCTATCTTTCTTTTTATTTTTCTTCCTTCTTCTTCGTTATGGCCTCATTCATTGCTTTTCCCTCCTTTTATTTTGTCCTTGCTTTCATACTGTCTTTCTTTAGTCATTTCGTTCGTTCTTTCTTTCTTTTTATTTTTCTTCCGTCTTCTTCCTTATTGCCTCATTCATTGCTTTTCCCTCCTTTTCTTTCGCCCTTGCTTTCATTCTGTCTTTCTTTAGTCATTTCGTTCGTTCTTTCTTTCTTTTTATTTTTCTTCCGTCTTCTTCCTTATTGCCTCATTCATTGCTTTTCCCTCCTTTTCTTTCGCCCTTGCTTTCATTCTGTCATTCTTTAGTCATTTCGTTCGTTATTTCTTTCTTTTTATTTTTCTTCCGTCTTCTTCCTTATTGCCTCATTCATTGCTTTTCCCTCCTTTTCTTTCGTCCTTGCTTTCATCCTGTCTTTCTTTAGTCATTTCGTTCGTTATTTCTTTCTTTTTATTTTTCTTCCGTCTTCTTCCTTATTGCCTCATTCATTGCTTTTCCCTCCTTTACTTTCGTCCTTGCTTTCATCCTGTCATTCTTTAGTCATTTCGTTCGTTCTTTCTTTCTTTTTATTTTTCTTCCGTCTTCTTCCTTATTGCCTCATTCATTGCTTTTCCCTCCTTTACTTTCGTCCTTGCTTTCATCCTGTCTTTCTTTAGTCATTTCGTTCGTTCTTTCTTCCTTTTTATTTTTCTTCCGTCTTCTTCCTTATTGCCTCATTCATTGCTTTTCCCTCCTTTACTTTCGTCCTTGCTTTCATTCTGTCTTTCTTTAGTCATTTCGTTCGTTCTTTCTTTCTTTTTATTTTTCTTCCGTCTTCTTCCTTATTGCTTCATTCATTGCTTTTCCCTCCTTTTCTTTCGTCCTTGCTTTCATCCTGTCTTTCTTTAGTCATTTCGTTCGTTCTTTCTTTCTTTTTATTTTTCTTCCGTCTTCTTCCTTATTGCCTCATTCATTGCTTTTCCCTCCTTTTCTTTCATCCTTGCTTTCATCCTGTCTTTCTTTAGTCATTTCGTTCGTTCTATCTTTCTTTTTATTTTTCTTCCTTCTTCTTCGTTATGGCCTCATTCATTGCTTTTCCCTCCTTTTATTTTGTCCTTGCTTTCATACTGTCTTTCTTTAGTCATTTCGTTCGTTCTTTCTTTCTTTTTATTTTTCTTCCGTCTTCTTCCTTATTGCCTCATTCATTGCTTTTCCCTCCTTTTCTTTCGCCCTTGCTTTCATTCTGTCTTTCTTTAGTCATTTCGTTCGTTCTTTCTTTCTTTTTATTTTTCTTCCGTCTTCTTCCTTATTGCCTCATTCATTGCTTTTCCCTCCTTTTCTTTCGCCCTTGCTTTCATTCTGTCATTCTTTAGTCATTTCGTTCGTTATTTCTTTCTTTTTATTTTTCTTCCGTCTTCTTCCTTATTGCCTCATTCATTGCTTTTCCCTCCTTTTCTTTCGTCCTTGCTTTCATCCTGTCTTTCTTTAGTCATTTCGTTCGTTATTTCTTTCTTTTTATTTTTCTTCCGTCTTCTTCCTTATTGCCTCATTCATTGCTTTTCCCTCCTTTACTTTCGTCCTTGCTTTCATCCTGTCATTCTTTAGTCATTTCGTTCGTTCTTTCTTTCTTTTTATTTTTCTTCCGTCTTCTTCCTTATTGCCTCATTCATTGCTTTTCCCTCCTTTACTTTCGTCCTTGCTTTCATCCTGTCTTTCTTTAGTCATTTCGTTCGTTCTTTCTTCCTTTTTATTTTTCTTCCGTCTTCTTCCTTATTGCCTCATTCATTGCTTTTCCCTCCTTTACTTTCGTCCTTGCTTTCATTCTGTCTTTCTTTAGTCATTTCGTTCGTTCTTTCTTTCTTTTTATTTTTCTTCCGTCTTCTTCCTTATTGCTTCATTCATTGCTTTTCCCTCCTTTTCTTTCGTCCTTGCTTTCATCCTGTCTTTCTTTAGTCATTTCGTTCGTTCTTTCTTTCTTTTTATTTTTCTTCCTTCTTCTTCCTTATGGCCTCATTCATTGCTTTTCCCTCCTTTTCTTTCGTCCTTGCTTTCATCCTGTCTTTCTTTAGTCATTTCGTTCGTTCTTTCTTTCTTTTTATTTTTCTTCCGTCTTCTTCCTTATTGCCTCATTCATTGCTTTTCCCTCCTTTTCTTTCGTCCTTGCTTTCATCCTGTCTTTCTTTAGTCATTTCGTTCGTTCTTTCTTTCTTTTTATTTTTCTTCCTTCTTCTTCCTTATGGCCTCATTCATTGCTATTCCCTCCTTTTCTTTCGTCCTTGCTTTCATCCTGTCTTTCTTTAGTCATTTCGTTCGTTCTTCTTTCTTTTTATTTTTCTTCCTTCTTCTTCCTTATGGCCTCATTCATTGCTTTTCCCTCCTTTTCTTTCGTCCTTGCTTTCATCCTGTCTTTCTTTAGTCATTTCGTTCGTTCTTTCTTTCTTTTTATTTTTCTTCCGTCTTCTTCCTTATTGCCTCATTCATTGCTTTTCCCTCCTTTTCTTTCATCCTTGCTTTCATCCTGTCTTTCTTTAGTCATTTCGTTCGTTCTATCTTTCTTTTTATTTTTCTTCCTTCTTCTTCGTTATGGCCTCATTCATTGCTTTTCCCTCCTTTTATTTTGTCCTTGCTTTCATACTGTCTTTCTTTAGTCATTTCGTTCGTTCTTTCTTTCTTTTTATTTTTCTTCCGTCTTCTTCCTTATTGCCTCATTCATTGCTTTTCCCTCCTTTTCTTTCGCCCTTGCTTTCATTCTGTCTTTCTTTAGTCATTTCGTTCGTTCTTTCTTTCTTTTTATTTTTCTTCCGTCTTCTTCCTTATTGCCTCATTCATTGCTTTTCCCTCCTTTTCTTTCGCCCTTGCTTTCATTCTGTCATTCTTTAGTCATTTCGTTCGTTATTTCTTTCTTTTTATTTTTCTTCCGTCTTCTTCCTTATTGCCTCATTCATTGCTTTTCCCTCCTTTTCTTTCGTCCTTGCTTTCATCCTGTCTTTCTTTAGTCATTTCGTTCGTTATTTCTTTCTTTTTATTTTTCTTCCGTCTTCTTCCTTATTGCCTCATTCATTGCTTTTCCCTCCTTTACTTTCGTCCTTGCTTTCATCCTGTCATTCTTTAGTCATTTCGTTCGTTCTTTCTTTCTTTTTATTTTTCTTCCGTCTTCTTCCTTATTGCCTCATTCATTGCTTTTCCCTCCTTTACTTTCGTCCTTGCTTTCATCCTGTCTTTCTTTAGTCATTTCGTTCGTTCTTTCTTCCTTTTTATTTTTCTTCCGTCTTCTTCCTTATTGCCTCATTCATTGCTTTTCCCTCCTTTACTTTCGTCCTTGCTTTCATTCTGTCTTTCTTTAGTCATTTCGTTCGTTCTTTCTTTCTTTTTATTTTTCTTCCGTCTTCTTCCTTATTGCTTCATTCATTGCTTTTCCCTCCTTTTCTTTCGTCCTTGCTTTCATCCTGTCTTTCTTTAGTCATTTCGTTCGTTCTTTCTTTCTTTTTATTTTTCTTCCGTCTTCTTCCTTATTGCCTCATTCATTGCTTTTCCCTCCTTTTCTTTCATCCTTGCTTTCATCCTGTCTTTCTTTAGTCATTTCGTTCGTTCTATCTTTCTTTTTATTTTTCTTCCTTCTTCTTCCTTATTGCCTCATTCATTGCTTTTCCCTCCTTTTCTTTCGCCCTTGCTTTCATACTGTCTTTCTTTAGTCATTTCGTTCGTTCTTTCTTTCTTTTTATTTTTCTTCCGTCTTCTTCCTTATTGCCTCATTCATTGCTTTTCCCTCCTTTTCTTTCGCCCTTGCTTTCATTCTGTCTTTCTTTAGTCATTTCGTTCGTTCTTTCTTTCTTTTTATTTTTCTTCCGTCTTCTTCCTTATTGCCTCATTCATTGCTTTTCCCTCCTTTTCTTTCGCCCTTGCTTTCATTCTGTCATTCTTTAGTCATTTCGTTCGTTATTTCTTTCTTTTTATTTTTCTTCCGTCTTCTTCCTTATTGCCTCATTCATTGCTTTTCCCTCCTTTTCTTTCGTCCTTGCTTTCATCCTGTCTTTCTTTAGTCATTTCGTTCGTTATTTCTTTCTTTTTATTTTTCTTCCGTCTTCTTCCTTATTGCCTCATTCATTGCTTTTCCCTCCTTTACTTTCGTCCTTGCTTTCATCCTGTCATTCTTTAGTCATTTCGTTCGTTCTTTCTTTCTTTTTATTTTTCTTCCGTCTTCTTCCTTATTGCCTCATTCATTGCTTTTCCCTCCTTTACTTTCGTCCTTGCTTTCATCCTGTCTTTCTTTAGTCATTTCGTTCGTTCTTTCTTCCTTTTTATTTTTCTTCCGTCTTCTTCCTTATTGCCTCATTCATTGCTTTTCCCTCCTTTACTTTCGTCCTTGCTTTCATTCTGTCTTTCTTTAGTCATTTCGTTCGTTCTTTCTTTCTTTTTATTTTCCTTCCGTCTTCTTCCTTATTGCTTCATTCATTGCTTTTCCCTCCTTTTCTTTCGTCCTTGCTTTCATCCTGTCTTTCTTTAGTCATTTCGTTCGTTCTTTCTTTCTTTTATTTTTCTTCTGACTTTTTCCTTATTGCCTCATTCATTGCTTTTCCCTCCTTTACTTTCGTCCTTGCTTTCATCCTGTCTTTCTTTAGTCATTTCGTTCGTTCTTTCTTCCTTTTTATTTTTCTTCCGTCTTCTTCCTTATTGCCTCATTCATTGCTTTTCCCTCCTTTAATTTCGTCCTTGCTTTCATCCTGTCATTCTTTAGTCATTTCGTTCTTTCTTTCTTCCTTTTTATTTTTCTTCCGTCTTCTTCCTTATTGCCTCATTCATTGCTTTTCCCTCCTTTACTTTCGTCCTTGCTTTCATCCTGTCTTTCTTTAGTCATTTCGTTCGTTCTTTCTTCCTTTTTATTTTTCTTCCGTCTTCTTCCTTATTGCCTCATTCATTGCTTTTCCCTCCTTTACTTTCGTCCTTGCTTTCATTCTGTCTTTCTTTAGTCATTTCGTTCGTTCTTTCTTTCTTTTTATTTTTCTTCCGTCTTCTTCCTTATTGCTTCATTCATTGCTTTTCCCTCCTTTTCTTTCGTCCTTGCTTTCATCCTGTCTTTCTTTAGTCATTTCGTTCGTTCTTTCTTTCTTTTTATTTTTCTTCCGTCTTCTTCCTTATTGCCTCATTCATTGCTTTTCCCTCCTTTACTTTCGTCCTTGCTTTCATTCTGTCTTTCTTTAGTCATTTCGTTCGTTCTTTCTTTCTTTTTATTTTCCTTCCGTCTTCTTCCTTATTGCTTCATTCATTGCTTTTCCCTCCTTTTCTTTCGTCCTTGCTTTCATCCTGTCTTTCTTTAGTCATTTCGTTCGTTCTTTCTTTCTTTTTATTTTTCTTCTGACTTTTTCCTTATTGCCTCATTCATTGCTTTTCCCTCCTTTACTTTCGTCCTTGCTTTCATCCTGTCTTTCTTTAGTCATTTCGTTCGTTCTTTCTTCCTTTTTATTTTTCTTCCGTCTTCTTCCTTATTGCCTCATTCATTGCTTTTCCCTCCTTTAATTTCGTCCTTGCTTTCATCCTGTCATTCTTTAGTCATTTCGTTCTTTCTTTCTTCCTTTTTATTTTTCTTCCGTCTTCTTCCTTATTGCCTCATTCATTGCTTTTCCCTCCTTTACTTTCGTCCTTGCTTTCATCCTGTCTTTCTTTAGTCATTTCGTTCGTTCTTTCTTCCTTTTTATTTTTCTTCCGTCTTCTTCCTTATTGCCTCATTCATTGCTTTTCCCTCCTTTACTTTCGTCCTTGCTTTCATTCTGTCTTTCTTTAGTCATTTCGTTCGTTCTTTCTTTCTTTTTATTTTTCTTCCGTCTTCTTCCTTATTGCTTCATTCATTGCTTTTCCCTCCTTTTCTTTCGTCCTTGCTTTCATCCTGTCTTTCTTTAGTCATTTCGTTCGTTCTTTCTTTCTTTTTATTTTTCTTCCGTCTTCTTCCTTATTGCCTCATTCATTGCTTTTCCCTCCTTTTCTTTCATCCTTGCTTTCATCCTGTCTTTCTTTAGTCATTTCGTTCGTTCTATCTTTCTTTTTATTTTTCTTCCTTCTTCTTCCTTATTGCCTCATTCATTGCTTTTCCCTCCTTTTCTTTCGCCCTTGCTTTCATACTGTCTTTCTTTAGTCATTTCGTTCGTTCTTTCTTTCTTTTTATTTTTCTTCCGTCTTCTTCCTTATTGCCTCATTCATTGCTTTTCCCTCCTTTTCTTTCGCCCTTGCTTTCATTCTGTCTTTCTTTAGTCATTTCGTTCGTTCTTTCTTTCTTTTTATTTTTCTTCCGTCTTCTTCCTTATTGCCTCATTCATTGCTTTTCCCTCCTTTTCTTTCGCCCTTGCTTTCATTCTGTCATTCTTTAGTCATTTCGTTCGTTATTTCTTTCTTTTTATTTTTCTTCCGTCTTCTTCCTTATTGCCTCATTCATTGCTTTTCCCTCCTTTTCTTTCGTCCTTGCTTTCATCCTGTCTTTCTTTAGTCATTTCGTTCGTTATTTCTTTCTTTTTATTTTTCTTCCGTCTTCTTCCTTATTGCCTCATTCATTGCTTTTCCCTCCTTTACTTTCGTCCTTGCTTTCATCCTGTCATTCTTTAGTCATTTCGTTCGTTCTTTCTTTCTTTTTATTTTTCTTCCGTCTTCTTCCTTATTGCCTCATTCATTGCTTTTCCCTCCTTTACTTTCGTCCTTGCTTTCATCCTGTCTTTCTTTAGTCATTTCGTTCGTTCTTTCTTCCTTTTTATTTTTCTTCCGTCTTCTTCCTTATTGCCTCATTCATTGCTTTTCCCTCCTTTACTTTCGTCCTTGCTTTCATTCTGTCTTTCTTTAGTCATTTCGTTCGTTCTTTCTTTCTTTTTATTTTCCTTCCGTCTTCTTCCTTATTGCTTCATTCATTGCTTTTCCCTCCTTTTCTTTCGTCCTTGCTTTCATCCTGTCTTTCTTTAGTCATTTCGTTCGTTCTTTCTTTCTTTTTATTTTTCTTCTGACTTTTTCCTTATTGCCTCATTCATTGCTTTTCCCTCCTTTACTTTCGTCCTTGCTTTCATCCTGTCTTTCTTTAGTCATTTCGTTCGTTCTTTCTTCCTTTTTATTTTTCTTCCGTCTTCTTCCTTATTGCCTCATTCATTGCTTTTCCCTCCTTTAATTTCGTCCTTGCTTTCATCCTGTCATTCTTTAGTCATTTCGTTCTTTCTTTCTTCCTTTTTATTTTTCTTCCGTCTTCTTCCTTATTGCCTCATTCATTGCTTTTCCCTCCTTTACTTTCGTCCTTGCTTTCATTCTGTCTTTCTTTAGTCATTTCGTTCGTTCTTTCTTTCTTTTTATTTTTCTTCCGTCTTCTTCCTTATTGCCTCATTCATTGCTTTTCCCTCCTTTTCTTTCGTCCTTGCTTTCATCCTGTCTTTCTTTAGTCATTTCGTTCGTTCTTTCTTTCTTTTTATTTTTCTTCTGACTTTTTCCTTATTGCCTCATTCATTGCTTTTCCCTCCTTTACTTTTGTCCCTGCTTTCATTCTGTCTTTTTTTAGTCATTTCGTTCGTTCTTTCTTTCTTTTTATTTTCTTCCGTCTTCTTCCTTATTGCCTCATTCATTGCTTTTCCCTCCTTTTCTTTCGTCCTTGCTTTCATCCTGTCTTTCTTTAGTCATTTCGTTCGTTCTTTCTTTCTTTTTATTTTTCTTCCGTCTTCTTCCTTATTGCCTCATTCATTGCTTTTCCCTCCTTTACTTTCGTCCTTGCTTTCATTCTGTCTTTCTTTAGTCATTTCGTTCGTTCTTTCTTTCTTTTTATTTTTCTTCCTTCTTCTTCCTTATGGCCTCATTCATTGCTTTTCCCTCCTTTTCTTTCGTCCTTGCTTTCATCCTGTCTTTCTTTAGTCATTTCGTTCGTTCTTTCTTTCTTTTTATTTTTCTTCCGTCTTCTTCCTTATTGCCTCATTCATTGCTTTTCCCTCCTTTTCTTTATTTCTTGCTTTCATCCTGTCTTTCTTTAGTCATTTCGTTCGTTCTTTCTTTCTTTTTATTTTTCTTCCTTCTTCTTCCTTATGGCCTCATTCATTGCTTTTCCCTCCTTTTCTTTCGTCCTTGCTTTCATCCTGTCTTTCTTTAGTCATTTCGTTCGTTCTTTCTTTCTTTTTATTTTTCTTCCGTCTTCTTCCTTATTGCCTCATTCATTGCTTTTCCCTCCTTTTCTTTCGTCCTTGCTTTCATCCTGTCTTTCTTTAGTCATTTCGTTCGTTCTTTCTTTCTTTTTTATTTTCTTCCTTCTTCTTCCTTATGGCCTCATTCATTGCTTTTCCCTCCTTTTCTTTCGTCCTTGCTTTCATCCTGTCTTTCTTTAGTCATTTCGTTCGTTCTTCTTTCTTTTTATTTTTCTTCCTTCTTCTTCCTTATGGCCTCATTCATTGCTTTTCCCTCCTTTTCTTTCGTCCTTGCTTTCATCCTGTCTTTCTTTAGTCATTTCGTTCGTTCTTTCTTTCTTTTTATTTTTCTTCCGTCTTCTTCCTTATTGCCTCATTCATTGCTTTTCCCTCCTTTTCTTTCATCCTTGCTTTCATCCTGTCTTTCTTTAGTCATTTCGTTCGTTCTATCTTTCTTTTTATTTTTCTTCCTTCTTCTTCGTTATGGCCTCATTCATTGCTTTTCCCTCCTTTTATTTTGTCCTTGCTTTCATACTGTCTTTCTTTAGTCATTTCGTTCGTTCTTTCTTTCTTTTTATTTTTCTTCCGTCTTCTTCCTTATTGCCTCATTCATTGCTTTTCCCTCCTTTTCTTTCGCCCTTGCTTTCATTCTGTCTTTCTTTAGTCATTTCGTTCGTTCTTTCTTTCTTTTTATTTTTCTTCCGTCTTCTTCCTTATTGCCTCATTCATTGCTTTTCCCTCCTTTTCTTTCGCCCTTGCTTTCATTCTGTCTTTCTTTAGTCATTTCGTTCATTCTTTCTTTATTTTTATTTTTCTTCCGTCTTCTTCCTTATTGCCTCATTCATTGCTTTTCCCTCCTTTTCTTTCGTCCTTGCTTTCATCCTGTCTTTCTTTAGTCATTTCGTTCATTCTTTCTTTATTTTTATTTTTCTTCCGTCTTCTTCCTTATTGCCTCATTCATTGCTTTTCCCTCCTTTTCTTTCGTCCTTGCTTTCATTCTGTCTTTCTTTAGTCATTTCGTTCATTCTTTCTTTATTTTTATTTTTCTTCCGTCTTCTTCCTTATTGCCTCATTCATTGCTTTTCCCTCCTTTTCTTTCGTCCTTGCTTTCATCCTGTCTTTCTTTAGTCATTTCGTTCATTCTTTCTTTATTTTTATTTTTCTTCCGTCATCTTCCTTATTGCCTCATTCATTGCTTTTCCCTCCTTTTCTTTAGTCCTTGCTTTCATCCTGTCTTTCTTTAGTCATTTCGTTCGTTCTTTCTTTCTTTTTATTTTTCTTCCGTCTTCTTCCTTATTGCCTCATTCATTGCTTTTCCCTCCTTTTCTTTCGTCCTTGCTTTCACCCTGTCTTTCTTTAGTCATTTCGTTCATTCTTTCTTTATTTTTATTTTTCTTCCGTCTTCTTCCTTATTGCCTCATTCATTGCTTTTCCCTCCTTTTCTTTCGTCCTTGCTTTCTTTCTGTCTTTCTTTAGTCATTTCGTTCATTCTTTCTTTATTTTTATTTTTCTTCCGTCTTCTTCCTTATTGCCTCATTCATTGCTTTTCCCTCCTTTTCTTTCGTCCTTGCTTTCATCCTGTCTTTCTTTAGTCATTTCGTTCATTCTTTCTTTATTTTTATTTTTCTTCCGTCTTCTTCCTTATTGCCTCATTCATTGCTTTTCCCTCCTTTTCTTTCGTCCTTGCTTTCATCCTGTCTTTCTTTAGTCATTTCGTTCATTCTTTCTTTATTTTTATTTTTCTTCCGTCTTCTTCCTTATTGCCTCATTCATTGCTTTTCCGTCCTTTTCTTTCGTCCTTGCTTTCATTCTGTCTTTCTTTAGTCATTTCGTTCATTCTTTCTTTATTTTTATTTTTCTTCCGTCTTCTTCCTTATTGCCTCATTCATTGCTTTTCCCTCCTTTTCTTTCGTCCTTGCTTTCATTCTGTCTTTCTTTAGTCATTTCGTTCATTCTTTCTTTATTTTTATTTTTCTTCCGTCTTCTTCCTTATTGCCTCATTCATTGCTTTTCCCTCCTTTTCTTTCGTCCTTGCTTTCATTCTGTCTTTCTTTAGTCATTTCGTTCATTCTTTCTTTATTTTTATTTTTCTTCCGTCTTCTTCCTTATTGCCTGATTCATTGCTTTTCCCTTCTTTTCTTTCGTCCTTGCTTTCATTCTGTCTTTCTTTAGTCATTTCGTTCATTCTTTCTTTATTTTTATTTTTCTTCCGTCTTCTTCCTTATTGCCTCATTCATTGCTTTTCCCTCCTTTTCTTTCGTCCTTGCTTTCACCCTGTCTTTCTTTAGTCATTTCGTTCGTTCTTTCTTTCTTTTTATTTTTCTTCCGTCTTCTTCCTTATTGCTTCATTCATTGCTTTTCCCTCCTTTTCTTTAGTTCTTGCTTTCATCCTGTCTTTCTTTAGTCATTTCGTTCATTCTTTCTTTATTTTTATTTTTCTTCCGTCTTCTTCCTTATTGCCTCATTCATTGCTTTTCCCTCCTTTTCTTTCGTCCTTGCTTTCATCCTGTCTTTCTTTAGTCATTTCGTTCATTCTTTCTTTCTTTTTATTTTTCTTCCGTCTTCTTCCTTATTGCCTCATTCATTGCTTTTCCCTCCTTTTCTTTCGTCCTTGCTTTCATCCTGTCTTTCTTTAGTCATTTCGTTCATTCTTTCTTTCTTTTTATTTTTCTTCCGTCTTCTTCCTTATTGCTTCATTCATTGCTTTTCCCTCCTTTTCTTTAGTTCTTGCTTTCATCCTGTCTTTCTTTAGTCATTTCGTTCGTTCTTTCTTTATTTTTATTTTTCTTCCGTCTTCTTCCTTATTGCCTCATTCATTGCTTTTCCCTCCTTTTCTTTCGTCCTTGCTTTCATCCTGTCTTTCTTTAGTCATTTCGTTCATTCTTTCTTTATTTTTATTTTTCTTCCGTCTTCTTCCTTATTGCCTCATTCATTGCTTTTCCCTCCTTTTCTTTCGTCCTTGCTTTCATCCTGTCTTTCTTTAGTCATTTCGTTCATTCTTTCTTTATTTTTATTTTTCTTCCGTCTTCTTCCTTATTGCCTCATTCATTGCTTTTCCCTCCTTTTCTTTCGTCCTTGCTTTCATTCTGTCTTTCTTTAGTCATTTCGTTCATTCTTTCTTTATTTTTATTTTTCTTCCGCCTTCTTCCTTATTGCCTCATTCATTGCTTTTCCCTCCTTTTCTTTCGTCCTTGCTTTCATCCTGTCTTTCTTTAGTCATTTCGTTCATTCTTTCTTTATTTTTATTTTTCTTCCGTCATCTTCCTTATTGCCTCATTCATTGCTTTTCCCTCCTTTTCTTTAGTCCTTGCTTTCATCCTGTCTTTCTTTAGTCATTTCGTTCGTTCTTTCTTTCTTTTTATTTTTCTTCCGTCTTCTTCCTTATTGCCTCATTCATTGCTTTTCCCTCCTTTTCTTTCGTCCTTGCTTTCACCCTGTCTTTCTTTAGTCATTTCGTTCATTCTTTCTTTATTTTTATTTTTCTTCCGTCTTCTTCCTTATTGCCTCATTCATTGCTTTTCCCTCCTTTTCTTTCGTCCTTGCTTTCATTCTGTCTTTCTTTAGTCATTTCGTTCATTCTTTCTTTATTTTTATTTTTCTTCCGTCTTCTTCCTTATTGCCTCATTCATTGCTTTTCCCTCCTTTTCTTTCGTCCTTGCTTTCATGCTGTCTTTCTTTAGTCATTTCGTTCATTCTTTCTTTATTTTTATTTTTCTTCCGTCTTCTTCCTTATTGCCTCATTCATTGCTTTTCCCTCCTTTTCTTTCGTCCTTGCTTTCATCCTGTCTTTCTTTAGTCATTTCGTTCATTCTTTCTTTATTTTTATTTTTCTTCCGTCTTCTTCCTTATTGCCTCATTCATTGCTTTTCCGTCCTTTTCTTTCGTCCTTGCTTTCATTCTGTCTTTCTTTAGTCATTTCGTTCATTCTTTCTTTATTTTTATTTTTCTTCCGTCTTCTTCCTTATTGCCTCATTCATTGCTTTTCCCTCCTTTTCTTTCGTCCTTGCTTTCATTCTGTCTTTCTTTAGTCATTTCGTTCATTCTTTCTTTATTTTTATTTTTCTTCCGTCTTCTTCCTTATTGCCTCATTCATTGCTTTTCCCTCCTTTTCTTTCGTCCTTGCTTTCATTCTGTCTTTCTTTAGTCATTTCGTTCATTCTTTCTTTATTTTTATTTTTCTTCCGTCTTCTTCCTTATTGCCTCATTCATTGCTTTTCCCTCCTTTTCTTTCGTCCTTGCTTTCATTCTGTCTTTCTTTAGTCATTTCGTTCATTCTTTCTTTATTTTTATTTTTCTTCCGTCTTCTTCCTTATTGCCTCATTCATTCCTTTTCCCTCCTTTTCTTTCGTCCTTGCTTTCACCCTGTCTTTCTTTAGTCATTTCTTTCGTTCTTTCTTTCTTTTTATTTTTCTTCCGTCTTCTTCCTTATTGCTTCATTCATTGCTTTTCCCTCCTTTTCTTTAGTTCTTGCTTTCATCCTGTCTTTCTTTAGTCATTTCGTTCATTCTTTCTTTATTTTTATTTTTCTTCCGTCTTCTTCCTTATTGCCTCATTCATTGCTTTTCCCTCCTTTTCTTTCGTCCTTGCTTTCATCCTGTCTTTCTTTAGTCATTTCGTTCATTCTTTCTTTCTTTTTATTTTTCTTCCGTCTTCTTCCTTATTGCCTCATTCATTGCTTTTCCCTCCTTTTCTTTCGTCCTTGCTTTCATCCTGTCTTTCTTTAGTCATTTCGTTCGTTCTTTCTTTCTTTTTATTTTTCTTCCGTCTTCTTCCTTATTGCTTCATTCATTGCTTTTCCCTCCTTTTCTTTCGTCCTTGCTTTCATCCTGTCTTTCTTTAGTCATTTCGTTCATTCTTTCTTTATTTTTATTTTTCTTCCGTCATCTTCCTTATTGCCTCATTCATTGCTTTTCCCTCCTTTTCTTTCGTCCTTGCTTTCATCCTGTCTTTCTTTAGTCATTTCTTTCGTTCTTTCTTTCTTTTTATTTTTCTTCCGTCTTCTTCCTTATTGCCTCATTCATTGCTTTTCCCTCCTTTTCTTTCGTCCTTGCTTTCATCCTGTCATTCTTTAGTCATTTCGTTCGTTCTTTCTTTCTTTTTATTTTTCTTCCGTCTTCTTCCTTATTGCCTCATTCATTGCTTTTCCCTCCTTTTCTTTCGTCCTTGCTTTCATCCTGTCTTTCTTTAGTCATTTCGTTCGTTCTTTCTTTCTTTTTATTTTTCTTCCGTCTTCTTCCTTATTGCCTCATTCATTGCTTTTCCCTCCTTTTCTTTCGTCCTTGCTTTCATTCTGTCTTTCTTTAGTCATTTCGTTCATTCTTTCTTTATTTTTATTTTTCTTCCGTCTTCTTCCTTATTGCCTCATTCATTGCTTTTCCCTCCTTTTCTTTCGTCCTTGCTTTCATCCTGTCTTTCTTTAGTCATTTCGTTCATTCTTTCTTTATTTTTATTTTTCTTCCGTCTTCTTCCTTATTGCCTCATTCATTCCTTTTCCCTCCTTTTCTTTCGTCCTTGCTTTCATCCTGTCTTTCTTTAGTCATTTCGTTCATTCTTTCTTTATTTTTATTTTTCTTCCGACATCTTCCTTATTGCCTCATTCATTGCTTTTCCCTCCTTTTCTTTCATCCTTGCTTTCATCCTGTCTTTCTTTAGTCATTTCGTTCATTCTTTCTTTATTTTTATTTTTCTTCCGTCATCTTCCTTATTGCCTCATTCATTGCTTTTCCCTCCTTTTCTTTCTTCCTTGCTTTCATCCTGTCTTTCTTTAGTCATTTCGTTCATTCTTTCTTTATTTTTATTTTTCTTCCGTCATCTTCCTTATTGCCTCATTCATTGCTTTTCCCTCCTTTTCTTTCGTCCTTGCTTTCATCCTGTCTTTCTTTAGTCATTTCGTTCATTCTTTCTTTATTTTTATTTTTCTTCCGTCTTCTTCCTTATTGTCTCATTCATTGCTTTTCCCTCCTTTTCTTTCGTCCTTGCTTTCACCCTGTCTTTCTTTAGTCATTTCGTTCATTCTTTCTTTATTTTTATTTTTCTTCCGTCATCTTCCTTATTGCCTCATTCATTGCTTTTCCCTCCTTTTCTTTCGTCCTTGCTTTCACCCTGTCTTTCTTTAGTCATTTCGTTCATTCTTTCTTTATTTTTATTTTTCTTCCGTCTTCTTCCTTATTGCCTCATTCATTGCTTTTCCCTCCTTTTCTTTCGTCCTTGCTTTCACCCTGTCTTTCTTTAGTCATTTCGTTCATTCTTTCTTTATTTTTATTTTTCTTCCGTCATCTTCCTTATTGCCTCATTCATTGCTTTTCCCTCCTTTTCTTTCGTCCTTGCTTTCACCCTGTCTTTCTTTAGTCATTTCGTTCATTCTTTCTTTATTTTTATTTTTCTTCCGTCTTCTTCCTTATTGCCTCATTCATTGCTTTTCCCTCCTTTTCTTTCGTCCTTGCTTTCACCCTGTCTTTCTTTAGTCATTTCGTTCATTCTTTCTTTATTTTTATTTTTCTTCCGTCTTCTTCATTATTGCCTCATTCATTGCTTTTCCCTCCTTTTCTTTCGTCCTTGCTTTCACCCTGTCTTTCTTTAGTCATTTCGTTCATTCTTTCTTTATTTTTATTTTTCTTCCGTCTTCTTCCTTATTGCCTCATTCATTGCTTTTCCCTCCTTTTCTTTCGTCCTTGCTTTCATCCTGTCTTTCTTTAGTCATTTCGTTCATTCTTTCTTTATTTTTATTTTTCTTCCGTCTTCTTCCTTATTGCCTCATTCATTGCTTTTCCCTCCTTTTCTTTCGTCCTTGCTTTCACCCTGTCTTTCTTTAGTCATTTCGTTCATTCTTTCTTTATTTTTATTTTTCTTCCGTCTTCTTCCTTATTGCCTCATTCATTGCTTTTCCCTCCTTTTCTTTCGTCCTTGCTTTCATTCTGTCTTTCTTTAGTCATTTCGTTCATTCTTTCTTTATTTTTATTTTTCTTCCGTCATCTTCCTTATTGCCTCATTCATTGCTTTTCCCTCCTTTTCTTTCGTCCTTGCTTTCATTCTGTCTTTCTTTAGTCATTTCGTTTGTTCTTTCTTTATTTTTATTTTCCTTCCGTCTTCTTCCTTATTGCCTCATTCATTGCTTTTCCCTCCTTTTCTTTCGTCCTTGCTTTCACCCTGTCTTTCTTTAGTCATTTCGTTCATTCTTTCTTTATTTTTATTTTTCTTCCGTCATCTTCCTTATTGCCTCATTCATTGCTTTTCCCTCCTTTTCTTTCGTCCTTGCTTTCACCCTGTCTTTCTTTAGTCATTTCGTTCATTCTTTCTTTATTTTTATTTTTCTTCCGTCTTCTTCCTTATTGCCTCATTCATTGCTTTTCCCTCCTTTTCTTTCGTCCTTGCTTTCAACCTGTCTTTCTTTAGTCATTTCGTTCATTCTTTCTTTATTTTTATTTTTCTTCCGTCATCTTCCTTATTGCCTCATTCATTGCTTTTCCCTCCTTTTCTTTCGTCCTTGCTTTCACCCTGTCTTTCTTTAGTCATTTCGTTCATTCTTTCTTTATTTTTATTTTTCTTCCGTCTTCTTCCTTATTGCCTCATTCATTGCTTTTCCCTCCTTTTCTTTCGTCCTTGCTTTCACCCTGTCTTTCTTTAGTCATTTCGTTTGTTCTTTCTTTATTTTTATTTTTCTTCCGTCTTCTTCCTTATTGCCTCATTCATTGCTTTTCCCTCCCTTTCTTTAGTCCTTGCTTTCATCCTGTCTTTCTTTAGTCATTTCGTTCATTCTTTCTTTATTTTTATTTTTCTTCCGTCTTCTTCCTTATTGCCTCATTCATTGCTTTTCCCTCCTTTTCTTTCGTCCTTGCTTTCATTCTGTCTTTCTTTAGTCATTTCGTTCATTCTTTCTTTATTTTTATTTTTCTTCCGTCATCTTCCTTATTGCCTCATTCATTGCTTTTCCCTCCTTTTCTTTCGTCCTTGCTTTCATTCTGTCTTTCTTTAGTCATTTCGTTTGTTCTTTCTTTATTTTTATTTTCCTTCCGTCTTCTTCCTTATTGCCTCATTCATTGCTTTTCCCTCCTTTTCTTTCGTCCTTGCTTTCACCCTGTCTTTCTTTAGTCATTTCGTTCATTCTTTCTTTATTTTTATTTTTCTTCCGTCTTCTTCCTTATTGCCTCATTCATTGCTTTTCCCTCCTTTTCTTTCGTCCTTGCTTTCATCCTGTCTTTCTTTAGTCATTTCGTTCATTCTTTCTTTATTTTTATTTTTCTTCCGTCTTCTTCCTTATTGCCTCATTCATTGCTTTTCCCTCCTTTTCTTTCGTCCTTGCTTTCATCCTGTCTTTCTTTAGTCATTTCGTTCATTCTTTCTTTATTTTTATTTTTCTTCCGTCTTCTTCCTTATTGCCTCATTCATTGCTTTTCCCTCCTTTTCTTTCGTCCTTGCTTTCACCCTGTCTTTCTTTAGTCATTTCGTTCATTCTTTCTTTATTTTTATTTTTCTTCCGCCTTCTTCCTTATTGCCTCATTCATTGCTTTTCCCTCTTTTTCTTTCATCCTTGCTTTCATCCTGTCTTTCTTTAGTCATTTCGTTCATTCTTTCTTTATTTTTATTTTTCTTCCGTCATCTTCCTTATTGCCTCATTCATTGCTTTTCACTCCTTTTCTTTCATCCTTGCTTTCATCCTGTCTTTCTTTAGTCATTTCGTTCATTCTTTCTTTATTTTTATTTTTCTTCCGTCATCTTCCTTATTGCCTCATTCATTGCTTTTCCCTCCTTTTCTTTCGTCCTTGCTTTCATCCTGTCTTTCTTTAGTCATTTCGTTCATTCTTTCTTTATTTTTATTTTTCTTCCGTCTTCTTCCTTATTGCCTCATTCATTGCTTTTCCCTCCTTTTCTTTCGTCCTTGCTTTCACCCTGTCTTTCTTTAGTCATTTCGTTCATTCTTTCTTTATTTTTATTTTTCTTCCGTCATCTTCATTATTGCCTCATTCATTGCTTTTCCCTCCTTTTCTTTCGTCCTTGCTTTCACCCTGTCTTTCTTTAGTCATTTCGTTCATTCTTTCTTTATTTTTATTTTTCTTCCGTCTTCTTCCTTATTGCCTCATTCATTGCTTTTCCCTCCTTTTCTTTCGTCCTTGCTTTCACCCTGTCTTTCTTTAGTCATTTCGTTCATTCTTTCTTTATTTTTATTTTTCTTCCGTCTTCTTCCTTATTGCCTCATTCATTGCTTTTCCCTCCTTTTCTTTCGTCCTTGCTTTCATCCTGTCTTTCTTTAGTCATTTCGTTCATTCTTTCTTTATTTTTATTTTTCTTCCGTCTTCTTCCTTATTGCCTCATTCATTGCTTTTCCCTCCTTTTCTTTCGTCCTTGCTTTCACCCTGTCTTTCTTTAGTCATTTCGTTCATTCTTTCTTTATTTTTATTTTTCTTCCGTCTTCTTCCTTATTGCCTCATTCATTGCTTTTCCCTCCTTTTCTTTCGTCCTTGCTTTCATCCTGTCTTTCTTTAGTCATTTCGTTCATTGTTTCTTTATTTTTATTTTTCTTCCGTCATCTTCCTTATTGCCTCATTCATTGCTTTTCCCTCCTTTTCTTTCGTCCTTGCTTTCATCCTGTCTTTCTTTAGTCATTTCGTTCATTCTTTCTTTATTTTTATTTTTCTTCCGCCTTCTTCCTTATTGCCTCATTCATTGCTTTTCCCTCCTTTTCTTTCGTCCTTGCTTTCATCCTGTCTTTCTTTAGTCATTTCGTTCATTGTTTCTTTATTTTTATTTTTCTTCCGTCATCTTCCTTATTGCCTCATTCATTGCTTTTCCCTCCTTTTCTTTCGTCCTTGCTTTCATCCTGTCTTTCTTTAGTCATTTCGTTCATTGTTTCTTTATTTTTATTTTTCTTCCGTCATCTTCCTTATTGCCTCATTCATTGCTTTTCCCTCCTTTTCTTTCGTCCTTGCTTTCATCCTGTCTTTCTTTAGTCATTTCGTTCATTCTTTCTTTATTTTTATTTTTCTTCCGTCTTCTTCCTTATTGCCTCATTCATTGCTTTTCCCTCCTTTTCTTTCGTCCTTGCTTTCACCCTGTCTTTCTTTAGTCATTTCGTTCATTCTTTCTTTATTTTTATTTTTCTTCCGTCTTCTTCCTTATTGCCTCATTCATTGCTTTTCCCTCCTTTTCTTTCGTCCTTGCTTTCATCCTGTCTTTCTTTAGTCATTTCGTTCATTGTTTCTTTATTTTTATTTTTCTTCCGTCATCTTCCTTATTGCCTCATTCATTGCTTTTCCCTCCTTTTCTTTCGTCCTTGCTTTCACCCTGTCTTTCTTTAGTCATTACGTTCATTCTTTCTTTATTTTTATTTTTCTTCCGTCATCTTCATTATTGCCTCATTCATTGCTTTTCCCTCCTTTTCTTTCGTCCTTGCTTTCACCCTGTCTTTCTTTAGTCATTTCGTTCATTCTTTCTTTATTTTTATTTTTCTTCCGTCTTCTTCCTTATTGCCTCATTCATTGCTTTTCCCTCCTTTTCTTTCGTCCTTGCTTTCACCCTGTCTTTCTTTAGTCATTTCGTTCATTCTTTCTTTATTTTTATTTTTCTTCCGTCTTCTTCCTTATTGCCTCATTCATTGCTTTTCCCTCCTTTTCTTTCGTCCTTGCTTTCATCCTGTCTTTCTTTAGTCATTTCGTTCATTCTTTCTTTATTTTTATTTTTCTTCCGTCTTCTTCCTTATTGCCTCATTCATTGCTTTTCCCTCCTTTTCTTTCGTCCTTGCTTTCACCCTGTCTTTCTTTAGTCATTTCGTTCATTCTTTCTTTATTTTTATTTTTCTTCCGTCTTCTTCCTTATTGCCTCATTCATTGCTTTTCCCTCCTTTTCTTTCGTCCTTGCTTTCATCCTGTCTTTCTTTAGTCATTTCGTTCATTCTTTCTTTATTTTTATTTTTCTTCCGTCTTCTTCCTTATTGCCTCATTCATTGCTTTTCCCTCCTTTTCTTTCGTCCTTGCTTTCACCCTGTCTTTCTTTAGTCATTTCGTTCATTCTTTCTTTATTTTTATTTTTCTTCCGTCTTCTTCCTTATTGCCTCATTCATTGCTTTTCCCTCCTTTTCTTTCGTCCTTGCTTTCATCCTGTCTTTCTTTAGTCATTTCGTTCATTGTTTCTTTATTTTTATTTTTCTTCCGTCATCTTCCTTATTGCCTCATTCATTGCTTTTCCCTCCTTTTCTTTCGTCCTTGCTTTCACCCTGTCTTTCTTTAGTCATTACGTTCATTCTTTCTTTATTTTTATTTTTCTTCCGTCTTCTTCCTTATTGCCTCATTCATTGCTTTTCCCTCCTTTTCTTTCGTCCTTGCTTTCATCCTGTCTTTCTTTAGTCATTTCGTTCATTGTTTCTTTATTTTTATTTTTCTTCCGTCATCTTCCTTATTGCCTCATTCATTGCTTTTCCCTCCTTTTCTTTCGTCCTTGCTTTCACCCTGTCTTTCTTTAGTCATTTCGTTCATTCTTTCTTTATTTTTATTTTTCTTCCGCCTTCTTCCTTATTGCCTCATTCATTGCTTTTCCCTCCTTTTCTTTCGTCCTTGCTTTCATCCTGTCTTTCTTTAGTCATTTCGTTCATTCTTTCTTTATTTTTATTTTTCTTCCGTCTTCTTCCTTATTGCCTCATTCATTGCTTTTCCCTCCTTTTCTTTCATCCTTGCTTTCATCCTGTCTTTCTTTAGTCATTTCGTTCATTCTTTCTTTATTTTTATTTTTCTTCCGCCTTCTTCCTTATTGCCTCATTCATTGCTTTTCCCTCCTTTTCTTTCGTCCTTGCTTTCATCCTGTCTTTCTTTAGTCATTTCGTTCATTCTTTCTTTATTTTTATTTTTCTTCCGCCTTCTTCCTTATTGCCTCATTCATTGCTTTTCCCTCCTTTTCTTTCGTCCTTGCTTTCATCCTGTCTTTCTTTAGTCATTTCGTTCATTCTTTCTTTATTTTTATTTTTCTTCCGTCTTCTTCCTTATTGCCTCATTCATTGCTTTTCCCTCCTTTTCTTTCGTCCTTGCTTTCATCCTGTCTTTCTTTAGTCATTTCGTTCATTCTTTCTTTATTTTTATTTTTCTTCCGTCTTCTTCCTTATTGCCTCATTCATTGCTTTTCCCTCCTTTTCTTTCATCCTTGCTTTCATCCTGTCTTTATTTAGTCATTTCGTTCATTCTTTCTTTCTTTTTATTTTACTTCCGTCTTCTTCCTTATTGCCTCATTCATTGCTTTTCCCTCCTTTTCTTACATCCTTGCTTTCATCCTGTCTTTCTTTAGTCATTTCGTTCATTCTTTCTTTCTTTTTATTTTTCTTCCTTCTTCTTCCTTATTGCCTCATTCATTGCTTTTCCCTCCTTTTCTTTCGTCCTTGCTTTCATCCTGTCTTTCTTTAGTCATTTCGTTCATTCTTTCTTTCTTTTTATTTTTCTTCCGTCTTCTTCCTTATTGCCTCATTCATTGCTTTTCCCTCCTTTTCTTTAGTCCTTGCATTCATCCTGTCTTTCTTTAGTCATTTCGTTCGTTCTTTCTTTCTTTTTATTTTTCTTCCGTCTTCTTCTTTATTGCCTCATTCATTGCTTTTCCCTCCTTTTCTTTAGTCCTGGCATTCATCCTGTCTTTCTTTAGTCATTTCGTTCGTTCTTTCTTTCTTTTTATTTTTCTTCCGTCTTCTTCCTTATTGCCTCATTCATTGCTTTTCCCTCCTTTTCTTTAGTCCTTGCATTCATCCTGTCTTTCTTTAGTCATTTCGTTCTTTCTTTCTTTCTTTTTATTTTTCTTCCGTCTTCTTCCTTATTGCCTCATTCATTGCTTTTCCCTCCTTTTCTTTCGTCCTTGCTTTCATTCTGTCTTTCTTTAGTCATTTCGTTCGTTCTCTCATTCTTTTTATTTTTCTTCCGGCATCTTCCTTATTGCCTCATTCATTGCTTTTCCCTCCTTTTCTTTCGTCCTTGCTTTCATTCTGTCTTTCTTTAGTCATTTCGTTCGTTCTTTCTTTCTTTTTATTTTTCTTCCGTCTTCTTCCTTATTGCCTCTTTCATTGCTTTTCCCTCCTTTTCTTTAGTCCTTGCATTCATCCTGTATTTCTTTAGTCATTTCGTTCTTTCTTTCTTTCTTTTTATTTTTCTTCCGTCTTCTTCCTTATTGCCTCATTCATTGCTTTTCCCTCCTTTTCTTTCGTCCTTGCTTTCATTCTGTCTTTCTTTAGTCATTTCGTTCGTTCTCTCTTTCTTTTTATTTTTCTTCCGTCTTCTTCCTTATTGCCTCATTCATTGCTTTTCCCTCCTTTTCTTTCGTCCTTGCTTTCATCCTGTCTTTCTTTAGTCATTTCGTTCGTTCTTTCTTTCTTTTTATTTTACTTCCGTCTTCTTCCTTATTGCCTCATTCATTGCTTTTCCCTCCTTTTCTTACATCCTTGCTTTCATCCTGTCTTTCTTTAGTCATTTCGTTCATTCTTTCTTTCTTTTTATTTTTCTTCCGTCTTCTTCCTTATTGCCTCATTCATTGCTTTTCCCTCCTTTTCTTTAGTCCTTGCTTTCATCCTGTCTTTCTTTAGTCATTTCGTTCGTTCTTTCTTTCTTTTTATTTTTCTTCCGTCTTCTTCCTTATTGTCTCATTCATTGCTTTTCCCTCCTTTTCTTTCGTCCTTGCTTTCATCCTGTCTTTATTTAGTCATTTCGTTCATTCTTTCTTTCTTTTTATTTTACTTCCGTCTTCTTCCTTATTGCCTCATTCATTGCTTTTCCCTCCTTTTCTTACATCCTTGCTTTCATCCTGTCTTTCTTTAGTCATTTCGTTCATTCTTTCTTTCTTTTTATTTTTCTTCCGTCTTCTTCCTTATTGCCTCATTCATTGCTTTTCCCTCCTTTTCTTTCGTCCTTGCTTTCATCCTGTCTTTCTTTAGTCATTTCGTTCATTCTTTCTTTCTTTTTATTTTTCTTCCGTCTTCTTCCTTATTGCCTCATTCATTGCTTTTCCCTCCTTTTCTTTAGTCCTTGCATTCATCCTGTCTTTCTTTAGTCATTTCGTTCGTTCTTTCTTTCTTTTTATTTTTCTTCCGTCTTCTTCCTTATTGCCTCATTCATTGCTTTTCCCTCCTTTTCTTTAGTCCTTGCATTCATCCTGTCTTTCTTTAGTCATTTCGTTCGTTCTTTCTTTCTTTTTATTTTTCTTCCGTCTTCTTCCTTATTGCCTCATTCATTGCTTTTCCCTCCTTTTCTTTAGTCCTTGCATTCATCCTGTCTTTCTTTAGTCATTTCGTTCTTTCTTTCTTTCTTTTTATTTTTCTTCCGTCTTCTTCCTTATTGCCTCATTCATTGCTTTTCCCTCCTTTTCTTTCGTCCTTGCTTTCATTCTGTCTTTCTTTAGTCATTTCGTTCGTTCTCTCTTTCTTTTTATTTTTCTTCCGGCATCTTCCTTATTGCCTCATTCATTGCTTTTCCCTCCTTTTCTTTCGTCCTAGCTTTCATTCTGTCTTTCTTTAGTCATTTCGTTCGTTCTTTCTTTCTTTTTATTTTACTTCCGTCTTCTTCTTATTGCCTCATTCATTGCTTTTCCCTCCTTTTCTTTCGTCCTTGCTTTCATCCTGTCTTTCTTGAGTCATTTCGTTCGTTCTTTCTTTCTTTTTATTTTCCTTCCGTCTTCTTCCTTATTGCCTCATTCATTGCTTTTCCCTCCTTTTCTTTCGTCCTTGCTTTCATCCTGTCTTTCTTTAGTCATTTCATTCGTTCTTTCTTTCTTTTTATTTTCCTTCCGCCTTCTTCCTTATTGCCTCATTCATTGCTTTTCCCTCCTTTTCTTTAGTCCTTGCATTCATCCTGTCTTTCTTTAGTCATTTCGTTCGTTCTTTCTTTCTTTTTATTTTTCTTCCGTCTTCTTCCTTATTGCCTCATTCATTGCTTTTCCCTCCTTTTCTTTAGTCCTTGCATTCATCCTTTCTTTAGTCATTTCGTTCTTTCTTTCTTTCTTTTTATTTTTCTTCCGTCTTCTTCCTTATTGCCTCATTCATTGCTTTTCCCTCCTTTACTTTCGTCCTTGCTTTCATCCTGTCATTCTTTAGTCATTTCGTTCGTTCTTTCTTTCTTTTTATTTTTCTTCCTTCTTCTTCCTTATTGCCTCATTCATTGCTTTTCCCTCCTTTTCTTTCGTCCTTGCTTTCATCCTGTCTTTCTTTAGTCATTTCGTTCGTTCTTTCTTTCTTTTTATTTTTCTTCCGTCTTCTTCCTTATTGCCTCATTCATTGCTTTTCCCTCCCTTTCTTTCGTCCTTGCTTTCATCCTGTCTTTCTTTAGTCATTTCGTTCGTTCTTTCTTTCTTTTTATTTTTCTTCCGTCTTCTTCCTTATTGCCTCATTCATTGCTTTTCCCTCCTTTTCTTTAGTCCTTGCTTTCATCCTGTCTTTCTTTAGTCATTTCGTTCATTCTTTCTTTCTTTTTATTTTACTTCCGTCTTCTTCCTTATTGCCTCATTCATTGCTTTTCCCTCCTTTACTTTCGTCCTTGCTTTCATCCTGTCATTCTTTAGTCATTTCGTTCGTTCTTTCTTTTTATTTTTCTTCCTTCTTCTTCCTTATTGCCTCATTCATTGCTTTTCCCTCCTTTACTTTCGTCCTTGCTTTCATCCTGTCATTCTTTAGTCATTTCGTTCGTTCTTTCTTTCTTTTTATTTTTCTTCCTTATTGCCTCATTCATTGCTTTTCCCTCCTTTACTTTCGTCCTTGCTTTCATCCTGTCATTCTTTAGTCATTTCGTTCGTTCTTTCTTTCTTTTTATTTTTCTTCCTTCTTCTTCCTTATTGCCTCATTCATTGCTTTTCCCCCCTTTTCTTTCGTCCTTGCTTTCATCCTGTCTTTCTTTACTCATTTCGTTCATTCTATCTTTCTTTTTATTTTTCTTCCGTCTTCTTCCTTATTGCCTCATTCATTGCTTTTCCCTCCTTTACTTTCGTCCTTGCTTTCATCCTGTCATTCTTTAGTCATTTCGTTCGTTCTTTCTTTCTTTTTTATTTTTCTTCCTTCTTCTTCCTTATTGCCTCATTCATTGCTTTTCCCTCCTTTTCTTTAGTCCTTGCTTTCATCCTGTCTTTCTTTAGTCATTTCGTTCGTTCTTTCTTTCTTTTTATTTTTCTTCCGTCTTCTTCCTTATTGCCTCATTCATTGCTTTTCCCTCCTTTTCTTTAGTCCTTGCATTCATCCTGTCTTTCTTTATTCATTTCGTTCGTTCTTTCTTTCTTTTTATTTTTCTTCCGTCTTCTTCCTTATTGCCTCATTCATTGCTTTTCCCTCCTTTTCTTTAGTCCTTGCATTCATCCTGTCTTTCTTTAGTCATTTCGTTCATGCTTTCTTTCTTTTTATTTTTCTTCCGTCTTCTTCCTTATTGCCTCATTCATTGCTTTTCCCTCCTTTACTTTCGTCCTTGCTTTCATCCTGTCATTCTTTAGTCATTTCGTTCGTTCTTTCTTTCTTTTTATTTTTCTTCCTTCTTCTTCCTTATTGCTTCATTCATTGCTTTTCCCTCCTTTTCTTTCGTCCTTGCTTTCATCCTGTCTTTCTTTAGTCATTTCGTTCGTTCTTTCTTTCTTTTTATTTTTCTTCCGTCTTCTTCCTTATTGCCTCATTCATTGCTTTTCCCTCCTTTACTTTCGTCCTTGCTTTCATCCTGTCATTCTTTAGTCATTTCGTTCGTTCTTTCTTTCTTTTTATTTTTCTTCCTTCTTCTTCCTTATTGCATCATTCATTGCTTTTCCCTCCTTTTCTTTCGTCCTTGCTTTCATCCTGTCATTCTTTAGTCATTTCGTTCGTTATTTCTTTCTTTTTATTTTTCTTCCGTCTTCTTCCTTATTGCCTCATTCATTGCTTTTCCCTCCTTTTCTTTAGTCCTTGCTTTCATCCTGTCTTTCTTTAGTCATTTCGTTCGTTCTTTCTTTCTTTTTATTTTTCTTCCTTCTTCTTCCTTATTGCCTCATTCATTGCTTTTCCCTCCTTTTCTTTCGTCCTTGCTTTCATCCTGTCTTTCTTTAGACATTTCGTTCGTTCTTTCTTTCTTTTTATTTTTCTTCCTGCTTCTTCCTTATTGCCTCATTCATTGCTTTTCCGTCCTTTTCTTTCGTCCTTGCTTTCATCCTGTCATTCTTTAGTCATTTCGTTCGTTCTTTCTTTCTTTTTATTTTTCTTCCTTCTTCTTCCTTATTGCCTCATTCATTGCTTTTCCCTCCTTTTCTTTCGTCCTTGCTTTCATCCTGTCTTTCTTTAGTCATTTCGTTCGTTCTTTCTTTCTTTTTATTTTTCTTCCTTCTTCTTCCTTATTGCCTCATTCATTGCTTTTCCCTCCTTTTCTTTCGTCCTTGCTTTCATCCTGTCATTCTTTAGTCATTTCGTTCGTTCTTTCTTTCTTTTTATTTTTCTTCCGTCTTCTTCCTTATTGCCTCATTCATTGCTTTTCCCTCCTTTTCTTTAGTCCTTGCTTTCATCCTGTCTTTCTTTAGTCATTTCGTTCGTTCTTTCTTTCTTTTTATTTTTCTTCCTTCTTCTTCCTTATTGCCTCATTCATTGCTTTTCCCTCCTTTTCTTTCGTCCTTGCTTTCATCCTGTCTTTCTTTAGTCATTTCGTTCGTTCTTTCTTTCTTTTTATTTTTCTTCCGTCTTCTTCCTTATTGCCTCATTCATTGCTTTTCCCTCCCTTTCTTTCGTCCTTGCTTTCATCCTGTCATTCTTTAGTCATTTCGTTCGTTCTTTATTTCTTTTTATTTTTCTTCCGTCTTCTTCCTTATTGCCTCATTCATTGCTTTTCCCTCCTTTTCTTTCGTCCTTGCTTTCATCCTGTCTTTCTTTAGTCATTTCGTTCGTTCTTTCTTTCTTTTTATTTTTCTTCCGTCTTCTTCCTTATTGCCTCATTCATTGCTTTTCCCTCCTTTTCTTTCGTCCTTGCTTCCATCCTGTCATTCTTTAGTCATTTCGTTCATTCGTTCTTTCTTTTTATTTTTCTTCCGTCTTCTTCCTTATTGCCTCATTCATTGCTTTTCCCTCCTTTTCTTTCGTCCTTGCTTTCATCCTGTCTTTCTTTAGTCATTTCGTTCGTTCTTTCTTTCTTTTTATTTTTCTTCCGTCTTCTTCCATATGCCCTCATTCATTGCTTTTCCCTCCTTTTCTTTCGTCCTTGCTTTCATCCTGTCTTTCTTTAGTCATTTCCTTCGTTCTTTCTTTCTTTTTATTTTTCTTCCGTCTTCTTCCTTATTGCCTCATTCATTGCTTTTCCCTCCTTTTCTTTCGTCCTTGCTTTCATCCTGTCATTCTTTAGTCATTTCGTTCGTTTTTTCTTTCTTTTTATTTTCCTTCTGTCTTCTTCCTTATTGCCTCATTCATTGCTTTTCCCTCCTTTTCCTTCGTCCTTGCTTTCATCCTGTCATTCTTTAGTCATTTCGTTCGTTCTTTCTTTCTTTTTATTTTTCTTCCGTCTTCTTCCTTATTGCCTCATTCATTGCTTTTCCCTCCTTTTCTTTCGTCCTTGCTTTCATCCTGTCATTCTTTAGTCATTTCGTTCGTTCTTTCTTTCTTTTTATTTTTCTTCCGTCCTCTTCCTTATTGCCTCATTCATTGCTTTTCCCTCCTTTTCTTTCGTCCTTGCTTTCACCCTGTCATTCTTTAGTCATTTCGTTCGTTCTTTCTTTCTTTTTATTTTTCTTCCGTCTTCTTCCTTATTGCCTCATTCATTGCTTTTCCCTCCTTTTCTTTCGTCCTTGCTTTCATCCTGTCATTCTTTAGTCATTTCGTTCGTTCTTTCTTTCTTTTTATTTTTCTTCCATCTTCTTCCTTATTGCCTCATTCATTGCTTTTCCCTCCTTTTCTTTCGTCCTTGCTTTCATCCTGTCATTCTTTAGTCATTTCGTTCGTTCTTTCTTTCTTTTTATTTTTCTTCCGTCTTCTTCCTTATTGCCTCATTCATTGCTTTTCCCTCCTTTTCTTTCCTCCTTGCTTTCATCCTGTCTTTCTTTAGTCATTTCGTTCGTTCTTTCTTTTTTTTATTTTTCTTCCATCTTCTTCCTTATGCCCTCATTCATTGCTTTTCCCTCCTTTTCTTTCGTCCTTGCTTTCATCCTGTCATTCTTTAGTCATTTCGTTCGTTCTTTCTTTCTTTTTATTTTTCTTCCGTCTTCTTCCTTATTGCCTCATTCATTGCTTTTCCCTCCTTTTCTTTCGTCCTTGCTTTCATCCTATCATTCTTTAGTCATTTCGTTCGTTCTTTCTTTCTTTTTATTTTTCTTCCGTCTTCTTCCTTATTGCCTCATTCATTGCTTTTCCCTCCTTTTCTTTCGTCCTTGCTTTCATCCTGTCTTTCTTTAGTCATTTCGTTCGTTCTTTCTTATATTTATTTTTCTTCCGTCTTCTTCCTTATTGCCTCATTCATTGCTTTTCCCTCCTTTTCTTTCGTCCTTGCTATCATCCTGTCTTTCTTTAGTCATTTCGTTCGTTCTTTCTTTCTTTTTATTTTTCTTCCGTCTTCTTCCTTATTGCCTCATTCATTGCTTTTCCCTCCTTTTCTTTCGTCCTTGCTTTCATCCTGTCATTCTTTAGTCATTTCGTTCGTTCTTTCTTTCTTTTTATTTTTCTTCCGTCTTCTTCCTTATTGCCTCATTCATTGCTTTTCCCTCCTTTTCTTTCGTCCTTGCTATCATCCTGTCTTTCTTTAGTCATTTCGTTCGTTCTTTCTTTCTTTTTATTTTTCTTCCGTCTTCTTCCTTATTGCCTCATTCATTGCTTTTCCCTCCTTTTCTTTCGTCCTTGCTTTCATCCTGTCATTCTGTAGTCATTTCGTTCGTTCTTTCTTTCTTTTTATTTTTCTTCCGTCTACTTCCTTATTGCCTCATTCATTGCTTTTCCCTCCTTTACTTTCGTCCTTGCTTTCATCCTGTCTTTCTTTAGTCATTTCGTTCGTTCTTTCTTTCTTTTTATTTTTCTTCCGTCTTCTTCCTTATTGCCTCTTTCATTGCTTTTCCCTCCTTTTCTTTCGTCCTTGCTTTCATCCTGTCTTTCTTTAGTCATTTCGTTCGTTCTTTCTTTCTATTTATTTTTCTTCCGTCTTCTTCCTTATTGCCTCATTCATTGCTTTTCCCTCCTTTTCTTTCGTCCTTGCTTTCATCCTGTCTTTCTTTAGTCATTTCGTTCGTTCTTTCTTTCTTTTTATTTTTCTTCCGTCTTCTACCATATGCCCTCATTCATTGCTTTTCCCTCCTTTTCTTTCGTCCTTGCTTTCATCCTGTCTTTCTTTAGTCATTTCCTTCGTTCTTTCTTTCTTTTTATTTTTCTTCCGTCTTCTTCCTTATTGCCTCATTCATTGCTTTTCCCTCCTTTTCTTTCGTCCTTGCTTTCATCCTGTCATTCTTTAGTCATTTCGTTCGTTCTTTCTTTCTTTTTATTTTCCTTCCGTCTTCTTCCTTATTGCCTCATTCATTGCTTTTCCCTCCTTTTCCTTCGTCCTTGCTTTCATCCTGTCATTCTTTAGTCATTTCGTTCGTTCTTTCTTTCTTTTTATTTTTCTTCCGTCTTCTTCCTTATTGCCTCATTCATTGCTTTTCCCTCCTTTTCTTTCGTCCTTGCTTTCATCCTGTCATTCTTTAGTCATTTCGTTCGTTCTTTCTTTCTTTTTATTTTTCTTCCGTCCTCTTCCTTATTGCCTCATTCATTGCTTTTCCCTCCTTTTCTTTCGTCCTTGCTTTCACCCTGTCATTCTTTAGTCATTTCGTTCGTTCTTTCTTTCTTTTTATTTTTCTTCCGTCTTCTTCCTTATTGCCTCATTCATTGCTTTTCCCTCCTTTTCTTTCGTCCTTGCTTTCATCCTGTCATTCTTTAGTCATTTCGTTCGTTCTTTCTTTCTTTTTATTTTTCTTCCGTCTTCTTCCTTATTGCCTCATTCATTGCTTTTCCCTCCTTTTCTTTCGTCCTTGCTTTCATCCTGTCATTCTTTAGTCATTTCGTTCGTTCTTTCTTTCTTTTTATTTTTCTTCCGTCTTCTTCCTTATTGCCTCATTCATTGCTTTTCCCTCCTTTTCTTTCGTCCTTGCTTTCATCCTATCATTCTTTAGTCATTTCGTTCGTTCTTTCTTTCTTTTTATTTTTCTTCCGTCTTCTTCCTTATTGCCTCATTCATTGCTTTTCCCTCCTTTTCTTTCGTCCTTGCTTTCATCCTGTCTTTCTTTAGTCATTTCGTTCGTTCTTTCTTATATTTATTTTTCTTCCGTCTTCTTCCTTATTGCCTCATTCATTGCTTTTCCCTCCTTTTCTTTCGTCCTTGCTATCATCCTGTCTTTCTTTAGTCATTTCGTTCGTTCTTTCTTTCTTTTTATTTTTCTTCCGTCTTCTTCCTTATTGCCTCATTCATTGCTTTTCCCTCCTTTTCTTTAGTCCTTGCTTTCATCCTGTCTTTCTTTAGTCATTTCGTTCGTTCTTTCTTTCTTTTTATTTTTCTTCCTTCTTCTTCCTTATTGCCTCATTCATTGCTTTTCCCTCCTTTTCTTTCGTCCTTGCTTTCATCCTGTCTTTCTTTAGTCATTTCGTTCGTTCTTTCTTTCTTTTTATTTTTCTTCCGTCTTCTTCCTTATTGCCTCATTCATTGCTTTTCCCTCCCTTTCTTTCGTCCTTGCTTTCATCCTGTCATTCTTTAGTCATTTCGTTCGTTCTTTATTTCTTTTTATTTTTCTTCCGTCTTCTTCCTTATTGCCTCATTCATTGCTTTTCCCTCCTTTTCTTTCGTCCTTGCTTTCATCCTGTCTTTCTTTAGTCATTTCGTTCGTTCTTTCTTTCTTTTTATTTTTCTTCCGTCTTCTTCCTTATTGCCTCATTCATTGCTTTTCCCTCCTTTTCTTTCGTCCTTGCTTCCATCCTGTCATTCTTTAGTCATTTCGTTCATTCGTTCTTTCTTTTTATTTTTCTTCCGTCTTCTTCCTTATTGCCTCATTCATTGCTTTTCCCTCCTTTTCTTTCGTCCTTGCTTTCATCCTGTCTTTCTTTAGTCATTTCGTTCGTTCTTTCTTTCTTTTTATTTTTCTTCCGTCTTCTTCCATATGCCCTCATTCATTGCTTTTCCCTCCTTTTCTTTCGTCCTTGCTTTCATCCTGTCTTTCTTTAGTCATTTCCTTCGTTCTTTCTTTCTTTTTATTTTTCTTCCGTCTTCTTCCTTATTGCCTCATTCATTGCTTTTCCCTCCTTTTCTTTCGTCCTTGCTTTCATCCTGTCATTCTTTAGTCATTTCGTTCGTTTTTTCTTTCTTTTTATTTTCCTTCTGTCTTCTTCCTTATTGCCTCATTCATTGCTTTTCCCTCCTTTTCCTTCGTCCTTGCTTTCATCCTGTCATTCTTTAGTCATTTCGTTCGTTCTTTCTTTCTTTTTATTTTTCTTCCGTCTTCTTCCTTATTGCCTCATTCATTGCTTTTCCCTCCTTTTCTTTCGTCCTTGCTTTCATCCTGTCATTCTTTAGTCATTTCGTTCGTTCTTTCTTTCTTTTTATTTTTCTTCCGTCCTCTTCCTTATTGCCTCATTCATTGCTTTTCCCTCCTTTTCTTTCGTCCTTGCTTTCACCCTGTCATTCTTTAGTCATTTCGTTCGTTCTTTCTTTCTTTTTATTTTTCTTCCGTCTTCTTCCTTATTGCCTCATTCATTGCTTTTCCCTCCTTTTCTTTCGTCCTTGCTTTCATCCTGTCATTCTTTAGTCATTTCGTTCGTTCTTTCTTTCTTTTTATTTTTCTTCCATCTTCTTCCTTATTGCCTCATTCATTGCTTTTCCCTCCTTTTCTTTCGTCCTTGCTTTCATCCTGTCATTCTTTAGTCATTTCGTTCGTTCTTTCTTTCTTTTTATTTTTCTTCCGTCTTCTTCCTTATTGCCTCATTCATTGCTTTTCCCTCCTTTTCTTTCCTCCTTGCTTTCATCCTGTCTTTCTTTAGTCATTTCGTTCGTTCTTTCTTTTTTTTATTTTTCTTCCATCTTCTTCCTTATGCCCTCATTCATTGCTTTTCCCTCCTTTTCTTTCGTCCTTGCTTTCATCCTGTCATTCTTTAGTCATTTCGTTCGTTCTTTCTTTCTTTTTATTTTTCTTCCGTCTTCTTCCTTATTGCCTCATTCATTGCTTTTCCCTCCTTTTCTTTCGTCCTTGCTTTCATCCTATCATTCTTTAGTCATTTCGTTCGTTCTTTCTTTCTTTTTATTTTTCTTCCGTCTTCTTCCTTATTGCCTCATTCATTGCTTTTCCCTCCTTTTCTTTCGTCCTTGCTTTCATCCTGTCTTTCTTTAGTCATTTCGTTCGTTCTTTCTTATATTTATTTTTCTTCCGTCTTCTTCCTTATTGCCTCATTCATTGCTTTTCCCTCCTTTTCTTTCGTCCTTGCTATCATCCTGTCTTTCTTTAGTCATTTCGTTCGTTCTTTCTTTCTTTTTATTTTTCTTCCGTCTTCTTCCTTATTGCCTCATTCATTGCTTTTCCCTCCTTTTCTTTCGTCCTTGCTTTCATCCTGTCATTCTTTAGTCATTTCGTTCGTTCTTTCTTTCTTTTTATTTTTCTTCCGTCTTCTTCCTTATTGCCTCATTCATTGCTTTTCCCTCCTTTTCTTTCGTCCTTGCTATCATCCTGTCTTTCTTTAGTCATTTCGTTCGTTCTTTCTTTCTTTTTATTTTTCTTCCGTCTTCTTCCTTATTGCCTCATTCATTGCTTTTCCCTCCTTTTCTTTCGTCCTTGCTTTCATCCTGTCATTCTGTAGTCATTTCGTTCGTTCTTTCTTTCTTTTTATTTTTCTTCCGTCTTCTTCCTTATTGCCTCATTCATTGCTTTTCCCTCCTTTTCTTTCGTCCTTGCTTTCATCCTGTCATTCTTTAGTCATTTCGTTCGTTCTTTCTTTCTTTTTATTTTTCTTCCGTCTTCTTCCTTATTGCCTCATTCATTGCTTTTCCCTCCTTTTCTTTCGTCCTTGCTATCATCCTGTCTTTCTTTAGTCATTTCGTTCGTTCTTTCTTTCTTTTTATTTTTCTTCCGTCTTCTTCCTTATTGCCTCATTCATTGCTTTTCCCTCCTTTTCTTTCGTCCTTGCTTTCATCCTGTCATTCTGTAGTCATTTCGTTCGTTCTTTCTTTCTTTTTATTTTTCTTCCGTCTACTTCCTTATTGCCTCATTCATTGCTTTTCCCTCCTTTACTTTCGTCCTTGCTTTCATCCTGTCTTTCTTTAGTCATTTCGTTCGTTCTTTCTTTCTTTTTATTTTTCTTCCGTCTTCTTCCTTATTGCCTCTTTCATTGCTTTTCCCTCCTTTTCTTTCGTCCTTGCTTTCATCCTGTCTTTCTTTAGTCATTTCGTTCGTTCTTTCTTTCTATTTATTTTTCTTCCGTCTTCTTCCTTATTGCCTCATTCATTGCTTTTCCCTCCTTTTCTTTCGTCCTTGCTTTCATCCTGTCTTTCTTTAGTCATTTCGTTCGTTCTTTCTTTCTTTTTATTTTTCTTCCGTCTTCTTCCATATGCCCTCATTCATTGCTTTTCCCTCCTTTTCTTTCGTCCTTGCTTTCATCCTGTCTTTCTTTAGTCATTTCCTTCGTTCTTTCTTTCTTTTTATTTTTCTTCCGTCTTCTTCCTTATTGCCTCATTCATTGCTTTTCCCTCCTTTTCTTTCGTCCTTGCTTTCATCCTGTCATTCTTTAGTCATTTCGTTCGTTCTTTCTTTCTTTTTATTTTCCTTCCGTCTTCTTCCTTATTGCCTCATTCATTGCTTTTCCCTCCTTTTCCTTCGTCCTTGCTTTCATCCTGTCATTCTTTAGTCATTTCGTTCGTTCTTTCTTTCTTTTTATTTTTCTTCCGTCTTCTTCCTTATTGCCTCATTCATTGCTTTTCCCTCCTTTTCTTTCGTCCTTGCTTTCATCCTGTCATTCTTTAGTCATTTCGTTCGTTCTTTCTTTCTTTTTATTTTTCTTCCGTCCTCTTCCTTATTGCCTCATTCATTGCTTTTCCCTCCTTTTCTTTCGTCCTTGCTTTCACCCTGTCATTCTTTAGTCATTTCGTTCGTTCTTTCTTTCTTTTTATTTTTCTTCCGTCTTCTTCCTTATTGCCTCATTCATTGCTTTTCCCTCCTTTTCTTTCGTCCTTGCTTTCATCCTGTCATTCTTTAGTCATTTCGTTCGTTCTTTCTTTCTTTTTATTTTTCTTCCGTCTTCTTCCTTATTGCCTCATTCATTGCTTTTCCCTCCTTTTCTTTCGTCCTTGCTTTCATCCTGTCATTCTTTAGTCATTTCGTTCGTTCTTTCTTTCTTTTTATTTTTCTTCCGTCTTCTTCCTTATTGCCTCATTCATTGCTTTTCCCTCCTTTTCTTTCGTCCTTGCTTTCATCCTATCATTCTTTAGTCATTTCGTTCGTTCTTTCTTTCTTTTTATTTTTCTTCCGTCTTCTTCCTTATTGCCTCATTCATTGCTTTTCCCTCCTTTTCTTTCGTCCTTGCTTTCATCCTGTCTTTCTTTAGTCATTTCGTTCGTTCTTTCTTATATTTATTTTTCTTCCGTCTTCTTCCTTATTGCCTCATTCATTGCTTTTCCCTCCTTTTCTTTCGTCCTTGCTATCATCCTGTCTTTCTTTAGTCATTTCGTTCGTTCTTTCTTTCTTTTTATTTTTCTTCCGTCTTCTTCCTTATTGCCTCATTCATTGCTTTTCCCTCCTTTTCTTTAGTCCTTGCTTTCATCCTGTCTTTCTTTAGTCATTTCGTTCGTTCTTTCTTTCTTTTTATTTTTCTTCCTTCTTCTTCCTTATTGCCTCATTCATTGCTTTTCCCTCCTTTTCTTTCGTCCTTGCTTTCATCCTGTCTTTCTTTAGTCATTTCGTTCGTTCTTTCTTTCTTTTTATTTTTCTTCCGTCTTCTTCCTTATTGCCTCATTCATTGCTTTTCCCTCCCTTTCTTTCGTCCTTGCTTTCATCCTGTCATTCTTTAGTCATTTCGTTCGTTCTTTATTTCTTTTTATTTTTCTTCCGTCTTCTTCCTTATTGCCTCATTCATTGCTTTTCCCTCCTTTTCTTTCGTCCTTGCTTTCATCCTGTCTTTCTTTAGTCATTTCGTTCGTTCTTTCTTTCTTTTTATTTTTCTTCCGTCTTCTTCCTTATTGCCTCATTCATTGCTTTTCCCTCCTTTTCTTTCGTCCTTGCTTCCATCCTGTCATTCTTTAGTCATTTCGTTCATTCGTTCTTTCTTTTTATTTTTCTTCCGTCTTCTTCCTTATTGCCTCATTCATTGCTTTTCCCTCCTTTTCTTTCGTCCTTGCTTTCATCCTGTCTTTCTTTAGTCATTTCGTTCGTTCTTTCTTTCTTTTTATTTTTCTTCCGTCTTCTTCCATATGCCCTCATTCATTGCTTTTCCCTCCTTTTCTTTCGTCCTTGCTTTCATCCTGTCTTTCTTTAGTCATTTCCTTCGTTCTTTCTTTCTTTTTATTTTTCTTCCGTCTTCTTCCTTATTGCCTCATTCATTGCTTTTCCCTCCTTTTCTTTCGTCCTTGCTTTCATCCTGTCATTCTTTAGTCATTTCGTTCGTTTTTTCTTTCTTTTTATTTTCCTTCTGTCTTCTTCCTTATTGCCTCATTCATTGCTTTTCCCACCTTTTCCTTCGTCCTTGCTTTCATCCTGTCATTCTTTAGTCATTTCGTTCGTTCTTTCTTTCTTTTTATTTTTCTTCCGTCTTCTTCCTTATTGCCTCATTCATTGCTTTTCCCTCCTTTTCTTTCGTCCTTGCTTTCATCCTGTCATTCTTTAGTCATTTCGTTCGTTCTTTCTTTCTTTTTATTTTTCTTCCGTCCTCTTCCTTATTGCCTCATTCATTGCTTTTCCCTCCTTTTCTTTCGTCCTTGCTTTCACCCTGTCATTCTTTAGTCATTTCGTTCGTTCTTTCTTTCTTTTTATTTTTCTTCCGTCTTCTTCCTTATTGCCTCATTCATTGCTTTTCCCTCCTTTTCTTTCGTCCTTGCTTTCATCCTGTCATTCTTTAGTCATTTCGTTCGTTCTTTCTTTCTTTTTATTTTTCTTCCATCTTCTTCCTTATTGCCTCATTCATTGCTTTTCCCTCCTTTTCTTTCGTCCTTGCTTTCATCCTGTCATTCTTTAGTCATTTCGTTCGTTCTTTCTTTCTTTTTATTTTTCTTCCGTCTTCTTCCTTATTGCCTCATTCATTGCTTTTCCCTCCTTTTCTTTCCTCCTTGCTTTCATCCTGTCTTTCTTTAGTCATTTCGTTCGTTCTTTCTTTTTTTTATTTTTCTTCCATCTTCTTCCTTATGCCCTCATTCATTGCTTTTCCCTCCTTTTCTTTCGTCCTTGCTTTCATCCTGTCATTCTTTAGTCATTTCGTTCGTTCTTTCTTTCTTTTTATTTTTCTTCCGTCTTCTTCCTTATTGCCTCATTCATTGCTTTTCCCTCCTTTTCTTTCGTCCTTGCTTTCATCCTATCATTCTTTAGTCATTTCGTTCGTTCTTTCTTTCTTTTTATTTTTCTTCCGTCTTCTTCCTTATTGCCTCATTCATTGCTTTTCCCTCCTTTTCTTTCGTCCTTGCTTTCATCCTGTCTTTCTTTAGTCATTTCGTTCGTTCTTTCTTATATTTATTTTTCTTCCGTCTTCTTCCTTATTGCCTCATTCATTGCTTTTCCCTCCTTTTCTTTCGTCCTTGCTATCATCCTGTCTTTCTTTAGTCATTTCGTTCGTTCTTTCTTTCTTTTTATTTTTCTTCCGTCTTCTTCCTTATTGCCTCATTCATTGCTTTTCCCTCCTTTTCTTTCGTCCTTGCTTTCATCCTGTCATTCTTTAGTCATTTCGTTCGTTCTTTCTTTCTTTTTATTTTTCTTCCGTCTTCTTCCTTATTGCCTCATTCATTGCTTTTCCCTCCTTTTCTTTCGTCCTTGCTATCATCCTGTCTTTCTTTAGTCATTTCGTTCGTTCTTTCTTTCTTTTTATTTTTCTTCCGTCTTCTTCCTTATTGCCTCATTCATTGCTTTTCCCTCCTTTTCTTTCGTCCTTGCTTTCATCCTGTCATTCTGTAGTCATTTCGTTCGTTCTTTCTTTCTTTTTATTTTTCTTCCGTCTACTTCCTTATTGCCTCATTCATTGCTTTTCCCTCCTTTACTTTCGTCCTTGCTTTCATCCTGTCTTTCTTTAGTCATTTCGTTCGTTCTTTCTTTCTTTTTATTTTTCTTCCGTCTTCTTCCTTATTGCCTCTTTCATTGCTTTTCCCTCCTTTTCTTTCGTCCTTGCTTTCATCCTGTCTTTCTTTAGTCATTTCGTTCGTTCTTTCTTTCTATTTATTTTTCTTCCGTCTTCTTCCTTATTGCCTCATTCATTGCTTTTCCCTCCTTTTCTTTCGTCCTTGCTTTCATCCTGTCTTTCTTTAGTCATTTCGTTCGTTCTTTCTTTCTTTTTATTTTTCTTCCGTCTTCTTCCATATGCCCTCATTCATTGCTTTTCCCTCCTTTTCTTTCGTCCTTGCTTTCATCCTGTCTTTCTTTAGTCATTTCCTTCGTTCTTTCTTTCTTTTTATTTTTCTTCCGTCTTCTTCCTTATTGCCTCATTCATTGCTTTTCCCTCCTTTTCTTTCGTCCTTGCTTTCATCCTGTCATTCTTTAGTCATTTCGTTCGTTCTTTCTTTCTTTTTATTTTCCTTCCGTCTTCTTCCTTATTGCCTCATTCATTGCTTTTCCCTCCTTTTCCTTCGTCCTTGCTTTCATCCTGTCATTCTTTAGTCATTTCGTTCGTTCTTTCTTTCTTTTTATTTTTCTTCCGTCTTCTTCCTTATTGCCTCATTCATTGCTTTTCCCTCCTTTTCTTTCGTCCTTGCTTTCATCCTGTCATTCTTTAGTCATTTCGTTCGTTCTTTCTTTCTTTTTATTTTTCTTCCGTCCTCTTCCTTATTGCCTCATTCATTGCTTTTCCCTCCTTTTCTTTCGTCCTTGCTTTCACCCTGTCATTCTTTAGTCATTTCGTTCGTTCTTTCTTTCTTTTTATTTTTCTTCCGTCTTCTTCCTTATTGCCTCATTCATTGCTTTTCCCTCCTTTTCTTTCGTCCTTGCTTTCATCCTGTCATTCTTTAGTCATTTCGTTCGTTCTTTCTTTCTTTTTATTTTTCTTCCGTCTTCTTCCTTATTGCCTCATTCATTGCTTTTCCCTCCTTTTCTTTCGTCCTTGCTTTCATCCTGTCATTCTTTAGTCATTTCGTTCGTTCTTTCTTTCTTTTTATTTTTCTTCCGTCTTCTTCCTTATTGCCTCATTCATTGCTTTTCCCTCCTTTTCTTTCGTCCTTGCTTTCATCCTATCATTCTTTAGTCATTTCGTTCGTTCTTTCTTTCTTTTTATTTTTCTTCCGTCTTCTTCCTTATTGCCTCATTCATTGCTTTTCCCTCCTTTTCTTTCGTCCTTGCTTTCATCCTGTCTTTCTTTAGTCATTTCGTTCGTTCTTTCTTATATTTATTTTTCTTCCGTCTTCTTCCTTATTGCCTCATTCATTGCTTTTCCCTCCTTTTCTTTCGTCCTTGCTATCATCCTGTCTTTCTTTAGTCATTTCGTTCGTTCTTTCTTTCTTTTTATTTTTCTTCCGTCTTCTTCCTTATTGCCTCATTCATTGCTTTTCCCTCCTTTTCTTTCGTCCTTGCTTTCATCCTGTCATTCTTTAGTCATTTCGTTCGTTCTTTCTTTCTTTTTATTTTTCTTCCGTCTTCTTCCTTATTGCCTCATTCATTGCTTTTCCCTCCTTTTCTTTCGTCCTTGCTATCATCCTGTCTTTCTTTAGTCATTTCGTTCGTTCTTTCTTTCTTTTTATTTTTCTTCCGTCTTCTTCCTTATTGCCTCATTCATTGCTTTTCCCTCCTTTTCTTTCGTCCTTGCTTTCATCCTGTCATTCTGTAGTCATTTCGTTCGTTCTTTCTTTCTTTTTATTTTTCTTCCGTCTACTTCCTTATTGCCTCATTCATTGCTTTTCCCTCCTTTACTTTCGTCCTTGCTTTCATCCTGTCTTTCTTTAGTCATTTCGTTCGTTCTTTCTTTCTTTTTATTTTTCTTCCGTCTTCTTCCTTATTGCCTCTTTCATTGCTTTTCCCTCCTTTTCTTTCGTCCTTGCTTTCATCCTGTCTTTCTTTAGTCATTTCGTTCGTTCTTTCTTTCTATTTATTTTTCTTCCATCTTCTTCCTTATGCCCTCATTCATTGCTTTTCCCTCCTTTTCTTTCGTCCTTGCTTTCATCCTGTCATTCTTTAGTCATTTCGTTCGTTCTTTCTTTCTTTTTATTTTTCTTCCATCTTCTTCCTTATGCACTCATTCATTGCTTTTCCCTCCTTTTCTTTCGTCCTTGCTTTCATCCTGTCATTCTTTAGTCATTTCGTTCGTTCTTTCTTTCTTTTTATTTTTCTTCCGTCTTCTTCCTTATTGCCTCATTCATTGCTTTTCCCTCCTTTTCTTTCGTCCTTGCTTTCATCCTGTCATTCTTTAGTCATTTCGTTCGTTCTTTCTTTCTTTTTATTTTTCTTCCGTCTTCTTCCTTATTGCCTCATTGATTGCTTTTCCCTCCTTTTCTTTCGTCCTTGCTTTCATCCTGTCATTCTTTAGTCATTTCGTTCGTTCTTTCTTTCTTTTTATTTTTCTTCCGTCTTCTTCCTTATTGCCTCATTCATTGCTTTTCCCTCCTTTTCTTTCGTCCTTGCTTTCATCCTGTCTTTCTTTAGTCATTTCGTTCGTTCTTTCTTTCTTTTTATTTTTCTTCCGTCTTCTTCCTTATTGCCTCATTCATTGCTTTTCCCTCCTTTTCTTTCGTCCTTGCTATCATCCTGTCTTTCTTTAGTCATTTCGTTCGTTCTTTCTTTCTTTTTATTTTTCTTCCGTCTTCTTCCTTATTGCCCCATTCATTGCTTTTCCCTCCTTTTCTTTCGTCCTTGCTTTCATCCTGTCATTCTTTAGTCATTTCGTTCGTTCTTTCTTTCTTTTTATTTTTCTTCCGTCTTCTTCCTTATTGCCTCATTCATTGCTTTTCCCTCCTTTTCTTTCGTCCTTGCTATCATCCTGTCTTTCTTTAGTCATTTCGTTCGTTCTTTCTTTCTTTTTATTTTTCTTCCGTCTTCTTCCTTATTGCCTCATTCATTGCTTTTCCCTCCTTTTCTTTCGTCCTTGCTTTCATCCTGTCATTCTTTAGTCATTTCGTTCGTTCTTTCTTTCTTTTTATTTTCTTCCGTCTACTTCCTTATTGCCTCATTCATTGCTTTTCCCTCCTTTACTTTCGTCCTTGCTTTCATCCTGTCTTTCTTTAGTCATTTCGTTCGTTCTTTCTTTCTTTTTATTTTTCTTCCGTCTTCTTCCTTATTGCCTCATTCATTGCTTTTCCCTCCTTTTCTTTCGTCCTTGCTTTCATCCTGTCATTCTTTAGTCATTTCGTTCGTTCTTTCTTTCTTTTTATTTTTCTTCCGTCTACTTCCTTATTGCCTCATTCCTTGCTTTTCCCTCCTTTTCTTTCGTCCTTGCTATCATCCTGTCTTTCTTTAGTCATTTCGTTCGTTCTTTCTTTCTTTTTATTTTTCTTCCGTCTTCTTCCTTATTGCCTCATTCATTGCTTTTCCCTCCTTTTCTTTCGTCCTTGCTTTCATCCTGTCATTCTTTAGTCATTTCGTTCGTTCTTTCTTTCTTTTTATTTTCTTCCGTCTACTTCCTTATTGCCTCATTCATTGCTTTTCCCTCCTTTACTTTCGTCCTTGCTTTCATCCTGTCTTTCTTTAGTCATTTCGTTCGTTCTTTCTTTCTTTTTATTTTTCTTCCGTCTTCTTCCTTATTGCCTCATTCATTGCTTTTCCCTCCTTTTCTTTCGTCCTTGCTTTCATCCTGTCATTCTTTAGTCATTTCGTTCGTTCTTTCTTTCTTTTTATTTTTCTTCCGTCTACTTCCTTATTGCCTCATTCCTTGCTTTTCCCTCCTTTTCTTTCGTCCTTGCTATCATCCTGTCTTTCTTTAGTCATTTCGTTCGTTCTTTCTTTCTTTTTATTTTTCTTCCGTCTTCTTCCTTATTGCCTCATTCATTGCTTTTCCCTCCTTTTTTTCGTCCTTGCTTTCATCCTGTCTTTCTTTAGTCATTTCGTTCGTTCTTTCTTTCTTTTTATTTTTCTTCCGTCTTCTTCCTTATTGCCCCATTCATTGCTTTTCCCTCCTTTTCTTTCGTTCTTGCTTTCATCCTGTCATTCTTTAGTCATTTCGTTCGTTCTTTCTTTCTTTTTATTTTTCTTCCGTCTTCTTCCTTATTGCCTCATTCATTGCTTTTCCCTCCTTTTCTTTCGTCCTTGCTATCATCCTGTCTTTCTTTAGTCATTTCGTTCGTTCTTTCTTTCTTTTTATTTTTCTTCCGTCTTCTTCCTTATTGCCTCATTCATTGCTTTTCCCTCCTTTTCTTTCGTCCTTGCTTTCATCCTGTCATTCTTTAGTCATTTCGTTCGTTTTTCTTTCTTTTTATTTTTCTTCCGTCTTCTTCCTTATTGCCTCATTCATTGCTTTTCTTTCCTTTTCTTTCGTCCTTGCTTTCATCCTGTCTTTCTTTAGTCATTTCGTTCGTTCTTTCTTTCTTTTTATTTTTCTTCCGTCTTCTTCCTTATTGCCTCATTGATTGCTTTTCCCTCCTTTTCTTTCGTCCTTGCTTTCATCCTGTCATTCTTTAGTCATTTCGTTCGTTCTTTCTTTCTTTTTATTTTTCTTCCGTCTTCTTCCTTATTGCCTCATTCATTGCTTTTCCCTCCTTTTCTTTCGTCCTTGCTTTCATCCTGTCATTCTTTAGTCATTTCGTTCGTTCTTTCTTTCTTTTTATTTTTCTTCCGTCTTCTTCCTTATTGCCTCATTGATTACTTTTCCCTCCTTTTCTTTCGTCCTTGCTTTCATCCTGTCATTCTTTAGTCATTTCGTTCGTTCTTTCTTTCTTTTTATTTTTCTTCCGTCTTCTTCCTTATTGCCTCATTGATTGCTTTTCCCTCCTTTTTTTTCGTCCTTGCTTTTATCCTGTCTTTCTTTAGTCATTTCGTTCGTTCTTTCTTTCTTTTTATTTTTCTTCCGTCTTCTTCCTTATTGCCTCATTCATTGCTTTTCCCTCCTTTTCTTTAGTCCTTGCTTTCATCCTGTCATTCTTTAGTCATTTCGTTCGTTCTTTCTTTTTTTTTATTTTTCTTCCGTCATCTTCCTTATTGCCTCATTCATTGCTTTTCCCTCCTTTTCTTTCGTCCTTGCTTTCAACCTGTCATTCTTTAGTCATTTCGTTCGTTCATTCTTTCTTTTTATTTTTCTTCCGTCTTCTTCCTTATTGCCTCATTCATTGCTTTTCCCTCCTTTTCTTTCGTCCTTGCTTTCATCCTGTTTTTCTTTAGTCATTTCGTTCTTTCTTTCTTTCTTTTTATTTTTCTTCCGTCTTCTTCATTATTGCCTCATTCATTGCTTTTCCCTCCTTTTCTTTCGTCCTTGCTTTCATCCTGTCATTCTTTAGTCATTTCGTTCGTTCTTTCTTTCTTTTTATTTTTCTTCCGTCTTCTTCCTTATTGCCTCATTCATTGCTTTTCCCTCCTTTTCTTTCGTCCTTGTTTTCAACCTGTCATTCTTTAGTCATTTCGTTCGTTCTTTCTTTGTTTTTATTTTTCTTCCGTCTTCTTCCTTATTGCCTCATTCATTGCTTTTCCCTCCTTTTCTTTCGTCCTTGCTTTCAACCTGTCATTCTTTAGTCATTTCGTTGGTTCTTTCTTTCTTTTTATTTTTCTTCCGTCTTCTTCCTTATTGCCTCATTCATTGCTTTTCCCTCCTTTTCTTTCGTCCTTGCTTTCATCCTGTCATTCTTTAGTCATTTCGTTCGTTCTTTCTTTCTTTTTATTTTTCTTCCGTCTTCTTCCTTATTGCCTCATTCATTGCTTTTCCCTCCTTTTCTTTCGTCCTTGCTTTCAACCTGTCATTCTTTAGTCATTTCGTTCGTTCTTTCTTTCTTTTTATTTTTCTTCCGTCTTCTTCCTTATTGCCTCATTCATTGTTTTTCCCTCCTTTTCTTTCGTCCTTGCTTTCAACCTGTCATTCTTTAGTCATTTCGTTCGTTCTTTCTTTCTTTTTATTTTTCTTCCGTCTTCTTCCTTATTGCCTCATTCATTGCTTTTCCCTCCTTTTCTTTCGTCCTTGCTTTCAACCTGTCATTCTTTAGTCATTTCGTTCGTTCTTTCTTTCTTTTTATTTTTCTTCCGTCTTCTTCCTTATTGCCTCATTCATTGCTTTTCCCTCCTTTTCTTTCGTCCTTGCTTTCATCCTGTCATTGTTTAGTCATTTCGTTCGTTCTTTCTTTCTTTTTATTTTTCTTCCGTCTTCTTCCTTATTGCCTCATTCATTGCTTTTCCCTCCTTTTCTTTCGTCCTTGCTTTCATCCTGTCTTTCTTTAGTCATTTCGTTCATTCTTTCTTTCTTTTTATTTTTCTTCCGCCTTCTTCCTTATTGCCTCATTCATTGCTTTTCCCTCCTTTTCTTTCGTCCTTGCTTTCATCCTGTCATTCTTTAGTCATTTCGTTCATTCTTTCTTTATTTTTATTTTACTTCCGTCTTCTTCCTTATTGCCTCATTCATTGCTTTTCCCTCCTTTTCTTTCGTCCTTGCTTTCATCCTGTCATTCTTTAGTCATTTCGTTCGTTCTTTCTTTCTTTTTATTTTTCTTCCGTCTTCTTCCTTATTGCCTCATTCATTGCTTTTCCCTCCTTTTCTTTCGTCCTTGCTTTCATCCTGTCTTTCTTTAGTCATTTCGTTCATTCTTTCTTTATTTTTATTTTTCTTCCGCCTTCTTCCTTATTGCCTCATTCATTGCTTTTCACTCTTTTTCTTTCGTCCTTGCTTTCATCCTGTCTTTCTTTAGTCATTTCGTTCATTCTTTCTTTATTTTTATTTTTCTTCCGTCTTCTTCCTTATTGCCTCATTCATTCCTTTTCCCTCCTTTTCTTTCGTCCTTGCTTTCATCCTGTCTTTCTTTAGTCATTTCGTTCATTCTTTCTTTATTCTTATTTTACTTCCGTCTTCTTCCTTATTGCCTCATTCATTGCTTTTCCCTCCTTTTCTTTCGTCCTTGCTTTCATCCTGTCTTTCTTTAGTCATTTCGTTCATTCTTTCTTTATTTTTATTTTTCTTCCGTCTTCTTCCTTATTGCCTCATTCATTGCTTTTCCCTCCTTTACTTTCGTCCTTGCTTTCATCCTGTCTTTCTTTAGTCATTTCGTTCATTCTTTCTTTATTTTTATTTTTCTTCCGTCTTCTTGCTTATTGCCTCATTCATTGCTTTTCCCTCCTTTTCTTTCGTCCTTGCTTTCATTCTGTCTTTCTTTAGTCATTTCGTTCATTCTTTCTTTATTTTTATTTTTCTTCCGTCTTCTTCCTTATTGCCTCATTCATTGCTTTTCCCTCCTTTTCTTTCGTCCTTGCTTTCATCCTGTCTTTCTTTAGTCATTTCGTTCATTCTTTCTTTATTTTTATTTTTCTTCCGTCTTCTTGCTTATTGCCTCATTCATTGCTTTTCCCTCCTTTTCTTTCGTCCTTGCTTTCATTCTGTCTTTCTTTAGTCATTTCGTTCATTCTTTCTTTATTTTTATTTTTCTTCCGTCTTCTTCCTTATTGCCTCATTCATTGCTTTTCCCTCCTTTTCTTTCGTCCATGCTTTCATCCTGTCTTTCTTTAGTCATTTCGTTCGTTCTTTCTTTCTTTTTATTTTTCTTCTGACTTTTTCCTTATTGCCTCATTCATTGCTTTTCCCTCCTTTACTTTCGTCCTTGCTTTCATTCTGTCTTTCTTTAGTCATTTCGTTCGTTCTTTCTTTATTTTTATTTTTCTTCCGTCTTCTTCCTTATTGCCTCATTCATTGCTTTTCCCTCCTTTACTTTCGTCCTTGCTTTCATCCTGTCTTTCTTTAGTCATTTCGTTCATTCTTTCTTTATTTTTATTTTTCTTCCGTCTTCTTGCTTATTGCCTCATTCATTGCTTTTCCCTCCTTTTCTTTCGTCCTTGCTTTCATTCTGTCTTTCTTTAGTCATTTCGTTCATTCTTTCTTTATTTTTATTTTTCTTCCGTCTTCTTCCTTATTGCCTCATTCATTGCTTTTCCCTCCTTTTCTTTCGTCCTTGCTTTCATCCTGTCTTTCTTTAGTCATTTCGTTCATTCTTTCTTTATTTTTATTTTTCTTCCGTCTTCTTGCTTATTGCCTCATTCATTGCTTTTCCCTCCTTTTCTTTCGTCCTTGCTTTCATTCTGTCTTTCTTTAGTCATTTCGTTCATTCTTTCTTTATTTTTATTTTTCTTCCGTCTTCTTCCTTATTGCCTCATTCATTGCTTTTCCCTCCTTTTCTTTCGTCCTTGCTTTCATCCTGTCTTTCTTTAGTCATTTCGTTCATTCTTTCTTTATTTTTATTTTTCTTCCGTCTTCTTCCTTATTGCCTCATTCATTGCTTTTCCCTCCTTTACTTTCGTCCTTGCTTCCATCCTGTCTTTCTTTAGTCATTTCGTTCGTTCTTTCTTTCTTTTTATTTTTCTTCCGTCTTCTTCCTTATTGCCTCATTATTGCTTTTCCCTCCTTTTCTTTCGTCCTTGCTTTCATCCTGTCTTTCTTTAGTCATTTCGTTCATTCTTTCTTTATTTTTATTTTTCTTCCGTCTTCTTCCTTATTGCCTCATTCATTGCTTTTCCCTCCTTTTCTTTCGTCCTTGCTTTCATCCTGTCTTTCTTTAGTCATTTCGTTCATTCTTTCTTTATTTTTATTTTTCTTCCGTCTTCTTCCTTATTGCCTCATTCATTGCTTTTCCCTCCTTTTCTTTCGTCCTTGCTTTCATCCTGTCTTTCTTTAGTCATTTCGTTCATTCTTTCTTTATTTTTATTTTTCTTCCGTCTTCTTCCTTATTGCCTCATTCATTGCTTTTCCCTCCTTTTCTTTCGTCCTTGCTTTCATCCTGTCTTTCTTTAGTCATTTCGTTCATTCTTTCTTTATTTTTATTTTTCTTCCGTCTTCTTCCTTATTGCCTCATTCATTCCTTTTCCCTCCTTTTCTTTCGTCCTTGCTTTCATCCTGTCTTTCTTTAGTCATTTCGTTCATTCTTTCTTTATTTTTATTCTTCTTCCGTCTTCTTCCTTATTGCCTCATTCATTGCTTTTCCCTCCTTTACTTTCGTCCTTGCTTTCATCCTGTCTTTCTTTAGTCATTTCATTCATTCTTTCTTTATTTTTATTTTTCTTCCGTCTTCTTCCTTATTGCCTCATTCATTCCTTTTCCCTCCTTTTCTTTCGTCCTTGCTTTCATCCTGTCTTTCTTTAGTTATTTCGTTCGTTCTTTCTTTCTTTTTATTTTTCTTCCGTCTTCTTGCTTATTGCCTCATTCATTGCTTTTCCCTCCTTTTCTTTCGTCCTTGCTTTCATTCTGTCTTTCTTTAGTCATTTCGTTCATTCTTTCTTTATTTTTATTTTTCTTCCGTCTTCTTCCTTATTGCCTCATTCATTGCTTTTCCCTCCTTTTCTTTCGTCCTTGCTTTCATCCTGTCTTTCTTTAGTCATTTCGTTCATTCTTTCTTTATTTTTATTTTTCTTCCGTCTTCTTCCTTATTGCCTCATTCATTGCTTTTCCCTCCTTTTCTTTCGTCCTTGCTTTCATCCTGTCTTTCTTTAGTCATTTCGTTCATTCTTTCTTTATTTTTATTTTTCTTCCGTCTTCTTGCTTATTGCCTCATTCATTGCTTTTCCCTCCTTTTCTTTCGTCCTTGCTTTCATCCTGTCTTTCTTTAGTCATTTCGTTCATTCTTTCTTTGTTTTTATTTTTCTTCCGTCTTCTTCCTTATTGCCTCATTCATTGCTTTTCCCTCCTTTTCTTTCGTCCTTGCTTTCATCCTGTCTTTCTTTAGTCATTTCATTCATTCTTTCTTTATTTTTATTTTTCTTCCGTCTTCTTCCTTATTGCCTCATTCATTGCTTTTCCCTCCTTTTCTTTCGTCCTTGCTTTCATCCTGTCTTTCTTTAGTCATTTCATTCATTCTTTCTTTATTTTTATTTTTCTTCCGTCTTCTTCCTTATTGCCTCATTCATTGCTTTTCCCTCCTTTTCTTTCGTCCTTGCTTTCATCCTGTCTTTCTTTAGTCATTTCGTTCATTCTTTCTTTATTTTTATTTTTCTTCCGTCATCTTCCTTATTGCCTCATTCATTGCTTTTCCCTCCTTTTCTTTCGTCTTTGCTTTCATCCTGTCTTTCTTTAGTCATTTCATTCATTCTTTCTTTATTTTTATTTTTCTTCCGTCTTCTTGCTTATTGCCTCATTCATTGCTTTTCCCTCCTTTTCTTTCGTCCTTGCTTTCATCCTGTCTTTCTTTAGTCATTTCGTTCATTCTTTCTTTATTTTTATTTTTCTTCCGTCTTCTTCCTTATTGCCTCATTCATTGCTTTTCCCTCCTTTTCTTTCGTCCTTGCTTTCATTCTGTCTTTCTTCAGTCATTTCATTCATTCTTTCTTTATTTTTATTTTTCTTCCGTCTTCTTGCTTATTTCCTCATTCATTGCTTTTCCCTCCTTTTCTTTCGTCCTTGCTTTCATTCTGTCTTTCTTTAGTCATTTCGTTCATTCTTTCTTTATTTTTATTTTTCTTCCGTCTTCTTGCTTATTGCCTCATTCATTGCTTTTCCCTCCTTTTCTTTCGTCCTTGCTTTCATTCTGTCTTTCTTTAGTCATTTCATTCATTCTTTCTTTATTTTTATTTTTCTTCCGTCTTCTTCCTTATTGCCTCATTCATTGCTTTTCCCTCCTTTTCTTTCGTCCTTGCTTTCATCCTGTCTTTCTTTAGTCATTTCATTCATTCTTTCTTTATTTTTATTTTTCTTCCGTCTTCTTCCTTATTGCCTCATTCATTGCTTTTCCCTCCTTTTCTTTCGTCCTTGCTTTCATTCTGTCTTTCTTTAGTCATTTCATTCATTCTTTCTTTATTTTTATTTTTCTTCCGTCTTCTTGCTTATTGCCTCATTCATTGCTTTTCCCTCCTTTTCTTTCGTCCTTGCTTTCATCCTGTCTTTCTTTAGTCATTTCGTTCATTCTTTCTTTATTTTTATTTTTCTTCCGTCTTCTTCCTTATTGCCTCATTCATTGCTTTTCCCTCCTTTTCTTTCGTCCTTGCTTTCATCCTGTCTTTCTTTAGTCATTTCATTCATTCTTTCTTTATTTTTATATTCTTCCGTCTTCTTGCTTATTGCCTCATTCATTGCTTTTCCCTCCTTTTCTTTCGTCCTTGCTTTCATCCTGTCTTTCTTTAGTCATTTCGTTCATTCTTTCTTTATTTTTATTTTTCTTCCGTCTTCTTCCTTATTGCCTCATTCATTGCTTTTCCCTCCTTTTCTTTCGTCCTTGCTTTCATTCTGTCTTTCTTTAGTCATTTCATTCATTCTTTCTTTATTTTTATTTTTCTTCCGTCTTCTTGCTTATTGCCTCATTCATTGCTTTTCCCTCCTTTTCTTTCGTCCTTGCTTTCATTCTGTCTTTCTTTAGTCATTTCGTTCATTCTTTCTTTATTTTTATTTTTCTTCCGTCTTCTTGCTTATTGCCTCATTCATTGCTTTTCCCTCCTTTTCTTTCGTCCTTGCTTTCATTCTGTCTTTCTTTAGTTATTTCATTCATTCTTTCTTTATTCTTATTTTTCTTCCGTCTTCTTCCTTATTGCCTCATTCAGTGCTTTTCCCTCCTTTTCTTTCGTCCTTGCTTTCATCCTGTCTTTCTTTAGTCATTTCGTTCATTCTTTCTTTATTTTTATTTTTCTTCCGTCTTCTTCCTTATTGCCTCATTCATTGCTTTTCCCTCCTTTTCTTTCGTCTTGCTTTCATCCTGTCTTTCTTTAGTCATTTCATTCATTCTTTCTTTATTTTTATTTTTCTTCCGTCTTCTTCCTTATTGCCTCATTCATTGCTTTTCCCTCCTTTTCTTTCGTCCTTGCTTTCATCCTGTCTTTCTTTAGTCATTTCATTCATTCTTTCTTTATTTTTATTTTTCTTCCGTCTTCTTGCTTATTGCCTCATTCATTGCTTTTCCCTCCTTTTCTTTCGTCCTTGCTTTCATTCTGTCTTTCTTTAGTCATTTCGTTCATTCTTTCTTTATTTTTATTTTTCTTCCGTCTTCTTCCTTATTGCCTCATTCATTGCTTTTCCCTCCTTTTCTTTCGTCCTTGCTTTCATTCTGTCTTTCTTTAGTCATTTCATTCATTCTTTCTTTATTTTTATTTTTCTTCCGTCTTCTTGCTTATTGCCTCATTCATTGCTTTTCCCTCCTTTTCTTTCGTCCTTGCTTTCATCCTGTCTTTCTTTAGTCATTTCATTCATTCTTTCTTTATTTTTATTTTTCTTCCGTCTTCTTCCTTATTGCCTCATTCATTGCTTTTCCCTCCTTTTCTTTAGTCCTTGCTTTCATCCTGTCTTTCTTTAGTCATTTCGTTCGTTCTTTCTTTATTTTTATTTTTCTTCCGTCTTCTTCCTTATTGCCTCATTCATTGCTTTTCCCCCCTTTTCTTTCGTCCTTGCTTTCATCCTGTCTTTCTTTAGTCATTTCGTTCGTTCTTTCTTTATTTTTATTTTTCTTCCGTCTTCTTCCTTATTGCCTCATTCATTGCTTTTCCCTCCTTTTCTTTCGTCCTTGCTTTCATCCTGTCTTTCTTTAGTCATTTCGTTCGTTCTTTCTTTATTTTTATTTTTCTTCCGTCTTCTTCCTTATTGCCTCATTCATTGCTTTTCCCTCCTTTTCTTTCGTCCTTGCTTTCATCCTGTCTTTCTTTAGTCATTTCGTTCATTCTTTCTTTCTTTTTATTTTTCTTCCGTCTTCTTCCTTATTGCCTCATTCATTGCTTTTCCCTCCTTTTCTTTCGTCCTTGCTTTCATCCTGTCTTTCTTTAGTCATTTCATTCATTCTTTCTTTATTTTTATTTTTCTTCCGTCTTCTTGCTTATTGCCTCATTCATTGCTTTTCCCTCCTTTTCTTTCGTCCTTGCTTTCATCCTGTCTTTCTTTAGTCATTTCGTTCATTCTTTCTTTATTTTTATTTTTCTTCCGTCTTCTTCCTTATTGCCTCATTCATTGCTTTTCCCTCCTTTTCTTTCGTCCTTGCTTTCATCCTGTCTTTCTTTAGTCATTTCGTTCATTCTTTCTTTATTTTTATTTTTCTTCCGTCTTCTTCCTTATTGCCTCATTCATTGCTTTTCCCTCCTTTTCTTTCATCCTTGCTTTCATCCTGTCTTTCTTTAGTCATTTCGTTCGTTCTTTCTTTATTTTTATTTTCCTTCCGTCTTCTTCCTTATTGCCTCATTCATTGCTTTTCCCTCCTTTTCTTTCGTCCTTGCTTTCATTCTGTCTTTCTTTAGTCATTTCATTCATTCTTTCTTTATTTTTATTTTTCTTCCGTCTTCTTGCTTATTGCCTCATTCATTGCTTTTCCCCCCTTTTCTTTCGTCCTTGCTTTCATCCTGTCTTTCTTTAGTCATTTCGTTCATTCTTTCTTTATTTTTATTTTTCTTCCGTCTTCTTCCTTATTGCCTCATTCATTGCTTTTCCCTCCTTTTCTTTCGTCTTGCTTTCATCCTGTCTTTCTTTAGTCATTTCATTCATTCTTTCTTTATTTTTATTTTTCTTCCGTCTTCTTCCTTATTGCCTCATTCATTGCTTTTCCCTCCTTTTCTTTCGTCCTTGCTTTCATCCTGTCTTTCTTTAGTCATTTCATTCATTCTTTCTTTATTTTTATTTTTCTTCCGTCTTCTTGCTTATTGCCTCATTCATTGCTTTTCCCTCCTTTTCTTTCGTCCTTGCTTTCATTCTGTCTTTCTTTAGTCATTTCGTTCATTCTTTCTTTATTTTTATTTTTCTTCCGTCTTCTTCCTTATTGCCTCATTCATTGCTTTTCCCTCCTTTTCTTTCGTCCTTGCTTTCATTCTGTCTTTCTTTAGTCATTTCATTCATTCTTTCTTTATTTTTATTTTTCTTCCGTCTTCTTGCTTATTGCCTCATTCATTGCTTTTCCCTCCTTTTCTTTCGTCCTTGCTTTCATCCTGTCTTTCTTTAGTCATTTCATTCATTCTTTCTTTATTTTTATTTTTCTTCCGTCTTCTTCCTTATTGCCTCATTCATTGCTTTTCCCTCCTTTTCTTTAGTCCTTGCTTTCATCCTGTCTTTCTTTAGTCATTTCGTTCGTTCTTTCTTTATTTTTATTTTTCTTCCGTCTTCTTCCTTATTGCCTCATTCATTGCTTTTCCCCCCTTTTCTTTCGTCCTTGCTTTCATCCTGTCTTTCTTTAGTCATTTCGTTCGTTCTTTCTTTATTTTTATTTTTCTTCCGTCTTCTTCCTTATTGCCTCATTCATTGCTTTTCCCTCCTTTTCTTTCGTCCTTGCTTTCATCCTGTCTTTCTTTAGTCATTTCGTTCGTTCTTTCTTTATTTTTATTTTTCTTCCGTCTTCTTCCTTATTGCCTCATTCATTGCTTTTCCCTCCTTTTCTTTCGTCCTTGCTTTCATCCTGTCTTTCTTTAGTCATTTCGTTCATTCTTTCTTTCTTTTTATTTTTCTTCCGTCTTCTTCCTTATTGCCTCATTCATTGCTTTTCCCTCCTTTTCTTTCGTCCTTGCTTTCATCCTGTCTTTCTTTAGTCATTTCATTCATTCTTTCTTTATTTTTATTTTTCTTCCGTCTTCTTGCTTATTGCCTCATTCATTGCTTTTCCCTCCTTTTCTTTCGTCCTTGCTTTCATCCTGTCTTTCTTTAGTCATTTCGTTCATTCTTTCTTTATTTTTATTTTTCTTCCGTCTTCTTCCTTATTGCCTCATTCATTGCTTTTCCCTCCTTTTCTTTCGTCCTTGCTTTCATCCTGTCTTTCTTTAGTCATTTCGTTCATTCTTTCTTTATTTTTATTTTTCTTCCGTCTTCTTCCTTATTGCCTCATTCATTGCTTTTCCCTCCTTTTCTTTCATCCTTGCTTTCATCCTGTCTTTCTTTAGTCATTTCGTTCGTTCTTTCTTTATTTTTATTTTCCTTCCGTCTTCTTCCTTATTGCCTCATTCATTGCTTTTCCCTCCTTTTCTTTCGTCCTTGCTTTCATCCTGTCTTTCTTTAGTCATTTCGTTCGTTCTTTCTTTATTTTTATTTTTCTTCCGTCTTCTTCCTTATTGCCTCATTCATTGCTTTTCCCTCCTTTTCTTTCGTCCTTGCTTTCATCCTGTCTTTCTTTAGTCATTTCGTTCGTTCTTTCTTTATTTTTATTTTTCTTCCGTCTTCTTCCTTATTGCCTCATTCATTGCTTTTCCCTCCTTTTCTTTCGTCCTTGCTTTCATCCTGTCTTTCTTTAGTCATTTCGTTCGTTCTTTCTTTATTTTTATTTTTCTTCCGTCTTCTTCCTTATTGCCTCATTCATTGCTTTTCCCTCCTTTTCTTTCGTCCTTGCTTTCATCCTGTCTTTCTTTAGTCATTTCGTTCGTTCTTTCATTATTTTTATTTTTCTTCCGTCATCTTCCTTATTGCCTCATTAATTCCTTTTCCCTCCTTTTCTTTCGTCCTTGCTTTCATCCTGTCTTTCTTTAGTCATTTCGTTCTTTCTTTCCTTCTTTTTATTTTCCTTCCGTCTTCTTCCTTATTGCCTCATTCATTGCTTTTCCCTCCTTTTCTTTCGTCCTTGCTTTCATCCTGTCTTTCTTTAGCCATTTCGTTCATTCTTTCTTTATTTTTATTTTTCTTCCGTCTTCTTCCTTATTGCCTCATTCATTGCTTTTCCCTCCTTTTCTTTCATCCTTGCTTTCATCCTGTCTTTCTTTAGTCATTTCGTTCGTTCTTTCTTTATTTTTATTTTCCTTCCGTCTTCTTCCTTATTGCCTCATTCATTGCTTTTCCCTCCTTTTCTTTCGTCCTTGCTTTCATCCTGTCTTTCTTTAGTCATTTCGTTCGTTCTTTCTTTATTTTTATTTTTCTTCCGTCTTCTTCCTTATTGCCTCATTCATTGCTTTTCCCTCCTTTTCTTTCGTCCTTGCTTTCATCCTGTCTTTCTTTAGTCATTTCGTTCGTTCTTTCTTTATTTTTATTTTTCTTCCGTCTTCTTCCTTATTGCCTCATTCATTGCTTTTCCCTCCTTTTCTTTCGTCCTTGCTTTCATCCTGTCTTTCTTTAGTCATTTCGTTCGTTCTTTCTTTATTTTTATTTTTCTTCCGTCTTCTTCCTTATTGCCTCATTCATTGCTTTTCCCTCCTTTTCTTTCGTCCTTGCTTTCATCCTGTCTTTCTTTAGTCATTTCGTTCGTTCTTTCTTTATTTTTATTTTTCTTCCGTCATCTTCCTTATTGCCTCATTAATTCCTTTTCCCTCCTTTTCTTTCGTCCTTGCTTTCATCCTGTCTTTCTTTAGTCATTTTGTTCATTCTTTCTTTATTTTTATTTTTCTTCCGTCTTCTTCCTTATTGCCTCATTCATTGCTTTTCCATCCTTTTCTTTCGTCCTTGCTTTCATCCTGTCTTTCTTTAGTAATTTCGTTATTTCTTTCTTTCTTTTTATTTTCCTTCCGTCTTCTTCCTTATTGCCTCATTCATTGCTTTTCCCTCCTTTTCTTTCGTCCTTGCTTTCATCCTGTCTTTCTTTAGCCATTTCGTTCATTCTTTCTTTATTTTTATTTTTCTTCCGTCTTCTTCCTTATTGCCTCATTCATTGCTTTTCCCTCCTTTTCTTTCGTCCTTGCTTTCATCCTGTCTTTCTTTAGTCATTTTGTTCATTCTTTCTTTATTTTTATTTTTCTTCCGTCTTCTTCATTATTGCCTCATTCATTGCTTTTCCCTCCTTTTCTTTCGTCCTTGCTTTCATCCTGTCTTTCTTTAGTCATTTCGTTCTTTCTTTCTTTCTTTTTATTTTCCTTCCGTCTTCTTCCTTATTGCCTCATTCATTGCTTTTCCCTCCTTTTCATTCGTCCTTGCTTTCATCCTGTCTTTCTTTAGTCATTTCGTTCATTCTTTCTTTCTTTTTATTTTTCTTCCGTCTTCTTCCTTATTGCCTCATTCATTGCTTTTCCCTCCTTTTCTTTCGTCCTTGCTTTCACCCTGTCTTTCTTTAGTCATTTCGTTCATTCTTTCTTTATTTTTATTTTTCTTCCGTCTTCTTCCTTATTGCCTCATTCATTGCTTTTCCCTCCTTTTCTTTCGTCCTTGCTTTCATCCTGTCTTTCTTTAGTCATTTCGTTCATTCTTTCTTTATTTTTATTTTTCTTCCGTCTTCTTCCTTATTGCCTCATTCATTGCTTTTCCCTCCTTTTCTTTCGTCCTTGCTTTCATCCTGTCTTTCTTTAGTCATTTCGTTCATTCTTTCTTTATTTTTATTTTTCTTCCGTCTTCTTCCTTATTGCCTCATTCATTGCTTTTCCCTCCTTTTCTTTCGTCCTTGCTTTCATCCTGTCTTTCTTTAGTCATTTCGTTCATTCTTTCTTTATTTTTATTTTTCTTCCTTCTTCTTCCTTATTGCCTCATTCATTGCTTTTCCCTCCTTTTCTTTCGTCCTTGCTTTCATCCTGTCTTTCTTTAGTCATTTTGTTCATTCTTTCTTTATTTTTATTTTTCTTCCGTCTTATTCCTTATTGCCTCATTCATTGCTTTTCCCTCCTTTTCTTTCGTCCTTGCTTTCATCCTGTCTTTCTTTAGTCATTTCGTTCATTCTTTCTTTATTTTTATTTTTCTTCCGTCTTATTCCTTATTGCCTCATTCATTGCTTTTCCCTCCTTTTCTTTCGTCCTTGCTTTCATCCTGTCTTTCTTTAGTCATTTCGTTCATTCTTTCTTTATTTTTATTTTTCTTCCTTCTTCTTCCTTATTGCCTCATTCATTGCTTTTCCCTCCTTTTCTTTCGTCCTTGCTTTCATCCTGTCTTTCTTTAGTCATTTTGTTCATTCTTTCTTTATTTTTATTTTTCTTCCGTCTTATTCCTTATTGCCTCATTCATTGCTTTTCCCTCCTTTTCTTTCGTCCTTGCTTTCATCCTGTCTTTCTTTAGTCATTTCGTTCATTCTTTCTTTATTTTTATTTTTCTTCCTTCTTCTTCCTTATTGCCTCATTCATTGCTTTTCCCTCCTTTTCTTTCGTCCTTGCTTTCATCCTGTCTTTCTTTAGTCATTTTGTTCATTCTTTCTTTATTTTTATTTTTCTTCCTTCTTCTTCCTTATTGCCTCATTCATTGCTTTTCCCTCCTTTTCTTTCGTCCTTGCTTTCATCCTGTCTTTCTTTAGTCATTTTGTTCATTCTTTCTTTATTTTTATTTTTCTTCCTTCTTCTTCCTTATTGCCTCATTCATTGCTTTTCCCTCCTTTTCTTTCGTCCTTGCTTTCATCCTGTCTTTCTTTAGTCATTTTGTTCATTCTTTCTTTATTTTTATTTTTCTTCCGTCTTATTCCTTATTGCCTCATTCATTGCTTTTCCCTCCTTTTCTTTCGTCCTTGCTTTCATCCTGTCTTTCTTTAGTCATTTCGTTCATTCTTTCTTTATTTTTATTTTTCTTCCGTCTTATTCCTTATTGCCTCATTCATTGCTTTTCCCTCCTTTTCTTTCGTCCTTGCTTTCATCCTGTCTTTCTTTAGTCATTTCGTTCATTCTTTCTTTATTTTTATTTTTCTTCCGTCTTATTCCTTATTGCCTCATTCATTGCTTTTCCCTCCTTTTCTTTCGTCCATGCTTTCATCCTGTCTTTCTTTAGTCATTTCGTTCATTCTTTCTTTATTTTTATTTTTCTTCCGTCTTATTCCTTATTGCCTCATTCATTGCTTTTCCCTCCTTTTCTTTCGTCCTTGCTTTCATCCTGTCTTTCTTTAGTCATTTTGTTCATTCTTTCTTTATTTTTATTTTTCTTCCTTCTTCTTCCTTATTGCCTCATTCATTGCTTTTCCCTCCTTTTCTTTCGTCCTTGCTTTCATCCTGTCTTTCTTTAGTCATTTTGTTCATTCTTTCTTTATTTTTATTTTTCTTCCGTCTTATTCCTTATTGCCTCATTCATTGCTTTTCCCTCCTTTTCTTTCGTCCTTGCTTTCATCCTGTCTTTCTTTAGTCATTTCGTTCATTCTTTCTTTATTTTTATTTTTCTTCCGTCTTATTCCTTATTGCCTCATTCATTGCTTTTCCCTCCTTTTCTTTCGTCCTTGCTTTCATCCTGTCTTTCTTTAGTCATTTTGTTCATTCTTTCTTTATTTTTATTTTTCTTCCTTCTTCTTCCTTATTGCCTCATTCATTGCTTTTCCCTCCTTTTCTTTCGTCCTTGCTTTCATCCTGTCTTTCTTTAGTCATTTCGTTCATTCTTTCTTTATTTTTATTTTTCTTCCGTCTTATTCCTTATTGCCTCATTCATTGCTTTTCCCTCCTTTTCTTTCGTCCTTGCTTTCATCTTGTCTTTCTTTAGTCATTTCGTTCATTCTTTCTTTATTTTTATTTTTCTTCCTTCTTCTTCCTTATTGCCTCATTCATTGCTTTTCCCTCCTTTTCTTTCGTCCTTGCTTTCATCCTGTCTTTCTTTAGTCATTTTGTTCATTCTTTCTTTATTTTTATTTTTCTTCCGTCTTCTTCCTTATTGCCTCATTCATTGCTTTTCCCTCCTTTTCTTTCGTCCTTGCTTTCATCCTGTCTTTCTTTAGTCATTTCGTTCATTCTTTCTTTATTTTTATTTTTCTTCCTTCTTCTTCCTTATTGCCTCATTCATTGCTTTTCCCTCCTTTTCTTTCGTCCTTGCTTTCATCCTGTCTTTCTTTAGTCATTTTGTTCATTCTTTCTTTATTTTTATTTTTCTTCCGTCTTATTCCTTATTGCCTCATTAATTGCTTTTCCCTCCTTTTCTTTCGTCCTTGCTTTCATCCTGTCTTTCTTTAGTCATTTCGTTCATTCTTTCTTTATTTTTATTTTTCTTCCGTCTTATTCCTTATTGCCTCATTCATTGCTTTTCCCTCCTTTTCTTTCGTCCTTGCTTTCATCCTGTCTTTCTTTAGTCATTTCGTTCATTCTTTCTTTATTTTTATTTTTCTTCCGTCTTCTTCCTTATTGCCTCATTCATTGCTTTTCCCTCCTTTTCTTTCGTCCTTGCTTTCATCCTGTCTTTCTTTAGTCATTTCGTTCATTCTTTCTTTATTTTTATTTTTCTTCCTTCTTCTTCCTTATTGCCTCATTCATTGCTTTTCCCTCCTTTTCTTTCGTCCTTGCTTTCATCCTGTCTTTCTTTAGTCATTTTGTTCATTCTTTCTTTATTTTTATTTTTCTTCCGTCTTCTTCATTATTGCCTCATTCATTGCTTTTCCCTCCTTTTCTTTCGTCCTTGCTTTCACCCTGTCTTTCTTTAGTCATTTCGTTCATTCTTTCTTTATTTTTATTTTTCTTCCGTCTTCTTCCTTATTGCCTCATTCATTGCTTTTCCCTCCTTTTCTTTCGTCCTTGCTTTCACCCTGTCTTTCTTTAGTCATTTCGTTCATTCTTTCTTTCTTTTTATTTTTCTTCCGTCTTCTTCCTTATTGCATCATTCATTGCTTTTCCCTCCTTTTCTTTCGTCCTTGCTTTCATCCTGTCTTTCTTTAGTCATTTCGTTCATTCTTTCTTTATTTTTATTTTTCTTCCGTCTTCTTCCTTATTGCCTCATTCATTGCTTTTCCCTCCTTTTCATTCGTCCTTGCTTTCATCCTGTCTTTCTTTAGTCATTTCGTTCATTCTTTCTTTCTTTTTATTTTTCTTCCGTCTTCTTCCTTATTGCCTCATTCATTGCTTTTCCCTCCTTTTCATTCGTCCTTGCTTTCATCCTGTCTTTCTTTAGTCATTTCGTTCATTCTTTCTTTATTTTTATTTTCCTTCCGTCTTCTTCCTTATTGCCTCATTCATTGCTTTTCCCTCCTTTTCATTCGTCCTTGCTTTCATCCTGTCTTTCTTTAGTCATTTTGTTCGTTCTTTCTTTATTTTTATTTTTCTTCCTTCTTCTTCCTTATTGCCTCATTCATTGCTTTTCCCTCCTTTTCTTTCGTCCTTGCTTTCATCCTGTCTTTCTTTAGTCATTTTGTTCATTCTTTCTTTATTTTTATTTTTCTTCCGTCTTCTTCATTATTGCCTCATTCATTGCTTTTCCCTCCTTTTCTTTCGTCCTTGCTTTCACCCTGTCTTTCTTTAGTCATTTCGTTCATTCTTTCTTTATTTTTATTTTTCTTCCGTCTTCTTCCTTATTGCCTCATTCATTGCTTTTCCCTCCTTTTCTTTCGTCCTTGCTTTCACCCTGTCTTTCTTTAGTCATTTCGTTCATTCTTTCTTTCTTTTTATTTTTCTTCCGTCTTCTTCCTTATTGCCTCATTCATTGCTTTTCCCTCCTTTTCTTTCGTCCTTGCTTTCATCCTGTCTTTCTTTAGTCATTTCGTTCATTCTTTCTTTATTTTTATTTTTCTTCCGTCTTCTTCCTTATTGCCTCGTTCATTGCTTTTCCCTCCTTTTCATTCGTCCTTGCTTTCATCCTGTCTTTCTTTAGTCATTTCGTTCATTCTTTCTTTCTTTTTATTTTTCTTCCGTCTTCTTCCTTATTGCCTCATTCATTGCTTTTCCCTCCTTTTCTTTCGTCCTTGCTTTCATCCTGTCTTTCTTTAGTCATTTCGTTCATTCTTTCTTTATTTTTATTTTCCTTCCGTCTTCTTCCTTATTGCCTCATTCATTGCTTTTCCCTCCTTTTCATTCGTCCTTGCTTTCATCCTGTCTTTCTTTAGTCATTTCGTTCATTCTTTCTTTCTTTTTATTTTTCTTCCGTCTTCTTCCTTATTGCCTCATTCATTGCTTTTCCCTCCTTTTCTTTCGTCCTTGCTTTCACCCTGTCTTTCTTTAGTCATTTTGTTCATTCATTCTTTATTTTTATTTTTCTTCCGTCTTCTTCCTTATTGCCTCATTCATTGCTTTTCCCTCCTTTTCTTTCGTCCTTGCTTTCATCCTGTCTTTCTTTAGACATTTCGTTCATTCTTTCTTTATTTTTATTTTTCTTCCGTCTTCTTCCTTATTGCCTCATTCATTGCTTTTCCCTCCTTTTCTTTCGTCCTTGCTTTCATCCTGTCTTTCTTTAGTCATTTCGTTCATTCTTTCTTTATTTTTATTTTTCTTCCGTCTTCTTCCTTATTGCCTCATTCATTGCTTTTCCCTCCTTTTCTTTCGTCCTTGCTTTCATCCTGTCTTTCTTTAGTCATTTCGTTCATTCTTTCTTTATTTTTATTTTTCTTCCTTCTTCTTCCTTATTGCCTCATTCATTGCTTTTCCCTCCTTTTCTTTCGTCCTTGCTTTCATCCTGTCTTTCTTTAGTCATTTTGTTCATTCTTTCTTTATTTTTATTTTTCTTCCGTCTTATTCCTTATTGCCTCATTCATTGCTTTTCCCTCCTTTTCTTTCGTCCTTGCTTTCATCCTGTCTTTCTTTAGTCATTTCGTTCATTCTTTCTTTATTTTTATTTTTCTTCCTTCTTCTTCCTTATTGCCTCATTCATTGCTTTTCCCTCCTTTTCTTTCGTCCTTGCTTTCATCCTGTCTTTCTTTAGTCATTTTGTTCATTCTTTCTTTATTTTTATTTTTCTTCCGTCTTCTTCATTATTGCCTCATTCATTGCTTTTCCCTCCTTTTCTTTCGTCCTTGCTTTCATCCTGTCTTTCTTTAGTCATTTCGTTCATTCTTTCTTTATTTTTATTTTTCTTCCGTCTTCTTCCTTATTGCCTCATTCATTGCTTTTCCCTCCTTTTCTTTCGTCCTTGCTTTCACCCTGTCTTTCTTTAGTCATTTTGTTCATTCTTTCTTTATTTTTATTTTTCTTCCGTCTTCTTCCTTATTGCCTCATTCATTGCTTTTCCCTCCTTTTCTTTTGTCCTTGCTTTCATTCTGTCTTTCTTTAGTCATTTCGTTCATTCTTTCTTTATTTTTATTTTTCTTCCGTCTTCTTCCTTATTGCCTCATTCATTGCTTTTCCCTCCTTTTCTTTCGTCCTTGCTTTCACCCTGTCTTTCTTTAGTCATTTTGTTCATTCTTTCTTTATTTTTATTTTTCTTCCGTCTTCTTCCTTATTGCCTCATTCATTGCTTTTCCCTCCTTTTCTTTCGTCCTTGCTTTCATCCTGTCTTTCTTTAGTCATTTCGTTCATTCTTTCTTTATTTTTATTTTTCTTCCGTCATCTTCCTTATTGCCTCATTCATTGCTTTTCCCTCCTTTTCTTTCGTCCTTGCTTTCACCCTGTCTTTCCTTAGTCATTTTGTTCATTCTTTCTTTATTTTTATTTTTCTTCCGTCATCTTCCTTATTGCCTCATTCATTGCTTTTCCCTCCTTTTCTTTCGTCCTTGCTTTCATCCTGTCTTTCTTTAGTCATTTTGTTCATTCTTTCTTTATTTTTATTTTTCTTCCGTCTTCTTCCTTATTGCCTCATTCATTGCTTTTCCCTCCTTTTCTTTCGTCCTTGCTTTCATCCTGTCTTTCTTTAGTCATTTTGTTCATTCTTTCTTTATTTTTATTTTTCTTCCGTCTTATTCCTTATTGCCTCATTCATTGCTTTTCCCTCCTTTTCTTTCGTCCTTGCTTTCATCCTGTCTTTCTTTAGTCATTTCGTTCGTTCTTTCTTTCTTTTTATTTTTCTTCCGTCTTCTTCCTTATTGCCTCATTCATTGCTTTTCCCTCCTTTTCTTTCGTCCTTGCTTTCATCCTGTCTTTCTTTAGTCATTTCGTTCATTCTTTCTTTCTTTTTATTTTTCTTCCGTCTTCTTCCTTATTGCCTCATTCATTGCTTTTCCCTCCTTTTCTTTCGTCCTTGCTTTCATCCTGTCTTTCTTTAGTCATTTTGTTCATTCTTTCTTTATTTTTATTTTTCTTCCGTCTTCTTCCTTATTGCCTCATTCATTGCTTTTCCCTCCTTTTCTTTCGTCCTTGCTTTCATCCTGTCTTTCTTTAGTCATTTCGTTCATTCTTTCTTTATTTTTATTTTTCTTCCGTCTTCTTCCTTATTGCCTCATTCATTGCTTTTCCCTCCTTTTCTTTCGTCCTTGCTTTCATCCTGTCTTTCTTTAGTCATTTCGTTCATTCTTTCTTTATTTTTATTTTCTTCCGTCTTCTTCCTTATTGCCTGATTCATTGCTTTTCCCTCCTTTTCTTTCGTCCTTGCTTTCATCCTGTCTTTCTTTAGTCATTTCGTTCATTCTTTCTTTATTTTTATTTTCTTCCGTCTTCTTCCTTATTGCCTGATTCATTGCTTTTCCCTCCTTTTCTTTCGTCCTTGCTTTCATCCTGTCTTTCTTTAGTCATTTCGTTCATACTTTCTTTATTTTTATTTTTTTTCCGTCTTCTTCCTTATTGCCTCATTCATTGCTTTTCCCTCCTTTTCTTTCGTCCTTGCTTTCACCCTGTCTTTCTTTAGTCATTTCGTTCATTCTTTCTTTATTTTTATTTTTCTTCCGTCTTCTTCCTTATTGCCTCATTCATTGCTTTTCCCTCCTTTTCTTTCGTCCTTGCTTTCATCCTGTCTTTCTTTAGTCATTTCGATCATTCTTTCTTTATTTTTATTTTTCTTCCGTCTTCTTCCTTATTGCCTCATTCATTGCTTTTCCCTCCTTTTCTTTCGTCCTTGATTTCATCCTGTCATTCTTTAGTCATTTCTTTCATTCTTTCTTTATTTTTATTTTTCTTCCGTCTTCTTCCTTATTGCCTCATTCATTGCTTTTCCCTCCTTTTCTTTCGTCCTTGATTTCATCCTGTCATTCTTTAGTCATTTCGTTCATTCTTTCTTTATTTTTATTTTTCTTCCGTCTTCTTCCTTATTGCCTCATTCATTGCTTTTCCCTCCTTTTCTTTCGTCCTTGCTTTCATCCTGTCTTTCTTTAGTCATTTCGTTCATTCTTTCTTTATTTTTATTTTTCTTCCGTCTTCTTCCTTATTGCCTCATTCATTGCTTTTCCCTCCTTTTCTTTCGTCCTTGCTTTCACCCTGTCTTTCTTTAGTCATTTCGTTCATTCTTTCTTTATCTTTATTTTTCTTCCGTCTTCTTCCTTATTGCCTCATTCATTGCTTTTCCCTCCTTTTCTTTCGTCCTTGCTTTCATCCTGTCTTTCTTTAGTCATTTCGTTCATTCTTTCTTTTTTTTTCTTTTTCTTCCGTCTTCTTCCTTATTGCCTCATTCATTGCTTTTCCCTCCTTTTCTTTCGTCCTTGCTTTCATCCTGTCATTCTTTAGTCATTTCGTTCATTCTTTCTTTATTTTTCTTTTTCTTCCGTCTTCTTCCTTATTGCCTCATTCATTGCTTTTCCCTCCTTTTCTTTCGTCCTTGATTTCATCCTGTCATTCTTTAGTCATTTCGTTCATTCTTTCTTTATTTTTATTTTTCTTCCGTCTTCTTCCTTATTGCCTCATTCATTGCTTTTCCCTCCTTTTCTTTCGTCCTTGATTTCATCCTGTCATTCTGTAGTCATTTCGTTCATTCTTTCTTTATTTTTCTTTTTCTTCCGTCTTCTTCCTTATTGCCTCATTCATTGCTTTTCCCTCCTTTTCTTTCGTCCTTGCTTTCATCCTGTCTTTCTTTAGTCATTTCGTTCATTCTTTCTTTATTTTTATTTTTCTTCCGTCTTCTTCCTTATTGCCTCATTCATTGCTTTTCACTCCTTTTCTTTCGTCCTTGATTTCATCCTGTCATTCTTTAGTCATTTCGTTCATTCTTTCTTTATTTTTCTTTTTCTTCCGTCTTCTTCCTTATTGCCTCATTCATTGCTTTTCCCTCCTTTTCTTTCGTACTTGCTTTCATCCTGTCTTTCTTTAGTCATTTCGTTCATTCTTTCTTTATTTTTATGTTTCTTCCGTCTTCTTCCTTATTGCCTCATTCATTGCTTTTCCCTCCTTTTCTTTCGTACTTGCTTTCACCCTGTCTTTCTTTAGTCATTTCGTTCATTCTTTCTTTATTTTTATTTTTCTTCCGTCTTCTTCCTTATTGCCTCATTCATTGCTTTTCCCTCCTTTTCTTTCGTCCTTGATTTCATCCTGTCATTCTTTAGTCATTTCGTTCATTCTTTCTTTATTTTTATTTTTCTTCCGTCTTCTTCCTTATTGCCTCATTCATTGCTTTTCCCTCCTTTTCTTTCGTCCTTGATTTCATCCTGTCATTCTTTAGTCATTTCGTTCATTCTTTCTTTATTTTTCTTTTTCTTCCGTCTTCTTCCTTATTGCCTCATTCATTGCTTTTCCCTCCTTTTCTTTCGTCCTTGCTTTCATCCTGTCTTTCTTTAGTCATTTCGTTCATTCTTTCTTTATTTTTATTTTTCTTCCGTCTTCTTCCTTATTGCCTCATTCATTGCTTTTCCCTCCTTTTCTTTCATCCTTGCTTTCATCCTGTCTTTCTTTAGTCATTTCGTTCGTTCTTTCTTTATTTTTATTTTTCTTCCGTCTTCTTCCTTATTGCCTCATTCATTGCTTTTCCCTCCTTTTCTTTCATCCTTGCTTTCATCCTGTCTTTCTTTAGTCATTTCGTTCATTCTTTCTTTATTTTTATTTTTCTTCCGTCATCTTCCTTATTGCCTCATTCATTGCTTTTCCCTCCTTTTCTTTCGTCCTTGCTTTCATCCTGTCTTTCTTTAGTCATTTCGTTCATTCTTTCTTTATTTTTATTTTTCTTCCGTCTTCTTCCTTATTGCCTCATTCATTGCTTTTCCCTCCTTTTCTTTCGTCCTTGCTTTCATCCTGTCTTTCTTTAGTCATTTCGTTCATTCTTTCTTTATTTTTATTTTTCTTCCGTCTTCTTCCTTATTGCCTCATTCATTGCTTTTCCCTCCTTTTCTTTCGTCCTTGCTTTCATCCTGTCTTTCATTAGTCATTTCGTTCATTCTTTCTTTATTTTTATTTTTCTCCCGTCATCTTCCTTATTGCCTCATTCATTGCTTTTCCCTCCTTTTCTTTCGTCCTTGTTTTCATCCTGTCTTTCTTTAGTCATTTCGTTCATTCTTTCTTTATTTTTATTTTTCTTCCGTCATCTTCCTTATTGCCTCATTCATTGCTTTTCCCTCCTTTTCTTTCGTCCTTGCTTTCATCCTGTCTTTCTTTAGTCATTTCGTTCATTCTTTCTTTATTTTTATTTTTCTTCCGTCTTCTTCCTTATTGCCTCATTCATTGCTTTTCCCTCCTTTTCTTTCGTCCTTGCTTTCATTCTGTCTTTCTTTAGTCATTTCGTTCATTCTTTCTTTATTTTTATTTTTATTCCGTCTTCTTCCTTATTGCCTCATTCATTGCTTTTCCCTCCTTTTCTTTCGTCCTTGCTTTCATCCTGTCTTTCTTTAGTCATTTCGTTCGTTCTTTCTTTATTTTTATTTTTCTTCCGTCTTCTTCCTTATTGCCTCATTCATTGCTTTTCCCTCCTTTTCTTTCGTCCTTGCTTTCATCCTGTCTTTCTTTAGTCATTTCGTTCATTCTTTCTTTATTTTTATTTTTCTTCCGTCTTCTTCCTTATTGCCTCATTCATTGCTTTTCCCTCCTTTTCTTTCCTCCTTGCTTTCATCCTGTCTTTCTTTAGTCATTTCGTTCATTCTTTCTTTATTTTTATTTTTATTCCGTCTTCTTCCTTATTGCCACATTCATTGCTTTTCCCTCCTTTTCTTTCGTCCTTGCTTTCATCCTGTCTTTCTTTAGTCATTTCGTTCGTTCTTTCTTTATTTTTATTTTTCTTCCGTCTTCTTCCTTATTGCCTCATTCATTGCTTTTCCCTCCTTTTCTTTCGTCCTTGCTTTCATCCTGTCTTTCTTTAGTCATTTCGTTCATTCTTTCTTTATTTTTATTTTTATTCCGTCTTCTTCCTTATTGCCTCATTCATTGCTTTTCCCTCCTTTTCTTTAGTCCTTGCTTTCATCCTGTCTTTCTTTAGTCATTTCGTTCGTTCTTTCTTTATTTTTATTTTTCTTCCGTCTTCTTCCTTATTGCCTCATTCATTGCTTTTCCCTCCTTTTCTTTCGTCCTTGCTTTCATCCTGTCTTTCTTTAGTCATTTCGTTCATTCTTTCTTTATTTTTATTTTTCTTCCGTCTTCTTCCTTATTGCCTCATTCATTGCTTTTCCCTCCTTTTCTTTCGTCCTTGCTTTCATCCTGTCTTTCTTTAGTCATTTCGTTCGTTCTTTCTTTATTTTTATTTTTATTCCGTCTTCTTCCTTATTGCCTCATTCATTGCTTTTCCCTCCTTTTCTTTCGTCTTTGCTTTCATCCTCTCTTTCTTTAGTCATTTCGTTCGTTCTTTCTTTCTTTTTATTTTTCTTCCGTCTTCTTCCTTATTGCCTCATTCATTGCTTTTCCCTCCTTTTCTTTCGTCCTTGCTTTCATCCTGTCTTTCTTTAGTCATTTCGTTCGTTCTTTGTTTCTTTTTATTTTTCTTCCGTCTTCTTCCTTATTGCCTCATTCATTGCTTTTCCCTCCTTTTCTTTCGTCCTTGCTTTCATCCTGTCTTTCTTTAGTCATTTCGTTCATTCTTTCTTTATTTTTATTTTTCTTCCGTCTTCTTCCTTATTGCCTCATTCATTGCTTTTCCCTCCTTTTCTTTCGTCCTTGCTTTCATCCTGTCTTTCTTTAGTCATTTCGTTCGTTCTTTCTTTCTTTTTATTTTTCTTCCGTCTTATTCCTTATTGCCTCATTCATTGCTTTTCCCTCCTTTTCTTTCGTCCTTGCTTTCATCCTGTCTTTCTTTAGTCATTTCGTTCGTTCTTTCTTTCTTTTTATTTTTCTTCCGTCTTCTTCCTTATTGCCTCATTCATTGCTTTTCCCTCCTTTTCTTTCGTCCTTGCTTTCATCCTGTCTTTCTTTAGTCATTTCGTTCGTTCTTTCTTTCTTTTTATTTTTCTTCCGTCTTCTTCCTTATTGCCTCATTCATTGCTTTTCCCTCCTTTTCTTTCGTCCTTACTTTCATCCTGTCTTTCTTTAGTCATTTCGTTCGTTCTTTCTTTCTTTTTATTTTTCTTCCGTCTTCTTCCTTATTGCCTCATTCATTGCTTTTCCCTCCTTTTCTTTCGTCCTTGATTTCATCCTGTCATTCTTTAGTCATTTCTTTCATTCTTTCTTTATTTTTATTTTTCTTCCGTCTTCTTCCTTATTGCCTCATTCATTGCTTTTCCCTCCTTTTCTTTCGTCCTTGATTTCATCCTGTCATTCTTTAGTCATTTCGTTCATTCTTTCTTTATTTTTATTTTTCTTCCGTCTTCTTCCTTATTGCCTCATTCATTGCTTTTCCCTCCTTTTCTTTCGTCCTTGCTTTCATCCTGTCTTTCTTTAGTCATTTCGTTCATTCTTTCTTTATTTTTATTTTTCTTCCGTCTTCTTCCTTATTGCCTCATTCATTGCTTTTCCCTCCTTTTCTTTCGTCCTTGCTTTCACCCTGTCTTTCTTTAGTCATTTCGTTCATTCTTTCTTTATCTTTATTTTTCTTCCGTCTTCTTCCTTATTGCCTCATTCATTGCTTTTCCCTCCTTTTCTTTCGTCCTTGCTTTCATCCTGTCTTTCTTTAGTCATTTCGTTCATTCTTTCTTTTTTTTTCTTTTTCTTCCGTCTTCTTCCTTATTGCCTCATTCATTGCTTTTCCCTCCTTTTCTTTCGTCCTTGCTTTCATCCTGTCATTCTTTAGTCATTTCGTTCATTCTTTCTTTATTTTTCTTTTTCTTCCGTCTTCTTCCTTATTGCCTCATTCATTGCTTTTCCCTCCTTTTCTTTCGTCCTTGATTTCATCCTGTCATTCTTTAGTCATTTCGTTCATTCTTTCTTTATTTTTATTTTTCTTCCGTCTTCTTCCTTATTGCCTCATTCATTGCTTTTCCCTCCTTTTCTTTCGTCCTTGATTTCATCCTGTCATTCTTTAGTCATTTCGTTCATTCTTTCTTTATTTTTCTTTTTCTTCCGTCTTCTTCCTTATTGCCTCATTCATTGCTTTTCCCTCCTTTTCTTTCGTCCTTGCTTTCATCCTGTCTTTCTTTAGTCATTTCGTTCATTCTTTCTTTATTTTTATTTTTCTTCCGTCTTCTTCCTTATTGCCTCATTCATTGCTTTTCACTCCTTTTCTTTCGTCCTTGATTTCATCCTGTCATTCTTTAGTCATTTCGTTCATTCTTTCTTTATTTTTCTTTTTCTTCCGTCTTCTTCCTTATTGCCTCATTCATTGCTTTTCCCTCCTTTTCTTTCGTACTTGCTTTCATCCTGTCTTTCTTTAGTCATTTCGTTCATTCTTTCTTTATTTTTATGTTTCTTCCGTCTTCTTCCTTATTGCCTCATTCATTGCTTTTCCCTCCTTTTCTTTCGTACTTGCTTTCACCCTGTCTTTCTTTAGTCATTTCGTTCATTCTTTCTTTATTTTTATTTTTCTTCCGTCTTCTTCCTTATTGCCTCATTCATTGCTTTTCCCTCCTTTTCTTTCGTCCTTGATTTCATCCTGTCATTCTTTAGTCATTTCGTTCATTCTTTCTTTATTTTTATTTTTCTTCCGTCTTCTTCCTTATTGCCTCATTCATTGCTTTTCCCTCCTTTTCTTTCGTCCTTGATTTCATCCTGTCATTCTTTAGTCATTTCGTTCATTCTTTCTTTATTTTTCTTTTTCTTCCGTCTTCTTCCTTATTGCCTCATTCATTGCTTTTCCCTCCTTTTCTTTCGTCCTTGCTTTCATCCTGTCTTTCTTTAGTCATTTCGTTCATTCTTTCTTTATTTTTATTTTTCTTCCGTCTTCTTCCTTATTGCCTCATTCATTGCTTTTCCCTCCTTTTCTTTCATCCTTGCTTTCATCCTGTCTTTCTTTAGTCATTTCGTTCGTTCTTTCTTTATTTTTATTTTTCTTCCGTCTTCTTCCTTATTGCCTCATTCATTGCTTTTCCCTCCTTTTCTTTCATCCTTGCTTTCATCCTGTCTTTCTTTAGTCATTTCGTTCATTCTTTCTTTATTTTTATTTTTCTTCCGTCATCTTCCTTATTGCCTCATTCATTGCTTTTCCCTCCTTTTCTTTCGTCCTTGCTTTCATCCTGTCTTTCTTTAGTCATTTCGTTCATTCTTTCTTTATTTTTATTTTTCTTCCGTCTTCTTCCTTATTGCCTCATTCATTGCTTTTCCCTCCTTTTCTTTCGTCCTTGCTTTCATCCTGTCTTTCTTTAGTCATTTCGTTCATTCTTTCTTTATTTTTATTTTTCTTCCGTCTTCTTCCTTATTGCCTCATTCATTGCTTTTCCCTCCTTTTCTTTCGTCCTTGCTTTCATCCTGTCTTTCATTAGTCATTTCGTTCATTCTTTCTTTATTTTTATTTTTCTCCCGTCATCTTCCTTATTGCCTCATTCATTGCTTTTCCCTCCTTTTCTTTCGTCCTTGTTTTCATCCTGTCTTTCTTTAGTCATTTCGTTCATTCTTTCTTTATTTTTATTTTTCTTCCGTCATCTTCCTTATTGCCTCATTCATTGCTTTTCCCTCCTTTTCTTTCGTCCTTGCTTTCATCCTGTCTTTCTTTAGTCATTTCGTTCATTCTTTCTTTATTTTTATTTTTCTTCCGTCTTCTTCCTTATTGCCTCATTCATTGCTTTTCCCTCCTTTTCTTTCGTCCTTGCTTTCATTCTGTCTTTCTTTAGTCATTTCGTTCATTCTTTCTTTATTTTTATTTTTATTCCGTCTTCTTCCTTATTGCCTCATTCATTGCTTTTCCCTCCTTTTCTTTCGTCCTTGCTTTCATCCTGTCTTTCTTTAGTCATTTCGTTCGTTCTTTCTTTATTTTTATTTTTCTTCCGTCTTCTTCCTTATTGCCTCATTCATTGCTTTTCCCTCCTTTTCTTTCGTCCTTGCTTTCATCCTGTCTTTCTTTAGTCATTTCGTTCATTCTTTCTTTATTTTTATTTTTCTTCCGTCTTCTTCCTTATTGCCTCATTCATTGCTTTTCCCTCCTTTTCTTTCCTCCTTGCTTTCATCCTGTCTTTCTTTAGTCATTTCGTTCATTCTTTCTTTATTTTTATTTTTATTCCGTCTTCTTCCTTATTGCCACATTCATTGCTTTTCCCTCCTTTTCTTTCGTCCTTGCTTTCATCCTGTCTTTCTTTAGTCATTTCGTTCGTTCTTTCTTTATTTTTATTTTTCTTCCGTCTTCTTCCTTATTGCCTCATTCATTGCTTTTCCCTCCTTTTCTTTCGTCCTTGCTTTCATCCTGTCTTTCTTTAGTCATTTCGTTCATTCTTTCTTTATTTTTATTTTTATTCCGTCTTCTTCCTTATTGCCTCATTCATTGCTTTTCCCTCCTTTTCTTTAGTCCTTGCTTTCATCCTGTCTTTCTTTAGTCATTTCGTTCGTTCTTTCTTTATTTTTATTTTTCTTCCGTCTTCTTCCTTATTGCCTCATTCATTGCTTTTCCCTCCTTTTCTTTCGTCCTTGCTTTCATCCTGTCTTTCTTTAGTCATTTCGTTCATTCTTTCTTTATTTTTATTTTTCTTCCGTCTTCTTCCTTATTGCCTCATTCATTGCTTTTCCCTCCTTTTCTTTCGTCCTTGCTTTCATCCTGTCTTTCTTTAGTCATTTCGTTCGTTCTTTCTTTATTTTTATTTTTATTCCGTCTTCTTCCTTATTGCCTCATTCATTGCTTTTCCCTCCTTTTCTTTCGTCTTTGCTTTCATCCTCTCTTTCTTTAGTCATTTCGTTCGTTCTTTCTTTCTTTTTATTTTTCTTCCGTCTTCTTCCTTATTGCCTCATTCATTGCTTTTCCCTCCTTTTCTTTCGTCCTTGCTTTCATCCTGTCTTTCTTTAGTCATTTCGTTCGTTCTTTGTTTCTTTTTATTTTTCTTCCGTCTTCTTCCTTATTGCCTCATTCATTGCTTTTCCCTCCTTTTCTTTCGTCCTTGCTTTCATCCTGTCTTTCTTTAGTCATTTCGTTCATTCTTTCTTTATTTTTATTTTTCTTCCGTCTTCTTCCTTATTGCCTCATTCATTGCTTTTCCCTCCTTTTCTTTCGTCCTTGCTTTCATCCTGTCTTTCTTTAGTCATTTCGTTCGTTCTTTCTTTCTTTTTATTTTTCTTCCGTCTTATTCCTTATTGCCTCATTCATTGCTTTTCCCTCCTTTTCTTTCGTCCTTGCTTTCATCCTGTCTTTCTTTAGTCATTTCGTTCGTTCTTTCTTTCTTTTTATTTTTCTTCCGTCTTCTTCCTTATTGCCTCATTCATTGCTTTTCCCTCCTTTTCTTTCGTCCTTGCTTTCATCCTGTCTTTCTTTAGTCATTTCGTTCGTTCTTTCTTTCTTTTTATTTTTCTTCCGTCTTCTTCCTTATTGCCTCATTCATTGCTTTTCCCTCCTTTTCTTTCGTCCTTACTTTCATCCTGTCTTTCTTTAGTCATTTCGTTCGTTCTTTCTTTCTTTTTATTTTTCTTCCGTCTTCTTCCTTATTGCCTCATTCATTGCTTTTCCCTCCTTTTCTTTCGTCCTTGCTTTCATCCTGTCTTTCTTTAGTCATTTCGTTCGTTCTTTCTTTCTTTTTATTTTTCTTCCGTCTTCTTCCTTATTGCCTCATTCATTGCTTTTCCCTCCTTTTCTTTCGTCCTTGCTTTCATCCTGTCTTTCTTTAGTCATTTCGTTCGTTCTTTCTTTCTTTTTATTTTTCTTCCGTCTTATTCCTTATTGCCTCATTCATTGCTTTTCCCTCCTTTTCTTTCGTCCTTGCTTTCATCCTGTCTTTCTTTAGTCATTTCGTTCGTTCTTTCTTTCTCTTTATTTTTCTTCCGTCTTCTTCCTTATTGCCTCATTCATTGCTTTTCCCTCCTTTTCTTTCGTCCTTGCTTTCATCCTGTCTTTCTTTAGTCATTTCGTTCGTTCTTTCTTTCTTTTTATTTTTCTTCCGTCTTCTTCCTTATTGCCTCATTCATTGCTTTTCCCTCCTTTTCTTTCGTCCTTGCTTTCATCCTGTCTTTCTTTAGTCATTTCGTTCGTTCTTTCTTTCTTTTTATTTTTCTTCCGTCTTCTTCCTTATTGCCTCATTCATTGCTTTTCCCTCCTTTTCTTTCGTCCTTGCTTTCATCCTGTCTTTCTTTAGTCATTTCGTTCATTCTTTCTTTATTTTTATTTTTCTTCCGTCTTCTTCCTTATTGCCTCATTCATTGCTTTTCCCTCCTTTTCTGTCGTCCTTGCTTTCATCCTGTCTTTCTTTAGTCATTTCGTTCGTTCTTTCTTTCTTTTTATTTTTCTTCCGTCTTCTTCCTTATTGCCTCATTCATTGCTTTTCCCTCCTTTTCTTTCGTCCTTGCTTTCATCCTGTCTTTCTTTAGTCATTTCGTTCGTTCTTTCTTTCTTTTTATTTTTCTTCCGTCTTCTTCCTTATTGCCTCATTCATTGCTTTTCCCTCCTTTTCTTTCGTCCTTGCTTTCATCCTGTCTTTCTTTAGTCATTTCGTTCGTTCTTTCTTTCTTTTTATTTTTCCTCCGTCTTCTTCCTTATTGCCTCATTCATTGCTTTTCCCTCCTTTTCTTTCGTCCTTACTTTCATCCTGTCTTTCTTTAGTCATTTCGTTCGTTCTTTCTTTCTTTTTATTTTTCTTCCGTCTTCTTCCTTATTGCCTCATTCATTGCTTTTCCCTCCTTTTCTTTCGTCCTTGCTTTCATCCTGTCTTTCTTTAGTCATTTCGTTCGTTCTTTCTTTCTTTTTATTTTTCTTCCGTCTTCTTCCTTATTGCCTCATTCATTGCTTTTCCCTCCTTTTCTTTCGTCCTTGCTTTCATCCTGTCTTTCTTTAGTCATTTCGTTCGTTCTTTCTTTCTTTTTATTTTTCTTCCGTCTTATTCCTTATTGCCTCATTCATTGCTTTTCCCTCCTTTTCTTTCGTCCTTGCTTTCATCCTGTCTTTCTTTAGTCATTTCGTTCGTTCTTTCTTTCTTTTTATTTTTCTTCCGTCTTATTCCTTATTGCCTCATTCATTGCTTTTCCCTCCTTTTCTTTCGTCCTTGCTTTCATCCTGTCTTTCTTTAGTCATTTCGTTCGTTCTTTCTTTCTTTTTATTTTTCTTCCGTCTTCTTCCTTATTGCCTCATTCATTGCTTTTCCCTCCTTTTCTTTCGTCCTTGCTTTCATCCTGTCTTTCTTTAGTCATTTCGTTCGTTCTTTCTTTCTTTTTATTTTTCTTCCGTCTTCTTCCTTATTGCCTCATTCATTGCTTTTCCCTCCTTTTCTTTCGTCCTTGCTTTCATCCTGTCTTTCTTTAGTCATTTCGTTCATTCTTTCTTTATTTTTATTTTTCTTCCGTCTTCTTCCTTATTGCCTCATTCATTGCTTTTCCCTCCTTTTCTTTCGTCCTTGCTTTCATCCTGTCTTTCTTTAGTCATTTCTTTCGTTCTTTCTTTCTTTTTATTTTTCTTCCGTCTTCTTCCTTATTGCCTCATTCATTGCTTTTCCCTCCTTTTCTTTCGTCCTTGCTTTCATCCTGTCTTTCTTTAGTCATTTCGTTCATTCTTTCTTTCTTTTTATTTTTCTTCCTTCTTCTTCCTTATTGCCCCATTCATTGCTTTTCCCTCCTTTTCTTTCGTCCTTGCTTTCATCCTGTCTTTCTTTAGTCATTTCGTTCATTCTTTCTTTATTTTTATTTTTCTTCCTTCTTCTTCCTTATTGCCCCATTCATTGCTTTTCCCTCCTTTTCTTTCGTCCTTGCTTTCATCCTGTCTTTCTTTAGTCATTTCGTTCATTCTTTCTTTATTTTTATTTTTCTTCCTTCTTCTTCCTTATTGCCCCATTCATTGCTTTTCCCTCCTTTTCTTTCGTCCTTGCTTTCATCCTGTCTTTCTTTAGTCATTTCGATCATTCTTTCTTTGTTTTTATTTTTCTTCCGTCTTCTTCCTTATTGCCTCATTCATTGCTTTTCCCTCCTTTTCTTTCGTCCTTGCTTTCATCCTGTCTTTCTTTAGTCATTTCGTTCATTCTTTCTTTATTTTTATTTTTCTTCCGTCTTCTTCCTTATTGCCTCATTCATTGCTTTTCCCTCCTTTTCTTTCGTCCTTGCTTTCATCCTGTCTTTCTTTAGTCATTTCGTTCATTCTTTCTTTATTTTTATTTTTCTTCCGTCTTCTTCCTTATTGCCTCATTCATTGCTTTTCCCTCCTTTTCTTTCGTCCTTGCTTTCATCCTGTCTTTCTTTAGTCATTTCGTTCGTTCTTTCTTTCTTTTTATTTTTCTTCCGTCTTCTTCCTTATTGCCTCATTCATTGCTTTTCCCTCCTTTTCTTTCGTCCTTGCATTCATCCTGTCTTTCTTTAGTCATTTCGTTCGTTCTTTCTTTATTTTTATTTTTCTTCCGTCTTCTTCCTTATTGCCTCATTCATTGCTTTTCCCTCCTTTTCTTTCCTCCTTGCTTTCATCCTGTCTTTATTTAGTCATTTCGTTCGTTCTTTCTTTCTTTTTATTTTTCTTCCGTCTTCTTCCTTATTGCCTCATTCATTGCTTTTCCCTCCTTTTCTTTCGTCCTTGCTTTCATCCTGTCTTTCTTTAGTCATTTCGTTCGTTCTTTCTTTCTTTTTATTTTTCTTCCGTCTTCTTCCTTATTGCCTCATTCATTGCTTTTCCCTCCTTTTCTTTCGTCCTTGCTTTCATCCTGTCTTTCTTTAGTCATTTCGTTCGTTCTTTCTTTCTTTTTATTTTTCTTCCGTCTTATTCCTTATTGCCTCATTCATTGCTTTTCCCTCCTTTTCTTTCGTCCTTGCTTTCATCCTGTCTTTCTTTAGTCATTTCGTTCGTTCTTTCTTTCTTTTTATTTTTCTTCCGTCTTATTCCTTATTGCCTCATTCATTGCTTTTCCCTCCTTTTCTTTCGTCCTTGCTTTCATCCTGTCTTTCTTTAGTCATTTCGTTCGTTCTTTCTTTCTTTTTATTTTTCTTCCGTCTTCTTCCTTATTGCCTCATTCATTGCTTTTCCCTCCTTTTCTTTCGTCCTTGCTTTCATCCTGTCTTTCTTTAGTCATTTCGTTCGTTCTTTCTTTCTTTTTATTTTTCTTCCGTCTTCTTCCTTATTGCCTCATTCATTGCTTTTCCCTCCTTTTCTTTCGTCCTTGCTTTCATCCTGTCTTTCTTTAGTCATTTCGTTCATTCTTTCTTTATTTTTATTTTTCTTCCGTCTTCTTCCTTATTGCCTCATTCATTGCTTTTCCCTCCTTTTCTTTCGTCCTTGCTTTCATCCTGTCTTTCTTTAGTCATTTCTTTCGTTCTTTCTTTCTTTTTATTTTTCTTCCGTCTTCTTCCTTATTGCCTCATTCATTGCTTTTCCCTCCTTTTCTTTCGTCCTTGCTTTCATCCTGTCTTTCTTTAGTCATTTCGTTCATTCTTTCTTTCTTTTTATTTTTCTTCCTTCTTCTTCCTTATTGCCCCATTCATTGCTTTTCCCTCCTTTTCTTTCGTCCTTGCTTTCATCCTGTCTTTCTTTAGTCATTTCGTTCATTCTTTCTTTATTTTTATTTTTCTTCCTTCTTCTTCCTTATTGCCCCATTCATTGCTTTTCCCTCCTTTTCTTTCGTCCTTGCTTTCATCCTGTCTTTCTTTAGTCATTTCGTTCATTCTTTCTTTATTTTTATTTTTCTTCCTTCTTCTTCCTTATTGCCCCATTCATTGCTTTTCCCTCCTTTTCTTTCGTCCTTGCTTTCATCCTGTCTTTCTTTAGTCATTTCGATCATTCTTTCTTTGTTTTTATTTTTCTTCCGTCTTCTTCCTTATTGCCTCATTCATTGCTTTTCCCTCCTTTTCTTTCGTCCTTGCTTTCATCCTGTCTTTCTTTAGTCATTTCGTTCATTCTTTCTTTATTTTTATTTTTCTTCCGTCTTCTTCCTTATTGCCTCATTCATTGCTTTTCCCTCCTTTTCTTTCGTCCTTGCTTTCATCCTGTCTTTCTTTAGTCATTTCGTTCATTCTTTCTTTATTTTTATTTTTCTTCCGTCTTCTTCCTTATTGCCTCATTCATTGCTTTTCCCTCCTTTTCTTTCGTCCTTGCTTTCATCCTGTCTTTCTTTAGTCATTTCGTTCGTTCTTTCTTTCTTTTTATTTTTCTTCCGTCTTCTTCCTTATTGCCTCATTCATTGCTTTTCCCTCCTTTTCTTTCGTCCTTGCATTCATCCTGTCTTTCTTTAGTCATTTCGTTCGTTCTTTCTTTATTTTTATTTTTCTTCCGTCTTCTTCCTTATTGCCTCATTCATTGCTTTTCCCTCCTTTTCTTTCCTCCTTGCTTTCATCCTGTCTTTATTTAGTCATTTCGTTCGTTCTTTCTTTCTTTTTATTTTTCTTCCGTCTTCTTCCTTATTGCCTCATTCATTGCTTTTCCCTCCTTTTCTTTCGTCCTTGCTTTCATCCTGTCTTTCTTTAGTCATTTCGTTCGTTCTTTCTTTCTTTTTATTTTTCTTCCGTCTTCTTCCTTATTGCCTCATTCATTGCTTTTCCCTCCTTTTCTTTCGTCCTTGCTTTCATCCTGTCTTTCTTTAGTCATTTCGTTCATTCTTTCTTTATTTTTCTTTTTCTTCCGTCTTCTTCCTTATTGCCTCATTCATTGCTTTTCCCTCCTTTTCTTTCGTCCTTGCATTCATCCTGTCTTTCTTTAGTCATTTCGTTCGTTCTTTCTTTATTTTTCTTTTTCTTCCGTCTTCTTCCTTATTGCCTCATTCATTGCTTTTCCCTCCTTTTCTTTCCTCCTTGCTTTCATCCTGTCTTTCTTTAGTCATTTCGTTCGTTCTTTCTTTCTTTTTATTTTTCTTCCGTCTTCTTCCTTATTGCCTCATTCATTGCTTTTCCCTCCTTTTCTTTCGTCCTTGCTTTCATCCTGTCTTTCTTTAGTCATTTCGTTCGTTCTTTCTTTCTTTTTATTTTTCTTCCGTCTTCTTCCTTATTGCCTCATTCATTGCTTTTCCCTCCTTTTCTTTCGTCCTTGCTTTCATCCTGTCTTTCTTTAGTCATTTCGTTCGTTCTTTCTTTCTTTTTATTTTTCTTCCGTCTTCTTCCTTATTGCCTCATTCATTGCTTTTCCCTCCTTTTCTTTCGTCCTTGCTTTCATCCTGTCATTCTTTAGTCATTTCGTTCGTTCTTTCTTTCTTTTTATTTTTCTTCCGTCTTCTTCCTTATTGCCTCATTCATTGCTTTCCCCTCCTTTTCTTTCGTCCTTGCTTTCATCCTGTCTTTCTTTAGTCATTTCGTTCGTTCTTTCTTTCTTTTTATTTTTCTTCCGTCTTCTTCCTTATTGCCTGATTCATTGCTTTTCCCTCCTTTTCTTTCGTCCTTGCTTTCATCCTGTCTTTCTTTAGTCATTTCGTTCGTTCTTTCTTTATTTTTATTTTTCTTCCGTCTTCTTCCTTATTGCCTCATTCATTGCTTTTCCCTCCTTATCTTTCATCCTTGCTTTCACCCTGTCTTTCTTTAGTCATTTCGTTCGTTCTTTCTTTATTTTTATTTTTCTTCCGTCTTCTTCCTTATTGCCTCATTCATTGCTTTTCCCTCCTTTTCTTTCGTCCTTGCTTTCACCCTGTCTTTCTTTAGTCATTTCGTTCATTCTTTCTTTATTTTTCTTCCGTCTTCTTCCTTATTGCCTCATTCATTGGTTTCCCCTCCTTTTCTTTCGTCCTTGCTTTCATCCTGTCTTTCTTTAGTCATTTCGTTCGTTCTTTCTTTATTTTTATTTTTCTTCCGTCTTCTTCCTTATTGCCTCATTCATTGCTTTTCCCTCCTTTTCTTTCGTCCTTGCTTTCATCCTGTCTTTCTTTAGTCATTTCGTTCGTTCTTTCTTTATTTTTATTTTTCTTCCGTCTTCTTCCTTATTGCCTCATTCATTGCTTTTCCCTCCTTTTCTTTCGTCCTTGCTTTCATCCTGTCTTTCTTTAGTCATTTCGTTCGTTATTTCTTTATTTTTATTTTTCTTCCGTCTTATTCCTTATTGCCTCATTCATTGCTTTTCCCTCCTTTTCTTTCGTCCTTGCTTTCATCCTGTCTTTCTTTAGTCATTTCGTTCATTCTTTCTTTCTTTTTATTTTTCTTCCGTCTTCTTCCTTATTGCCTCATTCATTGCTTTTCCCTCCTTTTCTTGCGTCCTTGCTTTCATCCTGTCTTTCTTTAGTCATTTCGTTCGTTCTTTCTTTATTTTTATTTTTCTTCCGTCTTCTTCCTTATTGCCTCATTCATTGCTTTTCCCTCCTTTTCTTTCGTCCTTGCTTTCATCCTGTCTTTCTTTAGTCATTTCGTTCGTTCTTTCTTTCTTTTTATTTTTCTTCCGTCTTCTTCCTTATTGCCTCATTCATTGCTTTTCCCTCCTTTTCTTTCGCCCTTGCTTTCATCCTGTCTTTCTTTAGTCATTTCGTTCGTTCTTTCTTTCTTTTTATTTTTCTTCCGTCTTCTTCCTTATTGCCTCATTCATTGCTTTTCCCTCCTTTTCTTTCGTCCTTGCTTTCATCCTGTCTTTCTTTAGTCATTTCGTTCGTTCTTTCTTTCTTTTTATTTTTCTTCCGTCTTCTTCCTTATTGCCTCATTCATTGCTTTTCCCTCCTTTTCTTTCGTCCTTGCTTTCATCCTGTCTTTCTTTAGTCATTTCGTTCGTTCTTTCTTTCTTTTTATTTTTCTTCCGTCTTCTTCCTTATTGCCTCATTCATTGCTTTTCCCTCCTTTTCTTTCGTCCTTGCTTTCATCCTGTCTTTCTTTAGTCATTTCGTTCATTCTTTCTTTATTTTTATTTTTCTTCCGTCTTCTTCCTTATTGCCTCATTCATTGCTTTTCCCTCCTTTTCTTTCGTCCTTGCTTTCATCCTGTCTTTCTTTAGTCATTTCGTTCTTTCTTTCATTCTTTTTATTTTTCTTCCGTCTTATTCCTTATTGCCTCATTCATTGCTTTTCCCTCCTTTCCTTTCGTCCTTGCTTTCATCCTGTCTTTCTTTAGTCATTTCGTTCGTTCTTTCTTTCTTTTTATTTTTCTTCCGTCTTCTTCCTTATTGCCTCATTCATTGCTTTTCCCTCCTTTTCTTTCGTCCTTGCTTTCATCCTGTCTTTCTTTAGTCATTTCGTTCGTTCTTTCTTTCTTTTTATTTTTCTTCCGTCTTCTTCCTTATTGCCTCATTCATTGCTTTTCCCTCCTTTTCTTTCGTCCTTACTTTCATCCTGTCGTTCTTTAGTCATTTCGTTCGTTCTTTCTTTCTTTTTATTTTTCTTCCGTCTTCTTCCTTATTGCCTCATTCATTGCTTTTCCCTCCTTTTCTTTCGTCCTTGCTTTCATCCTGTCTTTCTTTAGTCATTTCGTTCGTTCTTTCTTTCTTTTTATTTTTCTTCCGTCTTCTTCCTTATTGCCTCATTCATTGCTTTTCCCTCCTTTTCTTTCGTCCTTGCTTTCATCCTGTCTTTCTTTAGTCATTTCGTTCGTTCTTTCTTTCTTTTTATTTTTCTTCCGTCTTATTCCTTATTGCCTCATTCATTGCTTTTCCCTCCTTTTCTTTCGTCCTTGCTTTCATCCTGTCTTTCTTTAGTCATTTCGTTCGTTCTTTCTTTCTTTTTATTTTTCTTCCGTCTTATTCCTTATTGCCTCATTCATTGCTTTTCCCTCCTTTTCTTTCGTCCTTGCTTTCATCCTGTCTTTCTTTAGTCATTTCGTTCGTTCTTTCTTTCTTTTTATTTTTCTTCCGTCTTCTTCCTTATTGCCTCATTCATTGCTTTTCCCTCCTTTTCTTTCGTCCTTGCTTTCATCCTGTCTTTCTTTAGTCATTTCGTTCGTTCTTTCTTTCTTTTTATTTTTCTTCCGTCTTCTTCCTTATTGCCTCATTCATTGCTTTTCCCTCCTTTTCTTTCGTCCTTGCTTTCATCCTGTCTTTCTTTAGTCATTTCGTTCATTCTTTCTTTATTTTTATCTTTCTTCCGTCTTCTTCCTTATTGCCTCATTCATTGCTTTTCCCTCCTTTTCTTTCGTCCTTGCTTTCATCCTGTCTTTCTTTAGTCATTTCTTTCGTTCTTTCTTTCTTTTTATTTTTCTTCCGTCTTCTTCCTTATTGCCTCATTCATTGCTTTTCCCTCCTTTTCTTTCGTCCTTGCTTTCATCCTGTCTTTCTTTAGTCATTTCGTTCATTCTTTCTTTCTTTTTATTTTTCTTCCTTCTTCTTCCTTATTGCCCCATTCATTGCTTTTCCCTCCTTTTCTTTCGTCCTTGCTTTCATCCTGTCTTTCTTTAGTCATTTCGTTCATTCTTTCTTTATTTTTATTTTTCTTCATTCTTCTTCCTTATTGCCCCATTCATTGCTTTTCCCTCCTTTTCTTTCGTCCTTGCTTTCATCCTGTCTTTCTTTAGTCATTTCGTTCATTCTTTCTTTGTTTTTATTTTTCTTCCGTCTTCTTCCTTATTGCCTCATTCATTGCTTTTCCCTCCTTTTCTTTCGTCCTTGCTTTCATCCTGTCTTTCTTTAGTCATTTCGTTCATTCTTTCTTTATTTTTATTTTTCTTCCGTCTTCTTCCTTATTGCCTCATTCATTGCTTTTCCCTCCTTTTCTTTCGTCCTTGCTTTCATCCTGTCTTTCTTTAGTCATTTCGTTCATTCTTTCTTTATTTTTATTTTTCTTCCGTCTTCTTCCTTATTGCCTCATTCATTGCTTTTCCCTCCTTTTCTTTCGTCCTTGCTTTCATCCTGTCTTTCTTTAGTCATTTCGTTCATTCTTTCTTTATTTTTATTTTTCTTCCGTCATCTTCCTTATTGCCTCATTCATTGCTTTTCCCTCCTTTTCTTTCGTCCTTGCTTTCATCCTGTCTTTCTTTAGTCATTTCGTTCATTCTTTCTTTATTTTTATTTTTCTTCCGTCTTCTTCCTTATTGCCTCATTCATTGCTTTTCCCTCCTTTTCTTTCGTCCTTGCTTTCATCCTGTCTTTCTTTAGTCATTTCGTTCATTCTTTCTTTATTTTTATTTTTCTTCCGTCTTCTTCCTTATTGCCTCATTCATTGCTTTCCCCTCCTTTTCTTTCGTCCTTGCTTTCATCCTGTCTTTCTTTAGTCATTTCGTTCATTCTTTCTTTATTTTTATTTTTCTTCCGTCTTCTTCCTTATTGCCTCATTCATTGCTTTTCCCTCCTTTTCTTTCGTCCTTGCTTTCATCCTGTCTTTCTTTAGTCATTTCGTTCATTCTTTCTTTATTTTTATTTTTCTTCCGTCTTCTTCCTTATTGCCTCATTCATTGCTTTTCCCTCCTTTTCTTTCGTCCTTGCTTTCATCCTGTCTTTCTTTAGTCATTTCGTTCATTCTTTCTTTATTTTTATTTTTCTTCCGTCTTCTTCCTTATTGCCTCATTCATTGCTTTTCCCTCCTTTTCTTTCGTCCTTGCTTTCATCCTGTCTTTCTTTAGTCATTTCTTTCGTTCTTTCTTTCATTTATTTTTCTTCCGTCTTCTTCCTTATTGCCTCATTCATTGCTTTTCCCTCCTTTTCTTTCGTCCTTGCTTTCATCCTGTCTTTCTTTAGTCATTTCGTTCATTCTTTCTTTCTTTTTATTTTTCTTCCTTCTTCTTCCTTATTGCCCCATTCATTGCTTTTCCCTACTTTTCTTTCGTCCTTGCTTTCATCCTGTCTTTCTTTAGTCATTTCGTTCATTCTTTCTTTATTTTTATTTTTCTTCCTTCTTCTTCCTTATTGCCCCATTCATTGCTTTTCCCTCCTTTTCTTTCGTCCTTGCTTTCATCCTGTCTTTCTTTAGTCATTTCGTTCATTCTTTCTTTATTTTTATTTTTCTTCCGTCTTCTTCCTTATTGCCTCATTCATTGCTTTTCCCTCCTTTTCTTTCACCCTTGCTTTCATCCTGTCTTTCTTTAGTCATTTCGTTCATTCTTTCTTTATTTTTATTTTTCTTCCTTCTTCTTCCTTATTGCCTCATTCATTGCTTTTCCCTCCTTTTCTTTCGTCCTTGCTTTCATCCTGTCTTTCTTTAGTCATTTCGTTCATTCTTTCTTTATTTTTATTTTTCTTCCGTCTTATTCCTTATTGCCTCATTCATTGCTTTTCCCTCCTTTTCTTTCGTCCTTGCTTTCATCCTGTCTTTCTTTAGTCATTTCCTTCATTCTTTCTTTATTTTTATTTTTCTTCCGTCTTCTTCCTTATTGCCTCATTCATTGCTTTTCCCTCCTTTTCTTTCGCCCTTGCTTTCATCCTGTCTTTCTTTAGTCATTTCGTTCATTCTTTCTTTATTTTTATTTTTCTTCCTTCTTCTTCCTTATTGCCCCATTCATTGCTTTTCCCTCCTTTTCTTTCGTCCTTCTTTCATCCTGTCTTTCTTTAGTCATTTCGTTCATTCTTTCTTTATTTTTATTTTTCTTCCTTCTTCTTCCTTATTGCCTCATTCATTGCTTTTCCCTCCTTTTCTTTCGTCCTTGCTGTCACCCTGTCTTTCTTTAGTCATTTCGTTCATTCTTTCTTTATTTTTATTTTTCTTCCTTCTCCTTCCTTATTGCCTCATTCATTGCTTTTCCCTCCTTTTCTTTCGTCCTTGCTTTCATCCTGTCTTTCTTTAGTCATTTCGTTCATTCTTTCTTTATTTTTATTTTTCTTCCGTCTTCTTCCTTATTGCCTCATTCATTGCTTTTCCCTCCTTTTCTTTCGTCCTTGCTTTCACCCTGTCTTTCTTTAGTCATTTCGTTCATTCTTTCTTTATTTTTATTTTTCTTCCTTCTTCTTCCTTATTGCCTCATTCATTGCTTTTCCCTCCTTTTCTTTCATCCTTGCTTTCATCCTGTCTTTCTTTAGTCATTTCGTTCATTCTTTCTTTATTTTTATTTTTCTTCCGTCTTCATCCTTATTGCCTCATTCATTGCTTTTCCCTCCTTTTCTTTCGTCCTTGCTTTCACCCTGTCTTTCTTTAGTCATTTCGTTCATTCTTTCTTTAATTTTATTTTTCTTCCGTCTTCTTCCTTATTGCCTCATTCATTGCTTTTCCCTCCTTTTCTTTCGTCCTTGCTTTCATCCTGTCTTTCTTTAGTCATTTCGTTCATTCTTTCTTTATTTTTATTTTTCTTCCGTCTTCTTCCTTATTGCCTCATTCATTGCTTTTCCCTCCTTTTTTTTCGTCCTTGCTTTCATCCTGTCTTTCTTTAGTCATTTCGTTCGTTCTTTCTTTCTTTTTATTTTTCTTCCGTCTTCTTCCTTATTGCCTCATTCATTGCTTTTCCCTCCTTTTCTTTCGTCCTTGCTTTCACCCTGTCTTTCTTTAGTCATTTCGTTCATTCTTTCTTTATTTTTATTTTTCTTCCGTCTTCTTCCTTATTGCCTCATTCATTGCTTTTCCCTCCTTTTCTTTCGTCCTTGCTTTCATCCTGTCTTTCTTTAGTCATTTCGTTCATTCTTTCTTTATTTTTATTTTTCTTCCGTCTTCTTCCTTATTGCCTCATTCATTGCTTTTCCCTCCTTTTCTTTCGTCCTTGCTTTCATCCTGTCTTTCTTTAGTCATTTCGTTCGTTCTTTCTTTCTTTTTATTTTTCTTCCGTCTTCTTCCTTATTGCCTCATTCATTGCTTTTCCCTCGTTTTCTTTCGTCCTTGCTTTCATCCTGTCTTTCTTTAGTCATTTCGTTCATTCTTTCTTTATTTTTATTTTTCTTCCGTCTTCTTCCTTATTGCCTCATTCATTGCTTTTCCCTCCTTTTCTTTCGTCCTTGCTTTCACCCTGTCTTTCTTTAGTCATTTCGTTCATTCTTTCTTTATTTTTATTTTTCTTCCTTCTTCTTCCTTATTGCCTCATTCATTGCTTTTCCCTCCTTTTCTTTCATCCTTGCTTTCATCCTGTCTTTCTTTAGTCATTTCGTTCATTCTTTCTTTCTTTTTATTTTTCTTCCGTCTTCTTCCTTATTGCCTCATTCATTGCTTTTCCCTCCTTTTCTTTCGTCCTTGCTTTCATCCTGTCTTTCTTTAGTCATTTCGTTCATTCTTTCTTTATTTTTATTTTTCTTCCGTCTTCTTCCTTATTGCCTCATTCATTGCTTTTCCCTCCTTTTCTTTCGTCCTTGCTTTCACCCTGTCTTTCTTTAGTCATTTCGTTCATTCTTTCTTTATTTTTATTTTTCTTCCTTCTTCTTCCTTATTGCCTCATTCATTGCTTTTCCCTCCTTTTCTTTCATCCTTGCTTTCATCCTGTCTTTCTTTAGTCATTTCGTTCATTCTTTCTTTCTTTTTATTTTTCTTCCGTCTTCTTCCTTATTGCCTCATTCATTGCTTTTACCTCCTTTTCTTTCGTCCTTGCTTTCATCCTGTCTTTCTTTAGTCATTTCGTTCATTCTTTCTTTATTTTTATTTTTCTTCCGTCTTCTTCCTTATTGCCTCATTCATTGCTTTTCCCTCCTTTTCTTTCGTCCTTGCTTTCACCCTGTCTTTCTTTAGTCATTTCGTTCATTCTTTCTTTATTTTTATTTTTCTTCCTTCTTCTTCCTTATTGCCTCATTCATTGCTTTTCCCTCCTTTTCTTTCATCCTTGCTTTCATCCTGTCTTTCTTTAGTCATTTCGTTCATTCTTTCTTTCTTTTTATTTTTCTTCCGTCTTCTTCCTTATTGCCTCATTCATTGCTTTTCCCTCCTTTTCTTTCGTCCTTGCTTTCATCCTGTCTTTCTTTAGTCATTTCGTTCATTCTTTCTTTATTTTTATTTTTCTTCCGTCTTCTTCCTTATTGCCTCATTCATTGCTTTTCCCTCCTTTTCTTTCGTCCTTGCTTTCACCCTGTCTTTCTTTAGTCATTTCGTTCATTCTTTCTTTATTTTTATTTTTCTTCCTTCTTCTTCCTTATTGCCTCATTCATTGCTTTTCCCTCCTTTTCTTTCATCCTTGCTTTCATCCTGTCTTTCTTTAGTCATTTCGTTCATTCTTTCTTTCTTTTTATTTTTCTTCCGTCTTCTTCCTTATTGCCTCATTCATTGCTTTTCCCTCCTTTTCTTTCGTCCTTGCTTTCAACCTGTCTTTCTTTAGTCATTTCGTTCATTCTTTCTTTATTTTTATTTTTCTTCCGTCTTCTTCCTTATTGCCTCATTCATTGCTTTTCCCTCCTTTTCTTTCGTCCTTGCTTTCACCCTGTCTTTCTTTAGTCATTTCGTTCATTCTTTCTTTATTTTTATTTTTCTTCCTTCTTCTTCCTTATTGCCTCATTCATTGCTTTTCCCTCCTTTTCTTTCATCCTTGCTTTCATCCTGTCTTTCTTTAGTCATTTCGTTCATTCTTTCTTTCTTTTTATTTTTCTTCCGCCTTCTTCCTTATTGCCTCATTCATTGCTTTTCCCTCCTTTTCTTTCGTCCTTGCTTTCACCCTGTCTTTCTTTAGTCATTTCGTTCATTCTTTCTTTATTTTTATTTTTCTTCCTTCTTCTTCCTTATTGCCTCATTCATTGCTTTTCCCTCCTTTTCTTTCGTCCTTGCTTTCATCCTGTCTTTCTTTAGTCATTTCGTTCATTCTTTCTTTATTTTTATTTTTCTTCCGTCATCTTCCTTATTGCCTCATTCATTGCTTTTCCCTCCTTTTCTTTCGTCCTTGCTTTCATCCTGTCTTTCTTTAGTCATTTCGTTCGTTCTTTCTTTCTTTTTATTTTTCTTCCGTCTTCTTCCTTATTGCCTCATTCATTGCTTTTCCCTCCTTTTCTTTCGTCCTTGCTTTCATCCTGTCTTTCTTTAGTCATTTCGTTCATTCTTTCTTTATTTTTATTTTTCTTCCGTCATCTTCCTTATTGCCTCATTCATTGCTTTTCCCTCCTTTTCTTTCATCCTTGCTTTCATCCTGTCTTTCTTTAGTCATTTCGTTCATTCTTTCTTTCTTTTTATTTTTCTTCCGTCTTCTTCCTTATTGCCTCATTCATTGCTTTTCCCTCCTTTTCTTTCGTCCTTGCTTTCATCCTGTCTTTCTTTAGTCATTTCGTTCATTCTTTCTTTATTTTTATTTTTCTTCCGTCTTCTTCCTTATTGCCTCATTCATTGCTTTTCCCTCCTTTTCTTTCGTCCTTGCTTTCACCCTGTCTTTCTTTAGTCATTTCGTTCATTCTTTCTTTATTTTTATTTTTCTTCCTTCTTCTTCCTTATTGCCTCATTCATTGCTTTTCCCTCCTTTTCTTTCATCCTTGCTTTCATCCTGTCTTTCTTTAGTCATTTCGTTCATTCTTTCTTTCTTTTTATTTTTCTTCCGTCTTCTTCCTTATTGCCTCATTCATTGCTTTTCCCTCCTTTTCTTTCGTCCTTGCTTTCATCCTGTCTTTCTTTAGTCATTTCGTTCATTCTTTCTTTATTTTTATTTTTCTTCCGTCTTCTTCCTTATTGCCTCATTCATTGCTTTTCCCACCTTTTCTTTCGTCCTTGCTTTCACCCTGTCTTTCTTTAGTCATTTCGTTCATTCTTTCTTTATTTTTATTTTTCTTCCTTCTTCTTCCTTATTGCCTCATTCATTGCTTTTCCCTCCTTTTCTTTCATCCTTGCTTTCATCCTGTCTTTCTTTAGTCATTTCGTTCATTCTTTCTTTCTTTTTATTTTTCTTCCGTCTTCTTCCTTATTGCCTCATTCATTGCTTTTCCCTCCTTTTCTTTCGTCCTTGCTTTCATCCTGTCTTTCTTTAGTCATTTCGTTCATTCTTTCTTTATTTTTATTTTTCTTCCGTCTTCTTCCTTATTGCCTCATTCATTGCTTTTCCCTCCTTTTCTTTCGTCCTTGCTTTCACCCTGTCTTTCTTTAGTCATTTCGTTCATTCTTTCTTTATTTTTATTTTTCTTCCTTCTTCTTCCTTATTGCCTCATTCATTGCTTTTCCCTCCTTTTCTTTCATCCTTGCTTTCATCCTGTCTTTCTTTAGTCATTTCGTTCATTCTTTCTTTCTTTTTATTTTTCTTCCGTCTTCTTCCTTATTGCCTCATTCATTGCTTTTCCCTCCTTTTCTTTCGTCCTTGCTTTCAACCTGTCTTTCTTTAGTCATTTCGTTCATTCTTTCTTTATTTTTATTTTTCTTCCGTCTTCTTCCTTATTGCCTCATTCATTGCTTTTCCCTCCTTTTCTTTCGTCCTTGCTTTCACCCTGTCTTTCTTTAGTCATTTCGTTCATTCTTTCTTTATTTTTATTTTTCTTCCTTCTTCTTCCTTATTGCCTCATTCATTGCTTTTCCCTCCTTTTCTTTCATCCTTGCTTTCATCCTGTCTTTCTTTAGTCATTTCGTTCATTCTTTCTTTCTTTTTATTTTTCTTCCGTCTTCTTCCTTATTGCCTCATTCATTGCTTTTCCCTCCTTTTCTTTCGTCCTTGCTTTCACCCTGTCTTTCTTTAGTCATTTCGTTCATTCTTTCTTTATTTTTATTTTTCTTCCTTCTTCTTCCTTATTGCCTCATTCATTGCTTTTCCCTCCTTTTCTTTCGTCCTTGCTTTCATCCTGTCTTTCTTTAGTCATTTCGTTCATTCTTTCTTTATTTTTATTTTTCTTCCGTCATCTTCCTTATTGCCTCATTCATTGCTTTTCCCTCCTTTTCTTTCGTCCTTGCTTTCATCCTGTCTTTCTTTAGTCATTTCGTTCGTTCTTTCTTTCTTTTTATTTTTCTTCCGTCTTCTTCCTTATTGCCTCATTCATTGCTTTTCCCTCCTTTTCTTTCGTCCTTGCTTTCATCCTGTCTTTCTTTAGTCATTTCGTTCATTCTTTCTTTCTTTTTATTTTTCTTCCGTCTTCTTCCTTATTGCCTCATTCATTGCTTTTCCCTCCTTTTCTTTCGTCCTTGCTTTCATCCTGTCTTTCTTTAGTCATTTCGTTCGTTCTTTCTTTATTTTTATTTTTCTTCCTACTTCTTCCTTATTGCCTCATTCATTGATTTTCCCTCCTTTTCTTTCATCCTTGCTTTCATCCTGTCTTTCTTTAGTCATTTCGTTCATTCTTTCTTTATTTTTATTTTTCTTCCTTCTTCTTCCTTATTGCCTCATTCATTGCTTTTCCCTCCTTTTCTTTCGTCCTTGCTTTCACCCTGTCTTTCTTTAGTCATTTCGTTGATTCTTTCTTTATTTTTATTTTTCTTCCGTCTTCTTCCTTATTGCCTCATTCATTGCTTTTCCCTCCTTTTCTTTCGTCCTTGCTTTCACCCTGTCTTTCTTTAGTCATTTCGTTCATTCTTTCTTTATTTTTATTTTTCTTCCTTCTTCTTCCTTATTGCCTCATTCATTGCTTTTCCCTCCTTTTCTTTCATCCTTGCTTTCATCCTGTCTTTCTTTAGTCATTTCGTTCATTCTTTCTTTATTTTTATTTTTCTTCCTTCTTCTTCCTTATTGCCTCATTCATTGCTTTTCCCTCCTTTTCTTTCGTCCTTGCTTTCACCCTGTCTTTCTTTAGTCATTTCGTTCATTCTTTCTTTATTTTTATTTTTCTTCCGTCTTCTTCCTTATTGCCTCATTCATTGGTTTTCCCTCCTTTTCTTTCACCCTTGCTTTCATCCTGTCTTTCTTTAGTCATTTCGTTCATTCTTTCTTTATTTTTATTTTTCTTCCGTCTTCTTCCTTATTGCCTCATTCATTGCTTTTCCCTCCTTTTCTTTCGTCCTTGCTTTCATCCTGTCTTTCTTTAGTCATTTCGTTCGTTCTTTCTTTCTTTTTATTTTTCTTCCGTCTTCTTCCTTATTGCCTCATTCATTGCTTTTCCCTCCTTTTCTTTCGCCCTTGCTTTCATCCTGTCTTTCTTTAGTCATTTCGTTCGTTCTTTCTTTCTTTTTATTTTTCTTCCGTCTTCTTCCTTATTGCCTCATTCATTGCTTTTCCCTCCTTTTCTTTCGTCCTTGCTTTCATCCTGTCTTTCTTTAGTCATTTCGTTCATTCTTTCTTTATTTTTATTTTTCTTCCGTCTTCTTCCTTATTGCCTCATTCATTGCTTTTCCCTCCTTTTCTTTCGTCCTTGCTTTCATCCTGTCTTTCTTCAGTCATTTCGTTCGTTCTTTCTTTCTTTTTATTTTTCTTCCGTCATCTTCCTTATTGCCCCATTCATTGCTTTTCCCTCCTTTTCTTTAGTTCTTGCTTTCATCCTGTCTTTCTTTAGTCATTTCGTTCATTCTTTCTTTATTTTTATTTTTCTTCCGTCTTCTTCCTTATTGCCTCATTCATTGCTTTTCCCTCCTTTTCTTTCGTCCTTGCTTTCATCCTGTCTTTCTTTAGTCATTTCGTTCATTCTTTCTTTATTTTTATTTTTCTTCCGTCTTCTTCCTTATTGCCTCATTCATTGCTTTTCCCTCCTTTTCTTTCGTCCTTGCTTTCATCCTGTCTTTCTTTAGTCATTTCGTTTGTTCTTTCTTTATTTTTATTTTTCTTCCGTCTTCTTCCTTATTGCCTCATTCATTGCTTTTCCCTCCTTTTCTTTCGTCCTTGCTTTCATCCTGTCTTTCTTTAGTCATTTCGTTCATTCTTTCTTTATTTTTATTTTTCTTCCGTCTTCTTCCTTATTGCCTCATTCATTGCTTTTCCCTCCTTTTCTTTCGTCCTTGCTTTCATCCTGTCTTTCTTTAGTCATTTCGTTCGTTCTTTCTTTATTTTTATTTTTCTTCCGTCTTCTTCCTTATTGCCTCATTCATTGCTTTTCCCTCCTTTTCTTTCGTCCTTGCTTTCATCCTGTCTTTCTTTAGTCATTTCGTTCGTTCTTTCTTTATTTTTATTTTTCTTCCGTCTTCTTCCTTATTGCCTTATTCATTGCTTTTCCCTCCTTTTCTTTCGTCCTTGCTTTCATCCTGTCTTTCTTTAGTCATTTCGTTCATTCTTTCTTTATTTTTATTTTTCTTCCGTCTTCTTCCTTATTGCCTCATTCATTGCTTTTCCCTCCTTTTCTTTCGTCCTTGCTTTCATCCTGTCTTTCTTTAGTCATTTCGTTCATTCTTTCTTTATTTTTATTTTTCTTCCGTCTTCTTCCTTATTGCCTCATTCATTGCTTTTCCCTCCTTTTCTTTCGTCTTTGCTTTCATCCTGTCTTTCTTTAGTCATTTCGTTCATTCTTTCTTTATTTTTATTTTTCTTCCGTCATCTTCCTTATTGCCTCATTCATTGCTTTTCCCTCCTTTTCTTTCGTCCTTGCTTTCATCCTGTCTTTCTTTAGTCATTTCGTTCATTCTTTCTTTATTTTTATTTTTCTTCCGTCTTCTTCCTTATTGCCTCATTCATTGCTTTTCCCTCCTTTTCTTTCGTCCTTGCTTTCATCCTGTCTTTCTTTAGTCATTTCGTTCATTCTTTCTTTATTTTTATTTTTCTTCCGTCTTCTTCCTTATTGCCTCATTCATTGCTTTTCCCTCCTTTTCTTTCGTCCTTGCTTTCATCCTGTCTTTCTTTAGTCATTTCGTTCATTCTTTCTTTATTTTTATTTTTCTTCCGTCATCTTCCTTATTGCCTCATTCATTGCTTTTCCCTCCTTTTCTTTCATCCTTGCTTTCATCCTGTCTTTCTTTAGTCATTTCGTTCATTCTTTCTTTATTTTTATTTTTCTTCCGTCATCTTCCTTATTGCCTCATTCATTGCTTTTCCCTCCTTTTCTTTCATCCTTGCTTTCATCCTGTCTTTCTTTAGTCATTTCGTTCATTCTTTCTTTATTTTTATTTTTCTTCCGTCATCTTCCTTATTGCCTCATTCATTGCTTTTCCCTCCTTTTCTTTCATCCTTGCTTTCATCCTGTCTTTCTTTAGTCATTTCGTTCATTCTTTCTTTATTTTTATTTTTCTTCCGTCATCTTCCTTATTGCCTCATTCATTGCTTTTCCCTCCTATTCTTTCATCCTTGCTTTCATCCTGTCTTTCTTTAGTCATTTCGTTCATTCTTTCTTTATTTTTATTTTTCTTCCGTCATCTTCCTTATTGCCTCATTCATTGCTTTTCCCTCCTTTTCTTTCATCCTTGCTTTCATCCTGTCTTTCTTTAGTCATTTCGTTCATTCTTTCTTTATTTTTATTTTTCTTCCGTCTTCTTCCTTATTGCCTCATTCATTGCTTTTCCCTCCTTTTCTTTCATCCTTGCTTTCATCCTGTCTTTCTTTAGTCATTTCGTTCATTCTTTCTTTAATTTTATTTTTCTTCCGTCATCTTCCTTATTGCCTCATTCATTGCTTTTCCCTCCTTTTCTTTCATCCTTGCTTTCATCCTGTCTTTCTTTAGTCATTTCGTTCATTCTTTCTTTATTTTTATTTTTCTTCCGTCTTCTTCCTTATTGCCTCATTCATTGCTTTTCCCTCCTTTTCTTTCATCCTTCCTTTCATCCTGTCTTTCTTTAGTCATTTCGTTCATTCTTTCTTTATTTTTATTTTTCTTCCGTCATCTTCCTTATTGCCTCATTCATTGCTTTTCCCTCCTTTTCTTTCATCCTTGCTTTCATCCTGTCTTTCTTTAGTCATTTCGTTCATTCTTTCTTTATTTTTATTTTTCTTCCGTCATCTTCCTTATTGCCTCATTCATTGCTTTTCCCTCCTTTTCTTTCATCCTTGCTTTCATCCTGTCTTTCTTTAGTCATTTCGTTCATTCTTTCTTTATTTTTATTTTTCTTCCGTCTTCTTCCTTATTGCCTCATTCATTGCTTTTCCCTCCTTTTCTTTCATCCTTGCTTTCATCCTGTCTTTCTTTAGTCATTTCGTTCATTCTTTCTTTATTTTTATTTTTCTTCCGTCATCTTCCTTATTGCCTCATTCATTGCTTTTCCCTCCTTTTCTTTCATCCTTGCTTTCATCCTGTCTTTCTTTAGTCATTTCGTTCATTCTTTCTTTATTTTTATTTTTCTTCCGTCATCTTCCTTATTGCCTCATTCATTGCTTTTCCCTCCTTTTCTTTCGTCCTTGCTTTCATCCTGTCTTTCTTTAGTCATTTCGTTCATTCTTTCTTTATTTTTATTTTTCTTCCGTCATCTTCCTTATTGCCTCATTCATTGCTTTTCCCTCCTTTTCTTTCATCCTTGCTTTCATCCTGTCTTTCTTTAGTCATTTCGTTCATTCTTTCTTTATTTTTATTTTTCTTCCGTCTTCTTCCTTATTGCCTCATTCATTGCTTTTCCCTCCTTTTCTTTCATCCTTGCTTTCATCCTGTCTTTCTTTAGTCATTTCGTTCATTCTTTCTTTATTTTTATTTTTCTTCCGTCATCTTCCTTATTGCCTCATTCATTGCTTTTCCCTCCTTTTCTTTCATCCTTGCTTTCATCCTGTCTTTCTTTAGTCATTTCGTTCATTCTTTCTTTATTTTTATTTTTCTTCCGCCATCTTCCTTATTGCCTCATTCATTGCTTTTCCCTCCTTTTCTTTCATCCTTGCTTTCATCCTGTCTTTCTTTAGTCATTTCGTTCATTCTTTCTTTATTTTTATTTTTCTTCCGTCTTCTTCCTTATTGCCTCATTCATTGCTTTTCCCTCCTTTTCTCTATCCTTGCTTTCATCCTGTCTTTCTTTAGTCATTTCGTTCATTCTTTCTTTATTTTTATTTTTCTTCCGTCATCTTCCTTATTGCCTCATTCATTGCTTTTCCCTCCTTTTCTTTCATCCTTGCTTTCATCCTGTCTTTCTTTAGTCATTTCGTTCATTCTTTCTTTATTTTTATTTTTTTTCCGTCATCTTCCTTATTGCCTCATTCATTGCTTTTCCCTCCTTTTCTTTCATCCTTGCTTTCATCCTGTCTTTCTTTAGTCATTTCGTTCATTCTTTCTTTATTTTTATTTTTCTTCCGTCATCTTCCTTATTGCCTCATTCATTGCTTTTCCCTCCTTTTCTTTCGTCCTTGCTTTCATCCTGTCTTTCTTTAGTCATTTCGTTCATTCTTTCTTTATTTTTATTTTTCTTCTGTCATCTTCCTTATTGCCTCATTCATTGCTTTTCCCTCCTTTTCTTTCGTCCTTGCTTTCATCCTGTCTTTCTTTAGTCATTTCGTTCATTCTTTCTTTATTTTTATTTTTCTTCCGTCTTCTTCCTTATTGCCTCATTCATTGCTTTTCCCTCCTTTTCTTTCGTCCTTGCTTTCATCCTGTCTTTCTTTAGTCATTTCGTTCGTTCTTTCTTTATTTTTATTTTTCTTCCGTCTTCTTCCTTATTGCCTCATTCATTGCTTTTCCCTTTTTTTCTTTCGTCCTTGCTTTCATCCTGTCTTTCTTTAGTCATTTCGTTCGTTCTTTCTTTATTTTTATTTTTCTTCCTACTTCTTCCTTATTGCCTCATTCATTGCTTTTCCCTCCTTTTCTTTCGTCCTTGCTTTCATCCTGTCTTTCTTTAGTCATTTCGTTCGTTCTTTCTTTATTTTTATTTTTCTTCCTACTTCTTCCTTATTGCCTCATTCATTGCTTTTCCCTCCTTTTCTTTCATCCTTGCTTTCATCCTGTCTTTCTTTAGTCATTTCGTTCATTCTTTCTTTATTTTTATTTTTCTTCCTTCTTCTTCCTTATTGCCTCATTCATTGCTTTTCCCTCCTTTTCTTTCGTCCTTGCTTTCACCCTGTCTTTCTTTAGTCATTTCGTTGATTCTTTCTTTATTTTTATTTTTCTTCCGTCTTCTTCCTTATTGCCTCATTCATTGCTTTTCCCTCCTTTTCTTTCGTCCTTGCTTTCACCCTGTCTTTCTTTAGTCATTTCGTTCATTCTTTCTTTATTTTTATTTTTCTTCCTTCTTCTTCCTTATTGCCTCATTCATTGCTTTTCCCTCCTTTTCTTTCATCCTTGCTTTCATCCTGTCTTTCTTTAGTCATTTCGTTCATTCTTTCTTTATTTTTATTTTTCTTCCTTCTTCTTCCTTATTGCCTCATTCATTGCTTTTCCCTCCTTTTCTTTCGTCCTTGCTTTCACCCTGTCTTTCTTTAGTCATTTCGTTCATTCTTTCTTTATTTTTATTTTTCTTCCGTCTTCTTCCTTATTGCCTCATTCATTGGTTTTCCCTCCTTTTCTTTCACCCTTGCTTTCATCCTGTCTTTCTTTAGTCATTTCGTTCATTCTTTCTTTATTTTTATTTTTCTTCCGTCTTCTTCCTTATTGCCTCATTCATTGCTTTTCCCTCCTTTTCTTTCGTCCTTGCTTTCATCCTGTCTTTCTTTAGTCATTTCGTTCGTTCTTTCTTTCTTTTTATTTTTCTTCCGTCTTCTTCCTTATTGCCTCATTCATTGCTTTTCCCTCCTTTTCTTTCGCCCTTGCTTTCATCCTGTCTTTCTTTAGTCATTTCGTTCGTTCTTTCTTTCTTTTTATTTTTCTTCCGTCTTCTTCCTTATTGCCTCATTCATTGCTTTTCCCTCCTTTTCTTTCGTCCTTGCTTTCATCCTGTCTTTCTTTAGTCATTTCGTTCATTCTTTCTTTATTTTTATTTTTCTTCCGTCTTCTTCCTTATTGCCTCATTCATTGCTTTTCCCTCCTTTTCTTTCGTCCTTGCTTTCATCCTGTCTTTCTTCAGTCATTTCGTTCGTTCTTTCTTTCTTTTTATTTTTCTTCCGTCATCTTCCTTATTGCCCCATTCATTGCTTTTCCCTCCTTTTCTTTAGTTCTTGCTTTCATCCTGTCTTTCTTTAGTCATTTCGTTCATTCTTTCTTTATTTTTATTTTTCTTCCGTCTTCTTCCTTATTGCCTCATTCATTGCTTTTCCCTCCTTTTGTTTCGTCCTTGCTTTCATCCTGTCTTTCTTTAGTTATTTCGTTCATTCTTTCTTTATTTTTATTTTTCTTCCGTCTTCTTCCTTATTGCCTCATTCATTGCTTTTCCCTCCTTTTCTTTCGTCCTTGCTTTCATCCTGTCTTTCTTTAGTCATTTCGTTTGTTCTTTCTTTATTTTTATTTTTCTTCCGTCTTCTTCCTTATTGCCTCATTCATTGCTTTTCCCTCCTTTTCTTTCGTCCTTGCTTTCATCCTGTCTTTCTTTAGTCATTTCGTTCATTCTTTCTTTATTTTTATTTTTCTTCCGTCTTCTTCCTTATTGCCTCATTCATTGCTTTTCCCTCCTTTTCTTTCGTCCTTGCTTTCATCCTGTCTTTCTTTAGTCATTTCGTTCGTTCTTTCTTTATTTTTATTTTTCTTCCGTCTTCTTCCTTATTGCCTCATTCATTGCTTTTCCCTCCTTTTCTTTCGTCCTTGCTTTCATCCTGTCTTTCTTTAGTCATTTCGTTCGTTCTTTCTTTATTTTTATTTTTCTTCCGTCTTCTTCCTTATTGCCTCATTCATTGCTTTTCCCTCCTTTTCTTTCGTCCTTGCTTTCATCCTGTCTTTCTTTAGTCATTTCGTTCATTCTTTCTTTATTTTTATTTTTCTTCCGTCTTCTTCCTTATTGCCTCATTCATTGCTTTTCCCTCCTTTTCTTTCGTCCTTGCTTTCATCCTGTCTTTCTTTAGTCATTTCGTTCATTCTTTCTTTATTTTTATTTTTCTTCCGTCTTCTTCCTTATTGCCTCATTCATTGCTTTTCCCTCCTTTTCTTTCGTCTTTGCTTTCATCCTGTCTTTCCTTAGTCATTTCGTTCATTCTTTCTTTATTTTTATTTTTCTTCCGTCATCTTCCTTATTGCCTCATTCATTACTTTTCCCTCCTTTTCTTTCGTCCTTGCTTTCATCCTGTCTTTCTTTAGTCATTTCGTTCATTCTTTCTTTATTTTTATTTTTCTTCCGTCTTCTTCCTTATTGCCTCATTCATTGCTTTTCCCTCCTTTTCTTTCGTCCTTGCTTTCATCCTGTCTTTCTTTAGTCATTTCGTTCATTCTTTCTTTATTTTTATTTTTCTTCCGTCTTCTTCCTTATTGCCTCATTCATTGCTTTTCCCTCCTTTTCTTTCGTCCTTGCTTTCATCCTGTCTTTCTTTAGTCATTTCGTTCATTCTTTCTTTATTTTTATTTTTCTTCCGTCATCTTCCTTATTGCCTCATTCATTGCTTTTCCCTCCTTTTCTTTCATCCTTGCTTTCATCCTGTCTTTCTTTAGTCATTTCGTTCATTCTTTCTTTATTTTTATTTTTCTTCCGTCATCTTCCTTATTGCCTCATTCATTGCTTTTCCCTCCTTTTCTTTCATCCTTGCTTTCATCCTGTCTTTCTTTAGTCATTTCGTTCATTCTTTCTTTATTTTTATTTTTCTTCCGTCATCTTCCTTATTGCCTCATTCATTGCTTTTCCCTCCTTTTCTTTCATCCTTGCTTTCATCCTGTCTTTCTTTAGTCATTTCGTTCATTCTTTCTTTATTTTTATTTTTCTTCCGACATCTTCCTTATTGCCTCATTCATTGCTTTTCCCTCCTTTTCTTTCATCCTTGCTTTCATCCTGTCTTTCTTTAGTCATTTCGTTCATTCTTTCTTTATTTTTATTTTTCTTCCGTCATCTTCCTTATTGCCTCATTCATTGCTTTTCCCTCCTTTTCTTTCATCCTTGCTTTCATCCTGTCTTTCTTTAGTCATTTCGTTCATTCTTTCTTTATTTTTATTTTTCTTCCGTCTTCTTCCTTATTGCCTCATTCATTGCTTTTCCCTCCTTTTCTTTCATCCTTGCTTTCATCCTGTCTTTCTTTAGTCATTTCGTTCATTCTTTCTTTAATTTTATTTTTCTTCCGTCATCTTCCTTATTGCCTCATTCATTGCTTTTCCCTCCTTTTCTTTCATCCTTGCTTTCATCCTGTCTTTCTTTAGTCATTTCGTTCATTCTTTCTTTATTTTTATTTTTCTTCCGTCTTCTTCCTTATTGCCTCATTCATTGCTTTTCCCTCCTTTTCTTTCATCCTTCCTTTCATCCTGTCTTTCTTTAGTCATTTCGTTCATTCTTTCTTTATTTTTATTTTTCTTCCGTCATCTTCCTTATTGCCTCATTCATTGCTTTTCCCTCCTTTTCTTTCATCCTTGCTTTCATCCTGTCTTTCTTTAGTCATTTCGTTCATTCTTTCTTTATTTTTATTTTTCTTCCGTCATCTTCCTTATTGCCTCATTCATTGCTTTTCCCTCCTTTTCTTTCATCCTTGCTTTCATCCTGTCTTTCTTTAGTCATTTCGTTCATTCTTTCTTTATTTTTATTTTTCTTCCGTCTTCTTCCTTATTGCCTCATTCATTGCTTTTCCCTCCTTTTCTTTCATCCTTGCTTTCATCCTGTCTTTCTTTAGTCATTTCGTTCATTCTTTCTTTATTTTTATTTTTCTTCCGTCATCTTCCTTATTGCCTCATTCATTGCTTTTCCCTCCTTTTCTTTCATCCTTGCTTTCATCCTGTCTTTCTTTAGTCATTTCGTTCATTCTTTCTTTATTTTTATTTTTCTTCCGTCATCTTCCTTATTGCCTCATTCATTGCTTTTCCCTCCTTTTCTTTCGTCCTTGCTTTCATCCTGTCTTTCTTTAGTCATTTCGTTCATTCTTTCTTTATTTTTATTTTTCTTCCGTCATCTTCCTTATTGCCTCATTCATTGCTTTTCCCTCCTTTTCTTTCATCCTTGCTTTCATCCTGTCTTTCTTTAGTCATTTCGTTCATTCTTTCTTTATTTTTATTTTTCTTCCGTCTTCTTCCTTATTGCCTCATTCATTGCTTTTCCCTCCTTTTCTTTCATCCTTGCTTTCATCCTGTCTTTCTTTAGTCATTTCGTTCATTCTTTCTTTATTTTTATTTTTCTTCCGTCATCTTCCTTATTGCCTCATTCATTGCTTTTCCCTCCTTTTCTTTCATCCTTGCTTTCATCCTGTCTTTCTTTAGTCATTTCGTTCATTCTTTCTTTATTTTTATTTTTCTTCCGCCATCTTCCTTATTGCCTCATTCATTGCTTTTCCCTCCTTTTCTTTCATCCTTGCTTTCATCCTGTCTTTCTTTAGTCATTTCGTTCATTCTTTCTTTATTTTTATTTTTCTTCCGTCTTCTTCCTTATTGCCTCATTCATTGCTTTTCCCTCCTTTTCTCTATCCTTGCTTTCATCCTGTCTTTCTTTAGTCATTTCGTTCATTCTTTCTTTATTTTTATTTTTCTTCCGTCATCTTCCTTATTGCCTCATTCATTGCTTTTCCCTTCTTTTCTTTCATCCTTGCTTTCATCCTGTCTTTCTTTAGTCATTTCGTTCATTCTTTCTTTATTTTTATTTTTCTTCCGTCATCTTCCTTATTGCCTCATTCATTGCTTTTCCCTCCTTTTCTTTCATCCTTGCTTTCATCCTGTCTTTCTTTAGTCATTTCGTTCATTCTTTCTTTATTTTTATTTTTCTTCCGTCATCTTCCTTATTGCCTCATTCATTACTTTTCCCTCCTTTTCTTTCGTCCTTGCTTTCATCCTGTCTTTCTTTAGTCATTTCGTTCATTCTTTCTTTATTTTTATTTTTCTTCTGTCATCTTCCTTATTGCCTCATTCATTGCTTTTCCCTCCTTTTCTTTCGTCCTTGCTTTCATCCTGTCTTTCTTTAGTCATTTCGTTCATTCTTTCTTTATTTTTATTTTTCTTCCGTCTTCTTCCTTATTGCCTCATTCATTGCTTTTCCCTCCTTTTCTTTCGTCCTTGCTTTCATCCTGTCTTTCTTTAGTCATTTCGTTCGTTCTTTCTTTATTTTTATTTTTCTTCCGTCTTCTTCCTTATTGCCTCATTCATTGCTTTTCCCTCCTTTTCTTTCACCCTTGCTTTCATCCTGTCTTTCTTTAGTCATTTCGTTCATTCTTTCTTTATTTTTATTTTTCTTCCGTCTTCTTCCTTATTGCCTCATTCATTGCTTTTCCCTCCTTTTCTTTCGTCCTTGCTTTCATCCTGTCTTTCTTTAGTCATTTCGTTCATTCTTTCTTTATTTTTATTTTTCTTCCGTCTTCTTCCTTATTGCCTCATTCATTGCTTTTCCCTCCTTTTCTTTCGTCCTTGCTTTCATCCTGTCTTTCTTTAGTCATTTCCTTCATTCTTTCTTTATTTTTATTTTTCTTCCGTCTTCTTCCTTATTGCCTCATTCATTGCTTTTCCCTCCTTTTCTTTCGTCCTTGCTTTCATCCTGTCTTTCTTTAGTCATTTCCTTCATTCTTTCTTTATTTTTATTTTTCTTCCGTCTTCTTCCTTATTGCCTCATTCATTGCTTTTCCCTCCTTTTCTTTCGTCCTTGCTTTCATCCTGTCTTTCTTTAGTCATTTCGTTCATTCTTTCTTTATTTTTATTTTTCTTCCGTCATCTTCCTTATTGCCTCATTCATTGCTTTTCCCTCCTTTTCTTTCGTCCTTGCTTTCACCCTGTCTTTCTTTAGTCATTTCGTTCATTCTTTCTTTATTTTTATTTTTCTTCCGTCTTCTTCCTTATTGCCTCATTCATTGCTTTTCCCTCCTTTTCTTTCGTCCTTGCTTTCATCCTGTCTTTCTTTAGTCATTTCGTTCATTCTTTCTTTATTTTTATTTTTCTTCCGTCTTCTTCCTTATTGCCTCATTCATTGCTTTTCCCTCCTTTTCTTTCGTCCTTGCTTTCATCCTGTCTTTCTTTAGTCATTTCGTTCATTCTTTCTTTATTTTTATTTTTCTTCCGTCTTCTTCCTTATTGCCTCATTCATTGCTTTTCCCTCCTTTTCTTTCGTCCTTGCTTTCACCCTGTCTTTCTTTAGTCATTTCGTTCATTCTTTCTTTATTTTTATTTTTCTTCCGTCATCTTCCTTATTGCCTCATTCATTGCTTTTCCCTCCTTTTCTTTCGTCCTTGCTTTCATCCTGTCTTTCTTTAGTCATTTCGTTCATTCTTTCTTTATTTTTATTTTTCTTCCGTCTTCTTCCTTATTGCCTCATTCATTGCTTTTCCCTCCTTTTCTTTCGTCCTTGCTTTCATCCTGTCTTTCTTTAGTCATTTCGTTCATTCTTTCTTTATTTTTATTTTTCTTCCGTCTTCTTCCTTATTGCCTCATTCATTGCTTTTCCCTCCTTTTCTTTTGTCTTTGCTTTCATCCTGTCTTTCTTTAGTCATTTCGTTCATTCTTTCTTTATTTTTATTTTTCTTCCGTCATCTTCCTTATTGCCTCATTCATTGCTTTTCCCTCCTTTTCTTTCGTCCTTGCTTTCATCCTGTCTTTCTTTAGTCATTTCGTTCATTCTTTCTTTATTTTTATTTTTCTTCCGTCTTCTTCCTTATTGCCTCATTCATTGCTTTTCCCTCCTTTTCTTTCGTCCTTGCTTTCATCCTGTCTTTCTTTAGTCATTTCCTTCATTCTTTCTTTATTTTTATTTTTCTTCCGTCTTCTTCCTTATTGCCTCATTCATTGCTTTTCCCTCCTTTTCTTTCGTCCTTGCTTTCATCCTGTCTTTATTTAGTCATTTCGTTCATTCTTTCTTTATTTTTATTTTTCTTCCGTCTTCTTCCTTATTGCCTCATTCATTGCTTTTCCCTCCTTTTCTTTCGTCCTTGCTTTCATCCTGTCTTTCTTTAGTCATTTCGTTCATTCTTTCTTTATTTTTATTTTTCTTCCGTCTTCTTCCTTATTGCCTCATTCATTGCTTTTCCCTCCTTTTCTTTCGTCCTTGCTTTCATCCTGTCTTTCTTTAGTCATTTCGTTCATTCTTTCTTTATTTTTATTTTTCTTCCGTCATCTTCCTTATTGCCTCATTCATTGCTTTTCCCTCCTTTTCTTTCATCCTTGCTTTCATCCTGTCTTTCTTTAGTCATTTCGTTCATTCTTTCTTTATTTTAATTTTTCTTCCGTCATCTTCCTTATTGCCTCATTCATTGCTTTTCCCTCCTTTTCTTTCATCCTTGCTTTCATCCTGTCTTTCTTTAGTCATTTCGTTCATTCTTTCTTTATTTTTATTTTTCTTCCGTCATCTTCCTTATTGCCTCATTCATTGCTTTTCCCTCCTTTTCTTTCATCCTTGCTTTCATCCTGTCTTTCTTTAGTCATTTCGTTCATTCTTTCTTTATTTTTATTTTTCTTCCGTCATCTTCCTTATTGCCTCATTCATTGCTTTTCCCTCCTTTTCTTTCATCCTTGCTTTCATCCTGTCTTTCTTTAGTCATTTCGTTCATTCTTTCTTTATTTTTATTTTTCTTCCGTCATCTTCCTTATTGCCTCATTCATTGCTTTTCCCTCCTTTTCTTTCATCCTTGCTTTCATCCTGTCTTTCTTTAGTCATTTCGTTCATTCTTTCTTTATTTTTATTTTTCTTCCGTCTTCTTCCTTATTGCCTCATTCATTGCTTTTCCCTCCTTTTCTTTCATCCTTGCTTTCATCCTGTCTTTCTTTAGTCATTTCGTTCATTCTTTCTTTATTTTTATTTTTCTTCCGTCATCTTCCTTATTGCCTCATTCATTGCTTTTCCCTCCTTTTCTTTCATCCTTGCTTTCATCCTGTCTTTCTTTAGTCATTTCGTTCATTCTTTCTTTATTTTTATTTTTCTTCCGTCTTCTTCCTTATTGCCTCATTCATTGCTTTTCCCTCCTTTTCTTTCATCCTTCCTTTCATCCTGTCTTTCTTTAGTCATTTCGTTCATTCTTTCTTTATTTTTATTTTTCTTCCGTCATCTTCCTTATTGCCTCATTCATTGCTTTTCCCTCCTTTTCTTTCATCCTTGCTTTCATCCTGTCTTTCTTTAGTCATTTCGTTCATTCTTTCTTTATTTTTATTTTTCTTCCGTCATCTTCCTTATTGCCTCATTCATTGCTTTTCCCTCCTTTTCTTTCATCCTTGCTTTCATCCTGTCTTTCTTTAGTCATTTCGTTCATTCTTTCTTTATTTTTATTTTTCTTCCGTCTTCTTCCTTATTGCCTCATTCATTGCTTTTCCCTCCTTTTCTTTCATCCTTGCTTTCATCCTGTCTTTCTTTAGTCATTTCGTTCATTCTTTCTTTATTTTTATTTTTCTTCCGTCATCTTCCTTATTGACTCATTCATTGCTTTTCCCTCCTTTTCTTTCATCCTTGCTTTCATCCTGTCTTTCTTTAGTCATTTCGTTCATTCTTTCTTTATTTTTATTTTTCTTCCGTCATCTTCCTTATTGCCTCATTCATTGCTTTTCCCTCCTTTTCTTTCGTCCTTGCTTTCATCCTGTCTTTCTTTAGTCATTTCGTTCATTCTTTCTTTATTTTTATTTTTCTTCCGTCATCTTCCTTATTGCCTCATTCATTGCTTTTCCCTCCTTTTCTTTCATCCTTGCTTTCATCCTGTCTTTCTTTAGTCATTTCGTTCATTCTTTCTTTATTTTTATTTTTCTTCCGTCTTCTTCCTTATTGCCTCATTCATTGCTTTTCCCTCCTTTTCTTTCATCCTTGCTTTCATCCTGTCTTTCTTTAGTCATTTCGTTCATTCTTTCTTTATTTTTATTTTTCTTCCGTCATCTTCCTTATTGCCTCATTCATTGCTTTTCCCTCCTTTTCTTTCATCCTTGCTTTCATCCTGTCTTTCTTTAGTCATTTCGTTCATTCTTTCTTTATTTTTATTTTTCTTCCGCCATCTTCCTTATTGCCTCATTCATTGCTTTTCCCTCCTTTTCTTTCATCCTTGCTTTCATCCTGTCTTTCTTTAGTCATTTCGTTCATTCTTTCTTTATTTTTATTTTTCTTCCGTCTTCTTCCTTATTGCCTCATTCATTGCTTTTCCCTCCTTTTCTTTATCCTTGCTTTCATCCTGTCTTTCTTTAGTCATTTCGTTCATTCTTTCTTTATTTTTATTTTTCTTCCGTCATCTTCCTTATTGCCTCATTCATTGCTTTTCCCTCCTTTTCTTTCATCCTTGCTTTCATCCTGTCTTTCTTTAGTCATTTCGTTCATTCTTTCTTTATTTTTATTTTTCTTCCGTCATCTTCCTTATTGCCTCATTCATTGCTTTTCCCTCCTTTTCTTTCATCCTTGCTTTCATCCTGTCTTTCTTTAGTCATTTCGTTCATTCTTTCTTTATTTTTATTTTTCTTCCGTCATCTTCCTTATTGCCTCATTCATTGCATTTCCCTCCTTTTCTTTCGTCCTTGCTTTCATCCTGTCTTTCTTTAGTCATTTCGTTCATTCTTTCTTTATTTTTATTTTTCTTCTGTCATCTTCCTTATTGCCTCATTCATTGCTTTTCCCTCCTTTTCTTTCGTCCTTGCTTTCATCCTGTCTTTCTTTAGTCATTTCGTTCGTTCTTTCTTTCTTTTTATTTTCCTTCCGTCTTCTTCCTTATTGCCTCATTCATTGCTTTTCCCTCCTTTTCTTTCATCCTTGCTTTCATCCTGTCTTTCTTTAGTCATTTCGTTCATTCTTTCTTTATTTTTATTTTTCTTCCGCCTTCTTCCTTATTGCCTCATTCATTGCTTTTCCCTCCTTTTCTTTCATCCTTGCTTTCATCCTGTCTTTCTTTAGTCATTTCGTTCATTCTTTCTTTATTTTTATTTTTCTTCCGTCATCTTCCTTATTGCCTCATTCATTGCTTTTCCCTCCTTTTCTTTCATCCTTGCTTTCATCCTGTCTTTCTTTAGTCATTTCGTTCATTCTTTCTTTATTTTTATTTTTCTTCCGTCATCTTCCTTATTGCCTCATTCATTGCTTTTCCCTCCTTTTCTTTCATCCTTGCTTTCATCCTGTCTTTCTTTAGTCATTTCTTTCATTCTTTCTTTATTTTTATTTTTCTTCCGTCTTCTTCCTTATTGCCTCATTCATTGCTTTTCCCTCCTTATCTTTCATCCTTGCTTTCATCCTGTCTTTCTTTAGTCATTTCGTTCATTCTTTCTTTATTTTTATTTTTCTTCCGTTTTCTTCCTTATTGCCTCATTCATTGCTTTTCCCTCCTTTTCTTTCATCCTTGCTTTCATCCTGTCTTTCCTTAGTCATTTCGTTCATTCTTTCTTTATTTTTATTTTTCTTCCGTCATCTTCCTTATTGCCTCATTCATTGCTTTTCCCTCCTTTTCTTTCATCCTTGCTTTCATCCTGTCTTTCTTTAGTCATTTCGTTCATTCTTTCTTTATTTTTATTTTTCTTCCGTCTTCTTCCTTATTGCCTCATTCATTGCTTTTCCCTCCTTATCTTTCATCCTTGCTTTCATCCTGTCTTTCTTTAGTCATTTCGTTCATTCTTTCTTTCTTTTTATTTTTCTTCCGTCTTCTTCCTTATTGCCTCATTCATTGCTTTTCCCTCCTTTTCTTTCGTCCTTGCTTTCATCCTGTCTTTCTTTAGTCATTTCGTTCATTCTTTCTTTATTTTTATTTTTCTTCCGTCTTCTTCCTTATTGCCTCATTCATTGCTTTTCCCTCCTTATCTTTCATCCTTGCTTTTATCCTGTCTTTCTTTAGTCATTTCGTTCATTCTTTCTTTATTTTTATTTTTCTTCCGTCTTCTTCCTTATTGCCTCATTCATTGCTTTTCCCTCCTTATCTTTCATCCTTGCTTTCATCCTGTCTTTCTTTAGTCATTTCGTTCATTCTTTCTTTATTTTTATTTTTCTTCCGTCTTCTTCCTTATTGCCTCATTCATTGCTTTTCCCTCCTTATCTTTCATCCTTGCTTTCATCCTGTCTTTCTTTAGTCATTTCGTTCATTCTTTCTTTATTTTTATTTTTCTTCCGTCTTCTTCCTTATTGCCTCATTCATTGCTTTTCCCTCCTTTTCTTTCATCCTTGCTTTCATCCTGTCTTTCTTTAGTCATTTCGTTCATTCTTTCTTTATTTTTATTTTTCTTCCGTCTTCTTCCTTATTGCCTCATTCATTGCTTTTCCCTCCTTATCTTTCATCCTTGCTTTCATCCTGTCTTTCTTTAGTCATTTCGTTCATTCTTTCTTTATTTTTATTTTTCTTCCGTCTTCTTCCTTATTGCCTCATTCATTGCTTTTCCCTCCTTATCTTTCATCCTTGCTTTCATCCTGTCTTTCTTTAGTCATTTCGTTCATTCTTACTTTATTTTTATTTTTCTTCCGTCTTCTTCCTTATTGCCTCATTCATTGCTTTTCCCTCCTTATCTTTCATCCTTGCTTTCATCCTGTCTTTCTTTAGTCATTTCGTTCATTCTTTCTTTATTTTTATTTTTCTTCCGTCTTCTTCCTTATTGCCTCATTCATTGCTTTTCCCTCCTTTTCTTTCATCCTTGCTTTCATCCTGTCTTTCTTTAGTCATTTCGTTCATTCTTTCTTTATTTTTATTTTTCTTCCGTCATCTTCCTTATTGCCTCATTCATTGCTTTTCCCTCCTTTTCTTTCATCCTTGCTTTCATCCTGTCTTTCTTTAGTCATTTCGTTCATTCTTTCTTTATTTTTATTTTTCTTCCGTCTTCTTCCTTATTGCCTCATTCATTGCTTTTCCCTCCTTTTCTTTCATCCTTGCTTTCATCCTGTCTTTCTTTAGTCATTTCGTTCATTCTTTCTTTATTTTTATTTTTCTTCCGTCATCTTCCTTATTGCCTCATTCATTGCTTTTCCCTCCTTTTCTTTCATCCTTGCTTTCATCCTGTCTTTCTTTAGTCATTTCGTTCATTCTTTCTTTATTTTTATTTTTCTTCCGTCTTCTTCCTTATTGCCTCATTCATTGCTTTTCCCTCCTTATCTTTCATCCTTGCTTTCATCCTGTCTTTCTTTAGTCATTTCGTTCATTCTTTCTTTATTTTTATTTTTCTTCCGTCTTCTTCCTTATTGCCTCATTCATTGCTTTTCCCTCCTTATCTTTCATCCTTGCTTTCATCCTGTCTTTCTTTAGTCATTTCGTTCATTCTTTCTTTATTTTTATTTTTTTTCCGTCTTCTTCCTTATTGCCTCATTCATTGCTTTTCCCTCCTTTTCTTTCATCCTTGCTTTCATCCTGTCTTTCTTTAGTCATTTCGTTCATTCTTTCTTTATTTTTATTTTTCTTCCGTCTTCTTCCTTATTGCCTCATTCATTGCTTTTCCCTCCTTATCTTTCATCCTTGCTTTCATCCTGTCTTTCTTTAGTCATTTCGTTCATTCTTTCTTTATTTTTATTTTTCTTCCGTCTTCTTCCTTATTGCCTCATTCATTGCTTTTCCCTCCTTATCTTTCATCCTTGCTTTCATCCTGTCTTTCTTTAGTCATTTCGTTCATTCTTACTTTATTTTTATTTTTCTTCCGTCTTCTTCCTTATTGCCTCATTCATTGCTTTTCCCTCCTTATCTTTCATCCTTGCTTTCATCCTGTCTTTCTTTAGTCATTTCGTTCATTCTTTCTTTATTTTTATTTTTCTTCCGTCTTCTTCCTTATTGCCTCATTCATTGCTTTTCCCTCCTTTTCTTTCATCCTTGCTTTCATCCTGTCTTTCTTTAGTCATTTCGTTCATTCTTTCTTTATTTTTATTTTTCTTCCGTCATCTTCCTTATTGCCTCATTCATTGCTTTTCCCTCCTTTTCTTTCATCCTTGCTTTCATCCTGTCTTTCTTTAGTCATTTCGTTCATTCTTTCTTTATTTTTATTTTTCTTCCGTCTTCTTCCTTATTGCCTCATTCATTGCTTTTCCCTCCTTTTCTTTCATCCTTGCTTTCATCCTGTCTTTCTTTAGTCATTTCGTTCATTCTTTCTTTATTTTTATTTTTCTTCCGTCATCTTCCTTATTGCCTCATTCATTGCTTTTCCCTCCTTTTCTTTCATCCTTGCTTTCATCCTGTCTTTCTTTAGTCATTTCGTTCATTCTTTCTTTATTTTTATTTTTCTTCCGTCTTCTTCCTTATTGCCTCATTCATTGCTTTTCCCTCCTTTTCTTTCATCCTTGCTTTCATCCTGTCTTTCTTTAGTCATTTCGTTCATTCTTTCTTTATTTTTATTTTTCTTCCGTCATCTTCCTTATTGCCTCATTCATTGCTTTTCCCTCCTTTTCTTTCGTCCTTGCTTTCATCCTGTCTTTCTTTAGTCATTTCCTTCATTCTTTCTTTAGTTTTATTTTTCTTCCGTCATCTTCCTTATTGCCTCATTCATTGCTTTTCCCTCCTTTTCTTTCATCCTTGCTTTCATCCTGTCTTTCTTTAGTCATTTCGTTCATTCTTTCTTTATTTTTATTTTTCTTCCGTCTTCTTCCTTATTGCCTCATTCATTGCTTTTCCCTCCTTTTCTTTCATCCTTGCTTTCATCCTGTCTTTCTTTAGTCATTTCGTTCATTCTTTCTTTATTTTTATTTTTCTTCCGTCATCTTCCTTATTGCCTCATTCATTGCTTTTCCCTCCTTTTCTTTCGTCCTTGCTTTCATCCTGTCTTTCTTTAGTCATTTCGTTCATTCTTTCTTTATTTTTATTTTTCTTCCGTCATCTTCCTTATTGCCTCATTCATTGCTTTTCCCTCCTTTTCTTTCATCCTTGCTTTCATCCTGTCTTTCTTTAGTCATTTCGTTCATTCTTTCTTTATTTTTATTTTTCTTCCGTCTTCTTCCTTATTGCCTCATTCATTGCTTTTCCCTCCTTTTCTTTCATCCTTGCTTTCATCCTGTCTTTCTTTAGTTATTTCGTTCATTCTTTCTTTATTTTTATTTTTCTTCCCTCATCTTCCTTATTGCCTCATTCATTGCTTTTCCCTCCTTTTCTTTCATCCTTGCTTTCATCCTGTCTTTCTTTAGTCATTTCGTTCATTCTTTCTTTATTTTTATTTTTCTTCCGTCATCTTCCTTATTGCCTCATTCATTGCTTTTCCCTCCTTTTCTTTCATCCTTGCTTTCATCCTGTCTTTCTTTAGTCATTTCGTTCATTCTTTCTTTATTTTTATTTTTCTTCCGTCTTCTTCCTTATTGCCTCATTCATTGCTTTTCCCTCCTTTTCTTTCATCCTTGCTTTCATCCTGTCTTTCTTTAGTCATTTCGTTCATTCTTTCTTTATTTTTATTTTTCTTCCGTCTTCTTCCTTATTGCCTCATTCATTGCTTTTCCCTCATTTTCTTTCATCCTTGCTTTCATCCTGTCTTTCTTTAGTCATTTCGTTCATTCTTTCTTTATTTTTATTTTTCTTCCGTCATCTTCCTTATTGCCTCATTCATTGCTTTTCCCTCCTTTTCTTTCATCCTTGCTTTCATCCTGTCTTTCTTTAGTCATTTCGTTCATTCTTTCTTTATTTTTATTTTTCTTCCGTCTTCTTCCTTATTGCCTCATTCATTGCTTTTCCCTCCTTTTCTTTCATCCTTGCTTTCATCCTGTCTTTCTTTAGTCATTTCGTTCATTCTTTCTTTATTTTTATTTTTCTTCCGTCTTCTTCCTTATTGCCTCATTCATTGCTTTTCCCTCCTTTTCTTTCATCCTTGCTTTCATCCTGTCTTTCTTTAGTCATTTCGTTCATTCTTTCTTTATTTTTATTTTTCTTCCGTCATCTTCCTTATTGCCTCATTCATTGCTTTTCCCTCCTTTTCTTTCGTCCTTGCTTTCATCCTGTCTTTCTTTAGTCATTTCCTTCATTCTTTCTTTAGTTTTATTTTTCTTCCGTCATCTTCCTTATTGCCTCATTCATTGCTTTTCCCTCCTTTTCTTTCATCCTTGCTTTCATCCTGTCTTTCTTTAGTCATTTCGTTCATTCTTTCTTTATTTTTATTTTTCTTCCGTCTTCTTCCTTATTGCCTCATTCATTGCTTTTCCCTCCTTTTCTTTCGTCCTTGCTTTCACCCTGTCTTTCTTTAGTCATTTCGTTCATTCTTTCTTTATTTTTATTTTTCTTCCGTCATCTTCCTTATTGCCTCATTCATTGCTTTTCCCTCCTTTTCTTTCGTCCTTGCTTTCATCCTGTCTTTCTTTAGTCATTTCGTTCATTCTTTCTTTATTTTTATTTTTCTTCCGTCATCTTCCTTATTGCCTCATTCATTGCTTTTCCCTCCTTTTCTTTCATCCTTGCTTTCATCCTGTCTTTCTTTAGTCATTTCGTTCATTCTTTCTTTATTTTTATTTTTCTTCCGTCTTCTTCCTTATTGCCTCATTCATTGCTTTTCCCTCCTTTTCTTTCATCCTTGCTTTCATCCTGTCTTTCTTTAGTTATTTCGTTCATTCTTTCTTTATTTTTATTTTTCTTCCCTCATCTTCCTTATTGCCTCATTCATTGCTTTTCCCTCCTTTTCTTTCATCCTTGCTTTCATCCTGTCTTTCTTTAGTCATTTCGTTCATTCTTTCTTTATTTTTATTTTTCTTCCGTCATCTTCCTTATTGCCTCATTCATTGCTTTTCCCTCCTTTTCTTTCATCCTTGCTTTCATCCTGTCTTTCTTTAGTCATTTCGTTCATTCTTTCTTTATTTTTATTTTTCTTCCGTCATCTTCCTTATTGCCTCATTCATTGCTTTTCCCTCCTTTTCTTTCATCCTTGCTTTCATCCTGTCTTTCTTTAGTCATTTCGTTCATTCTTTCTTTATTTTTATTTTTCTTCCGTCTTCTTCCTTATTGCCTCATTCATTGCTTTTCCCTCATTTTCTTTCATCCTTGCTTTCATCCTGTCTTTCTTTAGTCATTTCGTTCATTCTTTCTTTATTTTTATTTTTCTTCCGTCATCTTCCTTATTGCCTCATTCATTGCTTTTCCCTCCTTTTCTTTCATCCTTGCTTTCATCCTGTCTTTCTTTAGTCATTTCGTTCATTCTTTCTTTCTTTTTATTTTTCTTCCGTCTTCTTCCTTATTGCCTCATTCATTGCTTTTCCCTCATTTTCTTTCATCCTTGCTTTCATCCTGTCTTTCTTTAGTCATTTCGTTCATTCTTACTTTATTTTTATTTTTCTTCCGTCATCTTCCTTATTGCCTCATTCATTGCTTTTCCCTCCTTTTCTTTCATCCTTGCTTTCATCCTGTCTTTCTTTAGTCATTTCGTTCATTCTTTCTTTATTTTTATTTTTCTTCCGTCTTCTTCCTTATTGCCTCATTCATTGCTTTTCCCTCCTTTTCTTTCATCCTTGCTTTCATCCTGTCTTTCTTTAGTCATTTCGTTCATTCTTTCTTTATTTTTATTTTTCTTCCGTCATCTTCCTTATTGCCTCATTCATTGCTTTTCCCTCCTTTTCTTTCATCCTTGCTTTCATCCTGTCTTTCTTTAGTCATTTCGTTCATTCTTTCTTTATTTTTATTTTTCTTCCGTCTTCTTCCTTATTGCCTCATTCATTGCTTTTCCCTCCTTTTCTTTCATCCTTGCTTTCATCCTGTCTTTCTTTAGTCATTTCGTTCATTCTTTCTTTATTTTTATTTTTCTTCCGTCATCTTCCTTATTGCCTCATTCATTGCTTTTCCCTCCTTTTCTTTCGTCCTTGCTTTCATCCTGTCTTTCTTTAGTCATTTCGTTCATTCTTTCTTTAGTTTTATTTTTCTTCCGTCATCTTCCTTATTGCCTCATTCATTGCTTTTCCCTCCTTTTCTTTCATCCTTGCTTTCATCCTGTCTTTCTTTAGTCATTTCGTTCATTCTTTCTTTATTTTTATTTTTCTTCCGTCTTCTTCCTTATTGCCTCATTCATTGCTTTTCCCTCCTTTTCTTTCATCCTTGCTTTCATCCTGTCTTTCTTTAGTCATTTCGTTCATTCTTTCTTTATTTTTATTTTTCTTCCGTCATCTTCCTTATTGCCTCATTCATTGCTTTTCCCTCCTTTTCTTTCGTCCTTGCTTTCATCCTGTCTTTCTTTAGTCATTTCGTTCATTCTTTCTTTATTTTTATTTTTCTTCCGTCATCTTCCTTATTGCCTCATTCATTGCTTTTCCCTCCTTTTCTTTCATCCTTGCTTTCATCCTGTCTTTCTTTAGTCATTTCGTTCATTCTTTCTTTATTTTTATTTTTCTTCCGTCTTCTTCCTTATTGCCTCATTCATTGCTTTTCCCTCCTTTTCTTTCATCCTTGCTTTCATCCTGTCTTTCTTTAGTCATTTCGTTCATTCTTTCTTTATTTTTATTTTTCTTCCGTCATCTTCCTTATTGCCTCATTCATTGCTTTTCCCTCCTTTTCTTTCATCCTTGCTTTCATCCTGTCTTTCTTTAGTCATTTCGTTCATTCTTTCTTTATTTTTATTTTTCTTCCGTCATCTTCCTTATTGCCTCATTCATTGCTTTTCCCTCCTTTTCTTTCATCCTTGCTTTCATCCTGTCTTTCTTTAGTCATTTCGTTCATTCTTTCTTTATTTTTATTTTTCTTCCGTCATCTTCCTTATTGCCTCATTCATTGCTTTTCCCTCCTTTTCTTTCATCCTTGCTTTCATCCTGTCTTTCTTTAGTCATTTCGTTCATTCTTTCTTTATTTTTATTTTTCTTCCGTCTTCTTCCTTATTGCCTCATTCATTGCTTTTCCCTCCTTTTCTTTCATCCTTGCTTTCATCCTGTCTTTCTTTAGTCATTTCGTTCATTCTTTCTTTATTTTTATTTTTCTTCCGTCATCTTCCTTATTGCCTCATTCATTGCTTTTCCCTCCTTTTCTTTCATCCTTGCTTTCATCCTGTCTTTCTTTAGTCATTTCGTTCATTCTTTCTTTCTTTTTATTTTTCTTCCGTCTTCTTCCTTATTGCCTCATTCATTGCTTTTCCCTCATTTTCTTTCATCCTTGCTTTCATCCTGTCTTTCTTTAGTCATTTCGTTCATTCTTTCTTTATTTTTATTTTTCTTCCGTCATCTTCCTTATTGCCTCATTCATTGCTTTTCCCTCCTTTTCTTTCGTCCTTGCTTTCATCCTGTCTTTCTTTAGTCATTTCGTTCATTCTTTCTTTATTTTTATTTTTCTTCCGTCATCTTCCTTATTGCCTCATTCATTGCTTTTCCCTCCTTTTCTTTCGTCCTTGCTTTCATCCTGTCTTTCTTTAGTCATTTCGTTCATTCTTTCTTTATTTTTATTTTTCTTCCGTCATCTTCCTTATTGCCTCATTCATTGCTTTTCCCTCCTTTTCTTTCGTCCTTGCTTTCATCCTGTCTTTCTTTAGTCATTTCGTTCGTTCTTTCTTTCTTTTTATTTTCCTTCCGTTTTCTTCCTTATTGCCTCATTCATTGCTTTTCCCTCCTTTTCTTTCGTCCTTGCTTTCACCCTGTCTTTCTTTAGTCATTTCGTTCATTCTTTCTTTCTTTTTATTTTTCTTCCGTCTTCTTCCTTATTGCCTCATTCATTGCTTTTCCCTCATTTTCTTTCATCCTTGCTTTCATCCTGTCTTTCTTTAGTCATTTCGTTCATTCTTACTTTATTTTTATTTTTCTTCCGTCATCTTCCTTATTGCCTCATTCATTGCTTTTCCCTCCTTTTCTTTCATCCTTGCTTTCATCCTGTCTTTCTTTAGTCATTTCGTTCATTCTTTCTTTATTTTTATTTTTCTTCCGTCTTCTTCCTTATTGCCTCATTCATTGCTTTTCCCTCCTTTTCTTTCATCCTTGCTTTCATCCTGTCTTTCTTTAGTCATTTCGTTCATTCTTTCTTTATTTTTATTTTTCTTCCGTCATCTTCCTTATTGCCTCATTCATTGCTTTTCCCTCCTTTTCTTTCATCCTTGCTTTCATCCTGTCTTTCTTTAGTCATTTCGTTCATTCTTTCTTTATTTTTATTTTTCTTCCGTCTTCTTCCTTATTGCCTCATTCATTGCTTTTCCCTCCTTTTCTTTCATCCTTGCTTTCATCCTGTCTTTCTTTAGTCATTTCGTTCATTCTTTCTTTATTTTTATTTTTCTTCCGTCATCTTCCTTATTGCCTCATTCATTGCTTTTCCCTCCTTTTCTTTCGTCCTTGCTTTCATCCTGTCTTTCTTTAGTCATTTCGTTCATTCTTTCTTTAGTTTTATTTTTCTTCCGTCATCTTCCTTATTGCCTCATTCATTGCTTTTCCCTCCTTTTCTTTCATCCTTGCTTTCATCCTGTCTTTCTTTAGTCATTTCGTTCATTCTTTCTTTATTTTTATTTTTCTTCCGTCTTCTTCCTTATTGCCTCATTCATTGCTTTTCCCTCCTTTTCTTTCATCCTTGCTTTCATCCTGTCTTTCTTTAGTCATTTCGTTCATTCTTTCTTTATTTTTATTTTTCTTCCGTCATCTTCCTTATTGCCTCATTCATTGCTTTTCCCTCCTTTTCTTTCGTCCTTGCTTTCATCCTGTCTTTCTTTAGTCATTTCGTTCATTCTTTCTTTATTTTTATTTTTCTTCCGTCATCTTCCTTATTGCCTCATTCATTGCTTTTCCCTCCTTTTCTTTCATCCTTGCTTTCATCCTGTCTTTCTTTAGTCATTTCGTTCATTCTTTCTTTATTTTTATTTTTCTTCCGTCTTCTTCCTTATTGCCTCATTCATTGCTTTTCCCTCCTTTTCTTTCATCCTTGCTTTCATCCTGTCTTTCTTTAGTCATTTCGTTCATTCTTTCTTTATTTTTATTTTTCTTCCGTCATCTTCCTTATTGCCTCATTCATTGCTTTTCCCTCCTTTTCTTTCATCCTTGCTTTCATCCTGTCTTTCTTTAGTCATTTCGTTCATTCTTTCTTTATTTTTATTTTTCTTCCGTCATCTTCCTTATTGCCTCATTCATTGCTTTTCCCTCCTTTTCTTTCATCCTTGCTTTCATCCTGTCTTTCTTTAGTCATTTCGTTCATTCTTTCTTTATTTTTATTTTTCTTCCGTCATCTTCCTTATTGCCTCATTCATTGCTTTTCCCTCCTTTTCTTTCATCCTTGCTTTCATCCTGTCTTTCTTTAGTCATTTCGTTCATTCTTTCTTTATTTTTATTTTTCTTCCGTCTTCTTCCTTATTGCCTCATTCATTGCTTTTCCCTCCTTTTCTTTCATCCTTGCTTTCATCCTGTCTTTCTTTAGTCATTTCGTTCATTCTTTCTTTATTTTTATTTTTCTTCCGTCATCTTCCTTATTGCCTCATTCATTGCTTTTCCCTCCTTTTCTTTCATCCTTGCTTTCATCCTGTCTTTCTTTAGTCATTTCGTTCATTCTTTCTTTCTTTTTATTTTTCTTCCGTCTTCTTCCTTATTGCCTCATTCATTGCTTTTCCCTCATTTTCTTTCATCCTTGCTTTCATCCTGTCTTTCTTTAGTCATTTCGTTCATTCTTTCTTTATTTTTATTTTTCTTCCGTCATCTTCCTTATTGCCTCATTCATTGCTTTTCCCTCCTTTTCTTTCGTCCTTGCTTTCATCCTGTCTTTCTTTAGTCATTTCGTTCATTCTTTCTTTATTTTTATTTTTCTTCCGTCATCTTCCTTATTGCCTCATTCATTGCTTTTCCCTCCTTTTCTTTCGTCCTTGCTTTCATCCTGTCTTTCTTTAGTCATTTCGTTCATTCTTTCTTTATTTTTATTTTTCTTCCGTCATCTTCCTTATTGCCTCATTCATTGCTTTTCCCTCCTTTTCTTTCGTCCTTGCTTTCATCCTGTCTTTCTTTAGTCATTTCGTTCGTTCTTTCTTTCTTTTTATTTTCCTTCCGTTTTCTTCCTTATTGCCTCATTCATTGCTTTTCCCTCCTTTTCTTTCGTCCTTGCTTTCATCCTGTCTTTCTTTAGTCATTTCGTTCATTCTTTCTTTATTTTTATTTTTCTTCCGTCATCTTCCTTATTGCCTCATTCATTGCTTTTCCCTCCTTTTCTTACGTCCTTGCTTTCATCCTGTCTTTCTTTAGTCATTTCGTTCGTTCTTTCTTTCTTTTTATTTTCCTTCCGTTTTCTTCCTTATTGCCTCATTCATTGCCTTTCCCTCCTTTTCTTTCGTCCTTGCTTTCATCCTGTCTTTCTTTAGTCATTTCGTTCATTCTTTCTTTATTTTTATTTTTCTTCCGTCTTCTTCCTTATTGCCTCATTCATTGCTTTTCCCTCCTTTTCTTTCGTCCTTGCTTTCATCCTGTCTTTCTTTAGTCATTTCGTCCGTTCTTTCTTTATTTTTATTTTGCTTCCGTCTTCTTCCTTATTGCCTCATTCATTGCTTTTCCCTCCTTTTCTTTCGTCCTTGCTTTCATCCTGTCTTTCTTTAGTCATTTCGTTCATTCTTTCTTTATTTTTATTTTTCTTCCGTCTTCTTCCTTATTGCCTCATTCATTGCTTTTCCCTCCTTTTCTTTCGTCCTTGCTTTCATCCTGTCTTTCTTTAGTCATTTCGTCCGTTCTTTCTTTATTTTTATTTTGCTTCCGTCTTCTTCCTTATTGCCTCATTCATTGCTTTTCCCTCCTTTTCTTTCGTCCTTGCTTTCATCCTGTCTTTCTTTAGTCATTTCGTTCATTCTTTCTTTATTTTTATTTTTCTTCCGTCTTCTTCCTTATTGCCTCATTCATTGCTTTTCCCTCCTTTTCTTTCATCCTTGCTTTCATCCTGTCTTTCTTTAGTCATTTCGTTCATTCTTTCTTTATTTTTATTTTTCTTCCGTCATCTTCCTTATTGCCTCATTCATTGCTTTTCCCTCCTTTTCTTTCGTCCTTGCTTTCATCCTGTCTTTCTTTAGTCATTTCGTTCATTCTTTCTTTATTTTTATTTTTCTTCCGTCATCTTCCTTATTGCCTCATTCATTGCTTTTCCCTCCTTTTCTTTCATCCTTGCTTTCATCCTGTCTTTCTTTAGTCATTTCGTTCATTCTTTCTTTATTTTTATTTTTCTTCCGTCTTCTTCCTTATTGCCTCATTCATTGCTTTTCCCTCCTTTTCTTTCATCCTTGCTTTCATCCTGTCTTTCTTTAGTCATTTCGTTCATTCTTTCTTTATTTTTATTTTTCTTCCGTCATCTTCCTTATTGCCTCATTCATTGCTTTTCCCTCCTTTTCTTTCATCCTTGCTTTCATCCTGTCTTTCTTTAGTCATTTCGTTCATTCTTTCTTTATTTTTATTTTTCTTCCGTCATCTTCCTTATTGCCTCATTCATTGCTTTTCCCTCCTTTTCTTTCATCCTTGCTTTCATCCTGTCTTTCTTTAGTCATTTCGTTCATTCTTTCTTTATTTTTATTTTTCTTCCGTCATCTTCCTTATTGCCTGATTCATTGCTTTTCCCTCCTTTTCTTTCATCCTTGCTTTCATCCTGTCTTTCTTTAGTCATTTCGTTCATTCTTTGTTTATTTTTATTTTTCTTCCGTCTTCTTCCTTATTGCCTCATTCATTGCTTTTCCCTCCTTTTCTTTCATCCTTGCTTTCATCCTGTCTTTCTTTAGTCATTTCGTTCATTCTTTCTTTATTTTTATTTTTCTTCCGTCATCTTCCTTATTGCCTCATTCATTGCTTTTCCCTCCTTTTCTTTCATCCTTGCTTTCATCCTGTCTTTCTTTAGTCATTTCGTTCATTCTTTCTTTATTTTTATTTTTCTTCCGTCTTCTTCCTTATTGCCTCATTCATTGCTTTTCCCTCCTTTTCTTTCATCCTTGCTTTCATCCTGTCTTTCTTTAGTCATTTCGTTCATTCTTTCTTTATTTTTATTTTTCTTCCGTCATCTTCCTTATTGCCTCATTCATTGCTTTTCCCTCCTTTTCTTTCATCCTTGCTTTCATCCTGTCTTTCTTTAGTCATTTCGTTCATTCTTTCTTTCTTTTTATTTTTCTTCCGTCTTCTTCCTTATTGCCTCATTCATTGCTTTTCCCTCCTTTTCTTTCATCCTTGCTTTCATCCTGTCTTTCTTTAGTCATTTCGTTCATTCTTTCTTTATTTTTATTTTTCTTCCGTCATCTTCCTTATTGCCTCATTCATTGCTTTTCCCTCCTTTTCTTTCGTCCTTGCTTTCATCCTGTCTTTCTTTAGTCATTTCGTTCATTCTTTCTTTAGTTTTATTTTTCTTCCGTCATCTTCCTTATTGCCTCATTCATTGCTTTTCCCTCCTTTTCTTTCATCCTTGCTTTCATCCTGTCTTTCTTTAGTCATTTCGTTCATTCTTTCTTTATTTTTATTTTTCTTCCGTCTTCTTCCTTATTGCCTCATTCATTGCTTTTCCCTCCTTTTCTTTCATCCTTGCTTTCATCCTGTCTTTCTTTAGTCATTTCGTTCATTCTTTCTTTATTTTTATTTTTCTTCCGTCATCTTCCTTATTGCCTCATTCATTGCTTTTCCCTCCTTTTCTTTCGTCCTTGCTTTCATCCTGTCTTTCTTTAGTCATTTCGTTCATTCTTTCTTTATTTTTATTTTTCTTCCGTCATCTTCCTTATTGCCTCATTCATTGCTTTTCCCTCCTTTTCTTTCATCCTTGCTTTCATCCTGTCTTTCTTTAGTCATTTCGTTCATTCTTTCTTTATTTTTATTTTTCTTCCGTCATCTTCCTTATTGCCTCATTCATTGCTTTTCCCTCCTTTTCTTTCATCCTTGCTTTCATCCTGTCTTTCTTTAGTCATTTCGTTCATTCTTTCTTTATTTTTATTTTTCTTCCGTCATCTTCCTTATTGCCTCATTCATTGCTTTTCCCTCCTTTTCTTTCATCCTTGCTTTCATCCTGTCTTTCTTTAGTCATTTCGTTCATTCTTTCTTTATTTTTATTTTTCTTCCGTCTTCTTCCTTATTGCCTCATTCATTGCTTTTCCCTCCTTTTCTTTCATCCTTGCTTTCATCCTGTCTTTCTTTAGTCATTTCGTTCATTCTTTCTTTATTTTTATTTTTCTTCCGTCATCTTCCTTATTGCCTCATTCATTGCTTTTCCCTCCTTTTCTTTCATCCTTGCTTTCATCCTGTCTTTCTTTAGTCATTTCGTTCATTCTTTCTTTCTTTTTATTTTTCTTCCGTCTTCTTCCTTATTGCCTCATTCATTGCTTTTCCCTCATTTTCTTTCATCCTTGCTTTCATCCTGTCTTTCTTTAGTCATTTCGTTCATTCTTTCTTTATTTTTATTTTTCTTCCGTCATCTTCCTTATTGCCTCATTCATTGCTTTTCCCTCCTTTTCTTTCGTCCTTGCTTTCATCCTGTCTTTCTTTAGTCATTTCGTTCATTCTTTCTTTATTTTTATTTTTCTTCCGTCATCTTCCTTATTGCCTCATTCATTGCTTTTCCCTCCTTTTCTTTCGTCCTTGCTTTCATCCTGTCTTTCTTTAGTCATTTCGTTCATTCTTTCTTTATTTTTATTTTTCTTCCGTCATCTTCCTTATTGCCTCATTCATTGCTTTTCCCTCCTTTTCTTTCGTCCTTGCTTTCATCCTGTCTTTCTTTAGTCATTTCGTTCGTTCTTTCTTTCTTTTTATTTTCCTTCCGTTTTCTTCCTTATTGCCTCATTCATTGCTTTTCCCTCCTTTTCTTTCGTCCTTGCTTTCATCCTGTCTTTCTTTAGTCATTTCGTTCATTCTTTCTTTATTTTTATTTTTCTTCCGTCATCTTCCTTATTGCCTCATTCATTGCTTTTCCCTCCTTTTCTTACGTCCTTGCTTTCATCCTGTCTTTCTTTAGTCATTTCGTTCGTTCTTTCTTTCTTTTTATTTTCCTTCCGTTTTCTTCCTTATTGCCTCATTCATTGCCTTTCCCTCCTTTTCTTTCGTCCTTGCTTTCATCCTGTCTTTCTTTAGTCATTTCGTTCATTCTTTCTTTATTTTTATTTTTCTTCCGTCTTCTTCCTTATTGCCTCATTCATTGCTTTTCCCTCCTTTTCTTTCGTCCTTGCTTTCATCCTGTCTTTCTTTAGTCATTTCGTCCGTTCTTTCTTTATTTTTATTTTGCTTCCGTCTTCTTCCTTATTGCCTCATTCATTGCTTTTCCCTCCTTTTCTTTCGTCCTTGCTTTCATCCTGTCTTTCTTTAGTCATTTCGTTCATTCTTTCTTTATTTTTATTTTTCTTCCGTCTTCTTCCTTATTGCCTCATTCATTGCTTTTCCCTCCTTTTCTTTCGTCCTTGCTTTCATCCTGTCTTTCTTTAGTCATTTCGTCCGTTCTTTCTTTATTTTTATTTTGCTTCCGTCTTCTTCCTTATTGCCTCATTCATTGCTTTTCCCTCCTTTTCTTTCGTCCTTGCTTTCATCCTGTCTTTCTTTAGTCATTTCGTTCATTCTTTCTTTATTTTTATTTTTCTTCCGTCTTCTTCCTTATTGCCTCATTCATTGCTTTTCCCTCCTTTTCTTTCATCCTTGCTTTCATCCTGTCTTTCTTTAGTCATTTCGTTCATTCTTTCTTTATTTTTATTTTTCTTCCGTCATCTTCCTTATTGCCTCATTCATTGCTTTTCCCTCCTTTTCTTTCGTCCTTGCTTTCATCCTGTCTTTCTTTAGTCATTTCGTTCATTCTTTCTTTATTTTTATTTTTCTTCCGTCATCTTCCTTATTGCCTCATTCATTGCTTTTCCCTCCTTTTCTTTCATCCTTGCTTTCATCCTGTCTTTCTTTAGTCATTTCGTTCATTCTTTCTTTATTTTTATTTTTCTTCCGTCTTCTTCCTTATTGCCTCATTCATTGCTTTTCCCTCCTTTTCTTTCATCCTTGCTTTCATCCTGTCTTTCTTTAGTCATTTCGTTCATTCTTTCTTTATTTTTATTTTTCTTCCGTCATCTTCCTTATTGCCTCATTCATTGCTTTTCCCTCCTTTTCTTTCATCCTTGCTTTCATCCTGTCTTTCTTTAGTCATTTCGTTCATTCTTTCTTTATTTTTATTTTTCTTCCGTCATCTTCCTTATTGCCTCATTCATTGCTTTTCCCTCCTTTTCTTTCATCCTTGCTTTCATCCTGTCTTTCTTTAGTCATTTCGTTCATTCTTTCTTTATTTTTATTTTTCTTCCGTCATCTTACTTATTGCCTGATTCATTGCTTTTCCCTCCTTTTCTTTCATCCTTGCTTTCATCCTGTCTTTCTTTAGTCATTTCGTTCATTCTTTGTTTATTTTTATTTTTCTTCCGTCTTCTTCCTTATTGCCTCATTCATTGCTTTTCCCTCCTTTTCTTTCATCCTTGCTTTCATCCTGTCTTTCTTTAGTCATTTCGTTCATTCTTTCTTTATTTTTATTTTTCTTCCGTCATCTTCCTTATTGCCTCATTCATTGCTTTTCCCTCCTTTTCTTTCATCCTTGCTTTCATCCTGTCTTTCTTTAGTCATTTCGTTCATTCTTTCTTTATTTTTATTTTTCTTCCGTCTTCTTCCTTATTGCCTCATTCATTGCTTTTCCCTCCTTTTCTTTCATCCTTGCTTTCATCCTGTCTTTCTTTAGTCATTTCGTTCATTCTTTCTTTATTTTTATTTTTCTTCCGTCATCTTCCTTATTGCCTCATTCATTGCTTTTCCCTCCTTTTCTTTCATCCTTGCTTTCATCCTGTCTTTCTTTAGTCATTTCGTTCATTCTTTCTTTATTTTTATTTTTCTTCCGTCTTCTTCCTTATTGCCTCATTCATTGCTTTTCCCTCCTTTTCTTTCATCCTTGCTTTCATCCTGTCTTTCTTTAGTCATTTCGTTCATTCTTTCTTTATTTTTATTTTTCTTCCGTCATCTTCCTTATTGCCTCATTCATTGCTTTTCCCTCCTTTTCTTTCGTCCTTGCTTTCATCCTGTCTTTCTTTAGTCATTTCGTTCATTCTTTCTTTAGTTTTATTTTTCTTCCGTCATCTTCCTTATTGCCTCATTCATTGCTTTTCCCTCCTTTTCTTTCATCCTTGCTTTCATCCTGTCTTTCTTTAGTCATTTCGTTCATTCTTTCTTTATTTTTATTTTTCTTCCGTCTTCTTCCTTATTGCCTCATTCATTGCTTTTCCCTCCTTTTCTTTCATCCTTGCTTTCATCCTGTCTTTCTTTAGTCATTTCGTTCATTCTTTCTTTATTTTTATTTTTCTTCCGTCATCTTCCTTATTGCCTCATTCATTGCTTTTCCCTCCTTTTCTTTCATCCTTGCTTTCATCCTGTCTTTCTTTAGTCATTTCGTTCATTCTTTCTTTATTTTTATTTTTCTTCCGTCATCTTCCTTATTGCCTCATTCATTGCTTTTCCCTCCTTTTCTTTCATCCTTGCTTTCATCCTGTCTTTCTTTAGTCATTTCGTTCATTCTTTCTTTATTTTTATTTTTCTTCCGTCTTCTTCCTTATTGCCTCATTCATTGCTTTTCCCTCCTTTTCTTTCATCCTTGCTTTCATCCTGTCTTTCTTTAGTCATTTCGTTCATTCTTTCTTTATTTTTATTTTTCTTCCGTCATCTTCCTTATTGCCTCATTCATTGCTTTTCCCTCCTTTTCTTTCATCCTTGCTTTCATCCTGTCTTTCTTTAGTCATTTCGTTCATTCTTTCTTTCTTTTTATTTTTCTTCCGTCTTCTTCCTTATTGCCTCATTCATTGCTTTTCCCTCATTTTCTTTCATCCTTGCTTTCATCCTGTCTTTCTTTAGTCATTTCGTTCATTCTTTCTTTATTTTTATTTTTCTTCCGTCATCTTCCTTATTGCCTCATTCATTGCTTTTCCCTCCTTTTCTTTCGTCCTTGCTTTCATCCTGTCTTTCTTTAGTCATTTCGTTCATTCTTTCTTTATTTTTATTTTTCTTCCGTCATCTTCCTTATTGCCTCATTCATTGCTTTTCCCTCCTTTTCTTTCGTCCTTGCTTTCATCCTGTCTTTCTTTAGTCATTTCGTTCATTCTTTCTTTATTTTTATTTTTCTTCCGTCATCTTCCTTATTGCCTCATTCATTGCTTTTCCCTCCTTTTCTTTCGTCCTTGCTTTCATCCTGTCTTTCTTTAGTCATTTCGTTCGTTCTTTCTTTCTTTTTATTTTCCTTCCGTTTTCTTCCTTATTGCCTCATTCATTGCTTTTCCCTCCTTTTCTTTCGTCCTTGCTTTCATCCTGTCTTTCTTTAGTCATTTCGTTCATTCTTTCTTTATTTTTATTTTTCTTCCGTCATCTTCCTTATTGCCTCATTCATTGCTTTTCCCTCCTTTTCTTACGTCCTTGCTTTCATCCTGTCTTTCTTTAGTCATTTCGTTCGTTCTTTCTTTCTTTTTATTTTCCTTCCGTTTTCTTCCTTATTGCCTCATTCATTGGCTTTCCCTCCTTTTCTTTCGTCCTTGCTTTCATCCTGTCTTTCTTTAGTCATTTCGTTCATTCTTTCTTTATTTTTATTTTTCTTCCGTCTTCTTCCTTATTGCCTCATTCATTGCTTTTCCCTCCTTTTCTTTCGTCCTTGCTTTCATCCTGTCTTTCTTTAGTCATTTCGTCCGTTCTTTCTTTATTTTTATTTTGCTTCCGTCTTCTTCCTTATTGCCTCATTCATTGCTTTTCCCTCCTTTTCTTTCGTCCTTGCTTTCATCCTGTCTTTCTTTAGTCATTTCGTTCATTCTTTCTTTATTTTTATTTTTCTTCCGTCTTCTTCCTTATTGCCTCATTCATTGCTTTTCCCTCCTTTTCTTTCGTCCTTGCTTTCATCCTGTCTTTCTTTAGTCATTTCGTCCGTTCTTTCTTTATTTTTATTTTGCTTCCGTCTTCTTCCTTATTGCCTCATTCATTGCTTTTCCCTCCTTTTCTTTCGTCCTTGCTTTCATCCTGTCTTTCTTTAGTCATTTCGTTCATTCTTTCTTTATTTTTATTTTTCTTCCGTCTTCTTCCTTATTGCCTCATTCATTGCTTTTCCCTCCTTTTCTTTCATCCTTGCTTTCATCCTGTCTTTCTTTAGTCATTTCGTTCATTCTTTCTTTATTTTTATTTTTCTTCCGTCATCTTCCTTATTGCCTCATTCATTGCTTTTCCCTCCTTTTCTTTCGTCCTTGCTTTCATCCTGTCTTTCTTTAGTCATTTCGTTCATTCTTTCTTTATTTTTATTTTTCTTCCGTCATCTTCCTTATTGCCTCATTCATTGCTTTTCCCTCCTTTTCTTTCATCCTTGCTTTCATCCTGTCTTTCTTTAGTCATTTCGTTCATTCTTTCTTTATTTTTATTTTTCTTCCGTCTTCTTCCTTATTGCCTCATTCATTGCTTTTCCCTCCTTTTCTTTCATCCTTGCTTTCATCCTGTCTTTCTTTAGTCATTTCGTTCATTCTTTCTTTATTTTTATTTTTCTTCCGTCATCTTCCTTATTGCCTCATTCATTGCTTTTCCCTCCTTTTCTTTCATCCTTGCTTTCATCCTGTCTTTCTTTAGTCATTTCGTTCATTCTTTCTTTATTTTTATTTTTCTTCCGTCATCTTCCTTATTGCCTCATTCATTGCTTTTCCCTCCTTTTCTTTCATCCTTGCTTTCATCCTGTCTTTCTTTAGTCATTTCGTTCATTCTTTCTTTATTTTTATTTTTCTTCCGTCATCTTCCTTATTGCCTGATTCATTGCTTTTCCCTCCTTTTCTTTCATCCTTGCTTTCATCCTGTCTTTCTTTAGTCATTTCGTTCATTCTTTCTTTATTTTTATTTTTCTTCCGTCATCTTCCTTATTGCCTCATTCATTGCTTTTCCCTCCTTTTCTTTCATCCTTGCTTTCATCCTGTCTTTCTTTAGTCATTTCGTTCATTCTTTCTTTCTTTTTATTTTTCTTCCGTCTTCTTCCTTATTGCCTCATTCATTGCTTTTCCCTCCTTTTCTTTCATCCTTGCTTTCATCCTGTCTTTCTTTAGTCATTTCGTTCATTCTTTCTTTATTTTTATTTTTCTTCCGTCATCTTCCTTATTGCCTCATTCATTGCTTTTCCCTCCTTTTCTTTCGTCCTTGCTTTCATCCTGTCTTTCTTTAGTCAATTCGTTCATTCTTTCTTTATTTTTATTTTTCTTCCGTCATCTTCCTTATTGCCTCATTCATTGCTTTTCCCTCCTTTTCTTTCGTCCTTGCTTTCATCCTGTCTTTCTTTAGTCATTTCGTTCATTCTTTCTTTATTTTTATTTTTCTTCCGTCATCTTCCTTATTGCCTCATTCATTGCTTTTCCCTCCTTTTCTTTCGTCCTTGCTTTCATCCTGTCTTTCTTTAGTCATTTCGTTCGTTCTTTCTTTCTTTTTATTTTCCTTCCGTTTTCTTCCTTATTGCCACATTCATTGCTTTTCCCTCCTTTTCTTTCGTCCTTGCTTTCATCCTGTCTTTCTTTAGTCATTTCGTTCATTCTTTCTTTATTTTTATTTTTCTTCCGTCATCTTCCTTATTGCCTCATTCATTGCTTTTCCCTCCTTTTCTTTCGTTCTTGCTTTCATCCTGTCTTTCTTTAGTCATTTCGTTCATTCTTTCTTTATTTTTATTTTTCTTCCGTCTTCTTCCTTATTGCCTCATTCATTGCTTTTCCCTCCTTTTCTTTCGTCCTTCCTTTCATCCTGTCTTTCTTTAGTCATTTCGTCCGTTCTTTCTTTATTTTTATTTTGCTTCCGTCTTCTTCCTTATTGCCTCATTCATTGCTTTTCCCTCCTTTTCTTTCGTCCTTGCTTTCATCCTGTCTTTCTTTAGTCATTTCGTTCATTCTTTCTTTATTTTTATTTTTCTTCCGTCTTCTTCCTTATTGCCTCATTCATTGCTTTTCCCTCCTTTTCTTTCGTCCTTGCTTTCATCCTGTCTTTCTTTAGTCATTTCGTCCGTTCTTTCTTTATTTTTATTTTGCTTCCGTCTTCTTCCTTATTGCCTCATTCATTGCTTTTCCCTCCTTTTCTTTCGTCCTTGCTTTCATCCTGTCTTTCTTTAGTCATTTCGTTCATTCTTTCTTTATTTTTATTTTTCTTCCGTCTTCTTCCTTATTGCCTCATTCATTGCTTTTCCTTCCTTTTCTTTCGTCCTTGCTTTCATCCTGTCTTTCTTTAGTCATTTCGTTCATTCTTTCTTTATTTTTATTTTTCTTCCGTCATCTTCCTTATTGCCTCATTCATTGCTTTTCCCTCCTTTTCTTTCATCCTTGCTTTCATCCTGTCTTTCTTTAGTCATTTCGTTCATTCTTTCTTTATTTTTATTTTTCTTCCGTCTTCTTCCTTATTGCCTCATTCATTGCTTTTCCCTCCTTTTCTTTCATCCTTGCTTTCATCCTGTCTTTCTTTAGTCATTTCGTTCATTCTTTCTTTATTTTTATTTTTCTTCCGTCATCTTCCTTATTGCCTCATTCATTGCTTTTCCCTCCTTTTCTTTCATCCTTGCTTTCATCCTGTCTTTCTTTAGTCATTTCGTTCATTCTTTCTTTCTTTTTATTTTTCTTCCGTCTTCTTCCTTATTGCCTCATTCATTGCTTTTCCCTCCTTTTCTTTCATCCTTGCTTTCATCCTGTCTTTCTTTAGTCATTTCGTTCATTCTTTCTTTATTTTTATTTTTCTTCCGTCATCTTCCTTATTGCCTCATTCATTGCTTTTCCCTCCTTTTCTTTCGTCCTTGCTTTCATCCTGTCTTTCTTTAGTCATTTCGTTCATTCTTTCTTTATTTTTATTTTTCTTCCGTCATCTTCCTTATTGCCTCATTCATTGCTTTTCCCTCCTTTTCTTTCGTCCTTGCTTTCATCCTGTCTTTCTTTAGTCATTTCGTTCATTCTTTCTTTATTTTTATTTTTCTTCCGTCATCTTCCTTATTGCCTCATTCATTGCTTTTCCCTCCTTTTCTTTCGTCCTTGCTTTCATCCTGTCTTTCTTTAGTCATTTCGTTCATTCTTTCTTTATTTTTATTTTTCTTCCGTCATCTTCCTTATGGCCTCATTCATTGCTTTTCCCTCCTTTTCTTTCGTCCTTGCTTTCATCCTGTCTTTCTTTAGTCATTTCGTTCATTCTTTCTTTATTTTTATTTTTCTTCCGTCATCTTCCTTATTGCCTCATTCATTGCTTTTCCCTCCTTTTCTTTCGTCCTTGCTTTCATCCTGTCTTTCTTTAGTCATTTCGTTCATTCTTTCTTTATTTTTATTTTTCTTCCGTCATCTTCCTTATTGCCTCATTCATTGCTTTTCCCTCCTTTTCTTTCGTCCTTGCTTTCATCCTGTCTTTCTTTAGTCATTTCGTTCATTCTTTCTTTATTTTTATTTTTCTTCCGTCTTCTTCCTTATTGCCTCATTCATTGCTTTTCCCTCCTTTTCTTTCGTCCTTGCTTTCATCCTGTATTTCTTTAGTCATTTCGTTCATTCTTTCTTTATTTTTATTTTTCTTCCGTCTTCTTCCTTATTGCCTCATTCATTGCTTTTCCCTCCTTTTCTTTCGTCCTTGCTTTCATCCTGTCTTTCATTAGTCATTTCGTTCATTCTTTCTTTATTTTTATTTTTCTCCCGTCATCTTCCTTATTGCCTCATTCATTGCTTTTCCCTCCTTTTCTTTCGTCCTTGCTTTCATCCTGTCTTTCTTTAGTCATTTCGTTCATTCTTTCTTTATTTTTATTTTTCTTCCGTCATCTTCCTTATTGCCTCATTCATTGCTTTTCCCTCCTTTTCTTTCGTCCTTGCTTTCATCCTGTCTTTCTTTAGTCATTTCGTTCATTCTTTCTTTATTTTTATTTTTCTTCCGTCTTCTTCCTTATTGCCTCATTCATTGCTTTTCCCTCCTTTTCTTTCGTCCTTGCTTTCATTCTGTCTTTCTTTAGTCATTTCGTTCATTCTTTCTTTATTTTTATTTTTATTCCGTCTTCTTCCTTATTGCCTCATTCATTGCTTTTCCCTCCTTTTCTTTCGTCCTTGCTTTCATTCTGTCTTTCTTTAGTCATTTCGTTCGTTCTTTCTTTATTTTTATTTTTCTTCCGTCTTCTTCCTTATTGCCTCATTCATTGCTTTTCCCTCCTTTTCTTTCGTCCTTGCTTTCATCCTGTCTTTCTTTAGTCATTTCGTTCATTCTTTCTTTATTTTTATTTTTCTTCCGTCTTCTTCCTTATTGCCTCATTCATTGCTTTTCCCTCCTTTTCTTTCCTCCTTGCTTTCATCCTGTCTTTCTTTAGTCATTTCGTTCATTCTTTCTTTATTTTTATTTTTATTCCGTCTTCTTCCTTATTGCCACATTCATTGCTTTTCCCTCCTTTTCTTTCCTCCTTGCTTTCATCCTGTCTTTCTTTAGTCATTTCGTTCGTTCTTTCTTTATTTTTATTTTTCTTCCGTCTTCTTCCTTATTGCCTCATTCATTGCTTTTCCCTCCTTTTCTTTCGTCCTTGCTTTCATCCTGTCTTTCTTTAGTCATTTCGTTCATTCTTTCTTTATTTTTATTTTTATTCCGTCTTCTTCCTTATTGCCTCATTCATTGCTTTTCCCTCCTTTTCTTTAGTCCTTGCTTTCATCCTGTCTTTCTTTAGTCATTTCGTTCGTTCTTTCTTTATTTTTATTTTTCTTCCGTCTTCTTCCTTATTGCCTCATTCATTGCTTTTCCCTCCTTTTCTTTCGTCCTTGCTTTCATCCTGTCTTTCTTTAGTCATTTCGTTCATTCTTTCTTTATTTTTATTTTTCTTCCGTCTTCTTCCTTATTGCCTCATTCATTGCTTTTCCCTCCTTTTCTTTCGTCCTTGCTTTCATCCTGTCTTTCTTTAGTCATTTCGTTCGTTCTTTCTTTATTTTTATTTTTATTCCGTCTTCTTCCTTATTGCCTCATTCATTGCTTTTCCCTCCTTTTCTTTCGTCCTTGCTTTCATCCTGTCTTTCTTTAGTCATTTCGTTCATTCTTTCTTTATTTTTATTTTTCTTCCGTCTTATTCCTTATTGCCGCATTCATTGCTTTTCCCTCCTTTTCTTTCGTCCTTGCTTTCATCCTGTCTTTCTTTAGTCATTTCGTTCGTTCTTTCTTTATTTTTATTTTTATTCCGTCTTCTTCCTTATTGCCCCATTCATTGCTTTTCCCTCCTTTTCTTTCGTCCTTGCTTTCATCCTGTCTTTCTTTAGTCATTTCGTTCATTCTTTCTTTATTTTTATTTTTCTTCCGTCTTCTTCATTATTGCCTCATTCATTGCTTTTCCCTCCTTTTCTTTAGTCCTTGCTTTCATCCTGTCTTTCTTTAGTCATTTCGTTCGTTCTTTCTTTATTTTTATTTTTCTTCCGTCTTCTTCCTTATTGCCTCATTCATTGCTTTTCCCTCCTTTTCTTTCGTCCTTGCTTTCATCCTGTCTTTCTTTAGTCATTTCGTTCGTTCTTTCTTTATTTTTATTTTTCTTCCGTCTTCTTCCTTATTGCCTCATTCATTGCTTTTCCCTCCTTTTCTTTCGTCCTTGCTTTCATCCTGTCTTTCTTTAGTCATTTCGTTCATTCTTTCTTTATTTTTATTTTTCTTGCGTCATCTTCCTTATTGCCTCATTCATTGCTTTTCCCTCCTTTTCTTTCGTCCTTGCTTTCATCCTGTCTTTTTTAGTCATTTCGTTCATTCTTTCTTTATTTTTATTTTTCTTCCGTCATCTTCCTTATTGCCTCATTCATTGCTTTTCCCTCCTTTTCTTTCGTCCTTGCTTTCATCCTGTCTTTCTTTAGTCATTTCGTTCATTCTTTCTTTATTTTTATTTTTCTTCCGTCTTCTTCCTTATTGCCTCATTCATTGCTTTTCCCTCCTTTTCTTTCGTCCTTGCTTTCATCCTGTCTTTCTTTAGTCATTTCGTTCATTCTTTCTTTATTTTTATTTTTCTTCCGTCTTCTTCCTTATTGCCTCATTCATTGCTTTTCCCTCCTTTTCTTTCGTCCTTGCTTTCATCCTGTCTTTCATTAGTCATTTCGTTCATTCTTTCTTTATTTTTATTTTTCTCCCGTCATCTTCCTTATTGCCTCATTCATTGCTTTTCCCTCCTTTTCTTTCGTCCTTGCTTTCATCCTGTCTTTCTTTAGTCATTTCGTTCATTCTTTCTTTATTTTTATTTTTCTTCCGTCATCTTCCTTATTGCCTCATTCATTGCTTTTCCCTCCTTTTCTTTCGTCCTTGCTTTCATCCTGTCTTTCTTTAGTCATTTCGTTCATTCTTTCTTTATTTTTATTTTTCTTCCGTCATCTTCCTTATTGCCTCATTCATTGCTTTTCCCTCCTTTTCTTTCGTCCTTGCTTTCATTCTGTCTTTCTTTAGTCATTTCGTTCATTCTTTCTTTATTTTTATTTTTATTCCGTCTTCTTCCTTATTGCCTCATTCATTGCTTTTCCCTCCTTTTCTTTCGTCCTTGCTTTCATCCTGTCTTTCTTTAGTCATTTCGTTCGTTCTTTCTTTATTTTTATTTTTCTTCCGTCTTCTTCCTTATTGCCTCATTCATTGCTTTTCCCTCCTTTTCTTTCGTCCTTGCTTTCATCCTGTCTTTCTTTAGTCATTTCGTTCATTCTTTCTTTATTTTTATTTTTCTTCCGTCTTCTTCCTTATTGCCTCATTCATTGCTTTTCCCTCCTTTTCTTTCCTCCTTGCTTTCATCCTGTCTTTCTTTAGTCATTTCGTTCATTCTTTCTTTATTTTTATTTTTATTCCGTCTTCTTCCTTATTGCCACATTCATTGCTTTTCCCTCCTTTTCTTTCGTCCTTGCTTTCATCCTGTCTTTCTTTAGTCATTTCGTTCGTTCTTTCTTTATTTTTATTTTTCTTCCGTCTTCTTCCTTATTGCCTCATTCATTGCTTTTCCCTCCTTTTCTTTCGTCCTTGCTTTCATCCTGTCTTTTTTAGTCATTTCGTTCATTCTTTCTTTATTTTTATTTTTCTTCCGTCTTCTTCCTTATTGCCTCATTCATTGCTTTTCCCTCCTTTTCTTTCGTCCTTGCTTTCATCCTGTCTTTCTTTAGTCATTTCGTTCATTCTTTCTTTATTTTTATTTTTCTTCCGTCTTCTTCCTTATTGCCTCATTCATTGCTTTTCCCTCCTTTTCTTTCGTCCTTGCTTTCATCCTGTCTTTCTTTAGTCATTTCGTTCATTCTTTCTTTATTTTTATTTTTCTTCCGTCATCTTCCTTATTGCCTCATTCATTGCTTTTCCCTCCTTTTCTTTCGTCCTTGCTTTCATCCTGTCTTTCTTTAGTCATTTCGTTCATTCTTTCTTTATTTTTATTTTTCTTCCGTCATCTTCCTTATTGCCTCATTCATTGCTTTTCCCTCCTTTTCTTTCGTCCTTGCTTTCATCCTGTCTTTCTTTAGTCATTTCGTTCATTCTTTCTTTATTTTTATTTTTCTTCCGTCATCTTCCTTATTGCCTCATTCATTGCTTTTCCCTCCTTTTCTTTCGTCCTTGCTTTCATCCTGTCTTTCTTTAGTCATTTCGTTCATTCTTTCTTTATTTTTATTTTTCTTCCGTCTTCTTCCTTATTGCCTCATTCATTGCTTTTCCCTCCTTTTCTTTCGTCCTTGCTTTCATCCTGTCTTTCTTTAGTCATTTCGTTCATTCTTTCTTTATTTTTATTTTTCTTCCGTCTTCTTCCTTATTGCCTCATTCATTGCTTTTCCCTCCTTTTCTTTCGTCCTTGCTTTCATCCTGTCTTTCTTTAGTCATTTCGTTCATTCTTTCTTTAGTTTTATTTTTCTTCCGTCTTCTTCCTTATTGCCTCATTCATTGCTTTTCCCTCCTTTTCTTTCGTCCTTGCTTTCATCCTGTCTTTCTTTAGTCATTTCGTTCATTCTTTCTTTATTTTTATTTTTCTTCCGTCATCTTCCTTATTGCCTCATTCATTGCTTTTCCCTCCTTTTCTTTCGTCCTTGCTTTCATCCTGTCTTTCTTTAGTCATTTCGTTCATTCTTTCTTTATTTTTATTTTTCTTCCGTCATCTTCCTTATTGCCTCATTCATTGCTTTTCCCTCCTTTTCTTTCGTCCTTGCTTTCATCCTGTCTTTCTTTAGTCATTTCGTTCATTCTTTCTTTATTTTTCTTTTTCTTCCGTCTTCTTCCTTATTGCCTCATTCATTGCTTTTCCCTCCTTTTCTTTCGTCCTTGCTTTCATCCTGTATTTCTTTAGTCATTTCGTTCATTCTTTCTTTATTTTTATTTTTCTTCCGTCTTATTCCTTATTGCCGCATTCATTGCTTTTCCCTCCTTTTCTTTCGTCCTTGCTTTCATCCTGTCTTTCTTTAGTCATTTCGTTCATTCTTTCTTTATTTTTATTTTTCTTCCGTCATCTTCCTTATTGCCTCATTCATTGCTTTTCCCTCCTTTTCTTTCGTCCTTGCTTTCATCCTGTCTTTCTTTAGTCATTTCGTTCATTCTTTCTTTATTTTTATTTTTCTTCCGTCTTCTTCCTTATTGCCTCATTCATTGCTTTTCCCTCCTTTTCTTTCGTCCTTGCTTTCATCCTGTCTTTCTTTAGTCATTTCGTTCATTCTTTCTTTATTTTTATTTTTCTTCCGTCTTCTTCATTATTGCCTCATTCATTGCTTTTCCCTCCTTTTCTTTAGTCCTTGCTTTCATCCTGTCTTTCTTTAGTCATTTCGTTCGTTCTTTCTTTATTTTTATTTTTCTTCCGTCTTCTTCCTTATTGCCTCATTCATTGCTTTTCCCTCCTTTTCTTTCGTCCTTGCTTTCATCCTGTCTTTCTTTAGTCATTTCGTTCGTTCTTTCTTTATTTTTATTTTTCTTCCGTCATCTTCCTTATTGCCTCATTCATTGCTTTCCCCTCCTTTTCTTTCGTCCTTGCTTTCATCCTGTCTTTCTTTAGTCATTTCGTTCATTCTTTCTTTATTTTTATTTTTCTTCCGTCTTATTCCTTATTGCCGCATTCATTGCTTTTCCCTCCTTTTCTTTCGTCCTTGCTTTCATCCTGTCTTTCTTTAGTCATTTCGTTCATTCTTTCTTTATTTTTATTTTTCTTCCGTCTTCTTCATTATTGCCTCATTCATTGCTTTTCCCTCCTTTTCTTTAGTCCTTGCTTTCATCCTGTCTTTCTTTAGTCATTTCGTTCATTCTTTCTTTATTTTTATTTTTCTTCCGTCATCTTCCTTATTGCCTCATTCATTGCTTTTCCCTCCTTTTCTTTCGTCCTTGCTTTCATCCTGTCTTTCTTTAGTCATTTCGTTCATTCTTTCTTTATTTTTATTTTTCTTCCGTCTTCTTCCTTATTGCCTCATTCATTGCTTTTCCCTCCTTTTCTTTCGTCCTTGCTTTCATTCTGTCTTTCTTTAGTCATTTCGTTCATTCTTTCTTTATTTTTATTTTTATTCCGTCTTCTTCCTTATTGCCTCATTCATTGCTTTCCCCTCCTTTTCTTTCCTCCTTGCTTTCATCCTGTCTTTCTTTAGTCATTTCGTTCATTCTTTCTTTATTTTTATTTTTATTCCGTCTTCTTCCTTATTGCCACATTCATTGCTTTTCCCTCCTTTTCTTTCGTCCTTGCTTTCATCCTGTCTTTCTTTAGTCATTTCGTTCGTTCTTTCTTTATTTTTATTTTTCTTCCGTCTTCTTCCTTATTGCCTCATTCATTGCTTTTCCCTCCTTTTCTTTCGTCCTTGCTTTCATCCTGTCTTTCTTTAGTCATTTCGTTCATTCTTTCTTTATTTTTATTTTTCTTCCGTCATCTTCCTTATTGCCTCATTCATTGCTTTTCCCTCCTTTTCTTTCGTCCTTGCTTTCATCCTGTCTTTCTTTAGTCATTTCGTTCGTTCTTTCTTTATTTTTATTTTTCTTCCGTCATCTTCCTTATTGCCTCATTCATTGCTTTTCCCTCCTTTTCTTTCGTCCTTGCTTTCATCCTGTCTTTCTTTAGTCATTTCGTTCATTCTTTCTTTATTTTTATTTTTCTTCCGTCTTCTTCCTTATTGCCTCATTCATTGCTTTTCCTTCCTTTTCTTTCGTCCTTGCTTTCATCCTGTCTTTTTTAGTCATTTCGTTCATTCTTTCTTTATTTTTATTTTTCTTCCGTCTTCTTCCTTATTGCCTCATTCATTGCTTTTCCCTCCTTTTCTTTCGTCCTTGCTTTCATCCTGTCTTTCTTTAGTCATTTCGTTCATTCTTTCTTTATTTTTATTTTTCTTCCGTCTTATTCCTTATTGCCTCATTCATTGCTTTTCCCTCCTTTTCTTTCGTCCTTGCTTTCATCCTGTCTTTCTTTAGTCATTTCGTTCATTCTTTCTTTATTTTTATTTTTCTTCCGTCATATTCCTTATTGCCTCATTCATTGCTTTTCCCTCCTTTTCTTTCGTCCTTGCTTTCATCCTGTCTTTCTTTAGTCATTTCGTTCATTCTTTCTTTATTTTTATTTTTCTTCCGTCATCTTCCTTATTGCCTCATTCATTGCTTTTCCCTCCTTTTCTTTCGTCCTTGCTTTCATCCTGTCTTTCTTTAGTCATTTCGTTCATTCTTTCTTTATTTTTATTTTTCTTCCGTCATCTTCCTTATTGCCTCATTCATTGCTTTTCCCTCCTTTTCTTTCGTCCTTGCTTTCATCCTGTCTTTCTTTAGTCATTTCGTTCATTCTTTCTTTATTTTTATTTTTCTTCCGTCTTCTTCCTTATTGCCTCATTCATTGCTTTTCCCTCCTTTTCTTTCGTCCTTGCTTTCATCCTGTCTTTCTTTAGTCATTTCGTTCATTCTTTCTTTATTTTTATTTTTCTTCCGTCTTCTTCCTTATTGCCTCATTCATTGCTTTTCCCTCCTTTTCTTTCGTCCTTGCTTTCATCCTGTCTTTCTTTAGTCATTTCGTTCATTCTTTCTTTATTTTTATTTTTCTTCCGTCATATTCCTTATTGCCTCATTCATTGCTTTTCCCTCCTTTTCTTTCGTCCTTGCTTTCATCCTGTCTTTCTTTAGTCATTTCGTTCATTCTTTCTTTATTTTTATTTTTCTTCCGTCATCTTCCTTATTGCCTCATTCATTGCTTTTCCCTCCTTTTCTTTCGTCCTTGCTTTCATCCTGTCTTTCTTTAGTCATTTCGTTCATTCTTTCTTTATTTTTATTTTTCTTCCGTCATCTTCCTTATTGCCTCATTCATTGCTTTTCCCTCCTTTTCTTTCGTCCTTGCTTTCATCCTGTCTTTCTTTAGTCATTTCGTTCGTTCTTTCTTTATTTTTATTTTTCTTCCGTCATCTTCCTTATTGCCTCATTCATTGCTTTTCCCTCCTTTTCTTTCGTCCTTGCTTTCATCCTGTCTTTCTTTAGTCATTTCGTTCATTCTTTCTTTATTTTTATTTTTCTTCCGTCTTCTTCCTTATTGCCTCATTCATTGCTTTTCCTTCCTTTTCTTTCGTCCTTGCTTTCATCCTGTCTTTTTTAGTCATTTCGTTCATTCTTTCTTTATTTTTATTTTTCTTCCGTCTTCTTCCTTATTGCCTCATTCATTGCTTTTCCCTCCTTTTCTTTCGTCCTTGCTTTCATCCTGTCTTTCTTTAGTCATTTCGTTCATTCTTTCTTTATTTTTATTTTTCTTCCGTCTTATTCCTTATTGCCTCATTCATTGCTTTTCCCTCCTTTTCTTTCGTCCTTGCTTTCATCCTGTCTTTCTTTAGTCATTTCGTTCATTCTTTCTTTATTTTTATTTTTCTTCCGTCATATTCCTTATTGCCTCATTCATTGCTTTTCCCTCCTTTTCTTTCGTCCTTGCTTTCATCCTGTCTTTCTTTAGTCATTTCGTTCATTCTTTCTTTATTTTTATTTTTCTTCCGTCATCTTCCTTATTGCCTCATTCATTGCTTTTCCCTCCTTTTCTTTCGTCCTTGCTTTCATCCTGTCTTTCTTTAGTCATTTCGTTCATTCTTTCTTTATTTTTATTTTTCTTCCGTCATCTTCCTTATTGCCTCATTCATTGCTTTTCCCTCCTTTTCTTTCGTCCTTGCTTTCATCCTGTCTTTCTTTAGTCATTTCGTTCATTCTTTCTTTATTTTTATTTTTCTTCCGTCATCTTCCTTATTGCCTCATTCATTGCTTTTCCCTCCTTTTCTTTCGTCCTTGCTTTCATCCTGTCTTTCTTTAGTCATTTCGTTCATTCTTTCTTTATTTTTATTTTTCTTCCGTCTTCTTCCTTATTGCCTCATTCATTGCTTTTCCCTCCTTTTCTTTCGTCCTTGCTTTCATCCTGTCTTTCTTTAGTCATTTCGTTCATTCTTTCTTTATTTTTATTTTTCTTCCGTCTTCTTCCTTATTGCCTCATTCATTGCTTTTCCCTCCTTTTCTTTCGTCCTTGCTTTCATCCTGTCTTTCTTTAGTCATTTCGTTCATTCTTTCTTTATTTTTATTTTTCTTCCGTCATCTTCCTTATTGCCTCATTCATTGCTTTTCCCTCCTTTTCTTTCGTCCTTGCTTTCATCCTGTCTTTCTTTAGTCATTTCGTTCATTCTTTCTTTATTTTTATTTTTCTTCCGTCATCTTCCTTATTGCCTCATTCATTGCTTTTCCCTCCTTTTCTTTCGTCCTTGCTTTCATCCTGTCTTTCTTTAGTCATTTCGTTCATTCTTTCTTTATTTTTATTTTTCTTCCGTCTTCTTCCTTATTGCCTCATTCATTGCTTTTCCCTCCTTTTCTTTCGTCCTTGCTTTCATCCTGTCTTTCTTTAGTCATTTCGTTCATTCTTTCTTTATTTTTATTTTTCTTCCGTCTTCTTCCTTATTGCCTCATTCATTGCTTTTCCCTCCTTTTCTTTCGTCCTTGCTTTCATCCTGTCTTTCATTAGTCATTTCGTTCATTCTTTCTTTATTTTTATTTTTCTTCCGTCTTCTTCCTTATTGCCTCATTCATTGCTTTTCCCTCCTTTTCTTTCGTCCTTGCTTTCATTCTGTCTTTCTTTAGTCATTTCGTTCATTCTTTCTTTATTTTTATTTTTATTCCGTCTTCTTCCTTATTGCCTCATTCATTGCTTTTCCCTCCTTTTCTTTCGTCCTTGCTTTCATCCTGTCTTTCTTTAGTCATTTCGTTCGTTCTTTCTTTATTTTTATTTTTCTTCCGTCTTCTTCCTTATTGCCTCATTCATTGCTTTTCCCTCCTTTTCTTTCGTCCTTGCTTTCATCCTGTCTTTCTTTAGTCATTTCGTTCATTCTTTCTTTATTTTTATTTTTCTTCCGTCTTCTTCCTTATTGCCTCATTCATTGCTTTTCCCTCCTTTTCTTTCCTCCTTGCTTTCATCCTGTCTTTCTTTAGTCATTTCGTTCATTCTTTCTTTATTTTTATTTTTATTCCGTCTTCTTCCTTATTGCCACATTCATTGCTTTTCCCTCCTTTTCTTTCCTCCTTGCTTTCATCCTGTCTTTCTTTAGTCATTTCGTTCGTTCTTTCTTTATTTTTATTTTTCTTCCGTCTTCTTCCTTATTGCCTCATTCATTGCTTTTCCCTCCTTTTCTTTCGTCCTTGCTTTCATCCTGTCTTTCTTTAGTCATTTCGTTCATTCTTTCTTTATTTTTATTTTTATTCCGTCTTCTTCCTTATTGCCTCATTCATTGCTTTTCCCTCCTTTTCTTTAGTCCTTGCTTTCATCCTGTCTTTCTTTAGTCATTTCGTTCGTTCTTTCTTTATTTTTATTTTTCTTCCGTCTTCTTCCTTATTGCCTCATTCATTGCTTTTCCCTCCTTTTCTTTCGTCCTTGCTTTCGTCCTGTCTTTCTTTAGTCATTTCGTTCATTCTTTCTTTATTTTTATTTTTCTTCCGTCATCTTCCTTATTGCCTCATTCATTGCTTTTCCCTCCTTTTCTTTCGTCCTTGCTTTCATCCTGTCTTTCTTTAGTCATTTCGTTCATTCTTTCTTTATTTTTATTTTTCTTCCGTCTTCTTCCTTATTGCCTCATTCATTGCTTTTCCCTCCTTTTCTTTCGTCCTTGCTTTCATCCTGTCTTTCTTTAGTCATTTCGTTCATTCTTTCTTTATTTTTATTTTTCTTCCGTCTTCTTCATTATTGCCTCATTCATTGCTTTTCCCTCCTTTTCTTTAGTCCTTGCTTTCATCCTGTCTTTCTTTAGTCATTTCGTTCGTTCTTTCTTTATTTTTATTTTTCTTCCGTCTTCTTCCTTATTGCCTCATTCATTGCTTTTCCCTCCTTTTCTTTCGTCCTTGCTTTCATCCTGTCTTTCTTTAGTCATTTCGTTCGTTCTTTCTTTATTTTTATTTTTCTTCCGTCATCTTCCTTATTGCCTCATTCATTGCTTTCCCCTCCTTTTCTTTCGTCCTTGCTTTCATCCTGTCTTTCTTTAGTCATTTCGTTCATTCTTTCTTTATTTTTATTTTTCTTCCGTCTTATTCCTTATTGCCGCATTCATTGCTTTTCCCTCCTTTTCTTTCGTCCTTGCTTTCATCCTGTCTTTCTTTAGTCATTTCGTTCATTCTTTCTTTATTTTTATTTTTCTTCCGTCTTCTTCATTATTGCCTCATTCATTGCTTTTCCCTCCTTTTCTTTAGTCCTTGCTTTCATCCTGTCTTTCTTTAGTCATTTCGTTCATTCTTTCTTTATTTTTATTTTTCTTCCGTCATCTTCCTTATTGCCTCATTCATTGCTTTTCCCTCCTTTTCTTTCGTCCTTGCTTTCATCCTGTCTTTCTTTAGTCATTTCGTTCATTCTTTCTTTATTTTTATTTTTCTTCCGTCTTCTTCCTTATTGCCTCATTCATTGCTTTTCCCTCCTTTTCTTTCGTCCTTGCTTTCATTCTGTCTTTCTTTAGTCATTTCGTTCATTCTTTCTTTATTTTTATTTTTATTCCGTCTTCTTCCTTATTGCCTCATTCATTGCTTTCCCCTCCTTTTCTTTCCTCCTTGCTTTCATCCTGTCTTTCTTTAGTCATTTCGTTCATTCTTTCTTTATTTTTATTTTTATTCCGTCTTCTTCCTTATTGCCACATTCATTGCTTTTCCCTCCTTTTCTTTCGTCCTTGCTTTCATCCTGTCTTTCTTTAGTCATTTCGTTCGTTCTTTCTTTATTTTTATTTTTCTTCCGTCTTCTTCCTTATTGCCTCATTCATTGCTTTTCCCTCCTTTTCTTTCGTCCTTGCTTTCATCCTGTCTTTCTTTAGTCATTTCGTTCATTCTTTCTTTATTTTTATTTTTCTTCCGTCATCTTCCTTATTGCCTCATTCATTGCTTTTCCCTCCTTTTCTTTCGTCCTTGCTTTCATCCTGTCTTTCTTTAGTCATTTCGTTCGTTCTTTCTTTATTTTTATTTTTCTTCCGTCATCTTCCTTATTGCCTCATTCATTGCTTTTCCCTCCTTTTCTTTCGTCCTTGCTTTCATCCTGTCTTTCTTTAGTCATTTCGTTCATTCTTTCTTTATTTTTATTTTTCTTCCGTCTTCTTCCTTATTGCCTCATTCATTGCTTTTCCTTCCTTTTCTTTCGTCCTTGCTTTCATCCTGTCTTTTTTAGTCATTTCGTTCATTCTTTCTTTATTTTTATTTTTCTTCCGTCTTCTTCCTTATTGCCTCATTCATTGCTTTTCCCTCCTTTTCTTTCGTCCTTGCTTTCATCCTGTCTTTCTTTAGTCATTTCGTTCATTCTTTCTTTATTTTTATTTTTCTTCCGTCTTATTCCTTATTGCCTCATTCATTGCTTTTCCCTCCTTTTCTTTCGTCCTTGCTTTCATCCTGTCTTTCTTTAGTCATTTCGTTCATTCTTTCTTTATTTTTATTTTTCTTCCGTCATATTCCTTATTGCCTCATTCATTGCTTTTCCCTCCTTTTCTTTCGTCCTTGCTTTCATCCTGTCTTTCTTTAGTCATTTCGTTCATTCTTTCTTTATTTTTATTTTTCTTCCGTCATCTTCCTTATTGCCTCATTCATTGCTTTTCCCTCCTTTTCTTTCGTCCTTGCTTTCATCCTGTCTTTCTTTAGTCATTTCGTTCATTCTTTCTTTATTTTTATTTTTCTTCCGTCATCTTCCTTATTGCCTCATTCATTGCTTTTCCCTCCTTTTCTTTCGTCCTTGCTTTCATCCTGTCTTTCTTTAGTCATTTCGTTCATTCTTTCTTTATTTTTATTTTTCTTCCGTCTTCTTCCTTATTGCCTCATTCATTGCTTTTCCCTCCTTTTCTTTCGTCCTTGCTTTCATCCTGTCTTTCTTTAGTCATTTCGTTCATTCTTTCTTTATTTTTATTTTTCTTCCGTCATCTTCCTTATTGCCTCATTCATTGCTTTTCCCTCCTTTTCTTTCGTCCTTGCTTTCATCCTGTCTTTCTTTAGTCATTTCGTTCATTCTTTCTTTATTTTTATTTTTCTTCCGTCTTCTTCCTTATTGCCTCATTCATTGCTTTTCCCTCCTTTTCTTTCGTCCTTGCTTTCATCCTGTCTTTCTTTAGTCATTTCGTTCATTCTTTCTTTATTTTTATTTTTCTTCCGTCTTCTTCCTTATTGCCTCATTCATTGCTTTTCCCTCCTTTTCTTTCGTCCTTGCTTTCATCCTGTCTTTCTTTAGTCATTTCGTTCATTCTTTCTTTATTTTTATTTTTCTTCCGTCATCTTCCTTATTGCCTCATTCATTGCTTTTCCCTCCTTTTCTTTCGTCCTTGCTTTCATCCTGTCTTTCTTTAGTCATTTCGTTCATTCTTTCTTTATTTTTATTTTTCTTCCGTCATCTTCCTTATTGCCTCATTCATTGCTTTTCCCTCCTTTTCTTTCGTCCTTGCTTTCATCCTGTCTTTCTTTAGTCATTTCGTTCATTCTTTCTTTATTTTTATTTTTCTTCCGTCTTCTTCCTTATTGCCTCATTCATTGCTTTTCCCTCCTTTTCTTTCGTCCTTGCTTTCATCCTGTCTTTCTTTAGTCATTTCGTTCATTCTTTCTTTATTTTTATTTTTCTTCCGTCTTCTTCCTTATTGCCTCATTCATTGCTTTTCCCTCCTTTTCTTTCGTCCTTGCTTTCATCCTGTCTTTCATTAGTCATTTCGTTCATTCTTTCTTTATTTTTATTTTTCTCCCGTCATCTTCCTTATTGCCTCATTCAATGCTTTTCCCTCCTTTTCTTTCGTCCTTGCTTTCATCCTGTCTTTCTTTAGTCATTTCGTTCATTCTTTCTTTATTTTTATTTTTCTTCCGTCATCTTCCTTATTGCCTCATTCATTGCTTTTCCCTCCTTTTCTTTCGTCCTTGCTTTCATCCTGTCTTTCTTTAGTCATTTCGTTCATTCTTTCTTTATTTTTATTTTTCTTCCGTCTTCTTCCTTATTGCCTCATTCATTGCTTTTCCCTCCTTTTCTTTCGTCCTTGCTTTCATTCTGTCTTTCTTTAGTCATTTCGTTCATTCTTTCTTTATTTTTATTTTTATTCCGTCTTCTTCCTTATTGCCTCATTCATTGCTTTTCCCTCCTTTTCTTTCATCCTTGCTTTCATCCTGTCTTTCTTTAGTCATTTCGTTCGTTCTTTCTTTATTTTTATTTTTCTTCCGTCTTCTTCCTTATTGCCTCATTCATTGCTTTTCCCTCCTTTTCTTTCGTCCTTGCTTTCATCCTGTCTTTCTTTAGTCATTTCGTTCATTCTTTCTTTATTTTTATTTTTCTTCCGTCTTCTTCCTTATTGCCTCATTCATTGCTTTTCCCTCCTTTTCTTTCCTCCTTGCTTTCATCCTGTCTTTCTTTAGTCATTTCGTTCATTCTTTCTTTATTTTTATTTTTATTCCGTCTTCTTCCTTATTGCCACATTCATTGCTTTTCCCTCCTTTTCTTTCCTCCTTGCTTTCATCCTGTCTTTCTTTAGTCATTTCGTTCGTTCTTTCTTTATTTTTATTTTTCTTCCGTCTTCTTCCTTATTGCCTCATTCATTGCTTTTCCCTCCTTTTCTTTCGTCCTTGCTTTCATCCTGTCTTTCTTTAGTCATTTCGTTCATTCTTTCTTTATTTTTATTTTTATTCCGTCTTCTTCCTTATTGCCTCATTCATTGCTTTTCCCTCCTTTTCTTTAGTCCTTGCTTTCATCCTGTCTTTCTTTAGTCATTTCGTTCGTTCTTTCTTTATTTTTATTTTTCTTCCGTCTTCTTCCTTATTGCCTCATTCATTGCTTTTCCCTCCTTTTCTTTCGTCCTTGCTTTCGTCCTGTCTTTCTTTAGTCATTTCGTTCATTCTTTCTTTATTTTTATTTTTCTTCCGTCTTCTTCCTTATTGCCTCATTCATTGCTTTTCCCTCCTTTTCTTTCGTCCTTGCTTTCATCCTGTCTTTCTTTAGTCATTTCGTTCGTTCTTTCTTTATTTTTATTTTTATTCCGTCTTCTTCCTTATTGCCTCATTCATTGCTTTTCCCTCCTTTTCTTTCGTCCTTGCTTTCATCCTGTCTTTCTTTAGTCATTTCGTTCATTCTTTCTTTATTTTTATTTTTCTTCCGTCTTATTCCTTATTGCCGCATTCATTGCTTTTCCCTCCTTTTCTTTCGTCCTTGCTTTCATCCTGTCTTTCTTTAGTCATTTCGTTCGTTCGTTCTTTCTTTATTTTTATTTTTATTCCGTCTTCTTCCTTATTGCCCCATTCATTGCTTTTCCCTCCTTTTCTTTCGTCCTTGCTTTCATCCTGTCTTTCTTTAGTCATTTCGTTCATTCTTTCTTTATTTTTATTTTTCTTGCGTCATCTTCCTTATTGCCTCATTCATTGCTTTTCCCTCCTTTTCTTTCGTCCTTGCTTTCATCCTGTCTTTCTTTAGTCATTTCGTTCATTCTTTCTTTATTTTTATTTTTCTTCCGTCATCTTCCTTATTGCCTCATTCATTGCTTTTCCCTCCTTTTCTTTCGTCCTTGCTTTCATCCTGTCTTTCTTTAGTCATTTCGTTCATTCTTTCTTTATTTTTATTTTTCTTCCGTCTTCTTCCTTATTGCCTCATTCATTGCTTTTCCCTCCTTTTCTTTCGTCCTTGCTTTCATCCTGTCTTTCTTTAGTCATTTCGTTCATTCTTTCTTTATTTTTATTTTTCTTCCGTCTTCTTCCTTATTGCCTCATTCATTGCTTTTCCCTCCTTTTCTTTCGTCCTTGCTTTCATCCTGTCTTTCATTAGTCATTTCGTGCATTCTTTCTTTATTTTTATTTTTCTCCCGTCATCTTCCTTATTGCCTCATTCATTGCTTTTCTCTCCTTTTCTTTCGTCCTTGCTTTCATCGTGTCTTTCTTTAGTCATTTCGTTCATTCTTTCTTTATTTTTATTTTTCTTCCGTCATCTTCCTTATTGCCTCATTCATTGCTTTTCCCTCCTTTTCTTTCGTCCTTGCTTTCATCCTGTCTTTCTTTAGTCATTTCGTTCATTCTTTCTTTATTTTTATTTTTCTTCCGTCTTCTTCCTTATTGCCTCATTCATTGCTTTTCCCTCCTTTTCTTTCGTCCTTGCTTTCATTCTGTCTTTATTTAGTCATTTCGTTCATTCTTTCTTTATTTTTATTTTTATTCCGTCTTCTTCCTTATTGCCTCATTCATTGCTTTTCCCTCCTTTTCTTTCGTCCTTGCTTTCATCCTGTCTTTCTTTAGTCATTTCGTTCGTTCTTTCTTTATTTTTATTTTTCTTCCGTCTTCTTCCTTATTGCCTCATTCATTGCTTTTCCCTCCTTTTCTTTCGTCCTTGCTTTCATCCTGTCTTTCTTTAGTCATTTCGTTCATTCTTTCTTTATTTTTATTTTTCTTCCGTCTTCTTCCTTATTGCCTCATTCATTGCTTTTCCCTCCTTTTCTTTCCTCCTTGCTTTCATCCTGTCTTTCTTTAGTCATTTCGTTCATTCTTTCTTTATTTTTATTTTTATTCCGTCTTCTTCCTTATTGCCACATTCATTGCTTTTCCCTCCTTTTCTTTCGTCCTTGCTTTCATCCTGTCTTTCTTTAGTCATTTCGTTCGTTCTTTCTTTATTTTTATTTTTCTTCCGTCTTCTTCCTTATTGCCTCATTCATTGCTTTTCCCTCCTTTTCTTTCGTCCTTGCTTTCATCCTGTCTTTCTTTAGTCATTTCGTTCATTCTTTCTTTATTTTTATTTTTATTCCGTCTTCTTCCTTATTGCCTCATTCATTGCTTTTCCCTCCTTTTCTTTAGTCCTTGCTTTCATCCTGTCTTTCTTTAGTCATTTCGTTCGTTCTTTCTTTATTTTTATTTTTCTTCCGTTTTCTTCCTTATTGCCTCATTCATTGCTTTTCCCTCCTTTTCTTTCGTCCTTGCTTTCATCCTGTCTTTCTTTAGTCATTTCGTTCATTCTTTCTTTATTTTTATTTTTCTTCCGTCTTCTTCCTTATTGCCTCATTCATTGCTTTTCCCTCCTTTTCTTTCGTCCTTGCTTTCATCCTGTCTTTCTTTAGTCATTTCGTTCGTTCTTTCTTTATTTTTATTTTTATTCCGTCTTCTTCCTTATTGCCTCATTCATTGCTTTTCCCTCCTTTTCTTTCGTCCGTGCTTTCATCCTGTCTTTCTTTAGTCATTTCGTTCATTCTTTCTTTATTTTTATTTTTCTTCCGTCTTATTCCTTATTGCTGCATTCATTGCTTTTCCCTCCTTTTCTTTCGTCCTTGCTTTCATCCTGTCTTTCTTTAGTCATTTCGTTCGTTCGTTCTTTCTTTATTTTTATTTTTATTCCGTCTTCTTCCTTATTGCCCCATTCATTGCTTTTCCCTCCTTTTCTTTCGTCCTTGCTTTCATCCTGTCTTTCTTTAGTCATTTCGTTCATTCTTTCTTTATTTTTATTTTTCTTCCGTCTTCTTCATTATTGCCTCATTCATTGCTTTTCCCTCCTTTTCTTTAGTCCTTGCTTTCATCCTGTCTTTCTTTAGTCATTTCGTTCGTTCTTTCTTTATTTTTATTTTTCTTCCGTCTTCTTCCTTATTGCCTCATTCATTGCTTTTCCCTCCTTTTCTTTCGTCCTTGCTTTCATCCTGTCTTTCTTTAGTCATTTCGTTCGTTCTTTCTTTATTTTTATTTTTCTTCCGTCTTCTTCCTTATTGCCTCATTCATTGCTTTCCCCTCCTTTTCTTTCGTCCTTGCTTTCATCCTGTCTTTCTTTAGTCATTTCGTTCATTCTTTCTTTATTTTTATTTTTCTTCCGTCTTATTTTTATTGCCTCATTCATTGCTTTTCCCTCCTTTTCTTTCGTCCTTGCTTTCATCCTGTCTTTCTTTAGTCATTTCGTTCATTCTTTCTTTATTTTTATTTTTCTTCCGTCATCTTCCTTATTGCCTCATTCATTGCTTTTCCCTCCTTTTCTTTCGTCCTTGCTTTCATCCTGTCTTTCTTTAGTCATTTCGTTCATTCTTTCTTTATTTTTATTTTTCTTCCGTCATCTTCCTTATTGCCTCATTCATTGCTTTTCTCTCCTTTTCTTTCGTCCTTGCTTTCATCCTGTCTTTCTTTAGTCATTTCGTTCATTCTTTCTTTATTTTTATTTTTCTTCCGTCTTCTTCCTTATTGCCTCATTCATTGCTTTTCCCTCCTTTTCTTTCGTCCTTGCTTTCATTCTGTCTTTCTTTAGTCATTTCGTTCATTCTTTCTTTATTTTTATTTTTATTCCGTCTTCTTCCTTATTGCCTCATTCATTGCTTTTCCCTCCTTTTCTTTCCTCCTTGCTTTCATCCTGTCTTTCTTTAGTCATTTCGTTCATTCTTTCTTTATTTTTATTTTTATTCCGTCTTCTTCCTTATTGCCACATTCATTGCTTTTCCCTCCTTTTCTTTCGTCCTTGCTTTCATCCTGTCTTTCTTTAGTCATTTCGTTCGTTCTTTCTTTATTTTTATTTTTCTTCCGTCTTCTTCCTTATTGCCTCATTCATTGCTTTTCCCTCCTTTTCTTTCGTCCTTGCTTTCATCCTGTCTTTCTTTAGTCATTTCGTTCATTCTTTCTTTATTTTTATTTTTATTCCGTCTTATTCCTTATTGCCTCATTCATTGCTTTTCCCTCCTTTTCTTTCGTCCTTGCTTTCATCCTGTCTTTCTTTAGTCATTTCGTTCGTTCTTTCTTTCTTTTTATTTTTCTTCCGTCTTATTCCTTATTGCCTCATTCATTGCTTTTCCCTCCTTTTCTTTCGTCCTTGCTTTCATCCTGTCTTTCTTTAGTCATTTCGTTCGTTCTTTCTTTCTTTTTATTTTTCTTCCGTCTTCTTCCTTATTGCCTCATTCATTGCTTTTCCCTCCTTTTCTTTCGTCCTTGCTTTCATCCTGTCTTTCTTTAGTCATTTCGTTCGTTCTTTCTTTCTTTTTATTTTTCTTCCGTCTTCTTCCTTATTGCCTCATTCATTGCTTTTCCCTCCTTTTCTTTCGTCCTTGCTTTCATCCTGTCTTTCTTTAGTCATTTCGTTCATTCTTTCTTTATTTTTATTTTTCTTCCGTCTTCTTCCTTATTGCCTCATTCATTGCTTTTCCCTCCTTTTCTTTCACCCTTGCTTTCATCCTGTCTTTCTTTAGTCATTTCGTTCATTCTTTCTTTCTTTTTATTTTTCTTCCGTCTTCTTCCTTATTGCCTCATTCATTGCTTTTCCCTCCTTTTCTTTCGTCCTTGCTTTCACCCTGTCTTTCTTTAGTTATTTCGTTCATTCTTTCTTTATTTTTATTTTTCTTCCTTCTTCTTCCTTATTGCCTCATTCATTGCTTTTCCCTCCTTTTCTTTCATCCTTGCTTTCATCCTGTCTTTCTTTAGTCATTTCGTTCATTCTTTCTTTATTTTTATTTTTCTTCCGTCTTCTTCCTTATTGCCTCATTCATTGCTTTTCCCTCCTTTTCTTTCGTCCTTGCTTTCATCCTGTCTTTTTTAGTCATTTCGTTCATTCTTTCTTTATTTTTATTTTTCTTCCGTCATCTTCCTTATTGCCTCATTCATTGCTTTTCCCTCCTTTTCTTTCGTCCTTGCTTTCATCCTGTCTTTCTTTAGTCATTTCGTTCATTCTTTCTTTATTTTTATTTTTCTTCCGTCTTCTTCCTTATTGCCTCATTCATTGCTTTTCCCTCCTTTTCTTTCGTCCTTGCTTTCATCCTGTCTTTCTTTAGTCATTTCGTTCATTCTTTCTTTATTTTTATTTTTCTTCCGTCTTCTTCCTTATTGCCTCATTCATTGCTTTTCCCTCCTTTTCTTTCATCCTTGCTTTCATCCTGTCTTTCTTTAGTCATTTCTTTCGTTCTTTCTTTCTTTTTATTTTTCTTCCGTCTTCTTCCTTATTGCCTCATTCATTGCTTTTCCCTCCTTTTCTTTCGTCCTTGCTTTCATCCTGTCTTTCTTTAGTCATTTCGTTCATTCTTTCTTTATTTTTATTTTTCTTCCGTCTTCTTCCTTATTGCCTCATTCATTGCTTTTCCCTCCTTTTCTTTCGTCCTTGCTTTCATCCTGTCTTTCTTTAGTCATTTCGTTCATTCTTTCTTTATTTTTATTTTTCTTCCGTCTTCTTCCTTATTGCCTCATTCATTGCTTTTCCCTCCTTTTCTTTCACCCTTGCTTTCATCCTGTCTTTATTTAGTCATTTCGTTCATTCTTTCTTTCTTTTTATTTTTCTTCCGTCTTCTTCCTTATTGCCTCATTCATTGCTTTTCCCTCCTTTTCTTTCGTCCTTGCTTTCATCCTGTCTTTCTTTAGTCATTTCGTTCATTCTTTCTTTATTTTTATTTTTCTTCCGTCTTCTTCCTTATTGCCTCATTCATTGCTTTTCCCTCCTTTTCTTTCGTCCTTGCTTTCATCCGGTCTTTCTTTAGTCATTTCGTTCATTCTTTCTTTATTTTTATTTTTCTTCCGTCTTCTTCCTTATTGCCTCATTCATTGCTTTTCCCTCCTTTTATTTCGTCCTTGCTTTCATCCTGTCTTTCTTTAGTCATTTCGTTCATTCTTTCTTTATTTTTATTTTTCTTCCGTCTTCTTCCTTATTGCATCATTCATTGCTTTTCCCTCCTTTTCTTTCGTCCTTGATTTCACCCTGTCTTTCTTTAGTCATTTCGTTCATTCTTTCTTTATTTTTATTTTTCTTCCGTCTTCTTCCTTATTGCCTCATTCATTGCTTTTCCCTCCTCTTCTTTCGTCCTTGCTTTCATCCTGTCTTTCTTTAGTCATTTCGTTCATTCTTTCTTTATTTTTATTTTTCTTCCGTCTTCTTCCTTATTGCCTCATTCATTGCTTTTCCCTCCTTTTCTTTCGTCCTTGCTTTCCCCCTGTCTTTCTTTAGTCATTTCGTTCATTCTTTCTTTATTTTTATTTTTCTTCCGTCTTCTTCCTTATTGCCTCATTCATTGCTTTTCCCTCCTTTTCTTTCGTCCTTGCTTTCATCCTGTCTTTCTTTAGTCATTTCGTTCATTCTTTCTTTATTTTTATTTTTCTTCCGTCTTCTTCCTTATTGCCTCATTCATTGCTTTTCCCTCCTTTTCTTTCGTCCTTGCTTTCATCCTGTCTTTCTTTAGTCATTTCTTTCGTTCTTTCTTTCTTTTTATTTTTCTTCCGTCTTCTTCCTTATTGCCTCATTCATTGCTTTTCCCTCCTTTTCTTTCGTCCTTGCTTTCATCCTGTCTTTCTTTAGTCCTTTCGTTCATTTTTTCTTTATTTTTATTTTTCTTCCCTCTTCTTCCTTATTGCCCCATTCATTGCTTTTCCCTCCTTTTCTTTCGTCCTTGCTTTCATCCTGTCTTTCTTTAGTCATTTCGTTCATTCTTTCTTTATTTTTATTTTTCTTCCGTCTTCTTCCTTATTGCCTCATTCATTGCTTTTCCCTCCTTTTCTTTCGTCCTTGCTTTCATCCTGTCTTTCTTTAGTCATTTCGTTGGTTCTTTCTTTATTTTTATTTTTCTTCCGTCTTCTTCCTTATTGCCTCATTCATTGCTTTTCCCTCCTTTTCTTTCGTCCTTGCTTTCATCCTGTCTTTCTTTAGTCATTTCGTTCATTCTTTCTTTATTTTTATTTTTCTTCCGTCTTCTTCCTTATTGCCTCATTCATTGCTTTTCCCTCCTTTTCTTTCGTCCTTGCTTTCATCCTGTCTTTCTTTAGTCATTTCGTTCATTCTTTCTTTATTTTTATTTTTCTTCCTTCTTCTTCCTTATTGCCCCATTCATTGCTTTTCCCTCCTTTTCTTTCACCCTTGCTTTCATCCTGTCTTTCTTTAGTCATTTCGTTCATTCTTTCTTTCTTTTTATTTTTCTTCCGTCTTCTTCCTTATTGCCTCATTCATTGCTTTTCCCTCCTTTTCTTTCGTCCTTGCTTTCACCCTGTCTTTCTTTAGTCATTTCGTTCATTCTTTCTTTATTTTTATTTTTCTTCCTTCTTATTCCTTATTGCCTCATTCATTGCTTTTCCCTCCTTTTCTTTCGTACTTGCTTTCATCCTGTCTTTCTTTAGTCATTTCGTTCATTCTTTCTTTATTTTTATTTTTCTTCCGTCTTCTTCCTTATTGCCTCATTCATTGCTTTTCCCTCCTTTTCTTTCGTCCTTGCTTTCACCCTGTCTTTCTTTAGTCATTTCGTTCATTCTTTCTTTATTTTTATTTTTCTTCCTTCTTCTTCCTTATTGCCTCATTCATTGCTTTTCCCTCCTTTTCTTTCATCCTTGCTTTCATCCTGTCTTTCTTTAGTCATTTCGTTCATTCTTTCTTTATTTTTATTTTTCTTCCTTCTTCTTCCTTATTGCCTCATTCATTGCTTTTCCCTCCTTTTCTTTCGTCCTTGCTTTCACCCTGTCTTTCTTTAGTCATTTCGTTCATTCTTTCTTTATTTTTATTTTTCTTCCTTCTTCTTCCTTATTGCCTCATTCATTGCTTTTCCCTCCTTTTCTTTCGTCCTTGCTTTCACCCTGTCTTTCTTTAGTCATTTCGTTTATTCTTTCTTTATTTTTATTTTTCTTCCTTCTTCTTCCTTATTGCCTCATTCATTGCTTTTCCCTCCTTTTCTTTCGTCCTTGCTTTCACCCTGTCTTTCTTTAGTCATTTCGTTCATTCTTTCTTTATTTTTATTTTTCTTCCTTCTTCTTCCTTATTGCCTCATTCATTGCTTTTCCCTCCTTTTCTTTCGTCCTTGCTTTCATCCTGTCTTTCTTTAGTCATTTCGTTCATTCTTTCTTTATTTTTATTTTTCTTCCGTCTTCTTCCTTATTGCCTCATTCATTGCTTTTCCCTCCTTTTCTTTCGTCCTTGCTTTCATCCTGTCTTTCTTTAGTCATTTCGTTCATTCTTTCTTTATTTTTATTTTTCTTCCGTCTTCTTCCTTATTGCCTCATTCATTGCTTTTCCCTCCTTTTCTTTCGTCCTTGCTTTCACCCTGTCTTTCTTTAGTCATTTCGTTCATTCTTTCTTTATTTTTATTTTTCTTCCGTCTTCTTCCTTATTGCCTCATTCATTGCTTTTCCCTCCTTTTCTTTCGTCCTTGCTTTCATCCTGTCTTTCTTTAGTCATTTCGTTCATTCTTTCTTTAATTTTATTTTTCTTCCGTCTTCTTCCTTATTGCCTCATTCATTGCTTTTCCCTCCTTTTCTTTCGCCCTTGCTTTCATCCTGTCTTTCTTTAGTCATTTCGTTCATTCTTTCTTTATTTTTATTTTTCTTCCTTCTTCTTCCTTATTGCCCCATTCATTGCTTTTCCCTCCTTTTCTTTCGTCCTTGCTTTCATCCTGTCTTTCTTTAGTCATTTCGTTCATTCTTTCTTTATTTTTATTTTTCTTCCTTCTTCTTCCTTATTGCCTCATTCATTGCTTTTCCCTCCTTTTCTTTCGTCCTTGCTTTCACCCTGTCTTTCTTTAGTCATTTCGTTCATTCTTTCTTTATTTTTATTTTTCTTCCTTCTTCTTCCTTATTGCCTCATTCATTGCTTTTCCCTCCTTTTCTTTCGTCCTTGCTTTCATCCTGTCTTTCTTTAGTCATTTCGTTCATTCTTTCTTTATTTTTATTTTTCTTCCGTCTTCTTCCTTATTGCCTCATTCATTGCTTTTCCCTCCTTTTCTTTCGTCCTTGCTTTCACCCTGTCTTTCTTTAGTCATTTCGTTCATTCTTTCTTTATTTTTATTTTTCTTCCTTCTTCTTCCTTATTGCCTCATTCATTGCTTTTCCCTCCTTTTCTTTCATCCTTGCTTTCATCCTTGCTTTCATCCTGTCTTTCTTTAGTCATTTCGTTCATTCTTTCTTTATTTTTATTTTTCTTCCGTCTTCTTCCTTATTGCCTCATTCATTGCTTTTCCCTCCTTTTCTTTCGTCCTTGCTTTCATCCTGTCTTTCTTTAGTCATTTCGTTCATTCTTTCTTTAATTTTATTTTTCTTCCGTCTTCTTCCTTATTGCCTCATTCATTGCTTTTCCCTCCTTTTCTTTCGCCCTTGCTTTCATCCTGTCTTTCTTTAGTCATTTCGTTCATTCTTTCTTTATTTTTATTTTTCTTCCTTCTTCTTCCTTATTGCCCCATTCATTGCTTTTCCCTCCTTTTCTTTCGTCCTTGCTTTCATCCTGTCTTTCTTTAGTCATTTCGTTCATTCTTTCTTTATTTTTATTTTTCTTCCTTCTTCTTCCTTATTGCCTCATTCATTGCTTTTCCCTCCTTTTCTTTCGTCCTTGCTTTCACCCTGTCTTTCTTTAGTCATTTCGTTCCTTCTTTCTTTATTTTTATTTTTCTTCCTTCTTCTTCCTTATTGCCTCATTCATTGCTTTTCCCTCCTTTTCTTTCGTCCTTGCTTTCATCCTGTCTTTCTTTAGTCATTTCGTTCATTCTTTCTTTATTTTTATTTTTCTTCCGTCTTCTTCCTTATTGCCTCATTCATTGCTTTTCCCTCCTTTTCTTTCGTCCTTGCTTTCACCCTGTCTTTCTTTAGTCATTTCGTTCATTCTTTCTTTATTTTTATTTTTCTTCCTTCTTCTTCCTTATTGCCTCATTCATTGCTTTTCCCTCCTTTTCTTTCATCCTTGCTTTCATCCTTGCTTTCATCCTGTCTTTCTTTAGTCATTTCGTTCATTCTTTCTTTATTTTTATTTTTCTTCCTTCTTCTTCCTTATTGCCTCATTCATTGCTTTTCCCTCCTTTTCTTTCGTCCTTGCTTTCACCCTGTCTTTCTTTAGTCATTTCGTTCATTCTTTCTTTATTTTTATTTTTCTTCCTTCTTCTTCCTTATTGCCTCATTCATTGCTTTTCCCTCCTTTTCTTTCGTCCTTGCTTTCACCCTGTCTTTCTTTAGTCATTTCGTTTATTCTTTCTTTATTTTTATTTTTCTTCCTTCTTCTTCCTTATTGCCTCATTCATTGCTTTTCCCTCCTTTTCTTTCGTCCTTGCTTTCACCCTGTCTTTCTTTAGTCATTTCGTTCATTCTTTCTTTATTTTTATTTTTCTTCCTTCTTCTTCCTTATTGCCTCATTCATTGCTTTTCCCTCCTTTTCTTTCGTCCTTGCTTTCATCCTGTCTTTCTTTAGTCATTTCGTTCATTCTTTCTTTATTTTTATTTTTCTTCCGTCTTCTTCCTTATTGCCTCATTCATTGCTTTTCCCTCCTTTTCTTTCGTCCTTGCTTTCATCCTGTCTTTCTTTAGTCATTTCGTTCATTCTTTCTTTATTTTTATTTTTCTTCCGTCTTCTTCCTTATTGCCTCATTCATTGCTTTTCCCTCCTTTTCTTTCGTCCTTGCTTTCACCCTGTCTTTCTTTAGTCATTTCGTTCATTCTTTCTTTATTTTTATTTTTCTTCCGTCTTCTTCCTTATTGCCTCATTCATTGCTTTTCCCTCCTTTTCTTTCGTCCTTGCTTTCATCCTGTCTTTCTTTAGTCATTTCGTTCATTCTTTCTTTATTTTTATTTTTCTTCCGTCTTCTTCCTTATTGCCTCATTCATTGCTTTTCCCTCCTTTTCTTTCGTCCTTGCTTTCACCCTGTCTTTCTTTAGTCATTTCGTTCATTCTTTCTTTATTTTTATTTTTCTTCCTTCTTCTTCCTTATTGCCTCATTCATTGCTTTTCCCTCCTTTTCTTTCGTCCTTGCTTTCATCCTGTCTTTCTTTAGTCATTTCGTTCATTCTTTCTTTATTTTTATTTTTCTTCCGTCTTCTTCCTTATTGCCTCATTCATTGCTTTTCCCTCCTTTTCTTTCGTCCTTGCTTTCATCCTGTCTTTCTTTAGTCATTTCGTTCATTCTTTCTTTATTTTTATTTTTCTTCCGTCTTCTTCCTTATTGCCTCATCCGTTGCTTTTCCCTCCTTTTCTTTCGTCCTTGCTTTCACCCTGTCTTTCTTTAGTCATTTCGTTCATTCTTTCTTTATTTTTATTTTTCTTCCTTCTTCTTCCTTATTGCCTCATTCATTGCTTTTCCCTCCTTTTCTTTCGTCCTTGCTTTCATCCTGTCTTTCTTTAGTCATTTCGTTCATTCTTTCTTTATTTTTATTTTTCGTCCGTCTTCTTCCTTATTGCCTCATTCATTGCTTTTCCCTCCTTTTCTTTCGTCCTTGCTTTCATCCTGTCTTTCTTTAGTCATTTCGTTCATTCTTTCTTTATTTTTATTTTTCTTCCGTCTTCTTCCTTATTGCCTCATTCATTGCTTTTCCCTCCTTTTCTTTCGTCCTTGCTTTCACCCTGTCTTTCTTTAGTCATTTCGTTCATTCTTTCTTTATTTTTATTTTTCTTCCTTCTTCTTCCTTATTGCCTCATTCATTGCTTTTCCCTCCTTTTCTTTCATCCTTGCTTTCATCCTGTCTTTCTTTAGTCATTTCGTTCATTCTTTCTTTATTTTTATTTTTCTTCCGTCATCTTCCTTATTGCCTCATTCATTGCTTTTCCCTCCTTTTCTTTCGTCCTTGCTTTCATCCTGTCTTTCTTTAGTCATTTCGTTCATTCTTTCTTTATTTTTATTTTTCTTCCGTCATCTTCCTTATTGCCTCATTCATTGCTTTTCCCTCCTTTTCTTTCGTCCTTGCTTTCATCCTGTCTTTCTTTAGTCATTTCGTTCATTCTTTCTTTATTTTTATTTTTCTTCCGTCATCTTCCTTATTGCCTCATTCATTGCTTTTCCCTCCTTTTCTTTCGTCCTTGCTTTCATCCTGTCTTTCTTTAGTCATTTCGTTCGTTCTTTCTTTATTTTTATTTTTCTTCCTTCTTCTTCCTTATTGCCTCATTCATTGCTTTTCCCTCCTTTTCTTTCATCCTTGCTTTCATCCTGTCTTTCTTTAGTCATTTCGTTCGTTCTTTCTTTATTTTTATTTTTCTTCCTTCTTCTTCCTTATTGCCTCATTCATTGCTTTTCCCTCCTTTTCTTTCGTCCTTGCTTTCACCCTGTCTTTCTTTAGTCATTTCGTTCATTCTTTCTTTATTTTTATTTTTCTTCCGTCTTCTTCCTTATTGCCTCATTCATTGCTTTTCCCTCCTTTTCTTTCGTCCTTGCTTTCACCCTGTCTTTCTTTAGTCATTTCGTTCATTCTTTCTTTATTTTTATTTTTCTTCCTTCTTCTTCCTTATTGCCTCATTCATTGCTTTTCCCTCCTTTTCTTTCATCCTTGCTTTCATCCTGTCTTTCTTTAGTCATTTCGTTCATTCTTTCTTTATTTTTATTTTTCTTCCTTCTTATTCCTTATTGCCTCATTCATTGCTTTTCCCTCCTTTTCTTTCGTCCTTGTTTTCACCCTGTCTTTCTTTAGTCATTTCGTTCATTCTTTCTTTATTTTTATTTTTCTTCCGTCTTCTTCCTTATTGCCTCATTCATTGCTTTTCCCTCCTTTTCTTTCGTCCTTGCTTTCACCCTGTCTTTCTTTAGTCATTTCGTTCATTCTTTCTTTATTTTTATTTTTCTTCCTTCTTCTTCCTTATTGCCTCATTCATTGCTTTTCCCTCCTTTTCTTTCGTCCTTGCTTTCATCCTGTCTTTCTTTAGTCATTTCGTTCATTCTTTCTTTATTTTTATTTTTCTTCCTTCTTCTTCCTTATTGCCTCATTCATTGCTTTTCCCTCCTTTTCTTTCGTCCTTGCTTTCATCCTGTCTTTCTTTAGTCATTTCGTTCATTCTTTCTTTATTTTTATTTTTCTTCCGTCTTCTTCCTTATTGCCTCATTCATTGCTTTTCCCTCCTTTTCTTTCGTCCTTGCTTTCACCCTGTCTTTCTTTAGTCATTTCGTTCATTCTTTCTTTATTTTTATTTTTCTTCCTTCTTCTTCCTTATTGCCTCATTCATTGCTTTTCCCTCCTTTTCTTTCATCCTTGCTTTCATCCTGTCTTTCTTTAGTCATTTCGTTCATTCTTTCTTTATTTTTATTTTTCTTCCTTCTTCTTCCTTATTGCCTCATTCATTGCTTTTCCCTCCTTTTCTTTCGTCCTTGCTTTCACCCTGTCTTTCTTTAGTCATTTCGTTCATTCTTTCTTTATTTTTATTTTTCTTCCTTCTTCTTCCTTATTGCCTCATTCATTGCTTTTCCCTCCTTTTCTTTCGTCCTTGCTTTCACCCTGTCTTTCTTTAGTCATTTCGTTCATTCTTTCTTTATTTTTATTTTTCTTCCGTCTTCTTCCTTATTGCCTCATTCATTGCTTTTCCCTCCTTTTCTTTCGTCCTTGCTTTCACCCTGTCTTTCTTTAGTCATTTCGTTCATTCTTTCTTTATTTTTATTTTTCTTCCTTCTTCTTCCTTATTGCCTCATTCATTGCTTTTCCCTCCTTTTCTTTCATCCTTGCTTTCATCCTGTCTTTCTTTAGTCATTTCGTTCATTCTTTCTTTATTTTTATTTTTCTTCCTTCTTCTTCCTTATTGCCTCATTCATTGCTTTTCCCTCCTTTTCTTTCGTCCTTGCTTTCACCCTGTCTTTCTTTAGTCATTTCGTTCATTCTTTCTTTATTTTTATTTTTCTTCCTTCTTCTTCCTTATTGCCTCATTCATTGCTTTTCCCTCCTTTTCTTTCGTCCTTGCTTTCACCCTGTCTTTCTTTAGTCATTTCGTTTATTCTTTCTTTATTTTTATTTTTCTTCCTTCTTCTTCCTTATTGCCTCATTCATTGCTTTTCCCTCCTTTTATTTCGTCCTTGCTTTCACCCTGTCTTTCTTTAGTCATTTCGTTCATTCTTTCTTTATTTTTATTTTTCTTCCTTCTTCTTCCTTATTGCCTCATTCATTGCTTTTCCCTCCTTTTCTTTCGTCCTTGCTTTCATCCTGTCTTTCTTTAGTCATTTCGTTCATTCTTTCTTTATTTTTATTTTTCTTCCGTCTTCTTCCTTATTGCCTCATTCATTGCTTTTCCCTCCTTTTCTTTCGTCCTTGCTTTCATCCTGTCTTTCTTTAGTCATTTCGTTCATTCTTTCTTTATTTTTATTTTTCTTCCGTCTTCTTCCTTATTGCCTCATTCATTGCTTTTCCCTCCTTTTCTTTCGTCCTTGCTTTCACCCTGTCTTTCTTTAGTCATTTCGTTCATTCTTTCTTTATTTTTATTTTTCTTCCTTCTTCTTCCTTATTGCCTCATTCATTGCTTTTCCCTCCTTTTCTTTCGTCCTTGCTTTCATCCTGTCTTTCTTTAGTCATTTCGTTCATTCTTTCTTTATTTTTATTTTTCTTCCGTCTTCTTCCTTATTGCCTCATTCATTGCTTTTCCCTCCTTTTCTTTCGTCCTTGCTTTCATCCTGTCTTTCTTTAGTCATTTCGTTCATTCTTTCTTTATTTTTATTTTTCTTCCGTCTTCTTCCTTATTGCCTCATTCGTTGCTTTTCCCTCCTTTTCTTTCGTCCTTGCTTTCACCCTGTCTTTCTTTAGTCATTTCGTTCATTCTTTCTTTATTTTTATTTTTCTTCCTTCTTCTTCCTTATTGCCTCATTCATTGCTTTTCCCTCCTTTTCTTTCGTCCTTGCTTTCATCCTGTCTTTCTTTAGTCATTTCGTTCATTCTTTCTTTATTTTTATTTTTCTTCCGTCTTCTTCCTTATTGCCTCATTCATTGCTTTTCCCTCCTTTTCTTTCGTCCTTGCTTTCATCCTGTCTTTCTTTAGTCATTTCGTTCATTCTTTCTTTATTTTTATTTTTCTTCCGTCTTCTTCCTTATTGCCTCATTCATTGCTTTTCCCTCCTTTTCTTTCGTCCTTGCTTTCACCCTGTCTTTCTTTAGTCATTTCGTTCATTCTTTCTTTATTTTTATTTTTCTTCCTTCTTCTTCCTTATTGCCTCATTCATTGCTTTTCCCTCCTTTTCTTTCATCCTTGCTTTCATCCTGTCTTTCTTTAGTCATTTCGTTCATTCTTTCTTTATTTTTATTTTTCTTCCGTCATCTTCCTTATTGCCTCATTCATTGCTTTTCCCTCCTTTTCTTTCGTCCTTGCTTTCATCCTGTCTTTCTTTAGTCATTTCGTTCATTCTTTCTTTATTTTTATTTTTCTTCCGTCATCTTCCTTATTGCCTCATTCATTGCTTTTCCCTCCTTTTCTTTCGTCCTTGCTTTCATCCTGTCTTTCTTTAGTCATTTCGTTCATTCTTTCTTTATTTTTATTTTTCTTCCGTCATCTTCCTTATTGCCTCATTCATTGCTTTTCCCTCCTTTTCTTTCGTCCTTGCTTTCATCCTGTCTTTCTTTAGTCATTTCGTTCGTTCTTTCTTTATTTTTATTTTTCTTCCTTCTTCTTCCTTATTGCCTCATTCATTGCTTTTCCCTCCTTTTCTTTCATCCTTGCTTTCATCCTGTCTTTCTTTAGTCATTTCGTTCGTTCTTTCTTTATTTTTATTTTTCTTCCTTCTTCTTCCTTATTGCCTCATTCATTGCTTTTCCCTCCTTTTCTTTCGTCCTTGCTTTCACCCTGTCTTTCTTTAGTCATTTCGTTCATTCTTTCTTTATTTTTATTTTTCTTCCGTCTTCTTCCTTATTGCCTCATTCATTGCTTTTCCCTCCTTTTCTTTCGTCCTTGCTTTCACACTGTCTTTCTTTAGTCATTTCGTTCATTCTTTCTTTATTTTTATTTTTCTTCCTTCTTCTTCCTTATTGCCTCATTCATTGCTTTTCCCTCCTTTTCTTTCATCCTTGCTTTCATCCTGTCTTTCTTTAGTCATTTCGTTCATTCTTTCTTTATTTTTATTTTTCTTCCTTCTTATTCCTTATTGCCTCATTCATTGCTTTTCCCTCCTTTTCTTTCGTCCTTGTTTTCACCCTGTCTTTCTTTAGTCATTTCGTTCATTCTTTCTTTATTTTTATTTTTCTTCCGTCTTCTTCCTTATTGCCTCATTCATTGCTTTTCCCTCCTTTTCTTTCGTCCTTGCTTTCACCCTGTCTTTCTTTAGTCATTTCGTTCATTCTTTCTTTATTTTTATTTTTCTTCCTTCTTCTTCCTTATTGCCTCATTCATTGCTTTTCCCTCCTTTTCTTTCGTCCTTGCTTTCACCCTGTCTTTCTTTAGTCATTTCGTTCATTCTTTCTTTATTTTTATTTTTCTTCCTTCTTCTTCCTTATTGCCTCATTCATTGCTTTTCCCTCCTTTTCTTTCGTCCTTGCTTTCATCCTGTCTTTCTTTAGTCATTTCGTTCATTCTTTCTTTATTTTTATTTTTCTTCCGTCTTCTTCCTTATTGCCTCATTCATTGCTTTTCCCTCCTTTTCTTTCGTCCTTGCTTTCACCCTGTCTTTCTTTAGTCATTTCGTTCATTCTTTCTTTATTTTTATTTTTCTTCCTTCTTCTTCCTTATTGCCTCATTCATTGCTTTTCCCTCCTTTTCTTTCATCCTTGCTTTCATCCTGTCTTTCTTTAGTCATTTCGTTCATTCTTTCTTTATTTTTATTTTTCTTCCGTCTTCTTCCTTATTGCCTCATTCATTGCTTTTCCCTCCTTTTCTTTCGTCCTTGCTTTCACCCTGTCTTTCTTTAGTCATTTCGTTCATTCTTTCTTTATTTTTATTTTTCTTCCTTCTTCTTCCTTATTGCCTCATTCATTGCTTTTCCCTCCTTTTCTTTCGTCCTTGCTTTCACCCTGTCTTTCTTTAGTCATTTCGTTCATTCTTTCTTTATTTTTATTTTTCTTCCTTCTTCTTCCTTATTGCCTCATTCATTGCTTTTCCCTCCTTTTCTTTCGTCCTTGCTTTCATCCTGTCTTTCTTTAGTCATTTCGTTCATTCTTTCTTTATTTTTATTTTTCTTCCGTCTTCTTCCTTATTGCCTCATTCATTGCTTTTCCCTCCTTTTCTTTCGTCCTTGCTTTCACCCTGTCTTTCTTTAGTCATTTCGTTCATTCTTTCTTTATTTTTATTTTTCTTCCTTCTTCTTCCTTATTGCCTCATTCATTGCTTTTCCCTCCTTTTCTTTCGTCCTTACTTTCATCCTGTCTTTCTTTAGTCATTTCGTTCATTCTTTCTTTATTTTTATTTTTCTTCCGTCTTCTTCCTTATTGCCTCATTCATTGCTTTTCCCTCCTTTTCTTTAGTCCTTGCTTTCATCCTGTCTTTCTTTAGTCATTTCGTTCGTTCTTTCTTTCATTTTATTTTTCTTCCGTCTTCTTCCTTATTGCCTCATTCATTGCTTTTCCCTCCTTTTCTTTCGTCCTTGCTTTCATCCTGTCTTTCTTTAGTCATTTCGTTCGTTCTTTCTTTCTTTTTATTTTTCTTCCGTCTTCTTCCTTATTGCCTCATTCATTGCTTTTCCCTCCTTTTCTTTCGTCCTTGCTTTCATCCTGTCTTTCTTTAGTCATTTCGTTCATTCTTTCTTTATTTTTATTTTTCTTCCGTCTTCTTCCTTATTGCCTCATTCATTGCTTTTCCCTCCTTTTCTTTCGTCCTTGCTTTCATCCTGTCTTTCTTTAGTCATTTCGTTCATTCTTTCTTTATTTTTATTTTTCTTCCGTCTTCTTCCTTATTGCTTCATTCATTGCTTTTCCCTCCTTTTCTTTCATCCTTGCTTTCATCCTGTCTTTCTTTAGTCATTTCGTTCATTCTTTCTTTATTTTTATTTTTCTTCCGTCTTCTTCCTTATTGCCTCATTCATTGCTTTTCCCTCCTTTTCTTTCGTCCTTGCTTTCATCCTGTCTTTCTTTAGTCATTTCGTTCATTCTTTCTTTATTTTTATTTTTCTTCCGTCTTCTTCCTTATTGCCTCATTCATTGCTTTTCCCTCCTTTTCTTTCATCCTTGCTTTCATCCTGTCTTTCTTTAGTCATTTCGTTCGTTCTTTCTTTATTTTTATTTTTCTTCCGTCTTCTTCCTTATTGCCTCATTCATTGCTTTTCCCTCCTTTTCTTTCGTCCTTGCTTTCATCCTGTCTTTCTTTAGTCATTTCGTTCATTCTTTCTTTATTTTTATTTTTCTTCCGTCTTCTTCCTTATTGCCTCATTCATTGCTTTTCCCTCCTTTTCTTTCGTCCTTGCTTTCATCCTGTCTTTCTTTAGTCATTTCGTTCATTCTTTCTTTATTTTTATTTTTCTTCCGTCTTCTTCCTTATTGCCTCATTCATTGCTTTTCCCTCCTTTTCTTTCGTCCTTGCTTTCATCCTGTCTTTCTTTAGTCATTTCGTTCATTCTTTCTTTATTTTTATTTGTCTTCCGTCTTCTTCCTTATTGCCTCATTCATTGCTTTTCCCTCCTTTTCTTTCGTCCTTGCTTTCATCCTGTCTTTCTTTAGTCATTTCGTTCGTTCTTTCTTTCTTTTCATTTTTCTTCCGTCTTCTTCCTTATTGCCTCATTCATTGCTTTTCCCTCCTTTTCTTTCGTCCTTGCTTTCATCCTGTCTTTCTTTAGTCATTTCGTTCATTCTTTCTTTATTTTTATTTTTCTTCCGTCTTCTTCCTTATTGCCTCATTCATTGCTTTTCCCTCCTTTTCTTTCGTCCTTGCTTTCATCCTGTCTTTCTTTAGTCATTTCGTTCGTTCTTTCTTTCTTTTTATTTTTCTTCCGTCTTCTTCCTTATTGCCTCATTCATTGCTTTTCCCTCCTTTTCTTTCGTCCTTGCTTTCATCCTGTCTTTCTTTAGTCATTTCGTTCATTCTTTCTTTATTTTTATTTTTCTTCCGTCTTCTTCCTTATTGCCTCATTCATTGCTTTTCCCTCCTTTTCTTTCATCCTTGCTTTCATCCTGTCTTTCTTTAGTCATTTCGTTCATTCTTTCTTTATTTTTATTTTTCTTCCGTCTTCTTCCTTATTGCCTCATTCATTGCTTTTCCCTCCTTTTCTTTCATCCTTGCTTTCATCCTGTCTTTCTTTAGTCATTTCGTTCATTCTTTCTTTATTTTTATTTTTCTTCCGTCTTCTTCCTTATTGCCTCATTCATTGCTTTTCCCTCCTTTTCTTTCGTCCTTGCTTTCATCCTGTCTTTCTTTAGTCATTTCGTTCATTCTTTCTTTATTTTTATTTTTCTTCCGTCATCTTCCTTATTGCCTCATTCATTGCTTTTCCCTCCTTTTCTTTCGTCCTTGCTTTCATCCTGTCTTTCTTTAGTCATTTCGTTCATTCTTTCTTTATTTTTATTTTTCTTCCGTCTTCTTCCTTATTGCCTCATTCATTGCTTTTCCCTCCTTTTCTTTCATCCTTGCTTTCATCCTGTCTTTCTTTAGTCATTTCGTTCATTCTTTCTTTATTTTTATTTTTCTTCCTTCTTCTTCCTTATTGCCTCATTCATTGCTTTTCCCTCCTTTTCTTTCGTCCTTGCTTTCATCCTGTCTTTCTTTAGTCATTTCGTTCATTCTTTCTTTATTTTTATTTTTCTTCCGTCTTCTTCCTTATTGCCTCATTCATTGCTTTTCCCTCCTTTTCTTTCGTCCTTGCTTTCACCCTGTCTTTCTTTAGTCATTTCGTTCATTCTTTCTTTATTTTTATTTTTCTTCCGTCTTCTTCCTTATTGCCTCATTCATTGCTTTTCCCTCCTTTTCTTTCATCCTTGCTTTCATCCTGTCTTTCTTTAGTCATTTCGTTCATTCTTTCTTTATTTTTATTTTTCTTCCTTCTTCTTCCTTATTGCCTCATTCATTGCTTTTCCCTCCTTTTCTTTCGTCCTTGCTTTCATCCTGTCTTTCTTTAGTCATTTCGTTCATTCTTTCTTTATTTTTATTTTTCTTCCGTCTTCTTCCTTATTGCCTCATTCATTGCTTTTCCCTCCTTTTCTTTCATCCTTGCTTTCATCCTGTCCTTCTTTAGTCATTTCGTTCATTCTTTCTTTATTTTTATTTTTCTTCCTTCTTCTTCCTTATTGCCTCATTCATTGCTTTTCCCTCCTTTTCTTTCGTCCTTGCTTTCATCCTGTCTTTCTTTAGTCATTTCGTTCATTCTTTCTTTATTTTTATTTTTCTTCCGTCTTCTTCCTTATTGCCTCATTCATTGCTTTTCCCTCCTTTTCTTTCGTCCTTGCTTTCACCCTGTCTTTCTTTAGTCATTTCGTTCATTCTTTCTTTATTTTTATTTTTCTTCCGTCTTCTTCCTTATTGCCTCATTCATTGCTTTTCCCTCCTTTTCTTTCATCCTTGCTTTCATCCTGTCTTTCTTTAGTCATTTCGTTCATTCTTTCTTTATTTTTATTTTTCTTCCTTCTTCTTCCTTATTGCCTCATTCATTGCTTTTCCCTCCTTTTCTTTCGTCCTTGCTTTCATCCTGTCTTTCTTTAGTCATTTCGTTCATTCTTTCTTTATTTTTATTTTTCTTCCGTCTTCTTCCTTATTGCCTCATTCATTGCTTTTCCCTCCTTTTCTTTCGTCCTTGCTTTCACCCTGTCTTTCTTTAGTCATTTCGTTCGTTCTTTCTTTATTTTTATTTTCCTTCCGCCTTCTTCCTTATTGCCTCATTCATTGCTTTTCCCTCCTTTTCTTTCGTCCTTGCTTTCATTCTGTCTGTCTTTAGTCATTTCGTTCGTTCTTTCTTTCTTTTTATTTTCTTTCCGTCTTCTTCCTTATTGCCTCATCATTGCTTTTCCCTCCTTTTCTTTCGTCCTTGCTTTCATTCTGTCTGTCTTTAGTCATTTCGTTCGTTCTTTCTTTCTTTTTATTTTCTTTCCGTCTTCTTCCTTATTGCCTCATTCATTGCTTTTCCCTCCTTTTCTTTCGTCCTTGCTTTCATTCTGTCTTTCTTTAGTCATTTCGTTCGTTCTTTCTATCTTTTTATTTTTCTTCCCTCTTCTTCCTTATTGCCTCATTCATTGCTTTTCCCTCCTTTTCTTTCATCCTTGCTTTCATCCTGTCTTTCTTTAGTCATTTCGTTCGTTCTTTCTTTCTTTTTATTTTCCTTCCGCCTTCTTCCTTAATGCCTCATTCATTGCTTTTCCCTCCTTTTCTTTCGTCCTTGCTTTCATTCTGTCTGTCTTTAGTCATTTCGTTCGTTCTTTCTTTCTTTTTATTTTCCTTCCGTCTTCTTCCTTATTGCCTCATTCATTGCTTTTCCCTCCTTTTCTTTCGTCCTTGCTTTCATTCTGTCTTTCTTTAGTCATTTCGTTCGTTCTTTCTTTCTTTTTTTTTTCTTCCGTCTTCTTCCTTATTGCCTCATTCATTGCTTTTCCCTCCTTTTCTTTCGTCCTCGCTTTCATCCTGTCTTTCTTTAGTCATTTCGTTCGTTCTTTCTTTCTTTTTATTTTTCTTCCGTCTTCTTCCTTATTGCCTCATTCATTGCTTTTCCCTCCTTTTCTTTCGTCCTCGCTTTCATCCTGTCTTTCTTTAGTCATTTCGTTCGTTCTTTCTTTCTTTTTATTTTTCTTCCGTCTTCTTCCTTATTAAGAAACAGCATATATATATTTATATTTACTATTACACACACACACACACACATATATATATATATATTAGGTTGGTGCAAAAATAATGACTTAATAATGTCGCTTTTTGACGTTAACTAATACGTCAAAATCGACACTATTACATCATTATTTTTGCAGCAATCTAATATTAAAGAAACAATATACATATATATATATTTATATATATATTAAAGAAACAACATATATATATATGTAATATTACACACACACACACACACACACACACACACACACATATATATATATATATATATATATATATATATATATATATATATATACATACAATAAAATCTAAAACCATCTCATGTGGGGAATTATCTAGTTCGGTAGACGAAAATATTGGTCGTCTTTTTTATCAATATCAGTGGGGACTGAGGATTCACTGAGGATTATATATTAACGTATTTGTTACCTTTATTATATATATATATATATATATATATATATATATATATATATATATATATATATATATATATATATTTATATATATATATGTATATTACATTCGTGCAAAAATAATAATGTCAAAAAACGACATTATTACATCATTATTTTTACACCAACCTAATATATATATATATATATATATATATATATATATATATATATATATATATAAAATAAAGTTACTCTATAGTAAATTATATACATACATATATATAGATAGATCGATCGTGAATGTAATATATAGTAAAGTATATATATATATATATATATATATATATATATATATATATATATATATATATATATATATATATATATATATATATGGAGAAAAATATTTGGAAAAAACAAACAAAAATCCTTAAATGCAATTATGTTGTTTTAATATGAATATGTTTTTAATATGAATTTTTTTTTCCAAATATTTTTCTCCATTCTGTCGGATTTATATCAATTTATATTTGCTTACATATTTATATATATACAGATAGATAGATAGATAGTAAATGTAATATATATTAAAGTATATATATATACATATAGATATGTATATATATGTATATGTATATATAATATATCGCACAAATACTGCTGGTGTTAATTCAACAGTGCTTACTGTAATATAACAACTATTAAGTATATATTAATATAT